>CM077149.1:66420476-67038323 GCA_039583875.1 Platanthera guangdongensis | reverse complement strand
GAGTTGTTAAAGGAGATGTCCCCACCATGCTCTACCTTCATGGCTCCAAATTCAGACCTTCTATAATGGTTAAATCCAGCCACAAAAAATGATGATGCGGCTAGTGGAGGAACTTTGAACAATAAGACACCTGAAGCGGCTCAGCAGTTGATAGAGGACATGGCAATGAACAATTACCAGTGGACTACCGTAAGATAAAGCCTAGCAAGCCCGCAGGAATTTATGAAGTAGATGCCGTCACCGCCTTAGCAATTCAAGTGGAGAAAACTTCACCAAAAGATGGACAACCTTGCCTTAGCATCACCTTCCATGGCACCTCAACAATGGGACCCTTCATGCACTGGAATGCCTAGTTGTGAACCGCAAGTTCAAGAGCATGTTGACTATATGGGTAAAAATATTAGGCCACCTTTCAATCAAGCCAATAACCCATATAGCTCTACATATAATCCTGGATGGCGAAACCACCCCAATTTCTCTTGGGGAGGACAAGGAAATCAAGGGAAGCAGCCCATGTTTGGACAACAACCACAGTTGGAACCAAGGAAGCCTACATTGGAAGATGTGCTTACCAAATTTATGCAAACTACCGATGTAGCCTTCCGAAATCAAGAGGTTCAATTCGGAACTTGGAAAATCAAATTGGTCAGCTTGCAAGGATGGTTTCTGAAAGGCAGCAAGGAACACTTCCAGGGAATACAGAGATAAATCCAAGGGAGCATGCAAAAGCCGTTCAGTTGAGGAGCGGAAAGGAGTTACAAGACCCAAGGCCTGCAAAAGAAGCACCCAAAAATGGAGTCTAGCGGCGAAGGACCAAGCGACATGAATGTACAACCGATGGAGTACCAACCAGCATTACCATACCCAGCAAAGCATAGCAAGGAGCGCATGGATGCGCAGTATGGTAAATTTTTATCTATGTTTAAGCAATTACATATTAATTTACCTTTTTCTGAAATTATTCAAATGCCTAAATATGCAAAATTTCTTAAGGATTTGATTTCTAATAAAAAGAAAATAGAAGAATTATCAATAGTGACATTAAGTGAAGAATGTTCTGCTATTTTGCAAAATAAATTGCCACAAAAACTTAAGGATCCCGGTTCATTTTCAATTCCATGCTTAATCGGTGATTTACAAGTAAATAAGGCTTTAGCAGATCTAGGAGCAAGTATAAATTTAATGCCTTATAATTTATATCTGAAACTAGGCCTAGGAGAACTTAGCCCAACAAGAATGAGTATTCAATTAGCAGATAGATCGGTTAAGTATCCTAGAGGAATAGTAGAAGATGTATTAGTGAAGGTAGATAAATTTATATTTCCTGCTGATTTTGTTATTTTAGATATGGATGAAAATATAGAAGTACCACTCATACTAGGTCGTCCATTTCTAGCTACTTCTAGAGCACTTATTGATGTTTTTGATGGTAAATTAGTATTGCGAGTAGGAGAAGATGAAGTCACTTTTCAAATTGGCAAAACTATGAAACAATCTTTAGAAAACGATGATTATTGCTATTTTTCTCATGGTATTGATGATTTTATGTCTTCTATAAATTCTAATTTTTATTATAAAGATCCTTTAGAAATTTGCATAACTAACAATTATCTAGAAGATGATAAAAATGATGACATTATTGAACATTTATTTTTTCTAGAAAATTGTGTTGCGATGAATAGAACAATGGAATATAGTTTAAATACTGAAGGAGATCATGAAATTCTTAAGAATAATACTAAGGATCCACCAAAAGTAGAATTAAAAAAATTACCGGATCATCTTGAGTATGCATTCTTAGGAACAAATTCTTCGTACCCAGTTATCATATCTTCAAATCTTTCCAAACTTGAAAAAGAAAAATTGATAACCGTATTGAAGAAATGTAAAGGTGCAATAGCGTGGCAAATATCTGATATAAAGGGTATTAATCCTAGTTTTTGCACCCATAAAATTCTTTTGGAAGAAAACTATAAGTCGTCTATTCAACCGCAACGTAGGCTAAATCCTAATATGAAAGAGGTAGTTAAGGCTGAAATTGTAAAGTTATTAGATGCTGGTATTATATATCCTATTTCGGATAGTTCATGGGTTAGTCCTGTCCAAGTAGTTCCTAAGAAGGGTGGCCTGACCGTAGTGGCAAATGATAAAAATGAATTAATTCCAACGCGAACAGTAACAGGTTGGCGTGTCTGTATAGACTATAGGAAATTAAACAATGCCACTAGGAAAGACCATTTCCCTCTTCCCTTCATCGACCAGATATTAGAACGCTTATCAGGACACTCTTACTATTGTTTTCTAGATGGACTTTCTGGATACTTTCAAATTCCTATAGCACCAGAAGATCAAGAGAAAACAACATTTACTTGCCCATTTGGTACCTTTGCCTATAGACGTATGCCTTTCGGGTTATGTAATGCGGCTGCCACATTTCAAAGGTGCATGCTAGCCATCTTTAACGAGTATGTTGAAGATATCATGGAAGTGTTCATGGATGATTTTTCGGTTTTTGGCGACTCTTTGGAGTTGTGTTTGAATAATTTAGAGAAAATTCTTAGGAGGTGTGAGGAGACGAACTTAGCGCTTAGTTGGGAGAAGTGTCATTTCATGGTACAAGAAGGGTTAGTACTTGGCCATAAAATTTCAAGCCAAGGAATTCAAGTAGATAGAGCAAAAATAGAGACCATAGAAAAATTGCCACCACCAACCTCCGTGAAGGCAGTGAGAAGTTTCTTAGGACACGCGGGATTTTACCGCCGTTTTATTAAAGATTTCTCTAAAATAGCTAAACCACTTGCAAGGCTTTTAGAAAAAGACACACCTTTTATTTTGAACAAGAGTGTCTACACGCCTTTGAGTTCTTAAAAGAAAAATTAATTAATTCTCCTATTATGATCGCACCTGACTTTAGTCAACCATTTGAGATCATGTGTGACGCTAGTAGTTTTGCGGTAGGGGCTGTTTTAGGACAACGCCAAAACAAACATTTTCACCCAATATATTATGCTAGTAAAACACTTAATAATGCACAGGAGAATTATACAACTACTGAAAAAGAACTCTTAGCAGTGGTATTTGCCTTTGATAAATTTAGATCATATTTAACATTGTCCAAAGTGGTAGTTTATACGGATCACTCTGCACTTAGATATTTGCTAGCCAAAGCGGAAGCAAAGCCTCGTTTAATCCGATGGGTTCTTCTTCTACAAGAATTTGATCTAGAAATTAGGGATAAACGAGGAGCAGAAAACTTAGCGGCAGATCATCTTTCACGTTTAGAAAACCCACTACGATCAATGTTAGATGAGTCTGAAATTTCTGATACATTTCCTAAGGAATCATTATTTGCCATATCTACCAATATACAACTAGATTATCCATGGTTTGCAGATTATGCAAACTATCTTGTGGCTAAGGTCCTTCCAAAAGACTTTTCATATCAGCAGAAAAAGAAATTTTTCTCTGACTTGAAATATTACTTTTGGGAGGACCCTTTTCTTTTTCAGATATGTGCAGATTCTGTTATAAGAAGGTGTGTATCAGCGGAGGAAGGTTGGAAGATTTTGGATCAGTGTCATTCAGGTCCTACTGGTGGTCACTATGGAGCGAATCGCTCCGCTAAAAAGGTTCTTGATTCCGGTTTTTATTGGCCCCTTCTATTCAGGGATGCCCAAAGGTATGTGCTTTCATGTGATTCTTGCCAAAAAGCAGGTAATATTTCTAAATTACATGAAATGCCTCAAAAATTTATCCTTGAATGTGAAGTATTCGATGTGTGGGGTATAGATTTTATGGGACCATTCCCAGTTTCTTTTGGGAATAAATATATTTTGGTAGCTGTAGATTATGTATCAAGGTGGGTTGAAGCGCAAGCTTTGCCTACTAATGATAGTAGGGTTGTAATTAGATTTTTGAAATCCTTATTCACACGATTTGGCACACCACGTGCACTTATTAGCGATAGGGGTTCACATTTTTGTAATCTACAACTAGACAAAGTATTAGAAAAATATGGAGTTACACATAGGATAGCCACTCCGTATCATCCTCAAACTAGTGGACAAGTTGAAGTTTCCAATAGAGAGCTTAAGAGAATCTTAGAAAAATCTATAGAAGGGAATAGGAAGCAGTGGTCTAGGAAACTTAACGACTGTTTATGGGCTTATAGGACCGCCTACAAAACACCTATAGGGACCACCCCCTTTAGATTAGTCTACGGTAAATCTTGCCACCTACCTATAGAATTAGAACACAAATCATATTGGGCAATACGCTCCTTAAATTTTGACGCTAGTTCTATAGGAGAAAAGCGTAAACTTCAACTTAACGAATTAGATGAGTGGAGAACTATGGCCTATGAGAACGCCCAGATTTATAAGGAGAAAACCAAACTATTTCATGACCGTCACCTTTGTAAACCCAAGGTATTCCAAAAAGGTGACCAAGTCCTCCTTTATAACTCCAGATTACGATTATTCCCAGGGAAGTTAAGGTCTAAGTGGTCCGGACCCTTTAAAGTTAAAGAAGTCTTTCCCTACGGTACCGTCGAGTTAACTCACCCAGAGAAGGGAGATTTTAAGGTTAATGGTCACCTACTTAAACCTTATTATGGTGAAGTCCCTATGGACTTCGCTCGTCTAGAAACCTGCCTCCGGCTAGATTAATTTAATATTAAGTATAATTGGTGTTTCTAAATATTCTTGCTTTAGTATAAGTCTAATTAGTTGTAATGAAAAATTAAAGAAAAAAATGTTAATGAAAAAAATTTTCCATCAAATTTTAATGAAAAAAAGAAAAAAAAATTTTCTGAAAATTTTTTTTTCTGGAGTGGCACACGGCTACACACACGGCCGTGTGAGTGGCCGTGTACGTGACACAGGCTCAGGCCCAGCCGTGTGGAATTAATTCGGCATAAGGGCATTTTCATCCCGAGCACAACACGGGTACGCACCAACCCGTGTGCAGCGCCGTGTGCATCGGTCTCGACGATCGTCACGACCGATGTGTCGAGACATCGAACACGGGCGTGTCTGATTACACATGCCCGTGTCTCCTACCTACCCGTGTTCATGTACCGTGCCAGCTGCGACACGGGGCGACACACGGCCGTGTTGTCGCCCGTGTCCACCTGACGCACTGACCCCAGCCGATTTGACCACACGGACCGAGGCAGGCCCATGTTCCACGAGGCATTGGATCCCCTAACACGGGTGCACACACGGCCGTGTGCACACCCGTGTTCCATTATTTTACACGGACCGACGCACCCCGTGTTCCACGAGGTTGCAGATTCCCTAACACGGGTTCACATACGCCCGTGTGCGAACCCGTGTGCACCCCTCTATAAATAAGGCCATGTGGATTTTCTTTCCTGCTCACTCCAAACCCTCTCCCACCACCAGTCATCCCGTGGCCTGATCCCCAAGGCACCACCTTTTCCATTTCTCGTCCCCCTTCACTCGCATTTCTCCCCGTCTACACTATGTCTTCCGGAAGAAGTGGAGGTCGCCGTCGCCGACCGGAATTACAAGTCTCCACGGAGAGGCGGGATGCTGCTACCCCGCTAATTTTCACTGATGCATCGCACACCGCCCGCTACAATCGCTTGCAATCCAAAAAATTTCAAGACATACGCATGATAGATTGGAGCGTACTTGAGGAGATAAACTTAGCTGGAGATGTCAGGGGGCTGATTTCTGTAACAGGGTGGAGTCAATTTTTTGCCATAGAAGAATTAGGCTTTAGGGAACTCACCTTAGAGTTCCTATCGTCATTTTATTCCAGCTTTAGGCCAAATTTCATCGACGCACCGCACGTGCCCGAGGGGATAGTTTCATTTCGAGTGGGTGGCACATTTTACACACTCACCATGCTCCAATTCACCCAATATTTAGGGGTGTATGAGGAGTCGTTCTTTTTTAGTGCCGCCTACCCCGAACTCCACTTTGAGCTCCCCAACCTCGATATGGCCGGTGGTATATGGCGCCAGATTTCTTTCGACACTGACGCCTACGAGGCCAAGAGATCTAAGGCATCCAAATTGATTTCCCCCGCCCTCCATTACATCCACCATCTACTCAGCCACACGTTGAGCGGCCGGGGCGAAAGCTCCGGAGTTGTTAGTAGGCAGGATCTGTTATACCTCTACAGCATGACATCACGATATCCTCTACATCTCGGTTATCTTCTAGCCCAGTTTATTCTTCATCAGGATGACACCACTCGTATAGGGTCTATTTGCGTAGCACCCTATATTACTCGCCTCGTGAAGAATATGGGCATCTTTTTAGCCCTCCCCTAGATGACAGTGGTAGCAAAGACCGTGCCTATCACGACGGCTAGTCTTCGCACCCTCCGCCTCGTCACCGCCCGTCAGGGCCGGGGAGGGGTTATATATTCTATTGCTCGACGAGGACCGCATATACAGGATGATAGTGATGATGAGATAGATCTTGACCTCGACGAGCCGTTGGTGCCTCCACCCCGTTCCACCTACGCTCATGGCGAGTCTTCTACTGCACCTCCTCCACCTCAGTCACGATACTCGCGCGAGTTCCGACAGTTTTTTGACACCGAGCTCTCGCCACGCTTTCAGGAAATTAAGGAGGACCATCAGGAAATTAAGGATCTCCTCACACAGATTAGAGACCACCTTGGGATCGCCCCTCGCCAGCCGCCAGCTCCAGCACCGCCTTCCTTCCCGGATGATTCGACAGGCCACCATGAGTACTTCTGATATGTATCATTGTAGTTCTATCTTCATATTTCGTATCTTGTATTTTTTTTCTTTTTTTTTCAGTGTATTCAGTTGAATCACCTATTATATATCAGTGCATTTCATTACAGCTCATGTTTCTTTACTGTGCTCTTCTACTTATTATGATAGCAGTTTCTTTTTATATATCATCATGAAATCACTCTATGTCCGCTTTTTACATTGCACTGAGGACATTGCAAATCTTAAGTCTGGGGGTAGAATGGTTGTTCATGTGGTTACAATTAATTCTAATCTGCTTATCATAATACTCAAGTTATTATACCACCCTTTAAAAAGTTTTGTTTGACCTTTTAAGCTCTCATTATTCATCCATGTGGGATTATAAACATTTAATTTACCTTCGCACACTGATTGAAATGAATTGATGTAGACTCATAGAGTATTCAACCTTGTTGATTTCGTAATTAAGCATAGAAATCTTGTTTAGCTTAATTTTCTCTATATAATTTAATTTTAAGATTACTCCTCTATATTAGTAACTATCCAACACTCTATTTTAGAAAATATATTTATCTATAATAAAGTGAGTCGATGAGTGTAACATTTTTATAATTTGGTATTAGGGTTTTAAAATTAAAAATTACTCCATATTGATGTCTAGGACTCACCCTCTAGCATTCCTCAAAACATTACAAAAGTTAATTAGTAAGGGCGGAAATGACTTAGGCCTCCTATTGGATAGCTTGAGCCTTGTTATCCCAACACCTTTAACATGATACCCTTGCACACCCCATTTGAACCTAATCCCCATCCTTTTGATGCTCTACTATTAAAATTCACCAAGGCCAAATCCCTACCTATTAGCACACCTATCATTGATGCCTGCTTGGAATGATTTGTTCATTGTGATATGTGGCCTGAGTGCGTGTATCCTTGCACCCACTTGGAATGATCCCTACTTTGAACCCAAAAAAAAGACATAGTGATATGTGGCCTGAGTGCGTGTATACTTGCACCCACTTGGAATGATCCCTACTATGGTCCCTTGGTTAAAAAAAAAACGTATATAAAAAATAGAGTGCCCTTCAAATTGTGGGAAATATACAAATTGCAAAGTCTGGGGGTGTTTACATAAAATTGAAATATGTTAAGGTATTTTCCAACATAAGGCTCAATCAAGATTTAAGTGTGAAACTTTATCAAAATTATCCTTGATTACCTCACCTTTAATCTTCTATCCTAAGCCAAAAAGACTACACCAAAATTCAAGTCCTAAGGATCCAACCTTACTAATTCTAAATTATGCTGTGATGAGGGTGTAAAAAGGGTAAGTTCATGAATATCAGTACGAGTACTTATAAGCTTTGAAACACTAATACGTATTTTATAGAGATTGTTATTTTCTCCTCATATTTGTTAAAGATGACTATACTTTTATTTCTAAAAGCGAGTGAGAGATAGTTAAAATGATATATTAGAGGAATGTTAAGATAAATCTATATTTAGAAAAGTCTGCTAAATTATTTCCTATGCAATTACATCATCAAAGTTCTATCAAATTCATAGCAACCAATGTGCGGAGGCAAAATTATTTAATGGTAACCCAGGTGTTTGAATTAGTTTGCTTAGGGACAAGCAAACATCTAAGTCTGGGGGTATTTGATGAGTACGATTATGATAGGCTTTTTACTATCATAATTGTAATCATATCTACCATTTCCTGCCCCTTTTGGTGTTGATTTCATGATAATATCCAAGAAATTGTCGTATCATAGATAGAAGAGCGTATTTAGAAGTCCTTGTCAGTTCTTGTTTTAAACCATTTACTGAGTCTATTATTTTTCTATTGCAGGTAATGCCAACCAATGGACCTAAAAGTTTCGGAGCAAACAGAGGAGTTCACGGAGTCTACATGGCCGATGACAGGACAGAAATTTGGTGCACACGGCCAGGCACACGGCCGTGTGCATACCCGTGTCCTATGCACATGGAGCTGGAGAATTTGGGCGCAGACAGAGGAGCCTCACACGGGTATGGCACACGCCCGTGTGCATACCCGTGTCATCTTTCCACACGACTGCTGATCAACCCGTGTCTGAGGGACATGGCCGCACACACGGCCGTGTCTATACCCGTGTCATCTGACACGGCCCACTACCATACACGCCTTTTCGTGGGGAACCGCCCAGGAACCGCCTAGGAACCGTCCACACGGCCTGGCACACGGCCGTGTGCGACCCCGTGTCCGACCTGTTTGCAAGGGAACTATAAATTTCCTGTAGAAAAATTTATTTAGAACTTTTGGATCATTTCTGCATTGGAGAACTGCTGGAGGCCGAAGAGGAGCATCCAAGACAAGGAGGATTGAAGGGTATTTCTTATGTAATTTTTATTTAATCATTAACCCTTTGAATCCTTCCTTCCTCTTGATGATCCATCTTCAATTTATGTTTTAATTTGCATGAATTTTGCTTTGAACATTCTAGTAATCATGTATCACCTTGTTTATGTTATATTTGTAGCATTTTATTTGTGTTTATGCAATCAAACAAAGAGTTTAATCATCCCTTTTGAATTACTTATTTGTTTTACATAATTTGCAATTGACTAGATTGAGAAATTGGTTATTTGCAATGAATTTAGTATGTTCATATTGTGATGATAATTCACTTTGTATTTCAAACTCTATGATCGAGAGATATTTTGTTTGGAAAATTAGAACACGGATAAAAGAATTCATGTTAATTTTAAAATAAAATCCATGAATTTATGTAATAATAAAGGTATTTTGTTTAATGCGAACTTGAGTGTTGTGAATTGTTCGAGAGAAAATTTACTATCTTAGGTTTAGATTTGGAATTGCTCGAGAGAGAATTTTGATGAAAAATTAACCTTTACATTGCACAAATTTAACAGTATTTTCATATCATGATTGCTTAGAATTGAACTAGTAAATGAAATTGTTCATGTAATTATTTAAAAGCTTCATGTTCTATCATTTTTATTTCTCCAATATTGAATTATCTAATTGGTCATAGTTAGGTTAATGTAGTTTAAATATCACTTTTGTTTAGAGGTATGAAAATAAAGGGAGGGTGAGTACGAATAGTTGAAACGACCCTGTGGAATACGACACGAGATGTAGATTTCTCATATATTACGATTGATAGGTGCGCTTGCCTGAATGCTAATTCAATCTAGTTAAGTCCATCTAAATAATTGTATTAGAATGTAGAATGAAATCACATTGAATTATTACTTGTTAGCAAGAAAAATCATCATCTTCCTCGGAGGAGCGTCAGGGACCTGAGTACTCTTACCCTCATCAAACTTTCTTTTATCTTTTCTCAGTTGTTGACCTCGATTCTTGGCGTTATCAATTGCCTCTACCTTTAAGGCAGCTTCCACCATACCAGCATAACTTGAGGTCGCATAGGCACTTGCTAATTGCTGGACGTCACTCCTTAGCCCAGCCAGAAATCGCTTGCTTCTATTTTCATCGGAACTCACCAAGTCTGGGGCAAATCGGCTTAGCTTACTAAACTCGATTTCGTACTCGCTAACCGTGAGCTGCCTCTACTTTAAGTGCAGGAAATCATTCATCAGACGGTCCCTCTCGACCGATGGCAGAAACTTGCTCAGAAGTAGCTCCTTAAAGGACTCCCAGGAACACCCGTCCTTCAGACCTTCTTTCTCCCTCAGCCACCAGCCCTTTGCCAACCCTTTGAGCTGATATGCGGCTAACATCACTTTCTGATCATCAGTAATCCCGGAGTATGAGAACATCTCCTTGATTGATATCATCCAATCGTCTAAGACCATGTAATCTGCCTTGCCATCATACGTCGGAGGCCTAAGTCACTGAAACTGAGAAATAAAGGTCATCTCTGGTGGCACCACGACCAGAGGCACCAGAGGAGCGGGGGGAACGGGGACAGCTTGACCCACAACAGGGTCCTGAACTCTCGAAATCTGCCCTGCCACAACTGCTAACAAGGACTGGACCTGAGACTGCAAATCCACTACTTGCTTTGACAAGGCTTCATTGCTTTGTCGCAGACCTTCTATCACTGCGCTGCTCTGCGCACCAGAAGATTCTCCCTCCGATTGGGGAGTCAACCTTGTCGAAGGACGCCTCGACATTCTAATGGAACAACAAAACACTAATCAGACACCTAGCCCACCCACTAGAACCAAACAACATAGTACAAATAATACATACTTAAGTACTTGCTCATGCTGCTAACTTGCTCTGGGATTTTCAATAATGATGATATGCTTATCCTACGATGATCCACTATCATCACACTAACTCTTGTTCCTAGATCGGGAATGCATGAATTTATATTCTTTTTGACTCAAAAATTATGTGTGTACACATGTCATCCTGCAAATCTTTAGCTTGGCACGTTGTGCTTATGCAATGTTATGCTATGCATGATTATGTTATGCATTCTAAAAAGGCCCTAATGCATGTTATGAGCGGCGTACACATGAAAATGTTATGCATCCCATACTACATAACATTTCCATGCAACGAAAAAGAAAACGTGCTAGCCGCATTCATGTGGTGAGTTTATGCATCCCATACTACATAACCCTCACATGTTGCCTCCTATGGTGGATCCATATACAAACACATAGTATGCATCCCATACTACATAATATGCCTCGTATACTTCATGTCATGCTATGAGTGTAGTGTTCGTGCTTCAGCCAAGACGTGCTGATGACATATCGGTGTATGTATGATATGACTCTAAACACCTAATACTTACAGGGACAGGTTGCCCGATAACTTGTCAAGCAACCTCCCTCTGATACCAACTGTCACAACCCGCATTTTCTCATTAATAAATAAATAAATCAGAGCACAAGATAACTACGAGCTGTGATGCCACGTCAAGCAGGGGATAACTGCTGACGCTCAGACGACACTCTAATCCTTCAAATCATAAGTTAAAATGAATAAAAAACTGATTTTTAAATTAATTGGCCGTATCCCTCGGCTCAGTGGATCAGATAGTCCACGGTTTGAAAACTATTTTTATACGTAGCGGAAAAATACTTCATTTATGCCTAACATCCTAAAAGAGCGCATAAGTGTCCTAAGAGGACAACTTACACTATGCAAGACCCTAGATTTCAATTTATAATACTTATAAAGAAAACAACCTTTTTACGCATTTGGAAAGTAATGATTGAGCTTTTATAAAACATGCTGATCATGCAATACATATAGTAGTTCTTTTATAGGGTTTAAAGTAACTAGCAACCTAGCATAAAACATTCCCAGAGAGCAAGTGAAACTACCACAAAACAGGTAAACTAGCAGCTAAGCAAAGACTTAATATCACAAAGGAAAATCACCAACGAGCATCAACAACCTGACACGAACTCGCTGGCGAGCATGTATGTCTGTACTACTACAAGGCTAAAGAACTACCTCAACAAGTGAGGAAAACACTGCCACAACGCAGTCCACAGGGAAACTCCTGAAACTAGCCGCACAGCCGGCTACAGACCTGAACCTGAGGCATTCAAAAGAATAACACCTCAGCAAGAAATAATAGAACAGGAGGCAAAGAAACATCAGATAATAATCGAATGAAAAGAGCAGAAAGAAAAGGGGTTACCAACCCTGCAAGAGAAATGCTGAAAATCTCAGCTAAAGAATCCAAAAAGGGACAAAATGTAAGTAAAACAGTCAGTAAAGTGAGAGAAATGCAACAAGTACTAAAACGTACCAAACTCCGCTCAAGCCTGCAGAGACAAAAAAGAAACCAATATGCATCAAATGAACAGTATGAAAGGAACTAACAGTCCTAAACTTGTAAATCGTTAGCACTGGCACAAATCCCAAACCTGTGTCGGAGACTAAGAACAGTCACAACCGAACAACCAGGTCCAGGTGTCTCAAGAGTACTAAAGGGGCCGCCACAGGGTCCACACACATAGAGTTCCAACCTCTTACATGAACCCAAAATGTCCAAAGGAGGGAATGGTGGTGGCCGCGGTTCGAACTCCCCCGGTACCATACTCCTTCAGAAATCCAGCTACCACATGCTAAGGATCCACGATTCGGCGCCAAAACTAGCCGACAACACCACTTAAAAACTACCAAGTTCTACAACCAAAACCCGCCGAAATATTTCCCCCTACCCGCCGAACTATTTCCCCATACCCGCCGAATTATTTCCCCCTACCCGCCGAATTATTTCCCCCTACCCGCAGAATTATACTTAAAATAAATTCTGATAACTTCCTAGTTTAGGCCGATCACAAGCCCTAACCTAGGAATATTTCTAATCTCACCTATATTACTCCGGTATTTTACGACAAGGAGAATAAATAAGGCGAAAAACAACCCATGGAGGCACGCAAGAGGGAGAAACCCACTTGCCTCAAATCGCTCTTGAAAACGTCCTCCCAAAATACTCCACCACGTAGATCCGTCCAAGAGGGGACACGCGGAGACGAGATCTACGAAAAAAACGGACAATCGGGGTTAGGGCCGAAAAAATCTAAGGCGAAACGGTCACCGAAATGGGAAAAGCTTACCGCGATCTCGAAGCTCTCGCCGAGAGCTTTCCAACGCCGCGATCTGATCGAAATTCCGTCCACCGGATCGGCGGTGGCGGCCGCCGGAAGATTCGCGAACGAAAGGTTCCGCACACGCCAAAAAAAATGTCGCACGGGGGGGGGGGGGGGGGGGGGGCTGCTGTTCGGGGAAGAAGAAAGTGTTTATCTTATATAAGAAGGGGATAAACTTATCTTATTATTTTATCTTAATATATTATCTTATAATAATATATTAATTATACTAATATATTAACATAATTCGGTGATCGGTGAGATTCATTCTCACCGAAAACAATTCGGTGAGAATGATTCTCACTGATTCACTATTTCTTTATTATTATTTTTTTAATTAAAATACTTTATATATATATAAAATATTAATACTTATAATTATTTAAAAAGGAATGATATAACATATATCGTTACGGAGGGCCAAACGCGCGCCGAATCGAACGAAATTCGCACCGTAGGTGAATGACGACGCTACGAATCCAACGGCGAAGTCGAAATCGAATTCCGACGCACCATTTTCGAGATAAAAATTTCTAAAGCTAACGGCGTACGCGAAAACATACAAACTTCAATCGCGCGCCGAGGCTCCAAAAATGCTCGGAACGCGACGAAACTTGACGAGCAAGTCTAAAATTAGCCGATCTAATTTTCTAATGTAAAAGTTTCGACACCCGACGCAAATCCCAAAATTTGGCCGGTCAAACCTAACGAACGCAAACGCGCTACGACAAAGTCGGTAACAAAATCCGACGAACAAAACTCGGGCAAATTTCTCCTGAAGCCAAAACACAAGCATTCCCCAAGAGGCTCCACCGAGTCACCAAACAGACTCCGGCTCGCTAGGGAATCTTGCTAGCAGGCATCACCAAGCCACGCACGGAACCTAAAGAGTTAAGAGCACGCTCTAACAATGTCACATGACCAACACGCGCCAACATAACGCTCTGACGTCATAATACGTCAAATAAGAAATTAAATAAATCACTGGAAAATTGGGGGCGTTACATCTATGCCTTCTTGTGAGTTTCCTTGAGCAACTAGCCTTGCCTTGTTCCTTACAATTACTCCTTGATCATCCAATTTGTTTCTGAACACCCACTTTGTTCCAACAATGGAGTGATCCTTAGGCTTTGGCACTAGTTCCCAAACTTTATTCCTTTAAAATTGATGCAACTCTTCTTGCATTGCAATGATCCAGTGTGGATCTTGCTCTGCATCTTGAATGGATTGAGGTTCAATTTGAGATAGGAAGCAAGTGTGCAACAGGTTTTTTTCGACCTGATTTCTGGTTTGAACACCAGCTGAGATGTCTCCAATTACTTGGGAAATTGGATGGTCTCTTGATGTTACTAAATCAACAGTGGGTGTTGATTGTTCACCAACCTGTCTTGCTGTTTCCTCTTGGGGTACAACAACTGGCTCTTCAAGTTGTTTCTCTTCAATATGTTGAATGCTTCCTTCATCTTCACTGCTTTCCTCTTTTTGAGTAACCTGTAACTTGTTCAAATCTTCAACAAGAGAGTGTACCTGCAAGGGTTCTATGGTAGAAGTGTTATTCTCCTTGAAAGACATGTTAGATTCATCAAATGATATGTGAACAGATTCTTCAATTTTAAGAGATGATTTATTATAAACCCTATAAGCCTTAATGATTATTGAGTATCCCATAAACACTCCTTCATCAGCTTTAGCTTGAAATTTTGCTAAATATCTCTTGTCATTATTATGTATATAATAAATACAACCAAAAATTCTAAAATAATCAACTTTAGGTTTCTTCCCATTGAGTAGTTCATAGGGAGTCTTTCCCTTTAGTTTATGTATTAAACTTCTGTTCAGCACATAGTTGGAGGTGTTCACTGCCTCTGCCCAAAAAGATAGAGGAAGGTGAGCATCTGACTGTTAAAATTCAACAAACCGCAGACGCCCCCTTGGATACCCTGTTGAAAACTCAACAAACCGAAGGAGAATACGCCCACTTATAATGTTGAATGTTTTCCCGGATCGTGGAGTTAGCAGGGGTTATCTCAACAAAGCAGTAACAACCAGCAACACATGCAGCACAAGCTTCTTTATTGATCAAGAGCAACCTTCTTTACAAGGCGAGACATACATGGCGAGACATGCTTCACCAAAACCCAACACCGGGAGAGCAGAGACAGTTACAAAGACAAGAACAAAAAACAAGCCGCGCGGACTCAATCAACAAGCCGCCGACCTACTGCTGTGGAGTCCGCTCAGTCCGCCAGGTCGCCAGACCGCAACCCAAGCCGCGCGGACTCACCCTTTTTCCAATGCTTAGCTCTTCACCGCCGATCTGCAGGCCGCCTGTCCTCAAGGTCGCCTAGCCGCCAGACCGTACAAGCTGCGTCACCGAATGGAACAGTCCGCCTGAAGCAGGCGACTTCCTGAACCCCGAACCAAGTTGCCAAAGAGAAGACCGCCTGGTCGCTATCCGCGACCTGCTGTTTACCGCCTGTTGCTTAACCGCAGAGTCTGCACTGTCCCTGACCGCAATCAGAGCCAAGTCCTGGCTTTCCAGCGCTATCCGCACAACCTGCACAGCACAACCGGGTCAACTCTTAATCCGCGCGGACACCAAGGTCCAGACCGCAACAACTAACGCGAGCTCAATTACTGTTCACTTACTTCGGTCTCGGTTCGTTTCTCCTGATGTGACATGGGTCCTATTTATAGGCACGATGACGAGTATGGTCACCGCCCTAGCCGATAGGATCACCGCCATATCCCGCAGCTAGAACAAGTGTGTCCGCCAGCCCGCGGACACACATACCAGTTCGCCGCTCCTGTGCAGATAGCCAGTTCGCCCCAGCTTCTCCAAGGCCGGACTCCAATATCCAGCCCGCCTTGCCGCCAGAGACCAAGCCAGGACCACCACAGCCGGACTCCACAACAGCCATGTCTGCCATTCTGCGGACAAGGCATCAGCCCGCAAAACCCGAGCCCGCAGCCTCGCCATCAAGGCACCTGCCGGACTCAGCGGACACCCGGCTACCGTCTGCATATCCCAAGTCCATTTCCTCATTGCCAAGGCACCTCCGGACTTAGCGGACACGCCAATCCAGTCCGCTAACAGCAGACTCCAGTCCGCAACTCCTGAGTCCATAACCTCGTCACAAGGCTAAACCGGACTCAGCGGACTCTGGCTCCAGTTCGCACGCTCCTGCACAAGCAATTCTCCAGTCCACATTTCCCCAAGCTAGCAAACAAGGCAACAGTACTTCTACTACGCTTGGCGGACTGAGAAACCAGCCCGCGCTCCACTGCGCGATCTCCCCGGACTGAGTCATCCTGGACTTGGTTCAAATCACACCAAGTCCAGTCCACTGGCCACAAGGGCCAGTCCGCACTTACTAGCGGACACTGGATCTAGCCCGCCATACCAGGCGACCTCCAGTTTCTGTCTGTGGTGACCGGCGGTCTCCGCGGCTTCCACTTGCCGCTTCACTAGAGCAAGACCAAGGCAACTGCCAAACCGGTCTGCCGAGCTCCAGTTCTTCAGTCCGCTTTATGCCGGACTCCGCGGATAGCATTCCTATCCGCTCGGTTACTTCCTGGGAGTCAACCGCCTGCTGAGCATACACTGGCCTGTTAGACCGCTGCTGCTGTCCGCGTAGTGCGCGCGAACAGACCGCCCAGGCCGCCACAGAGCAAACCGCCTGCAACATCCCTGCCGACCTAGCAGTCTGCCAACCCTGTCCGCGTAGTCCGCGCGGATAGGTTTCCCAAGCCTTCCATTCACCCACTTTCACTTCACAGAATTCAACACTCCCCCTTGAAGTGAGAAGTGGTGAATAACTCCAGCAGCTCCCGTAACCTTGCACCTGGTCCCTCCGATAACATCTACGAAGAGATGTCAAAGACATAGTCCTCGCCCCGCATATCTTGGACCATGAGGGAGCCCTCCAGCATCTCCAAAAAGGAGTCATGCTTCCCTCTGCCTTCTTCAGCTTCAACCTCCACTCTTGCATCACAGGAGTATCACCAACTTCCTTGGACACTGAAGTCCAAGCCTCGTTGCCTCTGAGAGAAGTCACCTCTTCAGACTTGGTGTCAACCACCTCCTTGATTCTAGTGGGGTCATCACAGTCAGAAGACCTGAGGGCTAACAAGGAAACACGGGACCAAGTCCGCCGTGTTCCCTTCACAATATCGAGCTGGTGGCTTACTGATCCTCTTCGATCTCCGAAGAACCTGATCATGGCTAACCACCTCCGCTGCTATTGAACCAGCTCCGTTCCCGGGCAAACCCAGAACAATGCTCCCTTTGCTCCCTGAACAAGACGCCTCCTTACTGGAACCAAAAGCATCTGGAGCAACGCTCCCCCTGCTACCTGAACCAGAAGACTCCCCTCTTGAACAAGAACTGTCTGGAACATCGCTCCCCTTGCTTCCTGAACCGGAAGCCTCCGCCTTCGAGCCAGAAGATCCTGGAGCATCGCTCCCCCTTCTTCCCGACTCTGACGCCTTTGCCCCGGAGCTAGAACAACCTGGAGCACCTGGTGACTCAGGCAACTCCACTTCCTTAGCAGCAGCCTCCTTCAGCCCACCATCTGACCTGCTTAGCTCTAGCTCCACATAAGAGCTACCCCAATACGGCATCAACTCATCAAAAACAATGTCTCTCGACACTATGAGTTTCTTCGTCGCAGGATCCATACACCTCCATCTTCTTCTCTACTCATCATACCCAACAAAGACTAGCTTTGTCTTGAGAGCACTCAGAGAGTGTATATAGTAGGTAGATCCAAACACCCGAAGGTGTTTCACTGAGGGCTTCACTCCGAACATCAGCTCATAAGGAGTCTTCATTATGATCGGACTAAGAGGCATCCGGTTGATGACATGAGCAGCACAGGCTATTCCTTCCGCCCAAAGAGCCTTCGGAATGCCTTTACTCTGAAGCCAACACTTGCAGGTCTCCGTTAACCAACGGATCATCCGAGCTGCAATACTACCTTGTTGTGAAGTATGTCCACAAGAAAGTTCCATCCGGATCCCTTGCTTCCTGCAAAAGCGTGAGAACTCGGTTGAGCCAAACTCACCACCGATACTTGTCCTCAACACCTTGATCCTCCGGCCAAGCTGGCCTTCCACAAGCTTCTTGAACTCCGCAAATAAGCGTACCATGTTGGACTTCTTCTTCATAAAGTATACCCAAGTATACCTAGAATAGTCATCAACCAATATCAGCATGAACCTGCTGCCTCCAAGACTGGCCGTGACGGTCGGTCCCACCAGAGCACAATGGACAACCGCCAATGTTGCATTACATCTGGATTGTGCTTTGTCAACCATGAAGCGATAGGCTCCACTTTCCTGACATCCCGCACACCCCCGACCATCACCATAGGATGACAATCTAGGAAAGCCTCTTACGAGTCTTCTTTCCGCCATTGCTTTCAGCTTGTCCATCCCTACATGCCCCAGTCTTTCATGCCAGATAGCTGCACTATCACTGGCATTCATCCGATCAACTCCAGAACTTGTTGATAACCCAACAAGGTTCTTCTCCTTCCTCCCTACCTGAGCAACGTTTGCCGAGAGCAAGACAACCTTGCACTCCTTCCGAAGATGACCTTGCTGCTTGCATTTATAACACCTTGGTCCTTCCTTCCTCTTCCTATCACGCCTAGGAGAAACACTCCTTTCTTCCTGATACGAAGTAGAGGGACCAACATCCGTAGCAATCTTCACCTCCATCCTGAACAACCCATCAAGGGAAGTCCAGACCTCCGCAGATGACCGACATCCATTGATGTGGTCCAAGAGCTCCGATGAGATCACCTGCTTGAAAATAGACTCCGCTTTCGCATTTGCCTCCTTCCAAGCTCTCATCGCCTCAGCATTGCCAGCAGTATCCTCTTGTCTTTCTGCTCCGCATACAACCTCCCAAAGGTCCTCGCCAAGAAGAAAGCTCTTCATACAGGACATCCACCGTTCACAGTTCGTCTCTGTAAGAAGATCAATTCTAAGACAACTTGCATCCTCCACTGCCATGGTTCTACCACTGGTTTCCTCTACAGACGAGCAACTACTTCCATTGAGCACTGCTTGACCACTCCAACAACCTCCCTCTGATACCATGTTAAAATTCAACAAACCGCAGACGCCCCCTTGGATACCCTGTTGAAAACTCAACAAACCGAAGGAGAATACGCCCACTTATAATGTTGAAAGTTTTCCCGAATCGTGGAGTTAGCAGGGGTTATCTCAACAAAGCAGTAACAACCAGCAACACATGTAGCACAAGCTTCTTTATTGATCAAGAGCAACCTTCTTTACAATGCGACACATACATGGCGAGACATGCTTCACCAAAACCCAACACCGGGAGAGCAGAGACAGTTACAAAGACAAGAACAAAAAACAAGCCGCGCGGACTCAATCAATAAGCCGCCGACCTACTGCTGTGGAGTCCGCTCAGTCCGCCAGGTCGCCAGACCGCAACCCAAGCCGCGCGGACTCACCCTTTTTCCAATGCTTAGCTCTTCACCACCGATCTGCAGGCCGCCTGACCGCAAGGTCGCCTAGCTGCCAGACCGCACAAGCTGCATCACCGAATGGAACAGTCCGCCTGAAGCAGGCGACTTCCTGAACCCCGAAACAAGTTGCCAAAGAGAAGACCGCCTGGTCGCTATCCGCGACCTGCTGTTTACCTCCTGTTGCTTAACTGCAGAGTCCGCACTGTCCCTGACCGCAATCAGAGCCAAGTCCTGGCTTTCCAGCGCTATCCGCACAACCTGCACAGCACAACCGGGTCAACTCTTAATCCGCGCGGACACTAAGGTCCAGACCGCAGCAACTAACGCGAGCTCAATTACTGTTCACTTACTTCGGTCTCGGTTCGTTTCTCTTGATGTGACATGGGTCCTATTTATAGGCACGATGACGAGTATGGTCACCGCCCTAGCCGATAGGATCACCGCCACATCCAGCAGCTAGAACAAGTGTGTCCGCCAGCCCGCGGACACACATACCAGTTCACTGCTCCTGTGCAGATAGCCAGTCCGCCCCAGCTCCTCCAAGGCCGGACTCCAATATCCAGCCCGCCTTGCCTCCAGAGACCAAGCCAGGACCACCACAGCCGGACTCCACAACAGCCGTGTCCTCCATTCTGCGGACAAGGCATCAGCCCGCAAACTCGAGCCCGCAGCCTCGCCATCAAGGCACCTGCCGGACTCAGCGGACACCCGGCTACCGTCCGCATATCCCAAGTCCATTGCCTGATTGCCAAGGCACCTCCGGACTTAGCGGACACGCCAATCCAGTCCGCTAACAGCAGACTCCAGTGCGCAACTCCTGAGTCCATAACCTCGTCACAAGGCTAAATCGGACTCAGCGGACTCTGGCTCCAGTCCGCACGATCCTGCACAAGCAATTCTCCAGTCTGCATTTCCCCAAGCTAGCAAACAAGGCAACAGCACTTCTACTACGCTTGGCGGACTGAGAAACCAGCCCGCGCTCCACTGCGCGATCTCCCCGGACTGAGCCATCCTAGACTTGGTTCAGATCACACCAAGTCCAGTCCACTGGCCACAAGGGCCAGTCCGCACTTACTGGCGGACACTGGATCTAGCCCGCCATACCAGGCGACCTCCAGTCCCTGTCTGCGCTGACCGGCGGTCTCCGCGGCTTCCACTTGCCGCTTCACTAGAGCAAGACCAAGGCAACTGCCAAACCGGTCTGCCGAGCTCCAGTTCTTCAGTCCGCTTTATGCCGGACTCCGCGGATAGCATTCCTATCCGCTCGGTTACTTCCTGGGAGTCAACCGCCTGCTGAGCATACACTGGCCTGTCAGACCGCTGCTGCTGTCCTCGTAGTCCGCGCGAACATACCGCCTAGGCCGCCACAGAGCAAACCGCCTGCAACATCCCTGCCGACCAAGCAGTCCGCCAACCCTGTCCGCGTAGTCCGCGCGGATAGGTTTCCCAAGCCTTCCATTCACCCACTTTCACTTCACAGAATTCAACACTGACAACAATGTAGTGGCAGATTCAATAAGGGTTCTATTTTTCCTTTCAGCTACCCCATTTTGTTGAGGAGTTCTAGGAGCTGAGAAAGTGTGTCTGATCCCTTCACTCTGACAGAACTCTTGCATAAGAAGAGAATCAAACTCTGTCCCATGATCACTTCTGATCAGGGCAATGTGAGTATTGAACTCAATCTGTATACATTTGAGAAACTCTATCAAACACTTAAAGTTATCAGACTTCTTCCTCAGAAAGAACACCCATGTGAATCTAGAGAAGTCATCTACAACTACTAAGGTCTAAGATTTCCCTCCTAGGCTTTGTACTGTAATGGGTCCACAAAGATCCATGTGTAACAGATACAAGATCCTAGGTGAATCACTCTTATTAATTGATTTGAAACTATTTTTAGTTTGCTTGCCTAATTGACAAGCCCTGCAGAGTCCTTCCTTCTTGTAGGGGCCAGAAGGTAGTCCTCTAATAAGGTTGTCCTTGGATAACCTAACAATGGTTCTAAGGTTTAAATGTCCTAGTCTCTTATGCCATAAAACATTTGGTCTACAAATAGAATTAAAGAGGCAAATGTCTACATCTGTTAAAAGAAAATCTACTAAATAGATGTTACCTCTCCTTTTACCTGTCAACACAGTTGTGTTGTCCTCTGACTTGATCTTGCATAAAGCTTTGCTGAAAGTCACATGGTAGCCTTCATCACACAGTTGACTGATACTGATCAGATTGTGCTTCAGTCCTTCCACATAGGCTACCTTCTTGAATGTCACTGTCCCAATCTGGACTGCACAATATCCATTTAGTTTGTCCAAAGTTTGAATCACCAAATATGACTTTGGGTCCAAGCTTGGCTTTAAAGGATGTGAGGTTGTCCATTGTCTCTTGTCATGTGCTTAGAGCACCCACTATCCATATACCATGGTTGGTTTGATGTTGGATAGGTCTTCACCTGCACATAAAACAATTCACTTGTTTTTGACCCAGTTTACCTTGGGCCTAGGTTGATAACCTTTAAACTCAGAAATAAAAGACTTCTCAGGTTGACTCTTATAACATTCAGGATGATATCTCCTTGGAGGTATTATCCATTCAGTATAAGGGTTAAAGCTTTGGGATGAAGGACCCCTAAGATTGGATTTTGATTTGCCCTTGAAAGAATTTCTAGAGCTCTGATCTCTGTTCGACAATCGTGGAGCTGCGTTCGACGATCTTGGGTCAGATCGTCGAGCTCCGTTCGACGGTCAATACTGTGGTAGAGTTCAGGAATTAGAGATTGTCGACCTGAGTTCGACGATTTTGCCTGAGATCGTCGATCTGCATTTGGCGATCGTCTATTTCCGTTCGACGATTTTTGCTGGAACTTAGTTTTTTTAGGCAGATCAGAATTTTTCCTAGCTACCTCTACAACTCCCTTCCCTTTATCAGAAATGAACTTGATTGGGGTTGTTAGAACAATAGGTTGGCTGGATGAAGCACCCAAGCCCAGTGTACTATTGAATCTGGAGTTCACTGTGCTTGTGATGTCCATCAGCTTGATACTTCTCCCATTAAGGTGATTCTTCAAGCTTCTTGGCCTCTGATAGCTCACCTTTCAGTGAAGCCATCTGCTCCCTACAAGCACTTCAACTCCTTAGAGAGTTTGAGGTTTTCTGACTTTAAGAAACTATGTTCAGATAATTGATTTCTGAGAGAAATAATTTCCTGCTCAGATTTTAGTAAGTCTAAACATAATGCTTTAAACTCAGATTTAAAGTTCTCTGAATTGAAATCAAAAAAACTAATTACCTGGTCCTCTTCAAGTTGAGTCTCTGAATCTGACTCTGACTCTTCTTCATCTGAATTATGTTGAGAGGCATTGATTACCATCATGCAGAACTCCTTCTCTTCAGCATCATCTTCATCATCACTGGAGCTAGATGAAGCTTCTGATTCCTCTTCAGTCTCACTCCAGGATTCAGCAACAAATCCCTTCCTTGTGTGTTTGTTCTTGCTTGAGGAGGGTTTGCCATTGATGTTCTTCTTGAAGTCATTGTCCTTTCTTCTTTCTTTCTTGTCCCTTCTGTCCTTGTTTTTGTTTTCTGGACAGTCAGGTATAATGTGCCCTGGTTTCCTGCAACCAAAGCAAACAATTTCTTTATCATTTGACTTGTCATACCTTGGCTTATCATGCTCTTTGTATGATCTCCTTCTGAAGTCCTTTCTGGCCATCTTGTAAAATCTTTTGGCCAATAGACTGACCAACTCATCATTGCCTGTGACTTTGTCTTCAGGCTGATCTTCAGTGGCTTTAAAAGCTATTGTCTTTTCTTTCCTTGTGGCTGGTGAGGCAGCCTTCTGCTCTTCTTCTCTGTTCTTAATGAGCAGCTCATAAGATTTGAGCTTGCCCAAGAGAGCTTCTGTGGTAATCTCATTCAGACTTCTGGCATACTTGATTGGCCACATCCTTGAGTCCCAAGTGCTTGGGAAGCACATTAGGATTTTATCATTTAGTTCAGTCAGTGAGATTTCCTTATCCAAAGTCTTGAGTTCATTGACTATCAGACTGATCCTGTTATACATTTCAGCTACTGGCTCAGCTTCTCCTTTCTTGAAATTCTCAAATTGTGATATAAGGTGGGATCTCCTGTCCTTTCTTTCATTTGCTGATCCTGAGACTATTTCAGACAGCTTATCCCAGATTTCCTTTGCTGAATTACATTCAGCCACCTTTTGGAATATGTCATCAGATATAGTCTAGGCTAAGATATTCATAGCCTTTGCATCTGCAAACTTCCACTTCTTGATATCAGCATCAGTTCCTGATGGAGGTGGAAAAGCATTTGTGCTTGTGTTCTCTGGAGGTCTTGGACAAACTGTCAAAACAGAATTAAAAATGTCCTCGTCAATAGAATTCATGTATAATCTAATCCTTGCTTTCCAAAGTGCAAACTTGGACAGATTGCACACTGGAGGTCTGGTGCTAGCATAATCTTTGTTTTGGGCCATGATTTGTGAAGAAATAATCTAATAACAAAATCTAAAAAGGCAGATCTAACTAGGGATCTTGGGGTTCAGGTGTTAGCCTGTGCAACCACTGAGATGTGGTATATTTAACCAACCTCGCTTTGATACCAATTGAAAGTGTGAGCTAGATCTGATATACTCTAGAGGGGGGTGAATAGAGTATGGTGCTTAAAAACTTTTTACAACAGTTGTTGTAATCTAAGTGAACAGGGAAGCAAATATTAAATCTAATCACAGAAAATATCTAATCACAAAGCAACCTACAAAAGAAATTAATCACAGATCCTAACTAATCACAGATCATAGCCAGAAACAAAAATAAAGACAAGCAAGCCAAAAGACACAAGGAGCTATAGTGGTTCCCCTAAACTTGGGTACATCCACTCTTCTACCACCCTAGGTAGGAATCCACTGCAGGATGAGTTGATCAGGTGTCCTGGGAACCAATGAGCTTTTGATAAGGTGCTCAAAAACCAAATCAGATTTTTTCATCAGGTGTCTTGCCACCAATGAGCTTTTGATAAGGTGCTCAAAAACCAAGCACAAACTTTTGAAGGGAGTTTGAAAAACCCTTTATAGAGATGGGGATGAGAGAGTGATGGAAGTCTTCTCTTTCTCAAAGCAGCTGAGAAGACTATGTGGATTTTGATGTTGTCAAAGCTCCCCCTGAGTTCTTGAGATGTTCAGGAAATGAAGCTTTGCTATAGGGTGATAGGCCTTTAGAAGTTGATCTCCAGCAAATGATGATTTCAGCAACAGCTGAAATGTTAGGTGTCTGGAGTCTTGAATGAAGATGGCCTTGAACACTTGAATTAACAGAGATCTGAAGATTTCAGTTGGTTGATCTCCTTGGTTGTGTGTTCTTGTATGAATTCTTTTAGACAGAGAATGTCTACAGCTTTCTTTCTTTTTCTCTTGTGAGATTGTTGAGAGAGATGTTGTTCCAGAGAAAAATTACAGCAGAGAATATTTTTGTTCTTCTTCTTGTTCTCTCTACAGATTGCTTGTGCTGCAGAGAGATTCAAAATCTTGTCTGTTATTCCCTTGTTCTGAATAGAAATGATCCTCTGTCAAGAATAGCCGTTAGCCTGTCATTAATTGACTTCCTTAATTGCAATTGTCTTCTGGCGGAAAGTCCAAAGAAACATTCCTTGATAATCCCTTGAAACTTGGTCCAGAATAAATGAAAACGGCTACAAGATCTTTTGAATTAATTGCTGAGAATAACTCCTTAACTGTCCTGAATTTGAATCTTGAAAATCATTGAACTCTTCAGAAAAACGTCGAACTGAGCTCTACTATCGTCGATCTGAGCTCAGCAATTTGGACTTAGACAGCAACAGAGATCGTCGATCTGAGCTCAACTATCGTCGAACTGAGCTCAGAAATAGAGAATCAATACTGGAGTCAAGATCGTCGAACTGAGCTCAAAAATCGTCGAATGGAGTTCGACAATTTATTGAAGTTGAGCTCAGCGATCATCGAATGGAGTTCGATGATCCGTCGAAGTTGAGCTAGATGATTGTCGATTGGAGTTCGACGATTCGTCGTACTGAGCTCGACGAAATGACTTAGTCTACAAACTGAAAAACCTTGGTCTTGAGGGCAGCTTCCAAACCTAACTACTAACCCTTAGACTCAATTCTAATTGACTTTTACATCTATACAGGAGGTCAAAAACAGGTTTCCTAAAGACATAGTGATCCTGACCCAAATTAGTAATAGGGTGTTCCAACACTCTACACTTCCCATTGGAATCCTACAACCACATAACTCAAACAAAGCATCAAATACAACTTAATTCATCTTAGTTCGAGGATGGCTTCATCAAATCTGGGTTAATGTGGACATAGATCACAACACGAGGTGTGCTTCCTACCCTCTCCCTTGGTACTAGATATACAGTTATTCCTATGAGAGATATCGACTCAAAAGAGACTTGATCCGTGAGAAGAAGTTTTCCTAGGAGAAGGCTATACTAGGGTTGTACCTTAGAGATAAGATGTCTTCGAACACCCCTTCCTTCCATGAGAAGATAGGGACTTGGTTTCATGAATGGATTTGGCCTTTTGATGGTGAATAAGGGAGGAGGAATTCTGGAGGAGATGTGTGAATTTTGGTTTAACGAAGAAGATGTACTGATGATGTTTGATTTGCTTTAAGATGCACGCAGAAATCCGTTTTTTGCGCGCAGCAATCTTCGAGGCCTTTTTCGGACATGATGAGTCCAGATCTATGCTTTAGACTAAACACGAAGGTCGTAGCCCTTGGAAATACCTTTCCAACGAGGGGTTACCCGCCTCCAACGGATTCCTATAGCCTCAACAATCCTCGATCGAAGTTGTTGTATAGTAATCTTTCCTGCATATATAGTTCTCTTGTTTGTTTTGTAACGGCTTTGGGCTTGTTAGAGAAATTGTAGTACAGTAACGATAATGTTATGTTGAATTTACTCTATAAGTAATTGTGCTAAAATATGTTAATGATATTTATTGGATAGATCCCTAATGAACATGGGGTGTAGTAATGATTTAAGTATGTGGACGTTAGTGAACGAATGGATTGACGTGTTGTGATGGTAGGAATGATTTAAATACGTGAATCGATAGCGTTGTAATTGATAATGGTAATATATTGAATAATGATGAGGTTGAATTGAAGTTTGCTATATATAAGTTATAGTAATTGCGATGAACAAATGGTTGATGGATTTTAGTTGGTAGATCCATGTGTATGCGAATAGTTCGAACTTGGTAAAAGAATTGTAACCAGTGATGTTAAGGCCATATGATAATAGTATACATGTAACTATGATAACCAAATGGTTGGTGAATATGTGTGGAGTACCATTATGTTGATGGTGAACCCTTGGTGTGCTTGGATGCTTGGAAATGTGGAAGGGTTGAAAGTGCGTATGCGTTTGCTGCACTGGAATTATGTATTGGTAAGAGACTCGGTGTGGAGTTCTTGTATGCTGTTGAGCATGAAATGTGAATAATCAAAAAGTGTCTCAATGTGGATCCCCCGTATGTGAAATGCATGTGGTGTGAGTCTAGATGGGGTGTCGTAATCCTAGGTTAAGGATAGTGTGGCAGGTCTACGGGCTCGCTAGTCGCCACACCGATGGGAGTTGGAAGTTAGACTTGGATGGTTGGGCCTTGGTCCTCGGTGCTCACTTCCTGAGGAACCCTCCATGCCAGCGGGCTGTTGGCCTTGGTCCTTTGGTGATACGCTCCCAGAGGCACCTGTCGCGCCACAAGATAGGCCAGTTTGGTTGGGCTCTTGGTGCACATCTACCTGAGACCCCTTCTTAGATGTAGTACGCATGTGAGCTTCGTTGTTGTGTTCTTAGCGATGAGGTGTACGGAGGACTAGGCTTGGTAGTGTGGATGCACTCCTAGTAGTGGAGAAGCCTGCTCTACTATCACTGCCTGGCCATGATGGTTGATGCCTGAGAGGTTAACTTCCTGCTCGAAAAGTGGGAACTACTAGTCTATGTCGACATAGCAGTTGCATGTGAGTGATCATGGGTAAGTCATTGCGTTGCATTCAAGTCATTACATTACATTCCATACACAAGATCATCATCATATAAGTTTGTATGGTCACTCTTATACGATGAGTTAATTTATTGTTAAGCTGATCATCAACTTATATGTCTGTATGGGCATTCATATAAGTTGAGTTACTTCTTATTGTAGCTTTACGTTTTACATATACTGCAGTAGATGATAGAACTGCTATAGTAAATTGTTTACTCATTCATTACACTGTTGATATTCTTGATATTGCTCACTTTGTACCACCTGCTTGTATTTCTGTTTTATTTACATATATTGTACCCTTGTCCTTTTCTCTGCCTGGTGCCGAGGAGTCGTCGGGGGAGCGGATGTGATGCCACTTAGTCTTTATAACTAACAGTTGCTGCGTCTTCCTTTTTAGGAGGAAACCCCGCAGACAGAGCAACAACAGGTTACGCAGTAGGATAACTAGGCCAGTATGACAGGGCCTAAAGGGACAGTGCCATCGCTACCATCAGTGACTGATGTGAGTTTGAGAGACTTATGATGTAGCCCGTTGGGCAAGTTTTTACGCATACTCTGATATTATAGAAGCAGGTTGTAGCTTCTTTTATTTGTTGTACTATTTGGACTATTTTACTTATGTGTGGATTGACTTTAGATTTATATGCTTGGTTGGGTTGGCATTGGTTGATATTTGTTATAGCCGGAATGATAGGCGTCTTGTGGTATAGGTTGGCCCGTGTGCTAACGCTACCACAATACGGCTATTCTGGGCATAAGACTCCCCTCGTGTCGTGTTTCGTGTTCCAGGAGGGGGAGTCTTATAGCCATACTCATAGTGGCACTCTCTACCGCAGTGTGGGTCAATGTAGGAGTTCGAGTATGCTTTGATAAATTCGATCATGGTGGTTGTGAACTGGAAGATACCATGTACTGAGAACAAAAATTGTTTTGCTAAAAAAATTGAACAATTAACCTCTGTCTCTTACTGCCACATGGTAATGAGTTACCATCACGCGGTAGCCCAATGAGCTGTATCTCATCTTCATCCTCCAGATCTCCCCCCAAATCTCAAGTTTTAACAATTATTAGAATAAAAATTTAGTGAGTGAGGGTATCAAATCACATATAGCCTAGATTCAAAATATTCAAACATAGATCCATGTAGAAAAACAAAAACCTTAAATCTACTTAATTTGAAACTTCAAATATCTAACCTACATCAATGGATCTTCCCCTAACTTGTAAATTTTCCATGAATACAACCTTAATCTCATCATAAATCAAAAAGGGAAAGAAAACGAAGGGTTTTTACCTTGGATCGGAGGAAGCGCCGACGGAAGCATTCGTCACGAGGTGAGAATTGTGAAAAGTAGATAAATAAAGGCAAATATTATTTTTTTCAAAAAGATAAACAACACATAGGTATGCCCCATATTTATAAAAACTTAGGGAGATGTGAGAATACCACAAGAGATGTGGGAATAAATAAGTAGCCGCGTGGCTATGCTGTTTGACACGATCAAACCACAACACTGTACAGAGAATAACTGAAGAAAATCACCCAGCGGCAATAGAGGAAAGCCGCCAGACAGCCACTGTTAGCTGTCAGTCCTCCTGCTAGCTGCCAAACTACAACTAATAGTTACCAAACTGCAGCTGCGGTTAACACCCACACCGCTACTGCGGCTAACAACCAGACCGCAACCATGTCTAACCAGCAGAATGCTGGTGCGGCTAACAAACAGTCCATTATTGCGACTAACCTCCTTACCGCTGCTGCGGTTAATCATCAGACCATTGCTGCTGCTAACTAGTAGATCGATATTGTCCCAAACCTCCAGATTGCTGATTCAAACTGTCAGAACAAGGACTAGAAGACCGCTAAGCCAAACTGTCAGACCGGGGAGACAAGCTGATCGATCCGGCTAGATATTAAATCGCACGGTCTCCTCAAGCTTCAACACCCCCCCCTCAAGCTAGAGCATATATATCTACCATGCCTTGATTGCATCAAACCTCCTTAAAAGGAGTAACTAGTTTGCTGAAGAAATTAGCTAGTTCTCTCTCTGAGGTAACAAACAACGTGAAGATCTGATTCTTCAAAATCTCCTCTCTGATGAAGTGGCAATCCACCTCGATATGCTTCGACCTCTCTTGAAATACAGGATTCCTCGAAATATATATGGATACCTTATTATCACAGAACATAGGCAGGGGATGATCATAAAACTCTCCCAGATTAAGCAAGAGTGTCTGTAGCCACTTCAACTCGAAAGCAGTCTGAGCCTTGCACTAATATTCAGTTTTTGCACTTGATCTGGCAACTACAGCCTATTTCTTGCTCGTCCACCTGACTAGATTACCTCCAACAAAGGTTCAAAAACCAGATGTATACTTCCTATCATCCTTATCATCTGCGTAGCTAGCAGCAGAATAAGCCTCACCTTTCAAATATCCCCTTTTCTGAAAAAGAAGACCTTTCCCTGGAGCACCTTTCACATACTATATAATCTTTATAGCAGACTGTAGATGACACTCCTTTGGAGCTTGCATAAACTGTCTTGTCCATCCCACTGCATAACAAATGTTTGGTCTTCTAACTGTGAGATAAATGAGTTTCCCCACAAGCCGTCTATATTTGGTGACATCTTCAAGATGAGGTGATTCCTCACTCCAGCACTTGTCATCTCCAATAGCAATCGGAGATCGAGCAGGTTTAGCTCTGTGAAAAAGTGATAATGAAAGGGCAATTTTATTGCTCCAAAAAGATATTTATTACATAGGTATGCCCCCTTATTTATAGAAAATGGGGGAGTTGAGAGAATATAAGAAGAGATGTGGGACTAAATGTAATCCGAACAGCTTATGCGGTTTGACAATGTCAAACCGCAACACTGTACCATAATACTGATCACTAGCGACAATATAGGTAAGCTGACAAATCGCCATTGAAGACTGCTAGAGCGCCGCACTAGCTAACAGACCGCAACTACAGGTTGCCATCATAGCGCAGTTGTGGACTCCCACCAAACTGCAGTTGCGGACTCCCACTAGACTGCAGTTGAGGACTCCCACCACTGCTGCTGCGACTAATCTTCGGCTGCTTCTGTGACAAGACTCCATGACACTACTACGACAAACCATCGGGCCACTGCTTCGGCAAGTCACCAGATCGCTGTTATGGCTAATCTTCAGACCATAGCCTCTATACCGCAGCTACAAGAAAATCTCCAAGACTGGTAAGCCCTACGGGAAGCCGACTACTAAACCACAATACTATTAAATAGTCAGATCGCCGATCCTGCCAAGATAGACGCGAGACATAACCGCTTCCAGTAACCAAATCGCAACACAATCAGATCGCCTAGACAAATCGCTTGACCGCCCAAACTACAAGTCGCTGCGACTAGACTATCAAACCACCGAACACTAACAAGCTAAAAGGAGACCTGTCTCTTTTAAGAGATCCATGGCATACATTTACTACGAAAGAACTATGGCATAAGGTTTCCGAGATATCTCAATTCCCAAAAAATATTTAGGAGATCCCATATCCTTGGTAACAAAATGATGAAGCAGGTGCTTCTTTATCATATCCACACCCTTTCTATCATCTCCTATAAGAAGAATGCCAACCACATAAACCGCAAGAATAACAAGACCAGCTGTGGTTTTGTGGATGAACAAAGAATGATCTGCAGCACTCCGAGCAAACTCAAAAATAGAAATAACTTCGTTGAACTTGTCAAACCAGGCCCTGGGACTTTGCTTAAGACCATAGATCGCCTTCCGCAATTAATAGACCAGATAATCCCCCGGAGCAACATACCTTGGAGGTTGCTCCATATTGTCTGTTTCCTACAAATCACCATAAAGAAATGCAATCTTCACATAAAACTAAGACATTTCCCAGTCTCTATTGATAGCCACAGAAAAGAGAACACGGATTGTAATAATCCTTGCAACATGAGAGAAGGTATCAAATAAATCCACACCATGTGATTGCGTAAACCCTTTGGCAACAAGCCGGGCTTTGTAACAATAAATAGTACTATTAGGAAGAAATTTGATGACAAAGACCCAGCGATAGCAAACCACATTACACCTGGAGGGGTTAGAACAAGAGTCCAAGTACCCTGTTCAGTAAGAGTTTTCATATCTTCATCCATAACAGCTTTCCAATGAGGAATAACAAGAGCATCTTGATAGGAAGCTTGTAAAACTTTTGTCGATAGAGCCAGAGCAAAGCTCTTATACGAAGGAGATAGCTGCGCATAATAAACCACAGCCTGAAGAGGATGTTGAGTGCATGATCGAACACCTTTCCGAAGAGCAATCAGAAGATTTATGTCTGTCTGGTCTACAGTATAAATTTCATCCGAAGAAGGGACAATTGACCCAGGATATTTTGGCAGCGGCTCAGTAGAGGAATCAGAGACTGTAGGAGAATCAAGAAGAGAAGGAGAAGAAAGAATGGCAGGATCTGGAGGAGGTGCCGACACAAGAGGAAAAGAAGTAGAATCATGAAAAGAAGTAAGAATAGAGGGAGGACAAATTAAAACAGAGCATCCTAAAAGATTGTGACATTTGTAGAAACATTCTTTCTCCGGAGAACAGGATCAAAACACCTATATCCTTTCTGTGACGGGCAATAACCCAGAATGATGCGCTTAATAGAATGAGGAGAGGGTTTGTCACGACCGGAATAAATATAATGAACAAACATTGTGCATCCAAAGACACGAGGAGGTAAATGAAAAGGAGTCACATCAGGATACAGGATAGAAAATGGAGTCTTCCCATGGAGAACCAAAGACGAATCACGATTTTTGAGAAAACAAGAGAGAGGAACAACATGATTCCAATAACACTAGGGAACATGCATATGAGTGAGAAGGCTACGAGCCACATCTAGAAGATGACATTTTTTACGTTCATTAACGCGATTTTGTTGAGAAGTGTAAGGACAAGTAGTTTGATGGACAATGGCAAGATTCAAACAAAATGATATGAACTGATGACTAAGAGACTCCTTAGCATTATCAGTGGGAAGAATTTTAGTAGGGGTAAAAAATTGTGTACGAATCTCATTATAAAATGCAGTAAAAATAGAAAATTTTTCAGAGCATTCGTGTAATAAATACCAACATGTACACCTAGAGAAATCATCAATAAAAGTAACAAAATATATGCTACCCCTACCAACAGTCATAAGAGGAGCATAACCCCAAACATCAGAATGAACAAGATCAAAAGGACGAGAAGAACTGCATTCATGCTTTGTGGTAAACGTAGATCGGTGATGTTTGCCAAACTAACAAGCCTCACAATTAATAGACGAATCCTCTTGAGGTAAATAAGGCAGAAGTTTATAAAGAATTCATGGAGGAGGATGCCTAAGGAGAATAAACCACTGAAGTAAAGAAGAGAATGAAAAAGCAGAATTAGTATCAAGGTAGAACAAGTCACCTCTTGCAGTCCTAGTAGCAATCGACTCCTTGGAGTGAGGGACCAGAAAAGCACAAGTAGAAGCCATAAAAACAGCTTCAAAGTTCAACTGTTTGCAAAGAGTTGTGATAGAAAGAAGATTGCATGGATAACTCGGGACATAAAGAGTGTCTTGAAGCTCAAGAGTAAGAGTTACATACATCGTGCCAGACCCACAAACTAGAGATGGAGACCCACCCACAATAAGAACCAGAGGCAACCGGTTACTCTTGTTAAGAGAATATAATAGATGAGAATTCCACGCCATATGATCTATAGCACCAGAATCAATGAGTCACCTTCCTGTAGTAGCCAACTGAGCTGCAACAGGAGTAGCAGGAGAAGAGGAAGGAGAAGGAATGGCCATAGAAAATAGCAGCATACCACACAGTTTAATAGAACAAACTGCGCGAACAATGGACAATGAACAGGAGACCATGAAAAGCTTAAGCTGAAAAAGAGCAGGTCGCAAAAAGAGCAGATTGGTTAACCTATCAGAAAACAGGTCGCAGAAAGAATGCGAACAAGAAAATAAGGCCGGCAGAGAGACTCAAATCGCACAGTTGAGTGAGAAGCTGGAAGAACAGGGCTCATAAAAAGGAGAGACCGCACGTGTAGAGAAAACAACCTGCGCGAGAAGAAACAACCCGCAAGGGCACATGAGAGAGAAGGAAGCACGAACAACAGAGAAGTCGTACGAACAGACAAGATGAAAGGAACAAGTCACAGAAACAACGATAAGCAAGGGAGGGCAGGGCGGGAAGAAAACCGGAAGAAGTCCGGAAAAACAAGACCGACACGGTTAGACAAACAAACTACGAGCTAATTAAAGCAAAGTATCAGATAGCTCTGATACCATGCGAAAAAGAGCTAAATAAAGACAAATTTTATTGCTCTAAAATGATAAACAATACATACCTATGCCCCATTTTTGTAGAAATTGGGGGAGATGAGAGAATACAACAAGAGATGTGGGTCTAAATAAGTAACCGCTTGGCTATGCAGTTTGATACTGTCAAACCGAAACACTGTATAGAGAACAGCTGAGGAAGATCACCTTGCGGCAATAGAGGAAATCTGCCAGACCTCCACTGCTAGGCACCAGACCGCCTACTAGCCGCCAAACTACCAATGTTAGTTTCCTGATTGTAGCTACAGTTAACACCCAAACCACTATTGCGGCTAACCTCTATACTGCATCCGCGGTTACCCGCAGACCGCTACTGCGGTTAACCAACAAACCAATGTTGCGGATATTCTCTTTACCGTTACTGCGGCTAATCATCAGACTATTGCTGCGGCTAAATAGCAGACCGTAACTGTGGAAAACCACCAGAATGATGAGCCAAACTTCCAGAACAAGAAGACTAGTAGTCCGCAGAGTCAAATTTCTAGATCGGGGAGATAAGCTGACCGCTGCGGCTAGATATTAAACTGACCGGTCTCCTCAAGTTTCAACAAGAATGAAAAAGGAAAATGTGAGGGTTGTCGACCCAGGACCGAATCTATTAAAACAGGCTACCGCGACGCGGTACCACTACCGCCGGCGGTAGCATAGTAAAATCTTTTAAAAATTTTAAATGAAAAAATTGAAAAATTATAAAAACACAAAAGCATGACTTTTGATTTATTTATTTTATTCAATTGATCTTTAATTATTTAAAAACAAAAAATTTAAAAACCCAAAATAACAAAAAATCATATGCTATTTTTTATATTCTCGTTTGTTTGCTTTTCAAAAACTAAAAAATATAAATAAATTGGTACCATCATTATTATTAGGACAAGCATGTCTAGAACTTAAAGCATAAAAATTATGTGCAATGTTTGATTTAAAATTGCAAATCTCTATTTAACAATGTATGTTTTTGTGATGATGTGTCTAATTTATTGGTACTTTGCTACTGAGTGTTACTACATGGGATAGTGTATGTTTAATATGCCTCTAGGTATGCGTGAGATTTAGGTAGCATCATGACTATTTCGTTGATTACACATCCCTAGAAAATGCACTCGTGTAGAAATTTCAAAGCTTATATGTTATAACTTGTGATATTGTGTCTAACATGCTTGGAATGACTTGAAAAATCAATGTTACGTTGTTTATTTTTTATATATAGAGTAAGAACGTTGTGCTAAAATTACGGTAGTAAGGTCTTTGTATAAAAGTTAACGTGTATCTATCTATGTTGGTAGATTTTGATTTGCTCGGGGACCTTGAACTAAATAAAAAAAAATATACAATTGATGGTGAAAAAAAAGAAATGAAGAAAAAATGTGTGTACATTATTTTTATGCTATCAAAGTATGTATCAAGGATACCCCAAGAACAACTCATATCTCCTGATAAGTGTCTATAAGCATTGTGAGAATGAGCACATTGGTATATAGAATCATTTTGATCTTGTGCAATGACAGTAAATTGAGTTAAGGCCCTTTTTGTTCTACTCTGGTACATAACAGATAGAAATTCGACACGATTTTTCACTTCATCACTCTTGTGTTAGCATATTAATTTATTGAGATAAAACATGTATTAACGATTGCTTCTACCATATGTTTTTGACTTTGATGGTACACGTACACTCATCATTATTCTATCTAACTCTTCCATAAATAAGAATTGGACTAAAGTGCACTGACTATCTATCGCACAAGTGTTCTAGTACATGATTACTATTCCTGATGCTTCCAATGTTACACTGCATTAACTCTATAAATCACCTGACATTGTACGCCAAATCTTGTGTATTTAGATTCACATGCTTTTCCCAATTTTTCATATGCTATACAAATGATCTAAATAAAATGTTTTTCTTATTGGCTAGGTCTATAATCATTGTACCTAGCTTGTATTATTTTTCTCCCATACTTTTGAGTTTGCTTTTCCAAAACTTCATCTCTCTACTTAATCTTACACCACTACCATTAATTCCTCGACCTTTTGATAATATCAAAAGGGGAGATTTGTTTGTTCATTAGTAATTCCCATACAAGCCACCTATTGGAAGATCACGTGTAGGGGGAGCACACATGTAGCAGGATAACATATGCTGGGGGAGTCATACTTTGTACTTCTGTTTAAAAATCATGATTATTATTGAACTACACTTTACCTTACTACTAATGATTTATATCTCATGAATGAGATTTGATATTATCAAAAGGGGAAGATTATTGGAACCAATGGTCCGCATATCTTTATTTTGACAATATCAAATATCAAGTTGTATTTGATCATACTTGTGTTAGGTATAATGTGCAGATTTATAGGTTATGAAGAACGAGCTTTTCAATCTATATGACCCACTGTCGGGCGTTAACTCTACTGCCAACGCTAGTGACACGGGATTAAAGTGAGTGCGTAAACATTTCTCTCTGTGACCTATCGTCGGGTACCGGCGAATTTGATGATCGTCGAGTCAATGTGTCGAGTAGAAATCGCTACCGACATGCATTAGCCTTACTGTGCCACGATATCCAAATACGAAGGGGATATGTTTTGGATATTTTTCCTAATTTAATGTACAGGTGGAGACACCACATGAGAAGACCTACCACAGGGTGCTAGGTCTACCGCCAATGATAGCTTTTTTAAAGACGAGTATAAAAGCGCACGTTTCTTTTTCTGAGAAGACTTGAAGAAGGATTTCACGTTTAGGGTTCAAATACCATCTCTGTTGGTAAAAACTCCACGTCAAAGCAAGAAAAAGTGAAATCCCCCCCCCCCCCCCCGTTCGTGATTGAAGGACTTTGAAGAGCGAAGTATCCAACAACCATCAACGGTTGAACGAGTGCACGAAGAACGACATTCAAAAACCTCGATCGCGCACCGTTCTATGGAGGATTTCTTATTTTTAGGGAGCAATTGTTTCAAACTCTTTTATTCTTACGTGTGCTTTTACTTTTCTACTCAGTCTGAGTTTGTGAGAAATCGGTCCGGGAGGCTGTCGGATTCTTGGGAGGAATCTGTGGGAAATCGTCCTATGAGGACGTCTAGATCTGGGAGATCTAGTGGGATCTAAGACCCTTCCTGTGAGGAAGGTGAAGAGTCGTCTCGTCAATCTTCTTTGGAATAAGAGAGAGAGTCAATCAGTCTTAGGTGGGTCGGTATAGAAACCAATAGAGAATTGTTTGATTAATCGCCTCCGATCTCCGGCGTCATGGAGATCTAGTCGTTTTTTTGTAAACCATTGTTTTAGTTTTTGAATAAATTAAAGTTCTTTTTTATTTTATTATGAATTTGTGGCAGGATGTTGCAAGGGTTTTAAGGGTTGTGTAATTCAAAAAATAACATTTTGCAGGGAAATGTGTTTACTGTGACCTACCACGGTATGGTAATATCCTACTGCCACGCGGTAGCTTCCAGAACAGGTTGCCCTTGGTGAAATTTATTTTTAATTCTGAATCTATTTAAAAACATTATTCAGCCCCCTCTAATGTTGGCCACTCACTGGGTGTAACATCCTAACTTTTATTGAGCCACCGGAACCCTAGTGGTCCCAATAAAAATGACCCAAACCCTTACTCGTGGCCCATACCATGGTAGGAGAATACCCTAGACGGGGGTATAGGGCTAGAGAACTCTGATTTGAGTTTTGTCAGTTCTCGTGGGCTCGTATAGTCAATACGAGTGCGTTAGAACAAGTTCCGTTGAATTCTGAGGTCATATGGTGGATATGGTCGTTCTCGTAGAACGCCGCGAAATCAAGATTTCTGAATATCAAGCTAGATAACTCCGATCTGTGTTCTATCAGTTCCAATGGCTTCGTATAGTAGATACAAATACATTGGAACTCGTTGCGTCACAATCCGAAGTGTAACCGTGAATTTGAGCATTTTAACCATTTTAGTGAGCCGCGACGCTCAAATTTTGAATATTTAACAAATGAAATTTGATTCAACCCCGGTCAGTAGCTTGGAGTAATATGATCAATACAAAGTCAAAGGAGTCCGCCAGGTCACTTTCGATGTGGGGTGGTTAATCCGTGGTCAAATCAAGCTCAGTTGTGTATCAAAAAGCGTGCACACACGAATTGTGACACGACATCCCAAATTTGACTTGACACCAATGACTTGGACCTATTTTCACTTTGACTAGCAAGTGGGACCCAGTATAGGGTTGACGTTCGTCAAACCCTCTAAAAGCTCATTTTTTTGGAATTTTTCCAAAGAGGAGTGCACCTCCACTCCTTGAGTTGCTTGGGCTCCACCCTTACCATCTCTCGGGCCTCTACCTCTAGTAAGAATGTCCAGTAAATTGGGCTTTATAATGGCACATCAACCCCTTCCCTTTCTTCTTCTCAAGGTCCACCAAGCCCAAAGCACAAAGCCCAAGCCCATTGTTCCCTTCCCCGTGATGACTGACAACTGACAATACTAGTGTGCCCTGTTGGGCCCAACTATCTAGTACACATTGAAGAGGAGTAGCCATCTCGTCCTCCTCTCGGGCTAATCCCACACAGGGGAGAAATGGTGTATCCACCCTCCCCCAACCTATTTAAGGACCCTCACCCCCTAGCTCTTCCACACTAGCTCAAGAGAGCCTAAAGCCCCCACTACCAGAACCCTAGCTCACTAGAAAATTCGGTTCCAAACCCGGCCACCTCCTTCCTCCATAAACTTTAATGGTGGCTCGGCCAGGACCTTTTTGAGCTCCTCCAGCCCATGTGGATAACTTTTCCCTCCTCCTACCCTACTCCTCCGATATGTTGCTTGTGCCTCCCGGCGGTCGGTGCGCAACCAACTTCACCCAAGCCTTGCTCTAGGTCGGGTTGTGTACGTGGGTAGAAGCCCTTCCCAATACTTGTGGAGGCACTGGGAGGGTGTATCATGCATGGTATCTCTCAGTTGAGGAAGCATACGAAGCTAGATCCCCGCTATTTGGGCCCCTATCAACTGATAGAGCGTATTGGCTCTGTTGCAAGTCCAAAATTTTTAGAATTGATTAAATTACCAATTGTGTCAAATGATTGATGCGGCGGCCGGGGGCACTCTAAATAACAAAATCCCCGAAGCCGCTCAAGATTTAATTTAAGATATGGCCATGAATGCCTACTAGTGGAACATCCCGCGGGGACGTCCAAAGCAGGCAGCCGTCCTTTTCAAAGTGTATGTCATTACTCAATTAGCCCTTCAAGTTGAAAGGTTACCGAAGCATGTTACGGAGATGTCTGCTTCCTCCTCCACTTATCCTTGGGTGAATAGTAATAATAATAATACTAATAACATTTGCGTAGACAAATAGTTTGTCGACTACGTAGGAAATTCAGGTCGACCTTCCTTCAACCCCAATAACAAACGTTATAGTAACAACTATAATCCGGGTTGGTGGAAGCACCCCAATTTCTCATGGAATAATATGAACAATGTGCAGCGCCCACCTAACCCTATTGCTCCCGGATTTCTGCCTCGTCCTCTGAAAGCTTCTCCGATGGAGGAAACGTTTTCAAGATATATCGTGTCAAATGAGTCAAATATCCGGAACATCACCGGATCTCTAAAAAACCTCGAATTATAGGTTGGACAGCTGGCGTGGATGATGTACGAACTTGCGCATGGGGCGATGTCGGGGTACACAGAGCCCAACCCTCTAGAAAATATCAACGCTATAACCCTCTATAGCAGTAAGGAGGTGGCCGATCCAAAACAGATCGATTCGCATGTATATATTTCTCCTCCGACCCCTCTTCCCTCTTCTTCGATTATGTAGCCTTTACCGATTTCAAATGATAAAATCAATTTAAATACGCCCTTGCCATATCCGCATAAATAAAATAATGAGCATAAAGAAGAGCAATAAAAAAAATTATTTTATTATTAAAACAAATTCTTATTAATGTGCCCTTCTGAGAGGCAATATCGCAGATACCAAATTATGCAAAGTATTTAAAAGAACATTCTATTATACGAAAATTAGAAAATATTTCGCATATCTCCCTCAAAGAAGAGTGCTCGGCGGCTCTTACTAATAAATTTCACTTAAAACAAAATGACCCGGGATGGTTTTCCTTCCCGTGCCTTTTTGGCGATATATTAGTAAAATACTCTTCAGCAGATTTAGGCGCGAGCATTAATTTGATGTCATTCTCGCTTTTCAAAAAATTAGGTTTGGGTACTCCAAGCCCTACTAAAATGTGTGTCCAATTAGCAGATCGCTCGATTAAGTTCCCCATCGGGGTAGTGGAGGATGTTCTTGTCCGAGTTGATGAGTTTATCTTTCGGGTAGACTTCGTCATCTTGGACATTGAGGAGGACGTCGAGGTACCAATTATACTCGGTCACCCTTTTCTCGCCACTTCCCGCGCATTAATAGACATGAGTAACGGTCTTCTTTGCCTTTGGGTAGGAGATGATGAGATTACTTTCTTTATTAATCCCTCGATGGGAAACACATCTTCGAGCGATGACTTTTGCTACAATTTGGATACTTTTTTCGGAGACCGTTCTTCTCCTATTTTTGAGTCTATCTTTTTAAATGACGATATTTTCGCACTCAAAAATTTTAATTACGTCGAGGATGACTCTACAAATTTGTCTTTGGAACCCTTTGGTTCGAAAGACAAAAAAAATTAAAACCTCATTAGAAGAACCGCCCATCCTAGAACTAAAACCACCACCCGTATCTCTCAAATATGCATTTTTGTGAAAAGGTGAAACACTTCCTGTTATCATTTCCTCGCATTTGAGCAATTCAGAGACTTCTGATTTATTTGAAGTTTTGCTTAAACTTCACCACTCAATTGCGTGGCAAATTTCTTATTTAAAGGGGATAAAGCCCTCTTTCTGCACCCATAAAATTTTCTTAAATGATAATCGCCGCAAAACGATTCAGCCGCAGCGGCATCTTAATCCAAACATGAAAGACGTCGTTAAAGACAAAATAATAAAATTATTAGATGCGAGGATTATTTACCCTATTTCAGACAGTGCTTGGGTTAGCCACATTCTTGTCGTGCCCAAACAGGGCGGTCTCACTGTAGTGGCAAATGAGAATAATGAACTCGTCCCAACTCGTACTATTACAGGTTGGCAGGTGTGCATCGATTATAAAACACTAAATGATGCCACTCGTAAGGACCACTTCCCACTACGTATTTTTAGACCAAATTCTCGAGCATCTATCCGATCATCCATACTATTGTTTTCTCGATGGCTTATTGAGGTTTTTCCAAATCCCCATTTCTCCCAATGAGCAGGAGAAAACAACTTTTTCTTGCCCATTTGGCACTTTCGCGTACCGAAGGATGCCATTTTGCCTCTACAATACGCCAACAACATTCCAAAGATGTATGCTGGTTATCTTTAGCGAGCTGGTAGAAGACATTATGGAAGTCTTTATGGATGACTTCTTCGTATTAGGATGCTGGTTCCCTAATTGTCTTAAAAATTTAGAGTGTGTTCTTCAACGGTACGAGGACACAAATCTTGTATTAAATTGGGAAAAATGTAACTTTATAGATCGAGATGGTTTGGACCTCGGCCATAAGATTTTGTTTAAGGGGATGGAGGTCGAGAAGGCCAAATTTGAAATTATCGAAAAACTTCCCCCACCAACTAACGTAAAATCTATTATAAGTTTCTTGGGCCATGCGGGATTTTATATGTGTTTTATTCAAGATTTTTCTAAAATAACGAAGCACCTTACCCACCTCCTTGAAAAGGAGAGATCTTTTGTCTTTAGTAGCAAGTTCGTGTCCGCTTTTAATTTTATAAAATAAAAAACTTATCAATTTACCAATTTTAGTGGCGCCTGATTGTTCCCTTCCGTTCGAAATAATGTGTGACGCTTGTGATATTGTCGTTAGTGGTGATCATGGCGAACACATAAACAAATACTTTCATCTGATTTATTACGCTAGCAAGATGCTCACTTCCTCACAAGGAAATTACACGACAACAGAAAAGGAACTCTTAGCCATCATTTTTGCATTTGATAAATTTCGCTCGTATATAACGCTATCTAAAGTTATTGTTTTTACTGACCACTATGCCTTAATATATTTATTAGCTAAAATAGATTCCCAACACTGCATACTTCGATGGGTCGTCCTCCTACAAGAGTTTGCTTTGGAGATCCTGTATAATAAAGTCGCAGAAAATTTGGCTGCCAACCACCTCTTCCACTTAGAAAATCCGGTTGCGGAAGCGCACATCGAATCTGAAGTAAATCCAAGATTCCCCGAGGAACGCCTCCTAGACATAAATAAAATTTCATCTTCGACACCATGGTTTGCATATTTCACCAACTATTTAGTTGCGCAGTTGCTCCCAAAAGACTTTTCGAGTTAGCAAAAGAAGAAATTTTTTTATGACTTGAAAAATTTCTTTTGGGTGGACCGTTTTCTTTTTCGCATCTGCGATGATCAAGTGGTGCGAAGATGCGTCACGGGTGTGGTGTGCATGCAAATACTAAGGCAATGACACGAGGGGCCAGCCGATGGGCATTATCAAGCTAACCGCACCACGTGAATGGCGCTAGAGGCAGGTTTCTTTTGGTCCACTCTCTTCAAAGATGCTCACTCTTTTGTGCGCTCCTGCGATAGTTGCTAGTGGTAGGGGAAAATCTCTCGTCGCAACGAGATGACCCAAAATATATTTTTAGAGTGCGAAGTCTTCGATTTGTGGGGCATTGATTATGTTGGTCCCCTACCACCGTTTTTTAAAAATAATTACATTTTAGTGGCAGTCATTCACGTATCGAGGTGGGAGAAAACACAAGCTCTTCCCACCAATGATGCGCGAGTCATCGTTAACTTTCTAAAAAAATTATTTTCTCTCTTCGTAACGCCATGCATTATTGTGAGCGATAGGGGAACCCATTTCAGTAATTCCCAAATGGCTAAGAGGTTAGCTAAATATGGAGCCACAAACAAACATGCCACCCTGAAAGTTAGGGGTTAGAGCTGATATACTCTAGCGGGGGGGGGGGGGGGGGGGGGGGGGGGGGGGGGTTAATAGAGCATCTTTAAAAACTTTAAAACTATAACAGCTTTTTGCTGTAAAATAAAGGGTCAGAATTGGGAAGCTATTTTATACCAAAACTATGCAGTAATTTAAAGAGCATTCCTAAGGTAACCTAAACTACCACAGTTACTGCAAATGTCAAACTAACTAGTATTAACACAGAAAACCTAAGTAACACAGGCATACCAAGAACAGAAGAAAAAGTGCAACCAGACAACATAAGAATTTTATAGTGGTTCCCCAACCTGGGTACATCCACTCTTCTACCACCCTGGTAGGAATCCACTCATGTTTTTGATGAAGTGACTGCGACCAATGAGCTTTTGATCAGGTGCTCAAAAACCAAAACAAGTCTTTTGAACAGGAGACTTGCAACCAAGATTAACTTTTGAAGGGAGTTAAAGAACCCTTTTTATAGTGGGGGATGAGGGAGTGATGATGTCTTCTCTTTCTCAAGATACAACTGACAAGACTTAAGTTGATCTTGATTTTAACAAAGCTCCCCCTGAGATAAGGAAATCAGGAAGATTTGAGCCTTGTTGCAGGGTGAGTAGGCCTTCAATATTTTAGCCTTGACCAGCAGGTATCCAGGAGCTTCTTGACAGATAGAGTGTTTGTTGTCCTTTGAAGAATCCTGAGATGAAGAAGGAAGAAGACTCTTGACTTGAATGTATGTTCTTCTTCTTCAGCTTGTTGTAATTTCTCCGGTCAAGGGCTAGAGCCTCTTGTATCTTTACTGTGTTATTGCCCTGTGTGTTGTTCTCTGTGTTCAGACGATAACGAAGAAGAAAATGCCCTATGCACTGTCTGTTGAAGAAAGAGGAAAAATCCTTTTTATCTTTTTCATGAAATCTTTCTTCTGAATTTTGAATTTCTTCCTTCAATCAATGCTGACGGCCTCGAGAATATTTGCATTGATTGATTTCCCCAACTATCCCATTGAAAAATGGCAAGCAATAATCCTGATGAAGTCAATAATCAATGCTACATCTAACAGTAATATTCAGAGAATATTAAGCATTGATTACTCAGGAATTATCTCAATAAACTACGGGACAGAAGAGAGGAAAAGTCCATGTCTGGAACAACACAAAAATCGTCGAGTGAAGAGCAGAATTCGTCGACCTGGGTCTAGAGTTCGTCGAGCAGAGAAATCACGTTCGTCGACCTGATAATAGTTTTTCGTTGAACTGAGATCCAAGATCGTCGACCTGAGAACAGATAACTCCTTTCTCTAGAACCTTGCCAACTCTGTGCATCAAGATTATCGAGCTGAGATTCTGACTTCGTCGACTAGTGTTCAAAGAAATGATTTTTGGACTTTCAAATGCTGAAGTGAAATATCCAGAAATCGTCGACCTGAGAATTAATTTCGTCGAGCTGAGAACTGCGAATTGCTACTTGATAAAGCTTGTCAGGATTGTGGTCTAAGTTCGTTGAACTGAGAACATGATTTTGTCGACTGAAGTATGATTCTGGATTTAGAATATTTAAGTGTTTCTGGTCTTAAAATGTTGTAGTAGATGATCCAGAAATCATCGACCTAAGATCCAAGTTCGTCGAGCTGATATTCTAACTTCTTCGACTTGAGTTCAATGAGAAGAATTCTGGAATGGGAATGTTGAAGTATAGTGTCCATAGATCTTTGACCTGAGAACCAAGTTCGTCGAGCTCAGCTCAGAGAATTTTCTCTGAGTTTGTCGAGCTGAGCACGACTTTCGTCAACCTGTGTTCGACGAACGTCGAACTCATTTTCTGAGTCTTTGAAATTTCTCTAAGTCCTGAGTCTTGAAGTCTGTTGATGGCCGGTCCATGCAGTGTTGACTCTAAGGACATGGCCTAGACTCTAGGACACACACATGACCCGGGCTATACATGTTGGGTCAAACATTCTAGTTTAGTGAACTTAGCCCAAATCCAACTAGGGATCCAACAATCTCCCCCTATTTGGGTGAGGTCACTAAATACAGACTCACATAAATAACAAAGCAAGAGAAATATATCTGGAAGGAATTTTAACATATGCAGCAGATATATATACATATATACAGAGAGCTTTGTATCAAGACATAAATAAGCAGTTTTAGAATAACATAAAGACTAAAAAACAGTTCACAATTTATTTTTTCTTCTTTTGCTCCTTGTGCTTCTCCTCTTTAGCTTTTTCACCTGGCTGAGTAAACTTGATCTCCCTGTTTGGATAAGCTGCTTCTGTCTTTGTGATTGTCATGTCAGCAGCTCCAATAATATTAAGGGAGGTTGCTCTTGGCAGTAAATCTTCAAGATGCAGCTTCATATAATCATCAACATTAAAGAATTTATTAGCCTTAGCAAACCTGTTAAGTTCTTCCTTCCTGTATTTGGACATGGTTGAGTCTTGAGAGGGATCCTTCCCTTCAGCTTTTGCTGTATTAATCATGGATAGGCCAGCCATTTCCTGGAACCTGGCCATCCTTGCAGTTGTAGCTGTCTCTGGATCTTCAAAGGGTACAGGAGGGGAGGCAGGTCTTTTTGGGCTTTCAGCTTCTTTATGTTCAGAGATTTGTTGTTGTTGATGTTGTTGTTTGCTTGGCGAGTAATGCCTCTGCTGGCTACTTCCTGAAGAAGAGGAGAACCTACCCTGATGTCTCTGATATGTTTGATAGCAGGTAGTCCTCTGAGTAGAAGAACTTGAAGCACCAACAATAGGTGGAGGAGGAGCAGGAGGGTCCTTTCTATATCTCTAAGGAGGAGGTGAGTACTTTCTGCTTTTCTTTCTCTCTTTTTGCTGGTTCTTGGATAGCCACATCCATGCTAGCATGCCCTCATAAGGTTTGATTCTCTGCAGTATATAATATGTAGTGTCATTTGCTGGATTTGTTTTTGTGGCAGGAGGTGGAGGAGCCTTTCTTTTCTTAGAGACTTTCTTTCTCTTAGGTTCATCATCAGAGTCCTCATCATCATCATCATCATCATCATTAGAGTCTTGAGGAGCATCATACAAAGCATAAATAGCTTTTAGTACAATTTTATCAATGGTCTTTTCAGCATGAGTAAGAGCTGGTATATACAACAGTGCTTTCACCAACTGTTCTATTCTCTTATTCTATGTCAGCAATGATCAATGCATTAAGATCAGACATTGGGGAATCATCCATAACAAAAATTAGAATAGAAGGGGATGAGATAATAGGGGAAACAACTCTGGGTGGAGATGAAGTAATGAGGAGAGCATCTTTTGATGGAGATGGAATGGCTGGAACCACTATTATAGCAAAACTGGCCTTTAGTTGGTTGGCAACCTTGGGGCTTATGGGAGATGTATAAGGGACTATAGCCAAAGATGGCTTTATACTATACTCTGGAAGTTCACTCAAATAAACTGTATCAAAAACGTTCAACAAATTCATCAGATCAACAGTGGGATTTATAATATAATCACCTGTAGTATTTATAGTCTCTGAGACTGTCTCATCTATTTCCATATCAGATTCAATAAAATGAATGAAATTAAATAACTCATAATCAGCATCTGCATCTGTTGTTGCTTCTGCTTCTACTGCTACTTTTTTTGTTGTTTCTGTTTACTCAGCTGTAAGTGCTGCTACTTCTTCATTGAGGGGATCCCCCTGCCTGGTTTCAGTAGAAACTGGATCCAGGCCCCTAACTAAAGAGGGAGATGCAGAGAGAGTAGATATTTTATCAGTAAGAGAGGATATGGATGAAGCAATAGGTGTAATAACATCTACTATAATGCTTTTGAGCAGGGGAGTAAGAAGTGCAATGAGAGATGGAATAATGGAGTGGTCCAATGACAGAGAGGCAGAGGGTGTGGCAGACGTTGTTTCAATGGAAACAGAGGGAGGGATGGAAGATGATGGTGGAGGAGAAGGTAAGGAATCTTGAATTTGTTCATCTTGAGGAGAAGGGGTATGAAGGGGGGATGAAAGAAGATTAAATGAGGGTAGGGAGGACAAGTGTGGTGGAAGAGGAGATGAATGAGGTGATGGAATTGGTGTAGCAGGTTATGAGTAAGGTGAGGTTGGAAAGTGAGTGTGGGTTGGTGATGTATGTAGTGGGGATGTTGGAGGTATGGGAGTATGGACTATGGTGTGTGTTGTGGAGGGTAGTTAGTGTACCATCTGAGGATAAGGTTGGATGGCTGGAGGTGATGGAGATGGAGGAGGGATATCTTCAGTAGGGTGGGAAGTGGCTGGATCAGCCCTAGTACTCTCAAAAGGCATGGTGGAAGTGGAAGAAGCCTTGGAGGGCTTGGTGATGGTCCTCTCCCATCTTCCAAAGAGGGCACAGGTGAGCCTCTTGGAGGCATTGATGAATATGGTCGGGGAGACCAGCGATTCAGCAGACTTTTCTTTAAGGAATATTCCGAAACTTCTTCCAAAACAAACCTCTTTCTTTATGTTCTTTTTCTTGATTAATTCAAACATAATCTGAGCCCAGTTCACTGGTTTCTTGTTCACCACAGCACACATTACCAGGAATTGGTGCCTGGTGATGTAATCACGGGCAGTGTGCTTTCCCAGCAATACTTTCCCCATAATATCTGCTAGAAATTTGTACTCAGCATATATGTGTTTTTTAGCAATTTATTTGTGGTTTCTCTAGAATAACCCATCTTATTCCGCATTTCAGTAAATTCTTCATTATCAATTTCAAGTTCCTCTTCATCATTTATTAATCCAAAAATGTCAGTCAAGATGGCGGGGGCAAGTGAAACAATATTACCAGAGATTGTGTCAGTCATAGAGTTCTCATCTGGGGTGGAGGAAGTGTAGACTCACTCTCTGATTTCAGTGCTGGCAAGTTTGATTCTGGTGGACATCAGAGTCTTCAACTGCTGATCTTCAAGCAGTTTCAGAATGTCCAGGAATATTGTGTCTGAGTGTTGAAATGATTCAAAGTCTACATCAAATCCTGTATCGAATTTCATCGTTGTAAGACTGCCCGTTGGAATCGAAATTAATTCACCTGCAAGAGAAAGAAGAAGATCAAGTGTAAGGGAACTGAAAGCGTGGGACAAAGGTCGAAGAAAAGCCTAGATATTGGATTTTTCGGAATATGAATCGACAAACTCTGTTCCACGAAAAATAAATAATTCTTCGATCTGAGATCAACAAAATAATTTGTAGTTAAATAATTTGTTGAGCTCGGTATGAAGATTTGAAAATATTTTGTCGAGCACCGTTCGACAAAGGTTTTCTGAAGCAGATTCGTCGATCTCTGTTCGACAAAAATAGCTTCACTCACAGAGAGTTCGTCGATCTCCGTTCGACGAAAATCTCAAGAACTTTACCCAATTCGTCGAACTCTGTTCGGCGAACTTTGAAAAATTCATCGAGCATAGACAGAAATTAAATCAAAGCTTCTCCACTGATCATGCCCAGTTGATTTATAAAGAACAAGTGATTTCTTTCATCCAAGGGTTTGGTGAAAATATCTGCTCTTTGTAGATCAGTGTAGATATAGACAAGTTTGATTTTATTTTTGTTTACACACTCTGTAATGAAATGGCGCCTAATGTCTATATACTTAGTCCCACTGTGATGGATTGGATTCTGTGTTATGGATATAACAATTGTGTTATCACATAATTGATTTGAATTATTTAAGTTGGAAACATAGTCTAGGAGTTGGTTTTGAATTCACAACATTTGGAAACAAAAACTGCCAGCTCAATATATTCTACTTCAGCAGTTGATGTAGACACAGATGATTGTTTCTTGCAGAACCAAGACACTAATCTCATACCTAGGAACTGGTGTAACGCCCCGAAACTCAAAAGAGCGACGGGGGACGTTTTGGGCCAGTTTTGGGTTCTGGCTGCAGGCACACGGCCTGGGACACGGGCGTGTCCCAGGGCATGTCAAGCTTGTGTCGACACTTAACCGGGAAGTCGACATTTTGGTCTCGACATTGTGTCGAGATTGGGCACACGTCCTGCGACACGGGCGTGTCGCAGGCGTGTCGACCCGTGTCGACACTTAGCCCGCAAAGTCGACACTTTGCGTTCGACGAAGTGTCGAGACATGGCACACGGCCTGCGACACGGGCGTGTCGACCCGTGTCGACACTCGTCCCGGGAAGTGGACACTCTGATCTCGACATTGTGTCGAGACAAGGCACACGGCCTAGGACACGGGCATGTCCAAGGCCGTGTCATCAGGTCGACGATCTTCGCTCGACGAAGTGTCGAGTGTCAAGACCGTGTACACGTTTGGAGCCCAGGCGTGTTGAGGTGACACGGGCAAGGACACGGGCGTGTCCTAGAACCCGTGCAGTGCTCGGGTTGTTTTCGGGGAAAAACGATAGGGGTACACGGCCGGCCACACGGCCGTGTCAGGTAGAACACGGGCGTGTCAGGTCGAACACGGGCGTGTTCGATACCCGTGTGTTGTTCCAGGAGCGTCGATTTTGACGGCGAATGAGACACACGGCCCTGGACACGGGCGTGTGCTAGGCCGTGTTCGGTCCAGATTGGGCATTTCAGTCCCGAATCAAAGCTGTTCATTTCTTTAATTGTTGATCCAATGACTGGGGGTTGTTCCTGAATGGATATACCCGGGATTGGACTTAGAAACCCTCACTTTTCATGAGTGGATATCTTTCTAAAAGCTTAGAGAGAGAGGAGAGCCAAGGAAGGAAGAAGGAGCTAGATCCGGCCATTGGAGGAGCTTCGAAGCTCCAAATCGTGAGACAACTCCGGATCCATGGAGGCAAAGCTAGTGCGGTGCTTTTCATCCGCTTATTTTTCCATGATGCCAAAGAATAACGTAAGGGTAACCATTCTCTTCTTGAGCATGAGTAGCTCTCCTTCTTTGCATAGGAAGCCCGCTCTCGCGAGTTTGCGGAGAGTTGGAGGCGTTCCTTCGGGTAGATATGTGAAGTCCCCGTTGTTTAGAGTCCGTAAGAGAGAACGGACATAGGCATGATGTGTGAAGCCTATCCGGACATGTTGGTCTGGATCGGTAATGTTGCATTGCATAATGCCGGAGTAGACTCCATGCTATTGGTTGTTTTTCAGGTTTTCTACACGGTAGATTGCAACAGGGAGCCTTGGGGATTAACCCAAAGGTACACCTGGAAAACTGGGCGGATGCGTGATCTAGCCAACTTGGTGGCCTGAGAGCCAACTTGAACATAACCGGGTTATGTGAAATGTGATGGAAACGGGACTCGGGAGAAGTTTGACCTGCGCATATTGTTTAAATTACCGTTGCGGGCGCATATGGTTTAAATTACCGTTGCATTGTGAGCACGGGTTAGATGGAACCGTACCCGTTCTATGTCGTTCGGATTAGAGCCGTTGGCATAGATGAGAGACTTCGGCAGTCTATGGTTTTAATTACCGTGACCCATGCCGGGAAGACAAACTGCTCATTGATTGGCCGTCCAAAGGGATGGTGGTGAGTCGGCAGACTTAGACTGCGTTCACCAAGAATGTGCCCTGAGTGCACGGGGTGTGTGGCCGTATGAGCCTACGCCTGTGATGAAATGAATATTGATATATATTGCTCGCTTATGCTAATGAAATGCAGGGAAGGAGCATCGCCGCCCCGAGTTGGGGGCGGGATCGTTATAATTTGGTCAGCATTGCTGACCGTTGCCTTGTTTTGCCACCGGGAGGTGGTTTTTTGTTTGTAGGTGCTGCTGGACCAAGCGGTCAATAGCGCGTTAAAGCCCTTTTTGCGAAGCCGGCCCTCGAAGGCCCAATTGGAAGTGTTACTGCTTTATTCATGTGTGACCGGCCTGCGTGCCGTGGTTTGTAAAACATGTAATATGAAGTGAACAATTTTTGTAAGGCCTTAAGGCTTGTACTGGTGTATCTTGTAACATTCCTATTTTGGTATTAGTGAACATTCATGCTTTAGTGCTGGGTTCTTTAATGCAACTTTTATAAAACTGCTTCCGCTAGAATGCTCTGTGTAGAACGTTATGATTGGTTGGATGGTTCCCATGAGTAACCACCCGGTCTGTCTGTAGTATATGACGTCGGGCCCCGGCCGGACCTAATGCTATATGCTATGCGACGGATAGGGGGTGTTACAACTGGCAAGTTCTGAGGTACTTTTCATGTCTACCCTGCATCCAGCAAAGTCAGCATCTGAATATCCAGTTAAATCAAATTTTGACTCAGTAGGATTCCAAAAGCATAGACTAGGACAACTCTTTATATATCTCAAAATTCTTTTTAGAAAAACTAGGTGAGATTCCTTAGGGTTCAACTGGAACCTAGCACAAAGACATGTGGCAAACATTATGTCAAGTCTACTTTATGTAAGATATAGTAGGGACCCAACAATGCCCCTATATAACTTCTGGTCAACATGTTTCCCATATGGATCAGAATCTAGTACAACATTAGTGGCCATAGGTGTTTTCTTTGCTGAGTCATCAGCCATCCCAAACTTCTTAATAAGCACTTTAGCATATTTAGCCTGGGATATTAAGATGTCATCAGGTAGCTGCTTCACTTGGAGACCAAGGAAGTAGGAGAGCTCACCCATGTTACTCATTTCAAACTTTGAATACATAAGGTCAGAGAACCACTAGCATAGTTTGGAATCTGTAGACCCAAATATAATATCATCTACATATATTTGTACTAACAATGTTTGATCCTTATGGTGCCTAGTGAACAATGTTTTATCTACAATGCCTCTAATAAATTTATGCTCTATCAAAAAGCTAGCTAAGATCTCATACCAAGCACTTGGAGGTTGTTTTAGACTATAGAGGGCTTTATGCAATCTAAATACATAAGAAGGATGGGTTGGGGAGATAAAACCTGTAGGTTGTTCAACATAAATCTCTTGTTTTAGTACTCCATTTAGAAGGCACTTTTCACATCCATCTGGTAGAATTTAAACTTCTTGTAGGTAGCATAGGCAAGGAAGATTCTGATTGCCTCTAACCTTGCAACTGGTGCAAATGTTTGGTCATAGTCTATACCTTCTTCTTGCTTATAACCTTGAGCAACAAGACTAGCCTTATTCCTCACAATTACACCATGGGCATCAAGCTTGTTTCTATATACCCACTTGGTTCCAATGATTGGGGTAGTCTTTGGGTCTTTGAACCAAATCCCAAACTCTACATCTCTCAAACTAGTTGTGTTCCTATTACATTACAATGATCCAGTGGGGATCTTGCTCTGCATCTTTTCTGGATTGAGGCTTAACTTGAGAGATGAAACAGGCATGCATCACATCTTGGTTAAGTTGATGCCTTGTCTGTACACCTAATGATATGTCTCCAATCACTTTAGATCTAGGGTGATCTCTTAGTGTGACAAGATCAGTGGGTGGAGTTTGTTCAGAAATAACATTTGGAATTAATTCCTCTTGTGGAACTATGTCTGCTGTTGGAAGAAGTTCAACTTCTTCCAAGTGTTCTTCTTCACTGTCTTCTTCAGCTTGTGGAGTAGGAGGTGATATAAATTCTTGTGGAATGTTCAACTCAACTATTTTCTCACGCAAGTAAGGTACATGCGAAGTGTTACTGGTAGAAATCTCTTTCTCCTTATAAGACATTTTAGTTTCATCAAAAGTTACATGAATAGATTCCTCAATTTTTAAAGATGATTTGTTAAACACCCTATAAGCTTTGCTTACTTGGGAATATCCTAGAAAAATTCCCTCTTCAGCTTTAGCATCAAACTTTCTTACATATTTCTTGTTGTTATTATGTATATATAACATATGCACCCAAATACTTTAAAATAAATGATTTTAGGTATCTTCCCTTTATGTAATTCATAGGGAGTTCTATTCTTAAGTTTATGTATCAAACTTCTGTTCAGTACATATTTTGCTGTACTTACAGCCTCTGCCCAAAAGGATAGGGGCATGTAAGCATCTGCAAGTAATGTGCCTGCTGCTGTAATTAGGTTTCTATTCTTCCTTTCAGCTATCCCATTTTGTTGGGGAGTTCTAGGAGCTAAGAAGCAGTGCCAGATACTCATGCATAAGAAGAGACACAAACTCTGTACCATGATCACTTCTGATCAATGCAACATGAGTAGAGTACTCAATCTGTATGGTCCGGAGAAAATCTGTAAAAACTTTGAATGTATCTGACTTAGATCTCAGAAAGAACACCCAAGTGAATCTTGAGAAGTCATCTACAATAACTAGGGTATAGGATTCCCCTGCTAGGCTTTGTACAACAATAGGTCCAAATAGGTCCATGTGTAGGAAGTACAAAATTCTAGGTGAATCACTTTTATAAACAGATTTAAAACTAGATTTAGTTTGCTTGTCTAGTTGACAAGCCCTGCAAATACTTTCCTTCTTGTAGGGACCAGAAGGTAAGCATCTTACAAGGCTGTCTTTAGATAGCCTAGCAATATTTTTCATGTTTACATATCCTAGTCTTTTATGTCATAATTCATTTTGATTGCTAACTAAATTAAGTAGACAAATATTTGAAGGTGCAGAATGAAAATCAACTAAGTATATGTTTTCTTGTCTATTTCCAATTAAAACTTTTTGTTTTTCTTTATTTGAAATAATACAGGATTTTGAGTTGAAGTGTACCTGATAACCTTCATCACATAGCTGGCTTATGGAGATGAGGTTATGCTTGAGTCCACTTACATTTGTCACTTTCTTGAAAGTGACTGCTCCAATCTTTACTTCTCCAAACACTTCTGACTGGCCCCAATTTGAATCACAAAAGATAACCTTTGGACCCAACTTTGACTTGTAGTTGTTTAAGTTATCCTTGCTGAAAGTGCAGGTAGATCTGATATACTCTAGAGGGGGGGGGAATAGAGTATATGGTGCTTTAAAACTTTTTACAACAATTGTTGTAATATGAGTGAGAAGGCAAGCAATAATAAATCTAATCACAGAACTAAACTAATCAAATGCTAATCACAGAATAATCAAGGCCAGAAACAAAAAATAAAGACAAGCAAAACCAGAAGACACAAGGAAATATAGTGGTTCCCCTAAACTTGGGTACATCCACTCTTCTACCACCCTAGGTAGGAATCCACTGCAGGATGAGTTGATCAGGTGTCCTGGGCACCAATGAGCTTTTGATAAGGTGCTCAAAAACCAAATCAGATTTTTTTATCAGGTGTCTTGCCACCAATGAGCTTTTGACAAGGTGCTCAAAAACCAAGTTCAAACTTTTGAAGGGAGTTTGAGAAACCCTTTACAGAGATGGGGGTGAGAGAGTGATGGAAGTCTTCTCTTTCTCAGATCAGCTGAGAAGACTATGTGGATTGATGGTGTCAAAGCTCCCCCTGAGTTCTTGAGATCTTCAGGAAGAGAAGCTTTGCTGAGGGTGATAGGCCTTCAAAAGTTAAACTCCAGCAAAAGATGATTTCAGTAACAGCTGAAATGTTGGATGTCTGGAGTCTTGAAAGATGTTGGCCTTGAACACTTGAAAACTAGAGAGATCTGAAGATTTCAGAAAAAGTTGATCTCCTTGGATGTGTGTTCTTGAGAATTCTTTGAGACAAAATATTTTGTTCTTGTTCTGAAGATTACTGATGTCTGTCTATGTATCTCTATAATCTGTGTGTCTCTCTCAGAGATTCAAAAATTCTTCTCTTTTATTCTCTGGTACTGAATGGAAAAACATTCTCTGAGAAGAATAGCTGTTGGCCTGCATTAATTGCTTCCTTAATTGCAAAATGTCTTCTGGAGGAAAGTCCATAGAAATATTCCTTGAAAATCCCTTGAAACTTGGTCCAGAAATAAATGAAAAACGGCTAGGAAATCTTCAGAATTAATTGCAGAATAACTCCTTAACTGATTTGAATTTGAATCTAGAAACATCCTTGAAGTTATCTGAAAACGTCGAACTGAGCTCTGCTATCGTCGGACTGAGCTCAGCGATATGGACTTATACAACAGCAAAATATCGTCGATCTGAGCTCAAAGATCGTCGAACTGAGCTCAGAGATAGAGATCCAAAGCTGAGTCAAGATCGTCGAACTGAGCTCACCGATCGTCGAATGGAGTTCGACGATATGATGAAGTTGAGCTCAGCGATCGTCGAATGGAGTTCGACGATCTGTCGAAGTTGAGCTAGACGATCGTCGATCGGATTTCGACGAATCGTCGTGCTGAGCTCGACGATATGACTTAGCCTCCAAATAGAAAATCCTGGTCTTGAGGGCAGCTTCCAAACCTAGACTTCTAACCCTTAGACTCAATTCTAATTAACCTTTTGACCTATACAGGAGGTCAAACATTGGTTTCCTAGAGACATAGTGATCCTGACCAAAATTAATAATAGGGTGTTCCAACAATCTCCACCTATTTGGGTTAGGAATACTATTTACAGACTTTGGAAAAAATTTAATTAACAACATACAAGCAGCAATACAGAAAGACAGAAAGAAAAGCTGGACAAGCAGAACCACAGATATATATATATATCATCCCAGATAATAATCAGAAATCACAGAGATTGTCACCTTACATTGTCATTTCTTTTCCTTGCCCTTAACAAGTTTGATTTATTTGTTGGGATTGAGGGCTTCCTTCTTTGATCTGGTATCATCTGCTGCACCTAAAGTGGTTTGCTGTTTAGGCCTGGGAACTACAGCTTTAGGATGCAGTTCCATGTACCTGTCAGAATCAAAAATTTTGCTTGATGCATATCTTTCTAGCTCTTTCTTTCTCTGTTCAGACATTGTTGAGATATTAGAGGAATCTCTTCCTTGCTCTTTAGCCTTTTTGATCTGATCCAGTGCAGCAAGTTCTTTCATCCTTGCAGTCCAAGCAGCTGGATTGGTCTCAGGGTCCTCAAAAGGTACTGGTGGCTCATATCTGTTAGAAGGATTGTCTTGAGGAGGCCTGGAAGACACAGTTTCCTTTAATTTATAGGGAAAAGGACCAGATGTGGTATCAGTTGAAATTTGGCCTTCCCTGGAGTATGGATGTTGCCTTGAGTATCCTTTGGAGTAGACTTGGACTTCTCTTTTATTTCCTCTGTATCCTCCTCTCCTGGATTGAGAACCCCTGGATTGGCTTCCCCTATGGTAAGATCTGGCATGAGGCTGATAGGGGGCCTGACATCTAGCAGGGGGTTGAGCAACAGAACTTCCACCTGCACCTGCATCAGGAGGAGGTGGTGGAGGAGGATGAGAGTGTTGGAATTGTAAAGAACCCTTTTCATATTTCCTCTTCTTTTTCATTGCTTTCAGTTGGTTCTTAGAGTACTGCATCCAGTGCTCAGTGATAGGGCAATCATGAAGAATGTAGTATGGAATATCATTGTTATCTTTGACCTTGGCAGGAGGTACTCTCTTCATGGCTTTGCTCCTTGCCTTTCTTTTCCTGGCAATGGTAGCAGAAGAATCATCAGAGTCTGTTCTGTACTCATCACTTTCAGAACTCTGTTCATCATACAGGGCATCAATTTTCTTCATCAAATCCTTCTTGAGCTGTACAGAAGCAGATGAGACAACAGAGGGTGTAGCAGCAGAGGTTAAAGCATTAACAGCAGTGACAGCAGCAGATACAGAAGGTGTTGCAATTGAAGTAGAAGCAGTAACAACAGCAACAGATATTGCAGGTTCAGTAACAACAGCATCAACAGTAGAAATATCATCAGAAAATGCAGAAGGCTCAAACTCAGGTGCCTCTGTCATAAGGATTTCCATAGAAGTTGGTTCATCAGCAGTAACAGAAGTATCAGCAGCAGTATCAAAATTTTCAGCAGCAGTAGGGGCAGCAACATCAGAAACCACAGCAATGCTTTCAGCAGAAGAAGCAGCAGCATACACTGAGTGCACAAATGAGGTGATGATGCTGGGGTCACAGCAAGAGAATGGTACAAGGGCCTTGGACAGATCCTCTGGGGGCTGGACAGCAATTATCTCTGACAGATAGCTGAAATATGCAGAATCAAATACTGAGAGCAAAGACCTGAGGTCTAATGCAAAGACTGCAGCAGGAGTAATGTGATCTTGAGACACAGCAGCAGCAGCAAGAACAGGAGCTGAAGAAACAGCAGTAGGCAGGCTCACTGAGAAAGCAGCAACCAGCAGCAACAGCAGGCAGACTCACTTCATAGGGCATCTCCCCCTGCCTAGATTCAGACATGGCTGGATCAAGGCACACTGCAGAAGGAGCTGCCTGACGGAAAAGAGATGAGAGCCTGGCAGAGAGGGCTGCCACTAACAGGTGTAATGGAGCCAAGGAGGTCTCCAAAAGAAGAGATAGCGTGGGGGCCAGCAATTCATACAGCCAGTTAGCAAGGGCTGGATTGTCTACTTGCTCAAGTGTGGCTGGAGCAGAGGTACAAGATGGAGGAGCAGCTGTTGGTGATGGTAGTGGAGAGCTGGTGAATGGGGGAAGAGATGGCTGAGGTGTGGGTAAGGTGGATATAGAGGACAGTGGGATGGAGATAGATGGGGTGAATGTGGGTTGGTCAATGATCTCTTGTAGAAGATCTTAATAGGAAGTTGAGGATGAGGGTAGCTCAGGAGGAGAGGATGGAGAGTCATCCATAAAGGAATCATCAATGAGGTTGAAGGATGTAATGGAGGGTGATGAAGTAGCATCTGGTTGAGGGTAGGAGAATAATGGATGGAATTGTTCTTCTGTGAGTGGAAGAGTAGAAACTGGAGATGGTGTAGATGTTGGAGAGGGGCTGGAGATGATGATGGTGGATGGAGTTGGAATGGTAGATGGTATGAGAAGAGATGGAATTAGAGGAGGAGGAGGAGCAACATTGTCACAACCCGCATTTTCTCAACGATAAAATCATATCAGAGCTAGAGAAAACGCGCGCCGTGATGCCACGTCGTGCAGGGGATAACTGCACACGCTCAGGCAAAACTCCACACCTTAAATTTTAAGGAAAATCGTTGATTAATTATGAAAGGAAAGCAGTTATGTTGATTGGCCGTATCCCTCGGCATGGTGGATCAGCTAGTCCACAATTAAAAGTTTAAGTATACGCAGCAGAAAATAGTTTGGTTCAATTAAGTTGACACCCTAGTGAGCATAAGTGTCCCCGAGGGACAACTCATGGTATGCACAACTCTAAAGTGAATATAATAGATATAAAAAGGTAATCTTTTTACGCTAAGGAAATATAGTGTCTTTGTTTTATAATTATGCTATGCATGATATACATATAATAATGCTTTTAGGGTTTAAAATATCTAACATGCAACCTAGCAAAAATCCTTCCCAGAAGCAAGTAAACAACCACTAATAGGCAAAAACAACAGTTTAAGTTCATACCCAGCATCGCAAGAAGCCACCAGTGGGCGCCAACAACCTGACACGAACCCACTGGTGAGTATGTATGTCTATACAGAAAAGTAAAGAACTACCTCACAGAATCGGGATCAGCTGTCTCAGCTACCCAAGAGGCCACAAACCAGCCCCTCCAAAAGAACTAGCCGCTGAACCGGCTACAACCTGGACCTGAGGCATTCAAGAAAAGAACACCTCAGCAAGGAAATAATCAAAAGTGCAAATAAAGCATTAGAGTTAAGAGCAAAAAGGAGGGTTTACCAACCCGACAACAAGCTGCTATAAGCAAAAGAAAGAGCATGACAGTAAGAAAAGAGCACTGTCTAAAGCACAGCAAAGCACACCAAGTGAGAGCAACAAAGCAACATGCTCCACAAAAGAGTCTAACATTCCTAATACGTGGGTAAGTGGCAGTGGTCAAAAAAAAGATGGATCTGAATACATAACCAGAATCAGATCCAAAAAAGGGCTAAGGGGTCGCCAGTGGCAGCTTTAGGGTCCCACACCAACCCAAACCAGGGCAAACAGGTCGTGGCCACAGCTCTCCACATCAAAATCCACCCCTCTTAGAGGCCACTAAACATGCACCACTTGCCACAACCCAAGAGTCGGCAAGCAAAAATTTGCCGAACACCCAATACCACCCCCTAAAGGAAGGGAAGAGTCACACTAACAATCCTAAGGTACACAAGAACTCAAGACAGAAATGTCGAGCCCAATCGACGCAGCGTTGAGTAAACTCCACTCACCGGACGCCTAAAAATACTTAGCCGCAAGTCCTAAGCTGAGTGACGGCGTTGAGTGAGCTCGGCTCACTCGACGCTGTCCGCGCTTTCCACTTAGGGTAAACGTAAGTCTCGTTAAAAATCGCAGCCTAAGCTCTCTCATTGCGAGCAAGCAGAGAGTTGGAAATTTAATCCCAACCCTCCGTTCCGTCCTAACTACTCGGGACTATCGCAACCGAACCTGAACCACCTCTACCGCAGCCTCACCTCTAACTCTAGCTACCCACAGAACACCAAACCTCCGACAAAAGAGAACATTGAATTAAAATTCCAGAAAAGAAAATAAAGGATCAGCACTTGATTAGAAGCTTGATGAAATAACTCAACCTGCTGCCCTAGGGAGGAAAAACAAGGAGAACAGGGCTTATGCACAAGAAATAAAAACAGATCATGGGTTAGAAATAAATTTGGCAAGGGCAAGGGGCCACTTGCCTCTACCTCTACGAAAAACAAACAACAGCAGCACCACTGTTTGGCTCCGGCGGCAAGATCGGCCACCAAGAAGATCAAAGCTGAAACTTGAGGGAAGAAAGAAATCAGTTAATTAGAAATTCCTGGAATCGAACCCTAAATCAAGAAAAACTTACATGGAAGGGAAGATCTAGCCGAGAGCAAGCCGAATCCGCTAACACACGAGAAAAACGGGCTCTAACCTTCCCGAAATCGCCGGCCAAAACAACCACCGCCTCCTCTCAAAACCCTTCCGCTGGAAGCTCTCCAGACTCGGGAACGATGAAAAATGAGGAGGAAAAACAGTTCACGGACAACAAAAGAAGATTTCAGGAAAAAAGTACGGAACACGCCCAAGACACGCCCGTGACACGGCCCGACACGCCCGTGTCACGGGGCGTGTACTCACACACTCGACGAACGTCGATCTCTACTCGACGAAAACAAGGGACACGCCCCCCCAGACACGCCCGTGACACGGCCCGACACGCCCGTGTCACGGGGCGTGTACTCACGCACCTACCCACTCGACGAAAGTCGATCTCCGCTCGACGAAGCACGGGACACGCCCTGTGACACGCCCGTGTCACAGGCCGTGTACCAACTCGAAAACCGCCCGACGATCGTGGAGCGCCGATCGTCGAACAGAGAGACACGCCCCAAGGTCACGCCCGTGTTCGACACGACACGCCCGTGACAGGGCCGTGTTCTCACTAAACACCGCCTGACGACCATCGAGCGCAGCTCGACGAATCGAAGGGGGACACGCCCGTGACACGCACGTGTCACGGCCGTGTTCCTACAAAAAAACCCTGTCGACCAAAAATTCGTCGACTGGAGAAACGGGAGCTCTACCCGAGCACGACACGCCCTGGGTCACGGGCGTGACCCAGGCCGTGTCACCCAAACTTACACAGAAAAGAAACCTGCTAACACCTCGCAAACAAGATACAGGGCACCAGCCTACAAGCTCAGCCACAACAGGCCACGCACAGCACAGCAAACATAACAAACATGCAGCTAACAAAACAACGCCGAAACGACGCGAAGGCAAACGATCTCGGATTTCGACCAAAACTCGCACCGTAGCTAAACAACCAAGCCACGAAAACAACGGCGAGGTCGAAAACAACATCCGACGATCGAACGCTCGGGCAACACCTCCCGAAGCCAAAACGCAAGCATTTCCCTAAGAGGCCCAACCGAGTCACCAAAACAGACTCCGGCTAGCTGGGGAAACTTGCCAACTGGCTACAACCAGGCTACACAAGGAACCTACAGAGCTAGGACCGCGCTCTACAACGGCGAAGGGCCGGAAAACGTCATCGTAACGCCAATCCACAATCAAACAAAACACAGAAAAACCGGGGGCGTTACAGCCACTCCCCCTAAAAGAAAGTTTCGCCTCGAAACTTTACTCACAACACTCCTATGACGAAGGAGAGAGAAAGAGCCAGGAAAGAACTATATAATCATAAATAAAACAAAACATACCAGGCACAAGCTCAGGGAAACAGATGAGGGTGAGCCTCCCTCATAGCCGACTCCAACTCCCAAGTCGCGCTTTCTACATCCTGATTCCTCCATAACACTTTAACCATCGGAATAGACTTCTTCCGCAGCGCACGAACCTGAGAATCCAGAATGCGGACAGGCACCTCCACATAAGAAAGATTCGGCTCCAACTGAGGCACAGAATCCAAAACCTGCCTGCCATTCGATACACATTTCCACAGCTGACTGACGTGGAAGACATTATGCACGGCAGGGAAATTTGCGGGCAACGCCAGCCTATAAGCTGATATCCCAATCCGCTCAACAATCCCACGAACCTCGGGTCCAACTTCCTGTTCTTGCCAAAACGCTTGACTCCGATCAACGGGGAGACCTTTAAGAACACTGAGTCCCCCACCAAAAATTCCAAATCCGATCTACGCCGATTGGCATTTTTCTCATATCTCTCTTGGGCTATCCGAAGCTTTTCCCGAATAAGCTTCACAGCAGTTTCCATCTCCTCGAGAGCTTCTGGACCCAACAAAGGTCTCTCGCCAACCTCAGCCCAAAACAAGGGAGTCCTGCAGCGCCTCCCATACAAAGCTTCAAAAGGAGCCATTTGCAAGCTTTCTTGATAACAGTTATTATACGCAAATTCCATAAGCCGCAAGCGCTCATCCCACGCTCCTCCTGTGTTCCAGAATATAGCATCGGATCATATCTTCCACAATCTGATTTACTCGCTCCGTCTGACCATTGGTCTGGGGATGATAAGCTGTGGAATATCTCAAATCTGTACCCAACCCTTCTTGAAGGCTCTTCCAAAAACGAGACGTAAACCTGGAGTCTCGATCTGATATGATACTCACGGGTACACCATGCAATCTAATAACCTCATCCAAATACAGCTCGGCTATCTTCCTCATCGGATAATCGATCTTAAATGGTACGAAGTGAGCACTCTTCGTCAATCTGTCTACGATCACCCAAACTGAATCATGCCCTTTAGGAGATCTCGGTAAGCCTGTGATGAAATCCATCGAGATACTCTCCCACTTCCACATCGGAATCTCTAAGGGAGTTAGCTTGCCACCAGGCCTTCCATGGTCGGCCTTCACACGCCTGCAAGTGAAGCACTCAGAAACAAATCTGGCTATGTCCTTCTTCATCCCATACCACCAGGCAATCTGCTTTAAATCATGGTACATTTTGGTAGACCCTGGATGGTAGGCAACACTAGATCCGTGGGCTTCTCTGCACACCATATTCCGGATATCTCCAACTGCGGGAATGCAAAACCTGCCACGATACTTCAAGGTACCCGCATCATCTATAGAGAAATCTGGTAATTCACCTTTTTCAGCTCGAAGGTACAAATGCAAAAGATCGGGATCATCTTTCTGATGCAGTCGCGTAAGCGCAATCCACGAAGGTTCTGCCACTGCCAAGCTACTCTGCGAATCGCAGCTTCCCACAGAAATGTCCATCAAAAGAAACTCTTCCACAAGACGCTCGGCGGAGAGATTGAAAATCTTTCCTGACTTCCGACTTAGGGCATCGGCCACCACATTCGCCTTACCCGGATGATACTGGATTTCAACATCATAGTCGGCCACGTACTCCAACCACCGCCGCTGGCGCAGATTCAACTCTTTTTGAGTGAAGACATACTTCAAACTCTTATGATCCGTGAAAATCTTGCACTGTGCACCATACAGCAAATGCCTCCACAATTTCAACGCATAGATCACAGCTGCAAACTCCAGGTCATGCGTAGGGTAATTCCTCTCATGAGTCTTTAGCTGCCTCGACCCGTACGCAATCACCTTCCCGCCCTGCATCAAAACGCAGCCCAGTCCGACGTGCGACGCGTCCACATATATATCATACTCACTATCTTCAGTAGGCAAAGACAAAACTGGAGCTGAACATAACCTTCTTTTTAATTCCTCAAAAGCCTCCTCACACTTGCCATCCCATATGAAGGCTGCATTCTTCTGCGTCAACCTGGTCAACGGCGCAGACAAAGTAGAGAATCCCTCTACGAATCTCCTATAATATCCAGCCAAGCCCAAGAAACTTCTGATCTCTTTGGGAGTAACAGGCCTCGCCCATTCCATAACAGCAGCGATCTTTTCTGGGTCCACTGATATTCCCTCCTTATTCACCACGTGGCCGAGAAAAGAAACTTGAGGCAACCAAAATTCGCACTTGTTCAGCTTGGCGTATAGCTTATGGTCTCTCAGAGTCGCCAAGACCAGACGCAAATGCCGATCATGCTCCTCCGCATTCTTAGAGTATACCAAAACGTCATCTATAAAGACGATCACAAACTTATCCAGAAAATCCTTGAAAACTCTATTCATCAGATCCATAAAAGCTGAGGGCGCATTAGTCAAACCAAATGACATAACTAAAAACTCAAAATGCCCATGACGAGAGCGGAACGCCGTCCGCGGAACATCTGACTCCCGAATCCTCAACTGGTGATAGCCCGAACGAAGATCTATCTTGGAAAACACGGCACTACCACGTAGTTGGTCAAACAGATCGTCAATCCGAGGCAAAGGGTACCTGTTCTTAATAGTAACCTTGTTCAGTTCTCTATAGTCGATGCATAGCCTCATCGACCCATCCTTCTTTTTAACGAACAGCACTGGTGCACCCCATGGTGAAGAACTCGGCCTAATGAACCCTTTTGCCAACATCTCATCCAGCTGAATTCGCAACTCTTCCAGCTCTCGCGGGGCCATCCGGTACGGCGCCTTGGCAATAGGACGCGTGCCTGGCTCCAAATCTATAGCAAACTCGACATCTCGATCGGGTGGAAGACCGGGAAGATCATCAGGAAACACATCGGAGAAGTCACACACCACAGGGATCTCTTGCAAACACGGCACTCTAACAACAGCCCCTACCAGAGAGACCACACAGGCAGAACAACCAGAATCAAGCAACTTCCGAGCACGCACCGCAGAAATGACTGGAGACTCCTGGAGAGAATACCCATAAACGCTCCCTGGCTGACCGTTGTCCTTGACGAAGTCCAAGCGCTTACCCTTGCACTGGATCACAGCATCGTACCTTGACAACCAGTCCATGCCCAAGATAACATCGAAGTCCTCCAGGTCAATCACCTTCAGATCTGCCTTGGCTAGAAAATCCCCCAACAAAATCGGACAATCAAGGACACCCAGGTCCGTAACCACAGAGTCACCGGAGGGGAACTTAACGCAAAAGGCACCACCAACATGATCTAGGCCCAAACTGAACCGCTCCACAAAGGCTCTAGCCACAAACGAGTGGGTAGCGCCTGAATCGAAGAGAACGCGCGCCCAGCGGTTCTTTACCTTAAATCGTCCTACAAATAGCGCACGCATCTAAGGAAACAAACGCTAAAACGAAAAACTACAACCATAAAGGGATCATAGCGAAACGACTGAGGAGAAGTCAAACCTGAGATAACCTGGGTCGAAGTCTGCGCTTCGTCTGCCGAAAGCACATTCAGCTTCCCCTTTCCTCTATCCAATTGCTGAGGCGGTGGAAAAGCCTGGAGGGGTACTGGCTGCAGAATAGGCTGAGACTGTGGGCACTTTGTCTTGAGATGACCCTTCTGCCCACATTGAAAACAGACTTTATCTCTCGACCAGCAACGGGCAGCCTCATGCCCCTTCCTTCCACACAAGGCACACACCAAGTCTCCTCTGGGAGCACCCTGAATTGCGTGCACCTGTTCCTTCTTCTGCGCTCCAAACCTTTTGAAACACTTCTCCAAGGGGTGGCCTGGTCGGCCACAGAAACTACAAACCTCTTTGCTCCTCTTTCTCGAGACCGCATCGGGTTCCTGAGGGCTCTTCCCTCCACCGGACTTTCGCTTATCCTTCCACAACTGCTGACCTCTATTCTTGGCATTCTCAATGGCCTCAACCCTCAAGGCAGCTTCGACTACGCTGGCATAACTGACTGCACCATAGGCATTCGCTAACTGCTGAATGTCGCTTCTTAGTCCACCCAGAAATCGCTTAACTCGGTCTGCTTCAACGCTCACCAGACCAGGAGCAAACCGGCTCAACTTACTAAACTCAATCTCATACTCACTGACCGTGAGTCTCCTCTGCTTCAAATGGAGAAAGTCATTCATCAGCCGGTCCCTTTCGACTGAAGGCAAAAACTTACTCAACAACATCCCTTTAAATGACTCCCAAGAGCATCCTGCCACCAAGCTCTCTTTCTCCCTCAACCACCAATTCTTTGCTAAGCCCTTGAGCTGGTAGGCAGCGAGCATCACTCTCTGATCATCCGTAATCCCCGAATAAGAGAACATCTCCTCAATAGTAATCAGCCAGTCATCCAAAATCATGAAATCTGCTTGCCCATCATAAGTAGGGGGTCTCAGTCGCTGAAACTGGGATATAAACGCCATCTCCGGGGGCACCACAACCAAAGGAACGGGAGGAGCAGGAGGGGCAGGAACAGCTACCCCCTCAGCGGGGTCCGGAACTCTCGGGGCCTGTCCCGCCACCACTGCTACTAGGGACTGAATCTGAGCCTGCATAGCCACCACCTGCCTCGATAGGGTCTCATTACTCTGCCGCAGGTTTTCTACCAACGCCTCGCTCTGCGCTCCTGACGTCTCACCCTCGGATTGGGGCGTCGACCTCGTTGCGGGACGTCTCGCCATCCTATAATCGCACAAGCTTTAGACGAAACTTAGCCCAACAGCTAGAACAAAACTACCCGGTACAGACAAACACACTTAAATATGAACTTCAACTGCAAAACTTGCTCTGGGAGTTGTTTTATCATGATGATGTTATGCTTAACCTAAGATGGTTCACCACCATCACACTAACTCAGGTGCCTAAACCATGAATGCATGTATTTGTATTCTTTTTGACTCAAAACCATGTGTGTACATATGTCATCTTGCAAATCTTTAGCTTAACACGTTGTGCTTATAAAATGTTATGCTATGCATGATGTGCTATGCATTCTAAAAAAAGGCCTTAATGCATGCCATGGGCGGCGTACACATGAAAATGTTATGCATCCCATACTACATAACAGTCCCATGCAATGAAAAAAAAGAAAACATGCTAGCCGCATCCATGTGGTGAGGTTATGCATCCCATACTACATAACCCTCACATATTGCCTCCTATGGTGGATCCATATACAAACACATATTATGCATCCCATACTACATAATATGCCCCGTATACTTCTTTATGCTCATGAGTGTAGTGTTCGTGCTTTAGCCAAGACGTGCTGATGACATATCGGTGTGTGTATGATATGACGCTAATCACTAATGCAAACAAGGGGAAAGGTTGCCCGACCATTTGTCAAGCAACCTCCCTCTGATACCAACTGTCACAACCCGCATTTTCTCAACGATAAAATCGTATCAGAGCTAGAGAAAACGCGCGCCGTGATGCCACGTCGTGCAGGGGATAACTGCACACGCTCAGGCAAAACTCCACACCTTAAATTTTAAGGAAAAATCGTTGATTAATTATGAAAGGAAAGCAGTTATGTTGATTGGCCGTATCCCTCGGCATGGTGGATCAGCTAGTCCACAATTAAAAGTATAAGTATACGCAGCAGAAAATAGTTTGGTTCAATTAAGTTGACACCCTAGTGAGCATAAGTGTCCCCGAGGGACCACTCATGGTATGCACAACTCTAAAGTGAATATAATAGATATAAAAAGGTAATCTTTTTACGCTAAGGAAATATAGTGTCTTTGTTTTATAATTATGCTATGCATGATATACATATAATAATGCTTTTAGGGTTTAAAATATCTAACATGCAACCTAGCAAAAATCCTTCCCAGAAGCAAGTAAACAACCACTAATAGGCAAAAACAGCAGTTTAAGTTCATACCCAGCATCGCAAGAAGCCACCAGTGGGCGCCAACAACCTGACACGAACCCACTGGTGAGTATGTATGTCTATACAGAAAAGTAAAGAACTACCTCACAGAATCGGGATCAGCTGTCTCCGCTACCCAAGAGGCCACAAACCAGCCCCTCCAAAAGAACTAGCCGCTGAACCGGCTACAACCTGGACCTGAGGCATTCAAGAAAAGAACACCTCAGCAAGGAAATAATCAAAAGTGCAAATAAAGCATTAGAGTTAAGAGCAAAAAGGAGGGTTTACCAACCCGACAACAAGCTGCTATAAGCAAAAGAAAGAGCATGACAGTAAGAAAAGAGCACTGTCTAAAGCACAGCAAAGCACACCAAGTGAGAGCAACAAAGCAACATGCTCCACAAAAGAGTCTAACATTCCTAATACGTGGGTAAGTGGCAGTGGTCAAAAAAAAGATGGATCTGAATACATAACCAGAATAAGATCCAAAAAAGGGCTAAGGGGTCGCCAGTGGCAGCTTTAGGGTCCCACACCAACCCAAACCAGGGCAAACAGGTCGTGGCCACAGCTCTCCACATCAAAATCCACCCCTCTTAGAGGCCACTAAACATGCACCACTTGCCACAACCCAAGAGTCGGCAAGCAAAAATTTGCCGAACACCCAATACCACCCCCTAAAGGAAGGGAAGAGTCACACTAACAATCCTAAGGTACACAAGAACTCAAGACAGAAATGTCGAGCCCAATCGACGCAGCGTTGAGTAAACTCCACTCACCGGACGCCTAAAAATACTTAGCCGCAAGTCCTAAGCTGAGTGACGGCGTTGGAGTGAGCTCGGCTCACTCGACGCTGTCCGCGCTTTCCACTTAGGGTAAACGTAAGTCTCGTTAAAAATCGCAGCCTAAGCTCTCTCATTGCGAGCAAGCAGAGAGTTGGAAATTTAATCCCAACCCTCCGTTCCGTCCTAACTACTTGGGACTATCGCAACCGAACCTGAACCACCTCTACCGCAGCCTCACTCTAACTCTAGCTACCCACAGAACACCAAACCTCCGACAAAAGAGAACATTGAATTAAAATTCCAGAAAAGAAAATAAAGGATCAGCACTTGATTAGAAGCTTGATGAAATAACTCAACCTGCTGCCCTAGGGAGGAAAAACAAGGAGAACAGGGCTTATGCACAAGAAATAAAAACAGATCATGGGTTAGAAATAAATTTGGCAAGGGCAAGGGGCCACTTGCCTCTACCTCTACGAAAAACAAACAACAGCAGCACCACTGTTTGGCTCCGGCGGCAAGATCGACCACCAAGAAGATCAAAGCTGAAACTTGAGGGAAGAAAGAAATCAGTTAATTAGAAATTCCTGGAATCGAACCCTAAATCAAGAAAAACTTACATGGAAGGGAAGATCTAGCCGAGAGCAAGCCGAATCCGCTAACACACGAGAAAAACGGGCTCTAACCTTCCCGAAATCGCCGGCCAAAACAACCACCGCCTCCTCTCAAACCCTTCCGCTGGAAGCTCTCCAGACTCGGGAACGATGAAAAATGAGGAGGAAAAACAGTTCACGGCAACAAAAGAAGATTTCAGGAAAAAAGTACGGAACACGCCCAAGACACGCCCGTGACACGGCCCGACACGCCCGTGTCACGGGGCGTGTACTCACACACTCGACGAACGTCGATCTCTACTCGACGAAAACACGGGACACGCCCCCCCCCACCCCAGACACGCCCGTGACACGGCCCGACACGCCCGTGTCACGGGGCATGTACTCACGCACCTACCCACTCGACGAAAGTCGATCTCCGCTCGACGAAGCACGGGACACGCCCTGTGACACGCCCGTGTCACAGGCCGTGTACCAACTCGAAAACCGCCCGACGATCGTGGAGCGCCGATCGTCGAACAGGGAGACACGCCCCAAGGTCACGCCCGTGTTCGACACGACACGCCCGTGACAGGGCCGTGTTCTCACTAAACACCGCCTGCCGACCATCGAGCGCAGCTCGACGAATCGAAGGGGGACACGCCCGTGACACGCACGTGTCACGGCCGTGTTCCTACAAAAAACCCTGTCGACCAAAAATTCGTCGACTGGAGAAACGGGAGCTCTACCCGAGCACGACACGCCCTGGGTCACGGGCGTGACCCAGGCCGTGTCACCCAAACTTACACAGAAAAGAAACCTGCTAACACCTCGCAAACAAGATACAGGGCACCAGCCTACAAGCTCAGCCACAACAGGCCACGCACAGCACAGCAAGCATAACAAACATGCAGCTAACAAAACAACGCCGAAACGACGCGAAGGCAAACGATCTCGGATTTCGACCAAAACTCGCACCGTAGCTAAACAACCAAGCCACGAAAACAACGGCGAGGTCGAAAACAACATCCGACGATCGAACGCTCGGGCCAACACCTCCCGAAGCCAAAACGCAAGCATTTCCCTAAGAGGCCCAACCGAGTCACCAAAACAGACTCCGGCTAGCTGGGGAAACTTGCCAACTGGCTACAACCAGGCCACACAAGGAACCTACAGAGCTAGGACCGCGCTCTACAACGGCGAAGGGCCGGAAAACGTCATCGTAACGCCAATCCACAATCAAACAAAACACAGAAAAACCGGGGGCGTTACAAACATCAGCAGGCAGGTCATTTGCAGGGGCAGAGACCTGTGGGGAAGTGACTCTGAGAGTCCTCGTGCCTGAAGGAGTGCTGGAGGAGGGCCTGCTGGGCTTGATGATTTGTCTGTCCCATTTACCAAACAGGGCACAAGACAGTCTCTTGGATGCATTGATATGGATTCTAGAAGAGACCAGCAAAGCAGGGCACCTATGCTGCAGAAACACCCCTAAGATTCTTCCAAAGTTTACAAAACTTTTGTTTATCTTCTTCTTAATAAGGTCAAAGAAGACTTCTCCCCAATTCAAATTCTTCCTGTCTACTAGGGCTCCCATGAGGCAGAGCTGATACCTTGAGATTGTATCATGAGCAGAGTGCTTAGCCAGTAGCACTTTCCCAACTACATCTGCCAGGAATCTGTATTCCACAAAAAGGTTCTTTTTCAAGAGCTTGCTAGGGTTGGCCTCAGAATGACCCATTCTGGCAAGCAGGTCAGTATACTCTTCTCCAGACAAGTCAGCAGTATCTCCACCAGTTCTCAACTCAAAAACCTCTGATAAAATTTCTGGGGTCAAGGGTACCTGAGTGCCAGAAATTGACCCAACAATGGTGGAGTTGTCTTGATTGTGGGCAGTGTAGACCCATTCCTTAATCTCATCAGATGCAAGCTTGATTCTTGTGGTCATAATTGCAATCAGGTTCTGCTCTTTGAATAGCCCCAAGATATCCTAAAAAACCTGGTCGGTTGTGCTGAAGGATTCCATGTCGATGTCGAAGCCAGCATCAAACTTCATGGCGGCGAGAACAGCAACAGACATAGCCATGGGTACCTGCAAAAAATTCAACAAACAAAACGACCAAGTGCAGAATTGTTTGGAGGGAAAGAAAGTTCTTGCAGAGAAATCGAAAGCGCAAAGGAGAACGATGGCGAAAAATGAATTTTATATTAGGGTTCGACGCAGAATTGGAAAGATCGTTGAACTCAGTTCGACGATCGAGGCTTCTAAAGGAATCTGAAGAGTCTTCAACATTGTCGATCTCCGTTCGACGATATTGGAGAGCGTCGAGCTCTGTTGGACGATCGTTCAAAGAACAAAATCGTCGAGCGCCGTTCGACGATCTTTGACCGGAAGAGATAGTTCATACTATCTGAGAAACGCTGAAATCAGGTCGACGATTTCAGATATCGTCGATCTTCGTTCGACGATCTGGGGGAAAATCGTCGAGCGCAGTTCAGAGATCAGAAAAACTCTAGACACTAAGAAAAATCAGGATGTTTGCCTAGTCTTGGTCAATTTTTAAGCTTTCAAAATCTTGGATATTATTTAAGACTTCCTCCATCTAACATTCCTAACTGATTTAGGAAGAAGGTGTGTTTCTTTTCATCCAAGGGCTTGGTGAAAATATCTCCCCTTTGTAAATCAGTTGGGATATATTGTAGTTCAATTTTATTCTTTTCAACATTATCCCTTAAGAAATGATGCCTAACCTCTATGTGTTTTGTCCTATTATGGAGGACTGGATTTTGAGCTATAGAAATAGCACTGGTGTTATCACAAAAGATTTTAGACTTCTCTAAGTTGTAGCCATAGTCTAGGAGTTGGTTTTGAATCCACAAGATTTGTGAACAATAACTGCCTGCAGCCATATATTCAGCTTCAGCAGTTGAAGTTGACACAAAAGTTTGTTTCTTACAAAACCAAGAGACAAGTCTGTCACCAAGGAACTGACAAGTTCCACTGGTGCTTTTCCTGTCAATTCTGCATGCAGCATAATCAGCATCAGAAAATCCAGTTAAATCAAATGCTGAATCTTTTGGATAACAGAGACCTAGATTTGGACAACTTTTAACATACCTAAGAATCCTCTTTACTAGTGTTAGGTGTGACTCTCTAGGGCTTACTTGGAACCTAGCATATATACATGTAGCAAACATTATATCTGGTCTACTAGCTGTAAGGTACAGTAAAGAGCTAATCATTGCTCTATATGTTGTCTGATCAACAGGTTTCCCATGTTCATCAGCATCCAATACAGCATTAGTAGGCATAGGTGTTTTCATACAAGATGCTTCAGACATACCAAATTTCTTAACCAATTCATTTGCATATTTGGTTTGAGAAATAAAGATGCCTTCAGCATGCTGCTTGACTTGCAATCCTAGGAAGAAGGATAGCTCACCCATTCTACTCATCTCAAATTTAGAATGCATTAGGTTGGAAAACCTTCTGCACAATTTGGAGTCAGTAGAACCAAAAATAATATCGTCTATATAAATCTGTACTAGTAGGGTATGAGACTTATGGGTTCTAATGAAAAGAGTTTGGTCTACTCTACCCCTTATAAATCCATTTTCCAAAAGAAAGCATGCTAGGGTCTCATACCATGCTCTAGGAGCTTGCTTGATACCATATAAAGCTTTGTTCAATCTAAAAACATAATCAGGATAAGTTGGAGAGATAAAACCTAGAGGTTGTCTGACATATACTTCCTCTTTGATGTCTCTATTTAGAAATGCACTTTTGACATCCATCTGATATACCTTGAAGCCTTTGTGTGCTGCATAAGCTAAAAATATTCTGATGGCTTCCAATCTTGCAATTGGTGCAAAAGTCTGGTCGTAGTCTATTCCTTCTTCTTGAGAGTATCCCTGGGCAACTAGCCTTGCCTTGTTCCTTACAATTACTCCTTGATCATCCAGTTTGTTTCTGAATACCCACTTTGTTCCAATAATGGAGTGATCCTTAGGCTTTGGCACTAGTTCCCATACTTTGTTCCTCTCAAATTGATGCAACTCTTCTTGCATTGCAATGATCCAGTGTGAATCTTGCTCTACATCTTGAATAGACTGAGGTTCAATTTGAGATAGGAAGCAGGTGTGCAACAGGTTTTGGTTGACCTGATTTCTGGTTTGCACACCAGCTGAGATGTCTCCAATTATTTGGGAAATTGGATGGTCTCTTGATGTTACTAAATCAACAGGGGGTGTTGATTGTTCACCAACCTGTGTTATTGTTTCCTCTTGTGGTACAACAACTGGCTCTTCAAGTTGTTCTTCAATATGTTGAGCATTTTCTTCATCTTCACTGCTTCCATCCCTTTGGGTAACCTGTAACTTGTTCAAGTCTTCAACTAGAGAATGTTCCTGCAAGGGTTCTATGGTAGAAGGGATCTTCTCCTTGAAAGACATGTTAGATTCATCAAATGATATATGAACAGATTCCTCAATTTTTAGAGATGATTTATTATAAACCCTATAAGCCTTGCTGATCATGGAGTATCACAGAAACACTCCTTCATCAGCTTTAGCATGAAATTTTGCTAAATATTTCTTGTCATTGTTATGTATGTAGCAAATACAACCAAAAACTCTAAAATAATCAACTTTAGGTTTCTTCCCTTTGAGTAATCATAGGGAGTCTTTCCCTTTAGTTTATATATCAAACTTCGATTCAGCACATAGTTGGAGGTGTTCACTGCCTCTGCCCAAAAGGATAGAGGTAGATGAGCATCTGACAACAATGTAGTGGCAGATTCAATAAGTGTTCTATTTGTCCTTTCAGCTACCCCATTTTGTTGAGAAGTTCTAGGAGCTGAGAAAGTATGCCTGATCCCTTCACTCTGACAGAACTCTTGCATAAGAAGAGAATCAAACTCTGTCCCATGATCACTTCTGATCAGGGCAATGTGAGTATTGAACTCAATTTATATACATTTGAGAAACTCTGTCAGACACTTAAAGTTATCAGACTTCTTCCTTATAAAGAACACCCAAGTGAATTTAGAGAAGTCATCTACAATTACTAAAGTGTAAGATTTCCCTCCTAGGCTTTGTACTGTGATGGGTCCAGAAAGATCCATGTGTAACAGATACAATATCCTAGGTGAATCACTCTTATTAAGTGACTTAAAGCTGTTTTTAGTTTGCTTGCCTAGTTGACAAGCCCTGCAGAGTCCTTCCTTCTTGTAGGGGCCAGAAGGTAGTCCTCTAACAAGGTTGTCCTTGGATAGCCTAGCAATAGTTCTAAGGTTTAGGTGTCCTAGTCTCTTATGCCATAAGATATTTGGTCTACAGACATAATTAAACAGGCAAATATCTACATCAGTTGAAAGAAAATCTACTAGATAGATGTTACCTTTCCTTTTACCTATCAACACAATTGTGTTGTCCTCTGACTTGATTTTGCATAATGCTTTGCTGAAGGTCACCCGGTAGCCTTCATCACATAGCTGACTGATGCTTATTAAGTTGTGCTTCAGTCCTTCTACATAAGCTACCTTCTTGAATGTTACTGATCCAATCTGGACTGCACCATATCCTTTAGTCTGTCCAAAGTTTGAATCACCAAAGATAACTTTGGGTCCAGGCTTGGCTCTAAAGGATGTGAGGTTGTCCTTATTCCCTGTCATGTGCTTAGAGCACCCACTATCCATGTACCATTGCTGGTTAGATGTTGGATAGGTCTTCACCTGCACATAAGACAATTCATTTGTTTTTGACCCAGTTTACCTTGGGCCTAGGTTGATAACCTTTAAATTCTGAAATGAAAGACATCCCAGGTTGACTCTTATATCCTTCAGGATTATATCTCCTTGAAGGTATAATCCATTCAGTATAAGAGTTAAAGATTTGGGATGAAGGACCCTTAGGATTGAATATTGAATTGCCCTTGAAAAAATTTCCAGAGCTCTGACCTCTGTTCGACGATCTTGGAGCTACGTTCGACGATCTTGGGTCAGATCGTCGAGCACCGTTCGACGGTCGACTATGGCTGAGTTCAGGTACTTGAGATCGTCGACCTGAGTTCGACGATTTTGCCTGAGATCGTCGATCTGCGTTCGGCGATCGTCGATCTCCGTTTGGCGATCGTCGATCTTCGTTCGACGATTTCTGCTGGCACTTAGTTTTCTGGGGCAGATCAGAATTTTTCCTAGCTACCTCTACAACTCCCTTTCCTTTATCAGAAATGAATTTGATTGGAGTTGTTAGAACTATGGGTTGGCTGGATGAAGCACCCAAGCCCAGTGTACTGTTAAATCTGGAGTTCACTGTGCTTGAAATGTCCATCAGCTTGATGCTTCTACCATTAAGGGATTCTTCAAGCTTCTTGGCCTCAGACAGCTCACTTTTCAGTGAAGCTATCTGCTCCCTACAGCACTCCAACTCCTGAGAGAGTTTGAGGTTTTCTGATTTTAAAGTATTATGTTCAGATAGATGATTTCTGAGAGAGATAATTTCTTTCTCAGATTTTAGCAGATCTAAACACAGTGCTTAAAATCAGATTTAAAGTCCTCTGAATTAAAATCAAAAGAACCAATTACCTGATCTTCTTCAGGTTGAGTCTCTGAATCTGACTCTGACTCCTCTTCTTCTGAATTGTGTTGTGAAGCATTGATTGCCATCATGCAGAACTCTTTTTCTTCTGCATCATCTTCATCATCACTGGAGCTGGATGAGGCTTCTGACTGCTCTTCAGTCTCACTCCAGGATTCAGCAACAAACCCCTTTCTTGTATGTTTATTTTTGCTTGATGAGGGTTTGTCATTGCCATTCCTCTTGGATTCTTTCTCCTTTCTTCTTTCTTTCTTGTCTCTTCTGTCCTTGTTTTTGTTTTCTGGACAGTCAGGAACTATGTGCCCTGGTTTCCTGCAACCAAAACAAACAATTTCTTTATTGTTATTAATGGACTTATCATACCTTGGCTTATCATGCTCCTTGTATGATCTCCTTCTGAAGTCCTTTCTGGTCATCTTGTAAAATCTTTTGTCCAACAGGCTGAGCAGTTCATCATTGACTGTGACTTTATCTTCAGGCTGATCTTCAGTTGCCTTGAAGGCTATAGTTTTCTCTTTTCTTGTGGCTGGTGAGGCAGCCTTCTGTTCTTCTTCTCTATTTTTGATAAGTAGCTCATAAGATTTGAGCTTACCCAATAGAGCTTCAGTAGTGATCTCATTCAGACTTCTGGCATCCTTAATTGGCCAGATTCTTGAATCCCAAGTGCTGGGAAAGCACATTAGAATTTTGTCATTAAGTTCAGTTAGTGAGATCTCTTTGTCCAATGTCCTGAGTTCACTGACAATTAGACTGAGCCTGTTGTACATGTCTCCCACTGACTAAGTTTCTCCCGTCTTGAAATTCTCATATTGAGATTTGAGGTGGGATCTCCTGTATTTTCTCTCATCAGCTGAGCCTGAGACTATTTCAGAAAGTTTGTCCCAAATTTCCTTTGCTGAATTGCATTCAGCCACCTTTTGAAATATGTCATCAGACATTGTCTGGGCTAAGATGTTCATAGCCTTGGCATCAGCTACCTTCCATCTCTTGATGTCAGCATCGGTTCCTGATGGAGGTGGAACAGCATTTGTACTGGAGTTCTCTGGAGGTCTTGGACATACTGTCAAAACAGAGTTAAAAATATCTTCGTCAATAGAATTCATGTACAGTTTGATCCTTGCTTTCCAAAGTGCAAACTTGGGTAGATTGCACACTGGAGGTCTGGTGCTAGCAAAATCTTTGTTTTGGGCCATGATTTGTGAAAACAAAATCTAATAATAAAATACAGAAGAAAAGTAGATCTAACTAGGGATCTTTGGTTTCAGGTGTTAGCCTGTGCAACCACCAAGGTGTGGTATGTCTAACCAACCTGCCTCTGATACTAATTGAAAGTGCAGTTAGATCTGATATACTCTAGAGGGGGGGGGATAGAGTATATGGTGCTTTAAAACTTTTTACAACAATTGTTGTAATATGAGTGAGCAGGGAAGCAATAATAAATCTAATCACAGAACTAAACTAATCAAATGCTAATCACAGAATAATCAAGGCCAGAAACAAAAAATAAAGACAAGCAAAACCAGAAGACACAAGGAAATATAGTGGTTCCCCTAAACATGGGTACATCCACTCTTCTACCACCCTAGGTAGGAATCCACTGTAGGATGAGTTGATTAGGTGTCCTGGGCACCAATGAGCTTTTGATAAGGTGCTCAAAAATCAAATCAGATTTTTTGATCAGGTGTCTTGCCACCAATGAGCTTTTGACAAGGTGCTCAAAAACCAAGTTCAAACTTTTGAAAGGAGTTTGAGAAACCCTTTACAGAGATGGGGGTGAGAGAGTGATGGAAGTCTTCTCTTTCTCAGATCAGCTGAGAAGACTATGTGGATTGATGGTGTCAAAGCTCCCCCTGAGTCCTTGAGATCTTCAGGAAGAGAAGCTTTGCTGAGGGTGATAGGCCTTCAAAAGTTGAACTCCAGCAAAAGATGATTTCAGCAACAGCTGAAATGTTGGATGTCTGGAGTCTTGAAAGATGTTGGCCTTGAACACTTGAAAACTAGAGAGATCTGAAGATTTCAGAAAAAGTTGATCTCCTTGGATGTGTGTTCTTGAGAATTCTTTGAGACAGAATATTTTGTTCTTGTTCTGAAGATTACTGATGTCTGTTTATGTATCTCTGTAATCTGTGTGTCTCTCTCAGAGATTCAAAAATTCTTCTCTTTTATTCTCTGGTACTGAATGGAAAAACATTCTCTGAGAATAATAGCCGTTGGCCTACATTAATTGCTTCCTTAATTGCAAAATGTCTTCTGGAGGAAAGTCCACCGAAATATTCCTTGAAAATCTCTTGAAACTTGGTCCAGAAATGAATGAAAAACGGCTAGGAAATCTTCAGAATTAATTGCAGAATAACTCCTTAACTGATTTGAATTTGAATCTAGAAACATCCTTGAAGTTATCTAAAAACGTCGAACTGAGCTCTGCTATCGTCGGACTGAGCTCAGCGATATGGACTTATACAGCAACAAAATATCGTCGATCTGAGCTCAAAGATCGTCGAACTGAGCTCAGAGATAGAGATCCAAAGCTGAGTCAAGATCGTCGAACTGAGCTCACCGATCGTCGAATGGAGTTCGACGATATGATGAAGTTGAGCTCAGCGATCGTCGAATGGAGTTCGACAATCTGTCGAAGTTGAGCTAGACGATCGTCGATTGGAGTTCGACGAATCGTCGTGCTGAGCTCGACGATATGACTTAGTCTCCAAACAGAAAATCCTGGTCTTGAGGGCAGCTTCCAAACCTAGACTTCTAACCCTTAGACTCAATTCTAATTGACCTTTTGAGCTATACAGGAGGTCAAACATTGGTTTCCTTGAGACATAGTGATCCTGACCCAAATTAGTAATAGGGTGTTCCAACACTTGCTGCCAGTCATGTGCTTGGAGCAACCACTGTCCAAATGCCATTATTGATTAACCGCTGGACAACTCTTTTCCTACAATGAAAACAGTTAGTTGTTTGTTGATTCAGGTTACCTTGGGTCCTTTATATTGTTGATAAGAAAAGCTTGATATCACAGAAAATTAAGGTTGTGATTTATAGCCTAAGGGGTGATATCTTCTAGGAGGAATTATGCAATCAGCCACTGGATTAAAAGGTTTCCTAGATTTATTAGAGTTGCTGTTTAAGTTATGACTTTCACTAAGTCTTTCCTGGTTCGACGAAATGTTGTGAGTTCGTCGACCAGAGTTCAACGAAATGGGATGAGATCGCCGATCTCTGCTCTGAGAATGAACATAATCATTTTCTGTGCCCCATGTTCGTCAATCTCTGTTCGATGAACCATACACAGTTCGTCGATCGCAGTATGATGAATATTTATTATATAGATCTACGTTCAGAGTTCGTCGACTAGAGTTCGACGAACTGGCCACATTTCGTCGATCTAAGTTCGATGAATTCTGCTGAACTTTGTTTTTATCTAAGGTTTTCTGATTTTGATTTTTCTTGTTTTTGTGTGTGATTTCTGTTTGATTTGGTTTGTTATTATCCACCTTTCTTTACCCTTTTCAGACACAAACTTTATTGGTGTGGTTAATATATTCTTTTTGAGTATGGGGGTAAACTTGATGATGCACCCAAGCCTAGTTTGCCATTTAGTCTGGCATTGACTGTGCTTGTGATGTCCATCTGCTTAAGGCTTCTCCCATTGAGAGATTCGTCAAGTTGTTTGGCCTCACATAGCTGTGTTTTCAAGGAAGTCATTTGTTCATTAGACAGATTAAGTTCATCTTTTAACCTAGTGTTTTCAGAAATTATATTTTCTTGATTAGCTAGTCTTTCCTAAGTGTTTTGATTTCCTTTTTAGAGTTTATTAAATCAATACACATGGTTCTAAATTCAAATTTGAAAGCATCAAAATTATAGTCAAAAGATAAAAGTACCTGATCAGCTGCTGTTTTTGAAGCTACTTCATTTTTAGATTCTTCCTCTTTATCTGATTGACTTCTTGAGGCATCAATGGACATAAGGCAGACTTCTTTAGCCCTTGGATCATCTTCTTCTTCACTGGAACTTGAAGATGTGGATTCATCCTCAATTTCATTCTAGCTTTCTGCTACAAAGCCCTTCTCCTTCTTCTTGTATTTGCTAGAAGAAGGCCTGCTGCTTTGCTGTCTTCTAGAATCCTTTTCTCTTCTCCTTTCTTTCTTTTGATTTTCTGGGCACTCTGAGAAGAAGTGTCCAGGTTTCCTGCAGCCAAAGCAAACTATCTCTTTAGTAGGGGTTTTGTTATACCTTGGCTTGTCATCCTTCCTGGATGACTTTCTTTTGAAATCTTTCCTTGCCATATTTTAAAATCTCTTAGCAAAGAGACTCATCAACTCTTCATTGACTGTTGAGGCTTCAAAATCTTCAACAGACTTGAATGCCAGGTTGTGTTCCTTCCTTGCTGGTGGAGGTGTCCTTTACTCTGCTGCTTCTCTGGATTTAATGAGCTGCTCATAGGACTTGAGCTTTCCCAAAAGAGATTCATTGGAAATCTCATTTAAGCTTCTGGCCTCCTTGATTGGTCCGATACTTGAATCCCATGAGCTTGAGAAGCATGATGAGTCCATTTTTTATACCAATTTTCGGACTCATCTGGGCTAGTTTTCACGCATTTGAACTTCACTTTTTGTTCTATTTCGTTCATATTTCATCTTGTCTCTATTTCCATAGGAAGTGCACACTTAGGCCTGTGGTTGTGTAATTTTTGTACTTTTATTGTTTGTACTCCATTTTTGTGCTCGTCTAGAATGTCTGCACATATCAGTGCTGGTTTTAGGGGTCATGTGCATGTTCCAAGGACGTTTGGAAGCAGGAATACTGCGCACGCTCATCGGATATAGTGCGCACAACCACTGGTCGTGCGCCACGGCTCGTGCACAATGTTCCCTGATTTCTAGAATCTGCCTGGGGTATGCTCACTATCACTGGACACAATGCGCATGACCACTGGTCGTGCGCCACTGATCGTGTGCATTGATTCCATATTTTTCCAAAATCTGCCTGGGGAAAACGCACTACCACTGGACATAGTGCGCACGACCACTGGTCGTGCGCCACTGGTCGTGTGCATTATAATTTCTGCAATCTATAAATTCGCAGGATCCGCCCTAATTCCGTATCGCTCGACATTTCCCCGCCATATTCGTCTCCGAGGAGGGATTCCGCCGTCCTCCTTCAATCTCCACCCTAGGGAGGTGCTCCGGGCAAGCTTTCACCGCCAAATCCAAGCCGGAGCTTCCTCTCGGGGTCCTCCTTCATCTTTGAGCTTAAAGAAGAGCTTGACCTAGCTTTCTCCACCAAGCTAGGAGAAGTTTTGCCATCCTCCACCAGATCGTGACACGAAGAAGACGGGTCATTGGAAGGTGGTGACAACCCTTCTCTACCCCGGACGCAGTTGCCGACCGAGCTTGGACGTGGATTGACAACCCGACGATTCCAACCGTGAATCCTCAGCAAGGCTTCGTATCCGGTCGATTTTGCACACTCTTTTCTTGTTTGGTTGTTGAATGTGTAGTTGAACTCTTGTATATGATGAAGTATGCTTAGTTTGTAAAACATTTTTATACAATCATGTCTATGTGATTTTGTATGTTTTCGTTATTTACTTGAGGTGCGCCTATTTATCCATCCACCATCCATCCGCCCTTGCCGCACTATAAATTGCTAGTGGTGTGCGTAGAGAAGAGGTGCTCACGACCCTCACTCCGCCATTCTAATCACCTCATCTGCAAGCCTACTCGTCCATCCGCCCAACGATTCCGTGCATAGCATCCCGACTAGTCTTCCATCATGCCTGGCGAAGCATCGCATAGCGGCGTTGCATAGGATTAGTTGATAGTGTTTTATTTTTCTTTGTCCGCAATATCAAAACCCCCACTTAGTTAACTCCGACCTAAGGACTTCAATCTCAAGTCCTCCTCGAAATTAACTTCACCTTACTGTGTTCCTTGAGAGATCGATACTTGGGAAAGCCCCATTTTATATTACTTGTGCGACCGGTTCACTGTCATGATCTTTAGCATCAAGTTTTTGGCACCGTTGCTGGGGAACACAGTCGTGTGAGTTTTTGGAGAGGGAGATAATAGATTGAAGCCATTTTCCATTTGTGCATATCATTTTTTTTATTTGCTTTTGTTATTAGATTTTTTATTTTGCTTATTTCTTTTTTCCCTTTTCTGATTTTTGATTTAGATAGCAGATCTGTGCTATTTTTATTTTAGCTGTGTAGCACTTTTTCAGCAATTATTTTTATTCGTGATGGATCCTGATGCTGAGTGCCGTCTACTTGACACTTTGCACCGATCCATCGATGCCATTGTTGTTATGAATGCCGAGCATTGCATTCAGTGTTTGTTATGTCAAGGTGTGGGCCACATGTTGAAGGATTGCCCTCGTTTGTGCAAGCCTTCTCCCTCTGAGGGCGTGTGCACAACAACCTCCCGTTCACAGAAGACTGTTGCGGACAGGCCTACCAGGGTGTTGTGTGGCCCATACACTAACATGACGCACTTTGCTCGTTCTCTACCTGTTGAGATTACCAAAGAATCTCAAGCCGCATACAGCTCTTTCATGGGTCCCTCGATCCCTTTTTACGAGCTTTCCTTGAGTGATGATGATCACTTTGGTGTTAGCCAACAAAAAGAGGAGCGGGAACTCATGGACGCTCCTGTATAGGACGATGAGATTGTTCCGGTCGTCGACGGGGTGGCATCATCGAATGATTTTGTGATGGGGCATGCTCATTCTATACTTGATTTCAAGAGCAGTCTTGCCCCTCCGCAATTTTTGCCGGATTGTGCTACTCCATTTTTGTGTGAGTCGGTTGATACTGTCGTATTTGTGGATGATTCGGTGCCCGAGGTTGTGCCGAAGTGGGATGATGATTCCACTATCTCCGACGGAGAAGGTGGATCTTCGGAACACTTTTACGCACCCCGGTGGGATGAGGAATACCCACTTTCCGATGCGGAGGTTTGCACCTCCTTATTGGATGAGGCCGTTCCTCTTACCATCACGGACCTCGAGTTCTCGGATTCCCCTCGGTGCCACTCGTATGATACCGACGATGATCTCTGCTTGCATCCTGCTGAAAGTGACACCGGGATCACTCTCCCATTTTCTGATTATTTTAGTTCTTCGTCTCCTTTATTTCTTGATCCCCCTTCTCTATCTGATCCTGTGCAGGCTGAGACTCCACGGGTATGATGGGATGATGATGATCCTGGTGTTCTTGCCGTTGCCATCACACCCTACACACCTGTGGTTGACGATGCCTTGCTAGGCGAGGATACTTTTTGTGATAAGATGAGTGAGGACCAGGCCTCCTCCTCATCCTACTTCCTATTTCCTCTGCCTGCGAGGAGTGGGTATGATTATTTAGGCAGAGGGGTAACTGTTCTATCGTCGTATCGATACCCGTTACCGAAACGGATATTGGAACAGTTACCTGTGCATTTTTCTTTTCATAGGCCCATTAGCTAGAACCTTTTCGTAGCCGAATAAGTCATGATGGGAGGACAATAACCCCAGTACTTATCTTTTATTTCCTGCATTTTTATTTTTCATGTCTAGCTTAGTTTTAGCATTTCTTTGTATTTTCTATTTTTCTTTTGTTTTTGCGGAGCTCACCCCTGCAGGTATTCATGGCAAATCACATTGGCGGGGTTGTGATTCTTCGTATGGCGGACCTGTTTCAAGTTTACACGCGTCTTCTGGTATGCTCACTGGCTGAGCATTGGGTAACCTCTTCCCTTAGCTCTGTATGATTTTAATTTCTCTATCATATGCTGTGTAGTTTAGTTTAAGTCCGGGGGAGAGCCAGTTTTGTTACCTTTTGCACGCGCACATTTCATGTGCATACTAGAAGCTTTTATTGATTTATTATGATTAGTTCATTGCACTGCACACCACTGCACCCACTTGAGCGCGTGCTTAGCTGTTTGTGTGCCGCGAGTTAAACTCATTTCTTCGTTAGATTTGGGAAAATTATGGCGCTGGCTTAGGATTGTGAGACAGAGTAAAATGTTGACCTTGTTGTGTTTCTAGTCAACTGCCCTCGTCTCGTGTAGAAATTCGAGTAGATTTAATTTTTCTGTATGCTTATAGTTTTATATTTTTCTATTTGCGTAAAGACTTTTTATTCTACTCAAAAGTTGGTGAATCCAGTATGAATCAAACGGTAGTGTAGGGATGTGTGTAGCCGCCACTAGCCTCGTTTTGCTCGAGTCGGGAGGAAGGATTATCTTTCTCGGTGGCTAAGAACTTGCCCCAAGCTACTCTCGAAGCATAGGTGCATGGTTAGTCAAGCGTAAGCGTGATGTAGGCCATCATTTTGGCCCGGTTGAGCTTTGTACCGTTCCTAACATCATATCCTCGCTAGCCCCGTTGTGCCTACCCTTCTTTTGATTCAGCTCCACCTTCATTCACCAAAGCCCCATAGCCTATCCTAGTCGCACACCCAAGTCGAGTTTAGTGTTTTATATTTTCATGTTGAGATGTGATGTGGTGTTATTATTTGTGAAAATGTGGAAGTACTCCCAAGTCTATTTCTGCTGAATTGTGAAATTAAAATGAAGAAAAAGAAAAAAAAAGAAATTTATTTGTAAAGAAAACAAAAGTGAAAAGAAAAAGTTAAAATTGAAAATCTTTTTGGAAATGTGATTATATTTGGAGTAGGCGGTGCACACACCCATTTGTTAAAAGTTAAGTCTGGAGGTGTGGTATACCTGCATATATAGTGGTTAGCGGTTGGATTCTTTTTAGGCTAGCTCATTTGGGTTAGGTGCATAACCTTTCTTTTTATCATTGTTTACCCAAGCCCTGTGATTATCCTAAAGTCCAACGGATTTGCGCTTGAGTCTAACTAGTGCCGTAGAGAGAGTGTGAAAGGGCAAGCGTATGATCCCCGACATTGGTGGATTCCTTTGGAGGTGATCCTGAGCCCCGATCTTTGGTAAAGCTCACCTTAGTGGCCTACCTACTTTCTTCTTATGCGTGACCAGTTGATTCACCGTGATTTTATTTTTGAGTAGTAATAAAATTTTGATACGCATTGTGAAAAATATAAACTATTCTGCATACTTAGAAATTTTCTCTATTGTATTTTTACGCACGCGAGCATGCGACTTCGCATGGTACTTTGTTTTTCAATTTCTTTGTTAGCTAGTAATTTTCCCTATCTGCTTAGATTTTGTTTGCTCGGGACGCGCAAACAGTTAATTCTGGGGGTGTGATGAGTCCATTTTTTATACCTATTTTCGGACTCATCTGGGCTAGTTTTCACGCATTTGCACTTCACTTTTTGTTCTATTTCGTTCATATTTCATCTTGTCTCTATTTCCATAGGAAGTGCACACTTAGACCCATGGTTGTGTAATTTTTGTACTTTTATTGTTTGTACTCCATTTTTGTGCTCGTCTGGAATGTATGCACATATCAGTGCTGGGTTTAGGGGTCGTGTGCGTGTTCCAGGGACGTTTGGAAGCAGGAATACTGCGCACGCTCATCGGATATAGTGCGCACGACAACTGGTCGTGCACCACGGCTCGTGCGCAATGTTCCCTGATTTCCAGAATCTGCCTGGGGTATGCGCACTATCACTGGACACAGTGCGCATGACCACTGGGCGTGCGCCACTGATCGTGTGCATTGATTCCATATTTTTCCAAAATCTGCCTGGGGAAAACGCACTACCACTGGACATAGTGTGCACTACCACTGGTCGTGCGCCACTGGTCGTGTGCATTATAATTTCTACAATCTATAAATTCGTAGGTTTCGCCCTAATTCCATATCGCTCGACATTTCCCCGTCATATTCGTCTCCGAGGAGGGATTCTACCGTCCTCCTTCAATCTCCACCCTAGGGAGGTGCTCCGGGCAAGCTTTCACCGCCAAATCCAAGCCGGAGCTTCCTCTCGGCCTCCTCCTTCATCTTTGAGCTTAAAGAAGAGCTTGACCTAGCTTTCTCCACCAAGCTAGGAGAAGTTGTGCCATCCTCCACCGGATCGTGACACGAAGAAGACGGGCCATTGGAAGGTGGTGACAGCCTTTCTCTACCCCGGACGCAGTTGCGGACCGAGCTTGGACGTGGATTGACAACCCGATGATTCCAACCGTGAATCCTCAACAAGGCTTCGTATCCGGTCGATTTCGCACACTCTTTTCTTGTTTGGTTGTTGAATGTGTAGTTGAAATCTTGTATATGATGAAGTATGCTTAGTTTGTAAAATATTTTTATACAATCATGTCTATGTGATTTTGTATGTTTTTGTTATTTACTTGAGGTGCGCCTATTTATCCATCCACCATCCATCCGCCCTTGCCGCACTAGCAATTACTAGTGGCGTGCGTAGCGAAGAGGTGCTCACGACCCTCACTCCGCCGTTCTAACCACCTCATCCGCAAGTCTACTCGTCCATCCGCCTAACGATTCGGTGCATAGCAGCCCGACTAGTCTTCCATCCTGCCTGACGAAGCATCGCATAGCGGCGTTGCATATGAGTAGTTGATAGTGTTTTATTTTTCTTTGTCCGCAATATCGAAACCCCCACTTAGTTAACTCCGACCTAAGGACTTCAATCTCAAGTCCTCTCGAAATTTACTCCACCTTACTGTGTTCCTTGAGAGATCGATACTTGGGAAAGCCCCATTTTATATTACTTGTGCGACCGGTTCACTGCCATGATCTTTAGCATCAAAGCACATAAGGATTTTGTCATTCACCTCAGTGAGGGTGATTTCCTTATCCAAGGTCTTCAGCTCATTGATGATTGAGCTCAGCCTGTTGTACATATCTACAGCAGATTCTGCTTCCTCCTTCTTGATGTTCTCATATTGGTATATGAGATTGGATCTTCTATCTTTCCTCTCATCATCTGATCCAGCTACCATTTGGTTGAGTGAGTCCCAAATGACATTTGCTGATGTGCATTCTGCCACTTTTTGGAAAATGTCATCAGACATTGTTTGGGCCAGAATATTCATGGCTTTGGCATCAGCAACCTTTGCTTTCTTCTGTACTTCAGTCCACTCAGGTGGTGGAACTGCATTAGTGCTTGAAGCTACTGTAGATGTAGAGGCAGTTGTTTGAGGAGGATCAGTCAAGATTGAATTGTAGATATCCTCATCAATAGAGTTCATATAGAGTTTTATTCTTTAATTACAGATGGAAAACCTATTTAGGTTGCACACTGGAGGTCTGGTACTTGCATTGTCTTTGTTCTGTGACATGCTGTGAATATAAACTTAATAGAAGTAAAAGTCAGATCTAACGCAGGATCTTTTGGTTCAACGGTTAACTTGCACAACCAAAGGAGACTTACTCTGATACCAACTGAAAGTTAGGGGTTAGACCTGATATACTCTAGAAGGGGGGGGGGGTGTGAATAGAGTATCTTTAAAAACTTTAAAACTATAACAGCTTTTTGCTGTAAATTAAAGGGTCAGAATTGGGAAGCTATTCGATACCAAAACTATGCAGTAATTTAAAGAGCAGTCCTAAGGTAACCTAAACTCCCACAAGTACTGCAAATGTCAAACTAACTAGTATTAACACATCAAACTTAAGAAATACAGCCACAACAAGAACAAAATAAAAATTGCAACCAGATAATACAAGAATTTTATAGTGGTTCCCCAACCAGGGTACATCCACTCTTCTACCATCCTGGTAGGAATCCGCTCAGGTTTTTGATCAGGTGACTGCCACCAATGAGCTTTTGATCAGGTGCTCAAAAACTAATCCTCAAGTCTTTTGATCAGGTGACTTGCAACCAGGAATAACTTTTGAAGGGAGTTAAAGAACCCTTTTTATAGTGGGGGATGAGAGAGTGATGATGTCTTCTCTTTCTCAAGATACAACTGAGCAGACTTTAGTGGATCTTGATTTTAACAAATCTCCCTTTGAGATAAGGAAATCAGGAAGATTTGAGCCTTGCTGCAGGGTTAGTAGGCCTTCAATATTTCAGCCTTGACCATCAGGTATCCAGGGGCTTCTTGACAGATAGAGTGTTTGTTGTCCTTTGAAGAATCCTGAGATGAAGAAGGAAGAAGACTCTTGATTTGAATGTATGTTCTTCTTCTTCTTCTTCAGCTTGCTGTAATTTCTCTGGTCAAGGGCTAGGGCTTCTTGTATCTTTACTGTGTTATTGCCCTATGTGTGTTGTTCTCTGTGTTCAGACGAGAAGGAAGAAGAAAAAGCCCTATGCACTATCGGTTGAAGAAAGAGGAAAAATCCTTTTTATCTTTTTCATGAAATCTTTCTTCTAAATTTTGAATTTCTTCCTTCATTCAATGCTGATGGCCTCGATAATATTTGAATTGATTGATTTCCCCAACTGTACCATTGAAAAATGGCAAGCAATAATCCTAATGAAGTCCATAATCAATGGTGCGTCTAACAGTAATATTCAAAGAATGTTAAGCATTAATTACTCAGGAATTATCGCAATAAACTAAGGGATAGAGGAGAGGAAAATTCCATGTCTGGAACAACACAGAAATCGTCGAGTGAAGTGCAGAATTCGTCGACCTGGGTCCAGAGTTCGTCGAGCAGAGAAATCACGTTCGTCAACCTGATAATAGTTGTTCGTCGAACTAATATCCAAGATCGTCGACCTGATAATAGATAACTGCTTTCTCTGAAACATTGCCAACTCTGTACATCAATATCATCGAGTTGAGATTCTGACTTCGTCGACTTATGTTCAGAGAAATGATTCTGGACTTTCGAATGTTGAAGTGAAGTATCCAGAAATCGTCGACCTAAGAATTAATTTTGTCGAGCTGAGAACTGCTACTTGATAAAGCTTGTCAGGATTGTGGTCTAAGTTCGTCGAACTGAGAACATGAATTCATCAACTGAAGTATGATTTTGGACATAGAATATTTAAGTGTTTCTTGTCTTAAAATGTTGTAGTTGATGATCCAGAAATCATCGACCTAAGATCCAAGTTCGTCGAGATGATATTCTAACTTCGTCGACTGGAGTTCAGTGAGAAGAATTCTGGACTGGGAATGTTGAAGTATAGTATCCAGAGATCGTCGAACTGAGAACCAAGTTCATCGAGCTCAGCTCAGATAATTTTCTCTGAGTTTGTCGAGCTGAGCACGACTTTCGTCGACCTAAGTTTGACGAACGTCGAACTCATTTTCTGAGTCTTTGTAATTACTCTAAGCCTTGAGTCTTTTGTAGTCTGTTAATGGTTGGTCCATGCAGTGTTGACTCTAAGGACATGTCCTAGACTCTAGGACACACACATGACCCTGGCTATACATGTTGGGTCAAACATCCTATTTTAGTAAACGTAGCCCAAATCCAACTAGGGATCCGACACACCTCTACCACCCAAACATAAGTGGCCATGTTGAGGTAGTAAATCGAGAGATTAAGAGAATATTAGAAAAAAAATTGCTTCAATTAATAGGAAAGATTGGTCTGTCAAACTTTACAGCGTGTTATGAGCGTATCGTACGACATACAAAACCGCAATTGGTCGTAAGCCGTATCGATTAGTCTATGGAAAAGCTTTTCATCTCCCCATAGAATTAGAACATCATGCACTTTGGGCTTTAAAACTCGTAAATCTCAATGCTAACTTAGCCTCCTAAAATAGAAAATTGCAATTAAACGAGCTTGGTGAATGGCGTTCAAATGCTTGTGAGAGCAATAAATTCTATAAGTAGCATTCTAAGTTCTATCACGATCGAGAAATCAAGCCCCAAAATTTTTTTTATCCTGGTGATCGATCATGTCCTTCTTTATAATTCGCATCTTAGGCTTTTTCCCGTTAAATTAAAATCCCGATGGTTTGACCCCTTAAAATTTGAATAGGTTTGGCCATATTGGACCGTTCTTGTCTCCTACCCAGATAGAGGCTCATTTAAAGTAAACGGTCATCGATAAAAATTATATATAGCAGGCGATCCCGTGTGCGGTATAAACGAAACCATAACCCTCCCCAAAATTTTACCCTACTAATATAGTCAAGCTACAAGACTATAAACAAAGCGCTCCCGGGAGGCATCCCATGTTTATCTTTTTTAATTTTTATTTATTATTTCTTTGATTTTCGTTCTTAATAACGTAGGGCTTCTAAATGGGCCTCCCCGAATATGTTCCAGGGAAGTTTCTACCCTCCCTCTTTATTTTTTTTACATAGTTCATTTTTGTCTTTTTTCGTTCCTCACACTTATATGGCAACATTCGGGATAATGTTGGAATTAAATGTGGGGGTGTTTTCGTGTTTTTCTTTCTTGCACTTCTATTTTTTGCACTCATAAAAAATTACAAAAATATTCAAAACATTAAAACTCTAAAAATATTTTTTTTGTTTTGTCATCAAAATTTTTTAATAAATAATAATAAGAAAAATTATAAAATAAAAATTCAAAAAATATTTTTACTTTGTAAATATTTAAATAAAACAATTTTTGTAAATATTCTTTTCTCTTTTCCCCTCTCATCTTTGAAAATAAATTCTCTTTCTCTTTCCTTTCTTGTAAATACTATGATAAAAATTTCTAAAACACAAAAAAATTTAAAAAACTCAAAAATCTCCAAAAAAATCTTTTTCTTATTTTTCTTTCTTTAGTATGTAAATATTAAAAAATAAACACAAAAATACAAAAAAAATATAATAACTTTAAATTTATTATTATTATTATTATTATGAAACAAATAAAATCAAATATACCATTCTTAGCCTTTTTACTCTCCAAAATTCATGTTTCGGGTTTATTTATAAGTAAATTTTATTAGTTCTTTATTTACTAATCGTTTATTAATTACAGATTGGTAGATTTAAAAAAAATCTGGGATTAAGTTCTAAAACTTTTCTTATGTATCCTTATTTAAGATAGGGGACTTTTTTCGGCACTACTTCTAATATATCTAAAATAGAGGCATGCGTATTACGTTAGAAATAACAACCTTAGACTTTAATTATTTTTACTGCAAGCATTTAGAAACACATGAATGTTCAATTTATTAAAGTTTGCTCTCAAATTGTTTAATTAAAATCTAGTTTTCTTTCACAAAATTGTCTTACTTGCCTTGATTAAATTTTTATACTTAAAAATCTATGTCAATGAGAATAAGATTTCATTTTGAAAACATAGACATCCAATATTTTAAAAAAATATTATATGTTACGGATTAAGGGGATAAAATTCATTACTCATATACATATACATTGGGTTAATATGAAGTTATTTCAAAATATTACATGTCATGGAAAATAAGAAATTTATTTTCCTAAACATCCACCTACAAGAAAAAATTCATTAGAGGTTTGAGAAAAAATACCTCAGCTCTAAACCAAAGCCATCTTCATAAACCAAAACAAACCCCTTAACCATATTCGATGATTCTAGATTTAATATAAAATATTATTGAGAACATAAATTTTAAATTGCATTATTTCCTTTGAATTCTTATAAGCTAAAGTTTCCAGAATTTAAATCTATTTCTTTTAACTAACAATTACAATTTTTGCTTTCTATTTGGTTACATCAAGAATTATTTTTGGCTAAAAAATTTCCTTAATTTGAATCATTTTCATAATTTAAGACTTAATTCTTTATACCCCTTATTTTCATTTGGATCTCTCTTTCATTTAATTTAAACGTTATATAAATTTAGAATCATTTAAATTCCTTATAAGTTTATCTTCAGCTTTTCCTCTAGAATAACAAAAACTTATGTATGGGGATATTTGATGAGTTGCAAATATATGTATTTTATAGTACTTAATTTTGGTCATTTTAAACTATTTTTGTTGTTTCTTAGCTTTTCTTATTCAATAAAATGTTTCTTTTTGCATATTCCCTTCTAACTTGGCTATATTTTCTTTTCCTAAAAATTTTGCAGAAAAAATCGAAAGATCATAGTACACACCCGTGACCTGTCTACCACGACCATGACCTAGGCATGTCACTTTGATATAGTGAAAAACTGCTGCTGCTGTGAATCCAAAAAACCGCAGGAAGAACATGCCCGTGACCTTTCTGACACGCCCATGTTGGTCCTCGAGTTTTCAGTCCAGCTCAGAATTGATTGATGCTGACATTAAATTTCTACTAGGTGTCTAGTCACGCCCCCCTACATGCTCATGTCATTTCAACACACCCATGACCGTCACGTGAAATTTACAGAAGCCTCCAGAATTCTGCCAGTCACAAGGTTTTTGACCTCTCCAACACGCCAACATTACCTTCCCCTAGTCACGCCCGTGACCAGGGCGTGTAATCTGAAAATTTTGTTTATTAATATAAATTTTCTGTATGATCCAAGGGTTCACATTTTTGGGACCATTTTGTTATTTTTGGGCTGCTTTGGTGCACTTTCATTTCTATGTAAGGATAATCCCCCCCCCCCCTCTTTAATATTTGTTTTAGCTTTTGTAATCCAACTTTTTTCCTTAATAAAATATGTTTATGTTTTAATCCTTATGTTGTGATGGATTGTATCTGAGTGCCCCACTTTTTAGAGATTTTTTATCCCTTGTTTTTTTTGTAGATTGTGTGCGTGTATGAGAGTAATTTTATTCTTATTGTTTTCAACTTTTATTTTAGCCTTGTTTGGCTTTTAGCTTTTTACTTGCTTTTTATTCATTCCTATGGATTTATAAAGGTGGTTTTAAAGTGTATTTATTTTTTCTTTAACTTAGTTTTTCTTTTTATTTTGTAAACTTTTTGTTCATTTAATTTTTATTACCACTTTTTATTCACTTTTATGAAGTTATAAGGATGGATATCAAGTTATTTTAATTTTTGAAGACTTTGTTTTTGCTTTTATTTTGAACCTTTTTTGCTCATTTAATTTTTATTTCATATTTTTATGCATTTTTGGCAAAATTTAAGAATAGAAATGTAGTTTTTTTAATTTTTAGATAACTTTATTTTTCTCTTTAATTTGTGTGTGTGAGTGTATGAGGTTAAGTTTTATTTTGTTTTGTCTTTTTATTGCTTTATTTATTTTATGTTGAGTGTGTGTGTGTATGAGGTAGTTTTTATAGCTTTCATTTTCTGCCTACTCGTTTGATTAGGAATTGCTTTTTATTGCTTTCATTTCTCGCCTACTTGTTTGAGAAGGACTTGCACATACATTTATTTCCTGCCTACTCATTTGAGTTGTACTTGCTTTATTTCAATTTATGCAATTTCCCGCCTACTCATTTGAGTAGGACTTGTTAACTTAGTTTCCTTCTTTTTTGTTTTAACTTAGCTTTTCTTTTATGACTTTGCTTAGTGTGTGATTTCTCTTTTTAGTAAGTGTTTAAATTTGTAATGTTTTGTTAATTATGTTTTTTGTTTACAATCCTTTAGCATTTCGTTTCGAACCCACGCCTCATCAAATTCATAAGTCGTCTCGATTCTGATGAGTGGCTAATAATTCTTAGCCCTCGATATCGAAGAGCATTAATACATATAAAATCACTAATAATAACTAAAGGTATTTTTCTAACTTAAATTAAAGAACTTAAGGTTTACCTCAGGTATACGACACGTAGAGCCACATATCGATGTGTGGGCTCTATTTTCGTTGTTCATATGCTAGCTAGTTGAAAGGTCATGCGTATGGAATGATCTACCTTGGGCAAAGATAATTGCACACTAAACCTTGAGTGAGGAGTGGAATTCTACTGGATTGGGTTCCCTACCCAATAGCGGGGTTTTTATCGTAAAGCGGGTATTATGAGGAATCCTTCGTCGAACAAGAGCTCGATCTAACAGTCTTAATGTCCAGGTGAGTGATATCCCTAGAGATAGGTGAGCTTATATTTATGGAACCTCAACGACTAAGTTGCTCATAATTAAATTGAAATTTAGGTTCTATAGTTATCAATAGTTATTTTAGTACTAATTCAATTCAGTACCGAGCGTTATTTCTTCATCAAACTTTCTAAGTCACTTTTCAGCTTTGTATATATCCACTCTAGTGAATTAAAATCAGATAGCTTATTTTTAGTAAAATAAAAGTACTCCTTGAGGAGTAGAAATAACCAACATGACCCGAGAAATATACGACCTCAATATCACCCCCCCCCCCCCGAATATCATGTACTACTCACGATAGGTGCACTTGCCTCCTTTCATTAAAAGTTATTTTTAATATAAAATCATTCCGCGAAATTTAACCCCAGCGTGATAATTAATTAAATAAAAAGTTCGGAGCGCGCGAAATCCATCATCCATCTAGTTGGAACCAGTCTGAATAGTGGATTATAAAGTGAAAAATCTTCGCAACAAAACCATTCCTCTTATTATGATTTGTGGTCAAATTACGGACGTGACGAGTATATATGGGAACCCGAAGCACTCGTCTGAGAGAAGCACCCGGAGCTTTTTCCCCAGGTATGTTACATTTTCACCCTTACTTTAAGCAAGTTTTCAAGGAGGAAAACACTCTTATTATTATCAAATTGTAACATCTCAACTTTTATTGGACCACTAGAACGCTAGTGGACCCAATAAGAATGACCCAAAACTCTACCCATGGCCCATAATGAAAGTATTTATTTCAAGAGTAGCAATACACCTAGGGGGTGAATAGATTTTCAAGTCTTGATGGCTAAGTTTTGATTTAGTGTGTTGAGAGTTAGTTTATTGTGTAAGCTTTCAAGAATAAAGAGAAGCACACCCGTGTTTATAGTGGTGCCCTAAGGTATGGGTACATCAACTTTCCCTCCCACTTATCTATGAGTTTGTTAGACAAGTCAATCTTCTCCAAACATGGCTCAAAGAGATTACATCTTAGATCCCTCAGGATCCTTCAAACTTTCTCCAATGCCTATCTCAGGCAAAGGCCCAACACACTCAGAGTAAACTTTTCTCCTACCACTCAGTGACTGATGACGAATTTTAATATGAAGTTTTAAAATTAAATCCAAACTAAAATCCCAAATAGGCAAGTATATCTATCGAAATATAGTATAGGAAATGTCGTTGTAGACTCGGGGCCTATTGAGTACTTCTACTCATGCAAATTAATATTATTTTATCTAATAATAATCATAGAGAATAATTACAATAAAAATGAAATTTCTATGGAATGCAAATTAACACTTGATCATGAATCCCTTTGGATAAAAATAGACTTTCTTGAAATGGTAAAAGCACAAGATCCTAATCACTTAATTCGATCATGGAGGTTCCAAGAATACAAAAGCATCTCTCTCGAGCTCATGATTTGACTAACCTTAGGTTGATCGATTAATACCCCTCAGCCAGTTGAAACCTTTAAGCTTGTTTTAAGTAGTGAACCCCACTATTGGATTTGATTCCAATCCGGCGGATTTATGTCGTCCTCTCAAGAGTAATGCATGCAACTCTTTTTTATCTTTGAGCGATCTACTCGTATCCGCAACCTCTCGATCATTTTTGATACGGATCGAGGATCGAAGAACATATCCATGAAATATGAATTCGACACAAATCAAATCAAAGATAAATCAATAGCGAGCAAAAATAGAGAGCTTGACAATTTTGAGAAAAAAATAAAGTTTATTTCATTACAAAGTTCATCAAGATCAAGTGCTAAATAAAGTTTAGCTACTTAATATGATGAAGTAACTATAATATAAGAAGGACAAGAACATGATAGAAAAGTGCTTGAATTGAAATAAAGCAAAGCAAAAGTAATCTATGAAATTTAAATTACATAAAGAAGTGCAAGAAAATTACTGAAATTGGCTAACAATCTACTCCTAGATGTCTCCTTTAGCTCATGGCTTTGTCTGGAATTTATAGACATTTTTCTAGAAGGTCACGCCCCAGGTCCCGCCCGTGACCTAGGGCATGTAATGTTCGGAACCATCATCTTAAAGGACCGGGAATGTTGGGAGAGAACCGCTAAAATTCATCATTTTGCGGGTCATGTCCCTCGGTCATGCTCGTGACATAGGGTGTGTCAAATCTGTTACTGGAAACGGCGGGAAAGAGAAACGACTGGAAATAATTCTTGTATTTTCTGAAGTGTCACGCCCCTAGGTCACACCCGTGACCTAGGGCGTGTACTGATCGGGTCAGCAAATGGCTAGAAATGGCACAATCTGGCATCAATTCATTAGTTTCTGTCAGTTCACGCCTGTGGTCAAACCTGTGACATGTGGGCATGTAGTTAGAAAAAGTCCCAGAAATGTCTACGGAAGTTTTCTGGAGAAAGTTTTATTTTTGCCCGAGACACGCCCCGTTATCACATCCAACCAGGGCGTGACTTTGGGGCATGTATATGTGAAACTCTCCAGATTTGTAGAGGACATCGTCCTCTTTCCGTTGACTGGTTGCACGTCTCGTAACTCTTCCTATTTTGAAAGTTATGACCATTTGAAATTAAGCTATCCGTGGCCAAAAATGTTAATTTTCTCCAAATTGCCTCGAGAACATGGGCATGGACTTAAAATTGATATTTAAATCCCAATTGACCTGAAATATAAAAATAAAGCAATTAGAAACATAATTACTAAATTATAATTATACTCTTATTATTTATTAAATAAAATTTATGTAAAAATAACGATATAATTAGAGTAATCAAATACCCCTATACTTACATGTATGCTTATCCAGAGCAAACTCCTTTCCATAGGGAGAAGAAAAATTTCAACGCTAGAAAAGAAAATTGAACATAAGGAGAAAAATGCGAAGTCTTATGCATATGTGCGTAGCTATTTTAGTTGAAAAAACCTACTCAGCATACAAATTAGTTTTTATTTTTCTAGAATATGTTTCCACTTATTATTTCTACTTTTAAAATGAAAACCCGGTAAATCTTAAAATCACATTTAGGGAGAAAGTAGCATGTTTACTAAGATAACATTGCACGAAGCGAAGATTGAGATACCCTCCAAATAAATCCATCAATGTCGATGGCCATAGGCTTGCCCTTTCACACTCTCTCCATGACACAAGTTTAACTTTTTAACACAAATCAATAGGGCTTAACTAGGTTGAAACATATGCTTAGGTTTTGGTGCGGATAATCAAAGATAAATACGACGTCTAGTCACACCCAAAACTAAAGAGAGCTCGCACAAAATAATCATGGCTTTAAAAAGATAGCCAATTTCCCAAATCCTTTATTTTTTCCTTTTTTCATACAATTTTTTTATTATTATTTCTCTTTCTACCCCTTTTAAAGATTGTTTTCTAATGTTTTTTTGAGGAAGGAGAAATAAAATCAACACTTTTTTCAATAAAAATAGTCACCAAATTTTAGATTAATCCTGATCACTCAAAAGTTTTTTTATATAACTTTTATCGAGCTTGGACTTAGGTGTGTGATTAGGATGCTTTTTAGGCTTTTTTGAAATTTTTGGTGAATCTAAAACAAAAGGTAGAGTAATAGGCTCAAAGTGTTTTAGCAACAACAATTATGTTAGGTGCGGGTGCAAAGTCTCTAACTTGCCAAAAGAAATGCCTAAATCATTTTGTGCTAATGAGTTCAACTTATGCAAAATCTTGAGAATAGTTAGAGGGCAAAATCTAAACATCGAGAAAGAATACCTCTTTCTTGATCCGCGAAATATCGCTCTTGTAAACTTCTACACACTCTCCTAAATTATTTTTGGATTTTTTTTTTCCGGTTTCAAAGTAAAGTAGACTAAACTATTTTTACGTATTTAGAAAAATAAAAATCTAATCGTATGTTGAATATTTAATTATACATAGAATCTTACTTACATGTGCACTTAACTAGAAACACAGAATGTCCAAAAATTCTACTCCAAAATTCAAAATTCAATTAAAGCATGAAAAATTTCACACGGAGGTGGGTCGTGTGAAAGAAAATGATCATGCTCCGATTGTTTATTTTCTAACATTAATTTTTATTCTATAAAATGATTTAAAATTAAATCATTAGATGTATCAGGTTCATAAATTTTCGCTCCTAAATATTTATAGATTGGGCTTGGAAATCCATAAATAGGAGAAATATTTGTAATAGTAGGAGGAGAAACTTGTTCTTCTTCTACTCCTCCCAATGCATCCATACACTTAAAAAGTTCTTGAAATAGAAGTTCTTCTTCTTCGGTATAAGAAACTACGGGGGGACATGAAGAGTCATGTTCCTCATTAGCAACATTATCCAAAGAAGGAGAGAAATCATTAAAAGTAATAAAGTCTCATCCAAATTTTGGGGAGATGAAGCAAATGGAAATGGAGAAGAATCCCCAAAATTAGGAGAGAAAACTTGTGGTGCGGGAAAAGAAGAACAAGAAGTCGGATCTAAATAAATATCCTCATTACTTGGGAATCTCTCCGGGTGATCATGCCGGAAATCAACATCCGAGGAAGAAGGAAAATTTCTAAAATCAGAAAAATTGTTCCCACTAATGCTCGAAAAATTTTCATGAGAATTATCAAAATGATTCCCATTATAATTTAAAAATACATTTTCATTAAAATTGGAAAAAGTATTTGAAAGGGTATTTTCATGAAAATTAAAGTAGGAATAATTATTTTCATAATTATGACAAAAATTATAAGAATTATTTTGAAGATAAAAATTAGAATAGCATTCCTCACTCTGATGATGGGCACCACAAAAAGTACATAAAAATTGGCGCTGTCCTGTGACTTGCAAAAGATTAACATTGTGTGTAAGCTCGACAATCTTAGCGGCCAATTGAGATAACAATTTTTTTTGTAAAAAGAAAATATATCAACCGGTACTTAATAGAATGGAATTCGAACAAGAAAATTAAAATGTCAATAGGGGTAGAGAAAGAGAATGATAAAATTTATACAATTTGCGCTTTCAAAATATCAACAAAGAAATTGTCCCCGACAACGGCGCCAAAAACTTGATGAGTAAAATTTAGAATTAGTAATATCTCAAAATTCTACAAACTATAGGCAAGAGCACCTATTATTCATAGCATAGGATATTTTAAGAATATCAAGTGTCGTATTCTTCCGGGTCTGTTGAGTACTTCTACTCACACGAGTTTATATTATTTTATCGAATATTAAAAATAGTGAATAATTAAACTCAAAGAGAAATTTCTATGAAATGAAAATTAACACTTGATTTAGAATACCTTTGGATTAAAATAATCCTTCATGAAAATAAAGTACACAAGACACTTAAATTACTTACTCGACCGTGGAGGTTCTTAAAATACAAAAGTATCTCTCTCGAGCTAATGCTTTTGACTAACCTTAGGTTGATCGATTAAGACCTCTCGGACAGTCGAACATCATAAGCTTGCTTTAGGTAGTGAACCCCTCTATTGAATTGGACTCTAATCCGGAAGAGTTGTGTCATCCTCTCTCGAGGAGTGCAATCAATTCCTTTTATCCTTGAGTGATCTCCTCGTATCTGCAACCTCTCGGTCATTTAGGATACGAATCTTAAATCGAAGAACATATTTCGCAAAATATTAATTTGATATGATAGAAATCAAAGATAAATCGATTGCGAGCGAAAATATAGAGCTTTACAATTTTGAGAAAAATTAAGAAAGTTTATTTCATTTTAAAGTTAATCATTATCAAGTCTTGTGAAAATTTAGCTACTAAGCATGATGAGAAAATTACATAAAAATAAGGGCAAGAACATGATTACTAAAAAGAGAGTAATTGAAATAAACACAATAAAACCTAAACTAAACTACGAAGCTAAAAGTTACATAAAGAAAATGTAGTAAAATGGGAAATTAAACTACTAAAACTACTCCTAATATTAGCTCCAAATATTCCTCCTTTCCACCTGTAGATTTATGGAATCTATAGATTTTCTCTGGAAGGTCACAGCCCTAGGTCACGCCCGTGACCTAGGGTGTGTAAGGCTCGGAACCGTCACCATGAAATCCCAGGAATGTTGGGAGAAAAACAACCAAATTGCTATTCTGGGCGTCGCGCCCCTAGGTCACGACCGTCACCAAGGGCGTGTCTATTCTGTTAGTGGAAACGGTGGGAACTGGAAATGGCTAGAATTAAACTCTGGCTGTTGTGCGAATTCAATCCCCTAGGTCACGCACGTGACCTAGGGTGTGTAAGCCGAAAACAGATTGGATCTGAAACTGGCGACATTAAGTGCGACACGCCTGGACGTCACGCCTGAGGGTCATGCCCGTGACCCAAATGTCACGCCCGTGACAGGGGCATATAATATTACTCCGATGTGGCAATTATTTCTAGAGCTCCTGGAGGGTCATACCTGCTTGTCATGCCCATGACCTGAAGGTCATGCCCGGGACCGGGGCGTGTTCTAGAGATTTTTCGAGTTCTTCTCTATTTCATCTCCTGATCAGTTATACATGCTCCAAATTGATATTCACAGCCCAGATTGACCTAAAACTTACATGAAAAGAAAGCAATTAGAAACATAGTTATTAAAATATAATTATTATATTATTATTAATTAAATAAAATCTACATAAAAATAACTATATAATTAGAGTTATCAAATACCCCCATACTTACTCGTTTACTCATCCCGAGCAAACAACTTTGCATAGGGAGAAAACAATTTTCAAAGCTAGAAAAGAAAATTGAATATAAGGAGTAAAATGCGAAGTCTTATGCCTATGTGCGTAGCTATTTTTGTAGAAAAATATACTCAACATACAAATTGATTTTTACTTTTCTAAAATGTGTTTCCACTTATAATTTCTACTTTTAAAATGAAAACCCGGTAAATCTTAAAATCACATTTAGGGAGAAAGTACCGTGTTTACTAAGAAAACATTGCACAAAACAAAGATCGAGATACCCTCCAAAGAAATCCATCAATGTCGATGGACATAGGCTTGCCCTTTCACACTCTAGCCACGACACTAGTTTAACTTATTAGCACAATCAATAGGACTTAACTATGTTGAAACATAGGCTTAGGTTTTGGTGCAGATAATCAAAGATAAATACAACGGCTAATCACACCCAAACCTAAAGAGAGCTCGCAGAAAATAATCATGGCTTTTAAAAGATAGCCATTTTCATAATTTTTTTCCTTTTTTTCATACATTTTTTTTATATTTTTATTTCTCTTTCTCCCCCTTTTAAAGATTTTTTTTTCTACTGTTCTTTTTTAAGGAAGGAGAAATAAAATCAGCTCTGTTTTTCAATAAAAATAGTCACCAAAGTTTAGATGAATCCTGATCACTCAAAATTTTTTATATAACTTTATCGAGCATGGTCTTAAGTGTGCGAATAGGATGCTTTTATGCCTTGGTGAAATTTTTGGTGGAGCTAAAACATAAGGTTGGGTAATAGGCTCAAGGTAGTTTAGCAACGATAATAATGTTAGGTACGGGTGTAAAAGCTCAAACTTGCCAAAAATAAATGCCTAAATCATATCTATGCTAATGAATTTAACTCATGCAAAGTCTTGAGAATAGCTAGAGGGCAAGTTCTAGATATTAAGAAAGAATACTTCTTTCTTGATTCGTGAAACATCTTCCTAGTGAACTTCTACACACTCACCTAAATTATTTTTAGATTTTACCGGTTTAAAAGTAAAAGTAAAATAAAATATTTCTGCTCACTTAGAAAGACAAAAACTCCAATTGTATGCTGAATTTTTAATTCTACTTAAATTTTATTTAAATGTGAACTTAACTAGAAACACAACATGTCGAACAATTCTACTCCAAAATTTGAAATTCAATTGAAGCATGAAAAAATTCTAAACACTATGTAAAAGAAGAAATACTAGAGATTTTGCATGTGAATAAATATAGAAATAATGATTTCTCTAATTAAATTTTTAAAAGTAATCCTATTTTTCTCAAAAACCTTTTTAAAATAAAAACCACGAAACTGATCTCACCACCATACTTAAAAATAAACATTGTCCCCAATGTTTATATGCAAGTAGGAGGGGAGAAAAATAATAAAATAGCATAGGAAATTAAAAAACAAGAAAATAAAGGATAACCAAGGGGCGTCTCCCAAGAGCGTTTTTCTTTTTCCTATCTTTAAGCTAGACGGTTTGGGTTAGACTCGGGGCCAAAGACTTGATCATGAATTTTTATATATAGTTTTAAAATTAAATCCAAACTAAAATCCCAAATAGGCAAGTGTTCCGATCGAAATATAGTATAGGAAATGTCGTATTAGACTCGGGGCCTATTGAGTACTTCTACTCACGCAAATTAATATTATTTTATATAATAATAATCATAGAGAATAATTAAATTAAAAGAGAAATTCCTATGGAATGCAAATTAACACTTGATCTAGAATCCCTTTTGATAAAAATAGACTTTCTTGAAATGATGAAAGCACAAGCTCCTAATCACTTACTTCGGACGTGGAGGTTCCAAGAATACAAAAGCGTCTCTCTCGAACTCCTACTTTTGACTAACCTTAGGTTGATCGACTAACACACCTCGGCCAGTTGAAACCGCTAAGCTTTCTTTAAGTGGTGAACCCCACTATTGGATTTGACTCTAATCCGGAGGATTTATATCGTCCTCTCTCGAGAAGTGCATGTAACTCCTTTTATCTTTGATGGATCTACTCGAATCTGGAACCTCTCGGTCATTTAAGATACGGATCTAGGATTGAAGAACATATCCGCGAAATATGAATTCGACACAAAATAAATAAAAGATAAATCGATAGCGAGCAAAATAGAGAGCTTGACAATTTTGAGAAAAAATAGAAAGTTTATTTCATTACAAAGTTCATCATGATCAAGTGCTAAATAAAGTTTAACTACTTAACATGATGAAGTAACTACAATATAAGAAGGATAAGAACATGATAGAAAAAGTGCTTGAATTGAAATAAAGCAAAGCAAAACTAATCTATGAAATTGAAATTACATAAAGAAGTGCAAGAAAATTACTGAAATTTGCTAACAATGTACTCCTAGATGCCTCCTTCAGCTCCTGGATTTGTCTGGAATTTATAGGCATTTTTCTATAAGGTCACGCCCCTAGGTCACGCCCATAACCTAGGGCGTGTAAGGCTCGGAACCGTCATCTTAGAAGCCCGGGAAAGTTGGGAGAAAACCCCCAAAATTCATCGTTCTGCGGGTCACACCCATCTGTCACGCCCGTGATATACAACATGTCAAATCTACAACTAGAAACGGTGGCAAGGATAAATGGTGCGAAATAATTCTGGCAGTTGCTGAAGTGTCACGCCCCTAGGTCATGCTCATGAACTAGGGTGTGTACTGACCGGGTCATCAAACGGCTGGAAACGACATAATCTGGCATCAATTTGGTAGTTTCTGGTAGGTCACGCCCGTGACATGTGGGCTTGTACTTAGAAAAAGTCCCAAAATTGTCCACGGAAGTTTTCTGCAGAAAATTATATTTTTTCCTAAGACACGCCCCCTTGTCACGCCCTACCAGGGCATGACTTTGGGGCATATACATGTGAAACTCTCCAAATTTGTAGACGACATCGTCCTCTTTTCGTTGACTGGTTGCACATCTCGTAACTCTTCCTTCTTTGAAAGTTATGACCATTTGAATTTCAGTTATTCATGGCCAAAAATGTTAATTTTCTCCAAATTGCCTCCAGAACATGGGCATGGACTTAAAATTGATATTTAAAGCCCAATTAACCTAAAATAAAAAAACAAAGCAATTAAAACATAATTACTAAAATATAATTATAATCTTATTATTTATTAAATAAAATCTATATAAAAATAACAATATAATTAGAGTTATCAGTGACCCACCAGATCACCTACCTCAAGTTTAATAAAAAAAACATTACACTTAGAGAAACTAGGTCTCCTTCCTTAGATCTTGACCAAGATCCTACCTTAGGCATTCTGTCCCAACATTAGATTCTCAACAGAATCCTAGTACTCAGCCTTTATATCTTAGGTTTATAACTCAGAATAATACAGATCCAACAGAAAGAGTAAGTATTTTTTGATGATTGACTACAGAGAAAGTTTCCTCTGAGCCTTCTTTCTGGACTAAGAAAACTCAGCCCTAACTTCTTCACAGCACCAAGAAAGTTGATCTTCAAGATGTTTTTGATTGTACTGAGAAGATAACTATGGAGCACTGTTTCTTCAAGCCTTTAATATGGACGTGTGGAGTGTAGCGGCTTTGAAGATGAACAATAAATTGAATTTGCTTTACTTCTTCTTCTTACTCAGAAAAAATGAGTTTTTTGATCTTACTGTTGAAGATAGAATTATTTCTTCAAACAACCCACCTCTTTTAGTGGTTCACAGATATGCTATAAGAATGAGTTCCAGGAATCTTCTACTTAGTCGAGAGGAAGAAGATGACCAAAAAGGTTTTTTTGATTCCTCAGAAAAATCCTTTTATGTACCCTGTCCAAGGGCTTTATGTGCAGTATGGACCAGCTGGAATTGGTAACTGCAACATATCTTTTGTATTTACTACTGTACAAAAGGTAAACGTCACCAATTGTCATCTAGGGCACTATTCCCGCAACATTTGAATAATTGATGCTGTCAGAATGACTCAATGCTCATGGACTTGGCAATTTCCAGACAATCTGCATTGGCGTTGAGTGAGGCCATGTCACTCAACATGGGATACTTAGCAGAAAATTCTGCACCTTGAGGCGTTGAGTGAACCTTCAACACTCAACATATTTGACTTTTGTAGTCTAACTGATAAGGCGTTGAGTGAACCTCCATTACTCAACGCATTTTGACTTGGCAGAAATCTGTTAGTTCAAGGTGTTGAGTGAAGCTACTTTACTCAATGCTTTTGAACTTTGCGGACTGATAAATGAGGTGTTGAGTGATCTTTCTCCACTTAATGATTTTGTACTTGGGCAGATATCCTCCTAAGTAGGCATTGAGTGAACTCCCATCACTAAGTGCTTCTGCACTTAGCCAAATTTCTCATTAGCAGCACTGTAGCCTTGACAGCTTGACATTCTATTAACACTTTTAGCCTCTTTGCATTGATTGAACCGCCTTCACTCAACACTTCTAGACTTAGCAATTTTTATGCTTTGCCAGCATCCTATCATGAGTCCAACCACCAATATATCCCTGACAACCTGTCTAATCAAATCAACAGAATACAACCTGCATATATTGAACCTAGAGCATGCAGCAGATATTATCAAGTGTATACCATTGACCTGTGAACATTCTTCAAATCTAGGACATTGTGATAAATTGACACAATAATCTCCCCCAATTTGAAGAATTCAGAACCCTAGTCAATGATATATACTACCATATGAATAGAAAAAAAACATTCACATCAAACAAGAGTAATAGACAACATAGAGACATAATAAGATTATCACAACAAAAATGATAATTATAAATATACAGTGTGCTTATAACAAAATTATTTCCTAAAGCCCTTAAGGAATACAAAAAACATTTCATGTTTCAGGTTCCTTGATAACTATCCTCCTGCTGGGTTTCTTTACAGCTTTTTCCTCCGGGAATCTTCATTCCATTCTAATTTAGCCCATTATAGGGATCTATATATTTTTTCCCATTTAGTTTTCTTTTCTTTGATTTTATCCCAGGCATACAAGATGATATTCCTAGATTGCGGACTCAATTTTTCAAAGTCTGGCCTGGTCTCCATCTATTCTTTGTACTATTTTGTGCTGAGCGTGGTCTCTTCCTCTTTTTCAGCCACAGAATTGCCTTTGGCTCTTGCTATCTGATCTGTAGTTGGACTGAAGGTAGGAATTTGAATAACAGTAGAAGATGGTTTAGCCCACTTAGCACCAGCTTGATCACCATAATTATCATCGCCATATTGTTCATTTTGCTGATTATCATACTATTCACCATACTTATTACCATCTGTTTGTCCTTCTGGATTAGGAGCAGGAACAATGTTATCATATAAATATTGTTCAAGCCCTAATGAACCTTTTATTACATCGGTAACCCAAACAACATTCTCAGTGTTGGCTTTGATCATTGAATTCTCCCCCTTTATGACTTCTTCACCAACTGCTATAGTCAGGGAGTTCTCGGCTAAAGAGAGTATTTCGTCCAGAAAATTAACTCCCTTAGTAACATGATTCTTAACCTATAAGATGTGGTCATCCAAATATCGAGTACATGCATCCATTCTCCCCTCCAGAGTTGTCTAATGATCCTCTATGAGGATTTTCTGCACTTCAGGGACCATTTTCAGGTTACTAGTTACGATGTTTTAATTTTCAAGGATATCAAGCTGCTTTTTCCAGATTTCTTCAAGCTTGCTGATGAGTTGTAAATATTCGTATTTTTACGTAGTTTATTTAAGTCATTTTAGTTTATTTTTATCATTTTTAGTTACTTTTCTTCGATAAAATGCTTATTTTTGTATATAATTTCCTAACTTAACTTAAATTTGTTTTCTGAAATTTTTCGAGAAACTGCCAAAAATTCATAGTACACGCTCGTGTACTTTTCAGTCACCCCCGTGACCTGGGCGTGTGACTTTGATTCCAAAAGATGTTGCTGCCTTAAAAGAAAAGTCAAGTACACGCCCGTGTCTGATAATGACACACCCGTGTTTTGTCCGACACGCCCCGTGTCACGCCAACGACGTTCATCGATCTCAATTCAACGATCGGCATTCGACAATCTGTTGAACACGCCCGTGACACGCCCCGACACAGCCGTGTCAAATCCGTTTTGACGTTCAGAACACCCGGCTCGATGTTCTGTATTCGACATTCGCCGGATCGCCTTCCACGCCCGTATCAATATTCGGCATGCCTGTGACATCTCCACCTGTCCTAGATAAGACTTCTCTGGAGAAGAAATGACATGACGCCTTCCCTAGAAATACCTTCTAGACACACCCACCCTACACGCTCGTGACCGCAGGGTCACGCCCATGACTTCCACGTGTACATCCCTAAAGACAACCAACAATTAATTTTTTGCATCAACTCAGCGCCAGTAGTTATACGCCCCGTATAAGCCCGTGACTTGGTGTGTGTAATCTGAATTTTTTGCCTATAAATAGAACTTCTCTATAAGGTCTAAGGGTTCGTTTTCTTTGAACAATTTTGCTTAGGGAGGTGTTGCTTAGGTGATTTTCAAGTTATGTAAGTGAATTTCTCACCCTCACTTTTATGTTTGGTTTAACTTCTTTGTAACTCCTTTTTAAATTTATAAAATTTGTAGATTTTCTCCCTTAATATGCTTTTGGATTTCATCTGAGTGCCCCTACTTAAGCAATCTTATTATTTTGTTTTATCTTTGTTTTTGTTATTTTAATATGGGTGTGTGTGTGTATGAGTATAGATTTATGTTTTTATGTTTTCATTATTTTTACTTAGGTTCGTTTAGACTTAGGATTTCTGTGCACTTTAGGTACATTCTTATGAATTTATAAAAATGGTTTTAAAGTGGATTTGTTTTCTTTTTTACTTTGTCTTTTTATTTTCGTAAAACTTTTTGTTCTTTTACTCTTTCTTCCACTTTCTAAGCATTTTTATAGAGTTATAAGAATGGATTAGTTGTTATTTTGATTTTTTCGAACACTTTGATTTTGCTTTTATTTGAAAATCATTTTGCTCGTTTAATTTTAATTTTCTCTTTTTATGCATTTCTAGCATATTCTAATGGTAGAAATGTAATTGTTTTAATTTTTCGATCACTTCATTTTTCGCCTTTTTTGCTTGTGTGTACGAGTGTATGAGTTAGATTCTATTACTTTATTTTATTCAAGTAGAGTGTGTGTGTTTCATTTTTGTAGAGTGTGTGTGTTTCATTACTATAGAGTGTGCGTTTATGAGATAGATTTTTCTGCTTTCATTTCCCGCCTACTCATTTGAGTAGGACTCGCACTTTCCAGCCTACTCGTTTGAGTAGGACTTTTAATTTTATCGCTTTCATTTTCCGCATACTCGTTTGAGTAGGACTTGTCATTTTTTTCCTTTCATTTCTCGCCTACTCGTTTGAGTAGGAGTTGCACTTTACCGCTTTCTTTACTGCTTTATTTTACTACTTTGATTTACTGCTTTCTTTTACTACTTTTTTACTTCTTTCATTTCACGCCTACTCGTTTGAGTAGTACTCGCACTTTCAATTATGCATTTTCTTAAGTTGTCCCCATTCCGATGAGTGGCTAACCACACTTAGCCCTAAGTATCGGAGAGAATTGGGACAGATAAAATCGCTTTAAATAATTAAAGGTCCTCTTTTTCTCGTTAATTAAAATTGCTTAAGGTTTAATCCAGGTTTACGAGGCATAGAACCACATATCGATGTGTGGGCTCTATTTCCGTAGTCTAAACGCTAGCTAGCCGAGAGGCCGTACGTATGGACCGATCACCTCTGGGTAAAGGGAGTTCCGCACTAACCCTCGATAGAGGAGGAGTGGAATTCTACCGAATTGGGCTCCCCACCCAGTAGCGTGGTTCTTAGCGTAATGCAGGCATTAAGAGGAATCCTTCGTCGGATGAGAGCCTGGTCGAATAGTCTTAATGTTCTGGTGAGCGATAGTACTAAAGACATGTGAGCTCATTTCTGTGGAACCTCCACGGTCAAGTCTCCGCCTTAATTAATTAGAAATTTAGGATCTCACTTTATTAAAAGTTATTTTAGTTCAAATACGTTTCAGTACCGTTGCGCTATTTCGTAATCGGTCTTTTAATGTTTATTTTCTGTTTTTATATATATTAATGAGAACCAAACAAGTTATTTTGGTAGAATAATAGTCCCCTCCACGGAAGAGTAGAAATAATCAACCCATCCACGAGAATAATATGACCCCGATATTCCTCACCGGAATATCCTGTACTATACGGGATAGGTGCACTTTCCTCCTTTCATTAAAACTCGATCACAACTTTTTTATAGATAAATAAATCCGTCGCCCTATCCATCCAAAATAAATAAACCAACACCCTCTCTAAATAAACCCGTGGGACGCTGTGAGTTTTAACCAATCAAGTTTTGGGCGCCATTGCCAGAGAGTTTTCTTGTTGTTTTTTTGAACTCTGGAAAACTATTACTTTTACCTATTTTGATTTATATATATAACAAAAAAAAATGACCAACACAAAAATTAATAATAATAATAATAAAATTACTTTAAAAAAACAAAATAAAAAACATAAAAAATTATATTATTATTATTATTTAATATATTTCTCTATAAAAACTAAAAAACAAAAAAAACAAAAAATCTAAAAACTAAAAAACCAAAAAATCTGAAAACTAAAAAATCTAAAAAAAACTAAAAAACCAAAAATCTAAAAAACCTAAAAACTAAAAAAACAAAATTAAAAATTATAAACCTATAAAATATTACAAAAAAATTTCCATATATATATATATATATATATTTTTTATTTTAACTTTTTTTCAAAAACCCAAAAACAACATTTTTTTATGAATTATATATTTATTTTCTCGCTTTGGCACGCCTCAAGTTATTTTAGGTTATAGGGGAACACATTTCTGTTGTACTCATATAGCTAAGACGTTAGCTACTTACGAGTGACCCACACTTGCCACCCCCTTCCACCTGTAATCATATGGCCAAGTCGAGTTAGTAAATCTATTAATAAGGCGCATATTCCAAATACAACCTCGCGGAACCACTTAAATTCCATATAACAGAATTGTTTTTTTCCTTTCTTTTTTCTAAATAATGCAGGGTTTCAACCAGAGCCTCCCCGACCTCATCTCAAGAAAGTTCCTACCCCCTTCCTCTTTATTTTAATTTCTCATACTTACATTGTAACATTGGGGACAATGTTGGATTTAAGTATGGAGGTGTTTTCTTATTTTACTTTACTGAATTTCTATATTCTGCACTCATTAAAAATATAAAAAAAGTGCAAAAATTTAAAACTCCAAAAATTTTGCTTGTTTTTATAATCAAAAACCCTAATAAAATTCATAAAACAAAAATTTCAAAAAAAATTATAAAACAAAAATTCAAAAAAAATTTGTTTTTACTTTGTAAATATTTTTGCAAAAATAATTCTTTCGCTTTCCCCCCTCTTTTCTTTGTAAATAGCACCCCTTTCTTGTAAATAAATAGATAAAAATGTTAAAAAAATAAAAAAATTTAGAAAATCCAAAAATCCTTAAAAGACAATAAATTCAAAATTTTAATTCAAAAAATATAATAAATTGAAAATACAAAAAATGATAAAAACTCTAAAAAATCCAAAAAAAATATGTTTATTATGAAACAAATAAATCGAATGTCTCATTCTTAATCCCTTTTTGCTCACAAAAAATTTTATTGTGAGTTTATTTATAAGCAAATTTTATTAATGATTTGTTTACTATTCGTTTATTAATTGATGATTGATGGATTTAGATATTTGGGGTTAAGTTTTAAAGAATTTCTTATGCTTCTTTTTTTATTTAAATAAGAGACTAATTTTCAGCATCACTTATAACTTATCTAAATAGTTGCACATTTATTTTGTTAGAAAATAACAATCATAGATTTCAATTATGTTTACTGCAAATATTTTTTTGAAATATAGGAACATTCAATTTATAAAGGTTGCTCTCAAAATTTATTTTATTAAACCTAGTTTTCTTTCTGAAAAAAACTTATCTCATTTTTTCATGTCTTATATGGCATGATTTTGATCCTTAAAAGAACGTATGTCAATGGAAATAAGATTTTGTTCCCTAAACATAGGCATCAAATATTTTTAAAAAATTATATGTTACAGAGTAAGAGGTTAAAATTCATTACTCCTATACATATACATTGGGTTATTATGAAGTTGTTAAAAAAAATATTATATGTTATGGAAAATAAGATTTCGTTTTCCTAAACATCCTAATTCAAATCAAAAATTTAATTAGAGGTTCGGGCGAAAAAATGTACCTCACCTCTAAAACCAAAGCCCTCTTCATAAACCAACATCCCCCTCCGCTTATTTTAAATGATTCTAGATTTAATTTTAAAATCTTTTTGAGAGCATAATTTTAAAATTGCATTATTTCCTTTAACTCTTATAAGCTAAAGTTTCTATAATTCCAATTTATTTTTGTTAACATAACAAATACAATTTTTGCTTTCTATTTGATTATTTTGAGAAGTTTTTAGCTGAAACTGTTCCCTTATTTTAATTTTTTTCCTCATATTTTATGAATTAACTCTTATACCACTGATAATTATTTTGATCTTTCTTTTGATTAATTCAAGCGGTAGCTAAATTTAGGATTTCTTTAATTCCTTATAAGTATATATCTCCAACTTTTGCTCTGGAATAGCAAAAGCTTAAGTATAGGGGTATTTGATGAGTTGTAAATATTCGTATTTTTACGTAGTTTATTTAAGTCATTTTAGTTTATTTTTGTCATTTTTAGTTATTTTTCTTCAATAAAATGCTCCTTTTTTGTATAAAATTTCCTAACTTAACTTAAATTTGTTTTCTGAAATTTTTCAGGAAACAATCAAAAATTCATAGTACACACCCGTGTGACTTTGATTCCAAAAGATGTTGTTGTCTTCAAAGAAAAGTCAAGTACATGCCCGTGTCCGATAATGACACGCCCGTGTTCATTCTGAAACGCCATGTGTCATGCCAACGACGTTCGTCGATCTCAATTTGACAATCGGCATTCGACGATCTGCTGAACACGCCCATGACATGCCCCGACATGCCTGTATGAATTCCGGCTCGACGTTCAATGCACCCAGCTCGACGTTCGACACTCGACATTCACCGAACCTTCTGTCACTCCCGTGTAAATATTTGACATGCCCTTGACATCCCCACCCGTCCCAGAAAAGATGTCACCGACGACAAAATGACACGACGCCTTCCCTAGATAAACCTTCTGGACATACACGGCCCCAAATTCAACCACGGGCGTGACCGTAGGGTCACGCCCGTGATTTCCACTTGTACAACCCCAAATTCATCCAGCAATTAATATTCTGCATCAACTCAGCGCCAGTAGTTACACGGCCCCCTACATGCCCGTGACTTGGGGCGTGTAATCTGAATTTTTTGCCTATAAATAAAACTTCTCTGTAAGGTCTAAGGGTTCTTTTTCTTTGAACTATTTTGCTTAGGGAGGTGCTGCTTAGGTGATTTCCAAGCTATATAAGGGAATTTCTCCCCCTCACTTTTATGTTTTTTTAACTTCTTTGTGACTGCTTTTTAAATTAATAAAATTTATAGATTTTCTCCCTTTATATGGTTTTGGATTTCATCTGAGTGCCCTTCCTTAAGCAATCTTATTTGTTTATTTTATCTTTTTTTCTTTTAATATGGGTATGTGTGTGTATATGTATAGATTTATGTTTTTATGTTTTCATTATTTTTACTTAACTTCGTTTAGACTTAGGATTTTTGTGTACTTTAGGTTCATTCTTATGAATTTATAAAAATGGTTTTAAAGTGGTTTTGTTTTCATTTTATTTACTCGGTTAATTTTCATAAAACTTTATATTCTTTTACACTTTTTCCACTTTTTAAGCATTTTCATTGAGTTATAAGAATGGATTAGTTGTTATTTTTATTTTTCGAACACTTTGATTTTGCTTTTATTTGAAAAACATTTTGCTACTTTAATTTTAATTTTCTCTTTTTATGCATTTCTAGCATATTCTAACTGTAGAAATTTAATTGTTTTAATTTTTCGATCACTTGTTTTTCGCCTTTTTCGCTTGTGTGTGTGTGTATGAGTTAGATTTTATTGATTGTTTTATTCAAGCAGAGTGTGTGTGTTTCATTTATGTAGAGTGTGTGCGTTTCAGTCCTGTAGAGTGCATGCATGTAAGAGATACATTTTTCTACTTTCATTTCCCACCTACTCGTTTGAGTAGGATTCACACTTTCCCACCTACTCATTTGAGTAGAACTTGTAATTGTATCGCTTTCATTTCCTCCCTACTCATTTGAGTAGGACTTGTTATTTTATAGCTTTCATTTCTCGCATACTCATTCGAGTAGGACTTGCACTGTACCGATTTCTTAACTTCTTTATTTCACTTCTTTAATTTACTTCTTTCTTTTACTGCTTTCATTTCCCGCCTACTCATTTGTGTAGGACTCAAACTTTCAATTATACATTTTCTTAAGCAGTCCCCATTCCGATAAGTGGCTAATCGCTCTCAGACCTCAGTATCGAAGAGCATTAGGACAGATAAAATCGCTTTAAATAATTAAAGGTCCTCTTTTTCTCGTAAATTAAAATTACTTAAGGTTTACTCCGGGTTTACGACGCGTAGAACCACATATCGATGTGTTGGCTCTATTTCCGTAGTCCATACTCTAGCTAGCCGAGAGGTCGTGCGTATGGATCGATCACCCCTGGGTAAAGGGAGTTCTGTACTAACCCTCGAGAGAGGAGGCGCGGAATTCTACTGGATTGTGTTCCCCACCCAATAGTGGGGTTCTTAGCGTAATACGGGCATTAAGAGGAATTCTTCATTGGACGAGAGCCCGGTCGAATAGTTTTAATGTTCAGGTGAGCAATAGGCCTAGATATAGGTGAGCTTATTTTTGTGAAACCTCCACGGCTAAGTATCCGATTTAATTAATTTAAAATTTAGGATTTATCTTTATTAAAAGTTTTTTTTAGTTCAAATACGTTTTGGTACCGTTGAGCTATTTTGTCATCGGCCTTTTAATGTTTATTATATATATATATATATATATATATATATATATATATATATATATATATATAATAACCCGACAAGTTATTTTCGGTTGAATAATAGTCCCCTCCATGGAAGAGTAGAAATAATCAACCCGTCCCCGAGAACAATACGACCCCGACATTCCTCACTAGAATATCATGTACTACACGCGATAGGTGCACTTGTCTGTTTCGTTAAAACTATGTTAGAATGTTTTTATAAATAAATAAATACGCGCACCCCGTCCTTCCAAAATAAATAAACCGCCACCCTTTCTAAATAAACCTGCAGGGCGCCGCGAGTTTTAACGCATCACTTGCTTTTAGTGTAAGTTACAGCATGGGTAGCTCTAATGAAGAATGATACTGTGTTGACCTTCAACTGATTGACCTCAAATCTAATGGACATTATCTTTATAGACCAATCCTACTTTAGCTCTTTTATTGAATCATCAACAAGATGTTCAAGTTATCTTCTCTGGTCATCCAACAAACCTTTCAATTGTGTCGGGAATGTTGATGAAATCTGATCAGCTGGATGAGATGTCCCTTCATCATAAACATCCTTATCATCTTTCCTTATTCCATAATTTTCTTTTAGTCAGCTCTCATGTATTCAGAAGAGTGAACAACAACATTACTCTTTGGCTCATCAACAGCAAGTTGACTATCCTCAGAACTATCAATGACTTTTTCAGTTGTTTGAGCACTGAAAGTATTTAATTCCAAATTAGCTAAACACCTAGAGGGGGGGGTGAATAGGTTTTTTTGGTCTTTTAAGATTTTCTCTAACTTGGTGTGTTGTGAGTTATATAGGTTAGCTTGCTTTCAAGACAATCCACAAAAGCACACACAATATTTATATTAGTTCCCCAGATTATGGGTACGTCCACTATCCCTCACCTTTCTAACAACTTATTAGACAAGTTCAATTCTCCAAAACTCGGCTCCTAAGAGTTAACTGTAAAACCCCAAATCCCAAATTTGGGTTCAGGTAGGGTAACACTGTCTGGGACACAAGCGTGTCCCAAGCCGTGTCCTGCTCTGTGTGGTCATGTTGACACAAAGCCTATCGAGTGCTCGACGAAATGCACTCGACGCTTGTCGAGAGGGTACACGGCCTGCGACACGAGCGTGTCCTAGGCCGTGTCCTCCTTTGGGTCGACGATCTCCAGTCGACGAAACGCACTCGATGCGTTTCGAGGGGAGTCAAGTGGGGCACACGTCCTGGGACACGGGCGTGTCACATGGTCGTGTCCTTCTCGGGTTTTGGCCAGACTTGTGAGGGCTTTGTGAACACGGGCTAGACACGGGTATGTCTGAAGCCATGTCAGGGAACACGGCCTGTGATAAGGGCATATCATATGGTTGTGTCCTGTTCTGGGTAAGTCGGATTGTGTGTCGCTTAAGCTACACGGCCTGTGACACGGGTATGTCACAGGCCGTATCAGCCCAAAATTAGTTATTTCAGGGCGATTTGGGGCCGTTCATTTCCTTCAGATGGGATATAAGGGTCCAAGCTTCTCCCTGCTGAGATAAGTCCAGGATTTGAGAGTTAGCTCTCATTCCAATGCTTGGCTATTCTCTTTCTAAAGGAATTTAGAGAAGGGAGAGCAAGGAGGAAGAAGAGAAGAGATCCGGCTTCCGGTGGAGCTTCAACGTTCGGAATTGCGAGCCGAGTTCATTTTATGGAGGCGAGAGCGTTGCGGTGCTTGTTATCCGGCGAGAATTCCATGGATCCCAAGAGATCGTCAAGGGTAACGATCTTCCTTCTTGGACATGTGAATTACTTGTTTTGGCATGTTTATGGATTTCCCCCGCCAAAAGATGGTTGTTAAGGGACTTCCTTAGGTTGATTCTTGTAATCCCCAGTCTTGCATATAAATCCGGAAGTCTGCAGTACGGAATAAGCATGCTGTGTGAAGCCCATCTGGACATGTTGGTCTGGATTGGTGATGTTGCATTTTGCGCACCGGAGAAGACTCCGCGTATAAACGTGTAGTTTGTAGAGTCGATGGGTTGTGCCTGTGAAGGGTAGTAATAGGAAGTACTGGAGCGAAAGTACAGGAAAATACCCTCATAATTATGGTGTTGTATGCTATGTTTGGGTGGAGTTTCGGTGCATAAAGTGAGTTCTGTTGAATACGCTAAGCGATCGCGAAGAATGCTAGAATGAATTCCCCTTTTTGACTGTGAAGCCAATCCTTGGTGGACCTTGTGGCTATTGTGAAGCCAGTCCTTGGTGGACAGTGTGGCTATTGTGAACAGGAAAGGTGAAATCGACCCGCGCCTTAGATTTGTACTTGAGTATGTTGATATTCGTGTGGCAAGGTGACTTGAGCAACGGGGTGTGGCTGATCTGTACCTGCGTTATGTCTGTCTGACTTGGAGACCTGAAAGTGTGGCCAGTCCGAGCAAATAATGAGAGTCTTAGGATTGCGCGCCGTTAAGACTAAATGCTCAATACTATTGGGTTTCGGACCTTGAACGGTGGTGTTGACTCTGGTATTTTCGGTGCACTAAGAATGTGCCCTGAGTGCACGGAGCGTCGGGCCAAGTGGTTAATGTTTGTGATATGTTGATTGTGCCTAAGTGCACATCTTGTGATATATATGCTTGTGAAATACTATGTCTGCAGTGAAGGAATACCACTTCCCCGTGAAAGGAGTAGGGTCGTTATAAATTGGTCAGCTGAATACTGACTGTTGCTTTGTTTACCACCATTATAGTGGGTTGTCCCTGTACAGGTGATGGAGAGCCGAGAGGGAAATAGATGGCTTAAGTCCCTGCTGCTGCTGCTATTGCTGCTGGCCATCAAAGGCTAAGCAAAGACTTTTGTTATGTTCATTTGTGGCCGGCCTACGCGCAGATGTTTGTAATCCACACTTGTAAAGCATAACTGTAAGGCCTTAAGGCCAAATGTTTGTGTATTTGATGACATTCCTTCGGAGTGATATATATGTGATTGTATATATAGAGTGGACATTCGTGGCTATGTGTTCAATTATAACGTTAAAAGATTCTGCAAGCATGCTTTGAGTTAGGATGCGATTATGTTTTGGTATTAACCTATACCATTGCCGCCTGTTTTGTAGCATATAGTGTGCGGGCCCGGCCGAGCCTTCTCTTATATATTATTGAACAGCTGGAGTCGTTACATTTTTATATCATCTTGTCTTAGTCTTCCTCCTTCGTGTTGGATCCCTAGTTTGATTTGGGCTAGGTTCACTAAGTTAGGATCATATGACCCATCATGTATAGCCAGGGTCATGGTTGTGTCCTAGAGTATAGGCCAAGTCCTCAGAATCAACATCACATGGACCAGCCTTCAACAGACTGCCAGAGACTCAAGCAATTGGGTCGACACTTGGGAAAGGCTGTGTCGACACTAGAAGCCAGATTGTGTCGACACACAGGACTTGTGTCGACACACAGAACATCTGTCAACATCAACTGTGTCGACACCAAAACCCATATTGTGTCGACATATAGGAATTGTGTCGACACACAGAACATCTATTGACAGCAACTATGTCAACACACAGGACTTGTGTCGACACACAAAACATCTATCGACATTAACTGTGTCGACACCATAAGCAAGATTGTGTCGACACACAGGACTTGTATCGATATATAGAACATTTATTGACAGCAATTGTGTCGACACACAGGAATTATGTCCACACACTCCAGATTTCTGTCAAAACAACAACTATGTCGAGACAAGGCGCAATTGTGTTGACACACAGGACTTGTGTCGATACATCACAACGAAATAAGTTCTCAGCTCGACGAACCTGATCAAAAGCTCGTTGGTGTCAGACACCTGATCAAAAATCTGAGTGGATTCCTACCACGGTGGTAGAAGAGTGGATGTACACAGGTTGGGGAACCACTATAAATTTCTTGTGTTGTCTGGTAGATCTTTTCTTTTGTTTCTTGTTGTGGCTGTGATAGTTAGGATTGCTGTGTTTGTGCTTTAATTTTATTCCTACAGCACTAGGACTAAATTAAAATAGTTAGAAAATTTTATAAAAATCCTAAATACTCTATTCACACCCCACCCCTCTAAAGTATTCTAGATCTAACCCCTCACTTTCAATTATTATCAGAGCAGGATTCCCTTGGTTGTACAAGCTAACCCTTGAACCAAAGATCCTGAGTTAGATTTGTCTTTTCATTTCTATTAGATATTCACACACAACATGACATAGAACAAAGACTATGCAAGCACCAGACCTCCATTTTGCAACCTAAATAGGTTTGCCATCTGGAAGGCAAGAATCAAGTTATATATGAATTCTATTGATTATGATATTTTTAATTCCATTGTGACAGGTCCTCCTCAACCATCTGCCTCCACCTCTACAGCAACATCCAGCAACAATGCAGTTCCACTACCTGAGTGGACTGATGCCCAGAAGAAGGCAAAAAATGATGATGCCAAGGCCATGAATATTCTGGCCCAAACAATGTCAGATGACATTTTTCAAAAAGTGGTTGAATGCACATCAGCCAAAGGCATCTGGGATTCCCTCAATAAAATGGTGGCTGGGTCTGCTGATGAAAGAAAAGATAGATGATCCAATCTCATATCACAATATGAGAACTTCAAGAAAGAAGAAGCTGAATCAGTTGCAGAGATGTACAATAGGTTGAGATCAATCATCAATGAGATGAAAACCTTGGACAAGGACATCACCCTTATAGAGGTGAATGATAAAATCCTTATGTGCTTACTAAGCACATGGGATTCAAGGATCTGGCCCATCAAGGAGGCCAGGAGCCTAAATGGGATTTCCACTGAATCTCTTTTTGGAAAGCTGAAGTCCTATGAACATCTCATCAAATCCAGAGAGGCAGCTAAGCAAAGAACACCTCCACCAGCAAGGAAGGAGCACATCATTGCATTCAAGGATGCTGAGAAGATAGAAGCACCAATAATAAATGAAGAGCTGGTGTGTCTACTTGCCAAAAGTTTTTACAAGATGACAAGGAAAGACTTCAAAAGAAAGTCATACAGGATGGATGACAAGCCAAGATATGATAAAACCCCCACTAAAAAGTGGTTTTCTTTGATCGCAGGAAACCTGGACACTTCATCTCAGAATGTCCAGAAAATCAAAAGAAGGATAAGAGAAGAGAGAAGGATACAAGTAGACAACACAGCTCAAGACCTTCCTCCAGCAGATACAAGAAGAAGGAGAAATGATTTGTAGCAGAATCCTGGAGTGAAACTGAAGATGAATCAACATCTTCCAGCTCCAGTGAAGAAGAAGAAGAGGCAAGGGCCAAAGAAGTCTGCCTCATGGCAATTGATGCTTCCAGAACTCATTCAGATGAAGAAGAGTCAGACAGTGAAGAAGCATCAGAATCTGAGGCTGACCAGGTACTTTATTCCTTTGATTATAGTTCTGATTCTTTTAGAAGTGAATTTAAAATCATGTGCATAGATCTAATAAATTCAGAAAAATAAATTAAGACACTTAGGGAAAAACTAGGAAACCAAGAAAATAATATTTCTAAAAATAATAGGTTAAAGGATTAATTAAATTTAGCTAATGAACAAATTATTTTGTTAAAGACTGAGTTATGTGAGGCTAAACAACTTGAGGAAACTCTTAATGGGAGAAGCCTCAAGCTGATAGACATCACAAGCACTGTTAATGTCAGGTTAAATTGCAAGCTGGGCTTGGGTGCTTCATCAAGTTTGCCCCCTATTCTCAAGAAAAATATTTTGTCAACCCCTATCAAGTTTGTTTCTGCTAAAGGAAAAGAAATAATAAGTTATAAACGCACCATAGAAGGAATTCCCAAATCAACAGGTCAAAATAACAAAAATCAGAAAACCTTAGGTAAAAACAAAGTTCAGAAGATTTCGTCGAACTCAGATCGACGAAACATGAATAGTTCGTCGAACTCTAATCGACGAACTCTGAACACAAACTTTAACTATAATTATTCGTCTAACTGTGATCGAAGAACTCTGTATGGTTCGTCTAGCAGAGATCGACGAACGTGGGGCACAGAAAATGAACATGTTCATTCTCTGGGCAGAGATCGACGATCTCATCCTAATTCGTCAAACTTTGTTCGACAAACTCACAATATTTCGTCGAACCCACAAAAACTTAATAAAAATTATAACTACAACAGCAACTCTAATCAATCTAAGAAACCATTTAATCCATTAGCTTACTGGACAATTCCACCTAAAATATATCATTCACTATGATACAAATCTCAACCAGAGTTTTCTGTAATATCTAGTTTTTATTACCGGCAATATAAAGGACCCAAGGTAACCTGGGTCAAGAACAACTAAATGTTTTTACTACATGAAAAGGGTTGTCCAGTAATAAATCAAACTTGGTACCTGGATAGTGGATGCTTGAAACACATGACTGGCAGCAAGGACAACCAAATCAACTATAAGTCCAAGCTGGGGCCAAACGTAATCTTTGTTGATTCAAAGTGTGGCCAGTCAGAAGGATATATAGAAGTGAAAATTGGAGATGTCACCTTCAAGAAAGTGACATATGTCAAAGGACTCAAACATAATCTTATCTCCATAAGTCAATTATGTGATGAAGGTTATCAGTTACACTTTAACTCAACCTCCTACACTTTCTCTAATAAAGAAAAACAAATTGTTTTAATTGGAAATAGACAAGGCAACATCAACTTAGTTAATTTCTATTCTGTCAATTCTGATATCTGCCTACTCAACATAGCTAGTACTCAGAATGAATTATGGAATAAAAGGCTAGGTCATGTTAAAATGAAAAACATTGCTAGGTTATCTAAAGACGGTCTTGTAAGAGGCTTACCTTCTGGTCCCTACAAGAAGGAAGTCCTTTGCAGGTCTTTTCAACAAGGCAAGCAAACTAAAACTAGCTTTAAATCAGTAAATAAAAGTGATTCACCTAGGATTTTGTATTTGCTACACATGGATCTTTTTGGACCCATTGTTGTACAAAGCCTAGGAGGGAAATCCTACACTTTAGTTATTGTAGATGACTTCTCAAGGTTCACTTGGGTGTCTTTTTTGAGATCTAAGTCAGATACCTTTAAAGTTCTTACAGATTTTCTCAGGACCATACAGATTGAGTACTCTACTCATGTTGCATTGATCAAAAGTGATCATGGTATAGAGTTTGAGTCTCTTCTTATACATGAGTTCTGTGAGAAGGAGAGTATCAGGCACAGTTTCTCAGCTCCTAGAACTCGCCAACAAAATGGGGTAGCTGAAAGGGAAAAAAGGACCCTAATTGAAGTTGTAGGTACATTACTTGCAGATGCTTACATGTCACTAACCTTTTGGGCAGAGGCTGTAAGCACAACAAACTATGTCCTAAACAGGAGCTTGATACATAAACTGAAGAATAAGACTCCCTATGAATTACTTAAAGGGAATAAACTTAAAATCAACTATTTTAAAGTATTTGGTTCCATTGCTATATACATAATAACAACAAGAAATACATTAGAAAGTTTGAAGCTAAGGCTGAAGAGGGAATTTTTCTAGGATATTCCCAAGTAAGCAAAGCTTACAGGGTATTCAATACATCATCTTTAAAAATAGAAGAATCTATTCATGTTAGTTTTGATGAGGCTAACATGTCTTGCAAGGAGAAAGAAGTTTCTACCAGTAATACTTTGCAGGTACCTCACTTGTGTGAGAACTTGGATGGACTAAACCTCACCTAAGAGGCTCCAACACATCCTTCTCCACAAGATCAAGAAGAAAGTGAAGAAGAAGGAATTGAAGTGACTGAACCTCATCCAACAACAAATATAATTCCCCAAGAGGAATTAATTCAAAATGCTGTTGCATAACCAACTCCACCAACTAACTTTGTCACACTCAGGGATCACCCCAGATCCCAAGTGATTGGAGACATATCAGAAGGTGTATAGACAAGGCATCAACTCAACCAAGATTTGATGCATGCATTTTTTCTCTCTCAGGTTGAACCTCAATCCATAAAAGATGCTGTGCAGGATCCCCACTGGATAATTGCAATGTAAGAGGAACTAAATCAATTTGAGAGATGTAGAGTTTGGAATTTGGTTCCAAGACCCCAAGACTACCCAGTCATTGGAACCAAATGGGTATATAGAAATAAACTGGATGCCCAAGGTATAATTATATGGAACAAGGCTAGGCTTGTTGCTCAAGGATACAAACAAGAAGAAGGAATAGATTATGATCAAACCTTTACACCAGTTGCAAGGTTACAGGCCATCAGAATTTTTCTGGACTATGCTGCCTTCAAGAAATTCAAGGTGTATCAGATGGATGTGAAGAGTGCATTTTTGAATGGAGTACTGAAAGAAGAGATTTATGTTGAATAACCTCCAGGTTTTGTCTCTCCAACTCATCCTTATCATGTTTTTAAATTGCATAAAGCTCTTTATGGTCTAAAGCAAGCTCCAAGAGCTTGGTATGAGACCCTAGCTAACTTTTTGATAGAGCATAAATTCATTAGAGGCATAGTAGATAAAATACTTTTCACTAGACATCATAAGTATCAAACCATATTAGTACAAATATATGTGGATGACATCATATTTGGGTCTACTGATTCCAAATTATGCAAGAGGTTCTCTGACCTCATGCATTCAAAATTTGAAATTTGTAGCATGGGTGAGCTCTCCTACTTCCTTGGTCTCCAAGTGAAGCAGCTCCCTAATGACATCTTCATCTCCCAAGCTAAATATGCTAAAGAGCTTATAAAGAAGTTTGGGATGGCTGATGCCTCAGCAAAGAAAACACCCATGGCTACAAATGCTGTAATAGACTCTGATGCACATGGGAAACCTGTGGATTAGAAACTATATAGGGGCATTGTTGGGTCCCTAATATACCTTACAGCAAGTAGACCTGATATTATGTTTTCTACATGCCTTTGTGCTAGGTTCCAAGTGAACCCTAAAGAATCTCACCAAATTTTTAAAAAAGAATTTTGAGATATATAAAGAGTTGTCCTAGTCTAGGCCTATGGTTTCCTACTGAGTCAGAATTTGATTTAGCTGGTTATTCAGATGCTGACTTTGCAGCATGCAGGGTAGACAGAAAAAGCATCTCAGAAACTTTCCAGTTCCTTGGGATGAGATTAGTGTTTTGGTTCTGTAAGAAATAATCATATGTGTCCATTTCAACTGCTGAAGTAGAATACATAGCAACTGGCAGTTGCTGTTTACAGATGTTGTGTATTCAGAATCAATTACTGGACTATGGTCTCAACTTAAATAATTCAACTTTATTTTGTGATAACACAAGTGCTATAGTCATAGCACAACATCCAGTTCATCATAGTAGGACCAAGCATATAGATATTAGGCATCATTTCATTAGAGATTGTGTAGACAAAAATAAAGTTAATCTTATCTATATCTACACTGATTTACAAAGAGCTGATATATTCACCAAACCTCTTGATGAGAGAAATCACTTGTTCTTTATAAATCAGCTTAGAATGATCAATAGAGAAGACTTAGTTTAGTTTCTGTCTGCACTCGACGAATTTTTCATAGTTCGTCAAACGAAGTTCGACAATCTGGGAAAAGTTCTTGAGATATTCGTCGAACGGAGATCGACGAACTCTCTGTGAGTGAACCAATTTTCATCGATCGGAGATCGACGAATCTGATTGAGAAAACTTTAGTCGAACGGAGCTCGACGAAATGTCTTCAAATCTTCAGACTGAGATCGATGAATTGTTTAACTCTAAATTATTTCGTCGACCTCAGATTGAAGAATGTTGTAACTTTCGTGGAACGGAGTTTATCGATTCATATTCTAGAAAACCCTACATCTAGGTTTTCTTCGACCTCCGTCCCACGCTTTCAATTCCTTTGCACTTGATCGTCATTTTTCTCTTGCAGGTACTTAAATGGCGATTCAAGGGGGAACCCTTGTAGTAATGAAGTTTGATAAGGGATTCGATGTGGATTTCGTTTCATTCCAACATTTCGACCCTGTCTTTCTGGAAATCCTGCAACTTCTTGACGACCAAAAATTGAAAACTGAAAGAATTAGTTTCAAGATGTCCTAAACACCTAGAGGGGGTGAATAGGTTCAATTCTTTTTCTTAAGGCACATAGTCTTTTTACTGTTAGATTATAGATTATTCACCACAACACAGTTCACATCACAGATTAAATAACATAGCCACACAGATGACACACAGTTTTATAGTGGTTCCCCAAGTGCTGGGTACACCACTTTCCCTCTTTGCCTATCTAGCAGTATACAAGATTCGTCCTAACTTCCTTCTTCCTTCTCAGATCCTCAGATCTTACAACTCAGAACCTTGCAAGGTCCCTATAGCTCAGACTTCAGCAAATCCTATAACTCAGATCCTCCCAGAGAATCGCACCTCAGAATGAGTCCAAACACCTCCTATAGCTCAGGCAATTAAGCCCTACCTCAGCCTCTTCGTAGGACTATAACTCAGAGAACTTAATCTTCTACCTCAGGCACTCAGCCCTACCTTAGCATTTATAAATTTAGGCTTACAACTCAGAGGAATAATCTTCCTACACTCAGATATGTAAAAGATCCTACAAAAATTGAAAATAAAGAGAATAATTCCTTCACCTAGATAGAGAGAGAAAGGGTGAAGGCTTCTTGATCAATTCTTGATAGATCTGACCACTCTAGAATCAACCTGTTTTAGCTTCTTCAAAGCTTCTAAAATCTGAACAAAGTAAGGTTTATCTTCTTAAAGTTGGAGATGATCCTCAATCCAGCTTCTTTTTAATCAGTTGTGGTTCTGATTTCTTCTTGCATATTGTTCAGGATCTTCCCTCTCTCGATGAAGACTTCTCTCCTTGGATTCTTGAAGTACTTGACTTCTTAGCATTCCCTATCTGATGATAGAACATGTATTTATATAGGCTTCATCCGAGGTTACCAACTGATCCGGTTCACAACAACCTTCTGACAGCTCTGACAGAAACTACAGCTGTGTTGATCATGATAGCTATCAAGTCTTCAGTCATTATATCTAATACTTCAATAGACTTCAGCTCAGCAGCAATGTGTCGAGACAATACTGTAAATGTGTCGACACAAATAGTTCATGTGTCGACATAATCCATGGTGATGTCGACACAGCTTGCATATTATCGACACAACACTTTTCTATCCTCTTGACATAGCTTCTGAATAATGTGTCAACACAAGTCCTGTGTGTCGACACAATCACTTCTTGTCTTGACAAGGTTGACTTCAACAAAAATTCTGGTGTGTGTCGACACAAGTCCTGTGTGTCGACACAGTTTCTGTTGAATGAGCTTTTTATGTGTTGACACAAGTCCTATGTGTCGACACAGTTGTTGTCGACATAATCTCTATGTGTCGACACAAGTCCTGTGTGTCGACACAGTTGTTGTCGACAGAATCTCTGTGTGTCGACACAAGTCCTCTGTGTTGACACAAACTGGTTCATGGTGTCGACACAGTCTTTGTCATGTGTTGACACAATGCTTCTCAAGTGTCGACACTTATACTTAGAAAATTTTCTTTCATTTCCTTAACCTGCACATGGAAACTCAACACCACATCAAATACACCTTGATGAATATCATTGAGTTAGGTGAGGCTTCTCCAAATCTGGTACACATTTTCTAATGTACCCAACAATCTCCCCCTATTTGGAGAATTCATAACCCTTAGTCAATGATATATATTACTTTATAATAAAACAAAGATTATGATGTATAAGAGCATTATTCAGACAGGTTAATATATAAACAAAACAAACATAAAATCATCACAAAATATGATAACATATAGAGAACATGAATCATTATTTTGTTTAACTACAAAAAGTTTTGAACAACAGATTACATAGATTTTTAAAAACTAAAGATTACAAAATTCTAAAATCTAGTCAATCTATTCTATGGTTGATCAGGCTCTTTGATTACAAAGCCTTTGCCAGACTGAATCCTTTCTTGTACACCAGCTTCAGTGTCTTTAGCTGACTTCTTTCCTTTAAGATCCTTCTTCTTGATTTCTTCATCCTTACCCTTTTGCCTTTCAAAATAAAGATATGGCTTTGGAAAGTATTTGCTTGGCTCCACAACAGTAGCAGGTATCTTTCCAGCTTTGAGATCCCTTTTAAACTGAAATATGGCATCTTGCCTCTTCTGATACTTACTCCATTCTTATTCTAAGTACCACTTGCCTCTATCATGCATTTTATCTTTAATTGCTTGACAGACAGTGAGAATTATATTCCTGGAAGTGGGACTCCATTTCTCAAAATCAGGTTTTAACTCATCCTGCTCTCTAAACCTTTTCTCGGAAAGTTGAGTTTCTTGCTCTCTTTTCAAGGCTGCTTCAAACATCTCAACTGTCTCAATAATCACATTCTGAACCTCCTGTGGAGGAATGTACATTTGTTGAATAATAGCTTGAATTCCATCAAAGTCAGCAGGTGGATAAATGATTTGAGCCACTTCTTGCTGAGCCCCTTCATTGTAAGCAGCTTGAATGCCTGAATTAGCTGTGTTTTCATCATCACATATGGGTGGATATCCAAGAGTGGCTTTGATAGTATTAGTTATCCATTTAGCATGTTCAGAGCCTGCATTGACTAACAATCTCTCCCACTTTATGACTTCTCTTTCAACATGGTCTCTTAGATCATCCTTTTGGAACCTTATTTGATTGGCTAGATAATTTGTTCCATCTTTGTAGAATGTCTTGAACTTCAGCAGCTGATCAGAAATGACCTTTTGAGAGTCTTGAATAGCAGTGCTTATATCAATCAAATTTGCATTGAGAAGTTTATCAAACTCAGTATTGTCTTTAGCAATGTTTTTAGTTAAAGAAGTTGTTGTATTCTTAAGTTGAGTGACAATCACTTATGAGATTCTGTAAGATTGTCATTCATTCTTATTTGATTTTACAAAACATAGCCTTGTTTGATTGTTGTATCATCTATCTTTGTTTTGGCTTCCAGTTATTGTTTGGCTAAATAAACTATAGCATTACCTCCCTTATGGAAGCAATCTGTCATCTCTTTTTTATGCTGATTTACTTCAAATTTGATAGATTTGATATCTTGAGCCAAAGTAAATTGCAGTTCTTTATGGATCTCATCTACATATTTCTCAATTGCTGCTCTTTGCACATCCATATTAACTTGCAGTCGCACTAGAAGGGAACTGAAGTCTACTGCAGGTGTTGGAGTTTGTGGAACAGCTTGGAAGGCCTTTTTATAGCCAGAGCTCCTCTTCCTGAGTTCCACAAGCTTTCTCTTCTTGGCCCTAGAGGCTGCTTCATCTTCTGACGTTTCTGAGGAACTTGCTATGTCCACAGTGTCTTTGGAAGTAGGGTCAATGTTTGGCTGATTCTTCTCAGTGCTTAGTAGCTCCCCCTTAGTCCTTGGCAGCTCCCCCTCAGTCCTTGATTCTTGCATGTCAGGAAACAACTCCTCTAGAGTGAAAACTTGCTGCATTTGAACATGAGGAATATCTTGCTTTTGTGCAGTAGATGGAGTGTCATAATAAGTATATGTGTCCTCCATTGTAATGTCTTGTGCTTGGACATTGTCTTGGGTAGTCAGTTCAACATCAGTCAGATGCAAAATTAGTGTATCTGGCTCAGTATCTAATGTAGCTTTATTAATATCGCGTATTACCTCAAGTATAGTTTGAGTAGCTGTTTCACTCTCTAATGCAGCTTGCTCTTTATCATGTGCAACTCCTGAAGGTAATACCTCTTATTGAGCTGAAGCTAAAGAAAGCTCATTGGCTCCCCCTAAAGGTAATGCCTTTTATTGAGTTGAAGCTGGAGAAAGCTCATTGGCTCCCCCTTGATGAGGTTCATCCTGTACTTGATACTGGTGGATGTTACTTTCTGGAACCTACTCCACCTGCACCTGACCAACATCTACAGTCTCTGGAGCAGGTTATTTTCTAGCAGTCTCTGGTCTTTCCTCATCTGAGCTGAAGACCACCTCATCTTCTGAATCACTGGAAGATTCAGTTGTCTTATGTATTGGTTTCTTCTTTGACTGTATCTGTTTTGTTTGTTTTTGGGGTGTCGAAATATCGTTGGTTAGGACCCTTTCCCATCTGGATAGTATTCTCAAATCCATTCTTCTCATATGATTTATCTTAGATCCTGCAATCTTATTCATTACTTCAGGTATATTCTCACCCAGATATAAGCTTAGTATCCTTCCCAGATTTGTTTTTTTTTTGAAGCTTTCTTTGATCTTTTCAAATATCACAGCAGACCAGTTGGTTTTGACCTTGAAAATGACTCTGGTCATTAGATTGAACATGTAGGCAGATGTCCTTTCATGTCCTCCTGGTTTGCAAAGAATTACTTTGCCTATAATTTCAGAAAGAAATTTACCATGGGAGTCCATTCCCTTTCTGAGCATAGAAGATCCAATCTTGGTGGTGGGATCCAGTCCACTCCATTAGAGAGCTTCTCTGGTCATGGAAGATACTATTTCATCATCTTCTTAAACCCTGTGCAAGTGTAGTGTCTTCCTCAAACTCTTCAGGGTGAGTTTGACCTTGGTTCCGTGAACGGAGGACTTAATTTTCTAGCCCGTCGAATCCAGTGTTGTTGTTGTGTAGAATTCAAGAACCTCCTTCTTCCAAATCTTGGTAGGTTCTGAGACCAAGTATTCTAACCCATTCTCTGTGATTAGGGTAATCACGGCTTTGATGTCTCTAGATCCACTCACATAGGCATCACGAACTACTTCATAGCCTTCGTTGATGTTGTCCTCCAGCTTTGGCACCATAAGGGATGAGTGATATAGAGGAAGAGAGATGAAGGTCTGTCGACACAAAGGATTAGGTCTGGAGAATGTTGAGAGCGTAGTCAACAGGGTTTTACTGTCAGCTATTTACATGTTTCTAAACAAGGAAGGTCAACATGCGGGTTGAAATAAACCTATTGTGTCGACACAGTTGGGATTGTGGCGACACAGACTACTAAAGTCTCGACAGAGAATTACAATACAATGTGTCGACACCAACTGTGATGTGTCGACACAAATAATCTTAAGAGCTTACACTACTCTCAGCGTGTCGACACAGATGGTTGTATGTGTCGACACCAAAATTTAAGTGTCAGGATAGCTATCTGTCGACACCAAACTCTGAGTGTCGACACAATCTTCTGGATGCGTCGACAGAATTTTGTTATGTGTCGACACCATCTTCTAAGTGTCGACACCTTTGTCTTTAAGTGTCGACATACATTTACTTAGTCAAATTTGTCATTCTTATTCTATGTTCAGCATTCCTAATTCAATTTTAAAATAATTGAATTTAGTTTCATCCAGTGGTTTGGTGAACATCTCAGCAATTTGAAAATTAGTATTGACAAATTCTAAACTGATATCTTCCTTTTCAACATGATCTCTAAGGAAATGAAATCTTATTTCTATGTGTTTAGTTCTGCTATGTGAAACATGATTTCTAGCAATGGAAATGACACTAGTAGAATCACAAAATAATGGTGTTCTACTTAGCTGGATTCCAAAATCTTCAAGTTGATGTTGAATTCATAATAGCTGAGCACAGCAGCTGCCTCCAGCAACATATTCAGACTCACCTGTGGAAATAGCCACACTTGTCTGCTTTTACTGCTCCAAGACACCAATCTTCCACCTAAAAACTGACATGTACCAGTAGTACTTTTCCTGTCTTCTTTGAATCCTGCAAAGTCTGCATCTGAATACCCAGTCAGTAGAAAATCTCTATTCCTAGGGTACCAAAGGCCAAGATTTGGTTTTCCCTTAAGATCTCTCAAAATTCTTTTAACTGCAGTATAATGAGACTTTTTAGGGCATGCTTGATACCTAGCACACACACATATAGCATACATGATGTCTCATCTACTAGCAGTTAAGTATCAAAGGGAGCCCATTATTCCTCTATACAAAGACTCATCTGCAGGTTTCCCTACATCATCTTTGCCTAGAGGCATACTTGACCCCATTGGAGTTCTCATGGTGGAGGCTGACTCCATGCCATACTTCTTAATCAACTCTTTGGTGAACTTAGACTTGGATATGGACAAGCCATCATCAGTTTGTCTAACTTAGAGTCCCAAGAAGAATTTAAGCTCACCCATAATGCTCATCTCAAACTTCCATTGCATAAGTTTGACAAACTTTCTACAAAGGTTGTTTCCTGTTGATCTAATGATAATGTCATCAACATATATCTGAACTAGGATCATCTTGCCTTTTGATTCCCTAAGGAATAGAGTTTTGTCTATTTTCCCCCTTGATAATTTGTTCTCAACGATGAATGTAGACAGGGTTTCATACCAAGCCCTAGGGGCTTGTTTCAAACCATATAGTGCTTTCTTAAGCCTATAGACATACTTATGATAGAGAGAATCTATAAAACCTGAGTGTTGTTCAACATAGACTTCCTCTTTTAAGTCACCATTTAAGAATGCTGACTTGACATCCATCTGGATTACCTTGAACCCTTGGTATGCTGCATAGGCAAGGAATAGCCTTATTGCTTCCAACCTTGACACTAGAGCAAATGTCTGATCAAAGTATATTCCCTCTTCCTGCCTGTAGCCTTTTGCTACCAGTCTTGCTTTGTTTTTGACTATGATGTCATTTTCATCTAGCTTGTTCTTGTAGATCCACTTAGTCCATATGATATTATGATCCTTTGGTTTAGGAACCAGCTCCCATACTTTACATCTTCTGAATTGATTCAGCTCCTCCTGCATTGCATCAATCTAGTTTGGGTCTTGTATGGCTTTTTCAAATTTCTTGGGTTCCATTTAGGACAGGAAACCTGAGCAAAGAACTGTGTTCATGTTCCTGCTCCTTGTCTGGACACCATATCTTGGATCACCAATAATTTGGTGTGCTTGATGTTCCTTTAGATGCCTTGTTACTGGAGGCAATCCATCTACACCTTGATTTTCTCCAATCTCTTCAACATGCTATACTTTATTGTCCTCTTCAACAGCTAGAGGGTCTTGTACTCCCCCTGGACAACACCCATCAATTTCTTCATCCTGCCTTGCAGGTTGGTCTTCATTAATGGAAAGCTTATCCAACTTTTCTTTCAAACCTGTAGAGCTACAAGGTACACTAGACTGCTCACAGTTGATTAGTTCAATTTCATCAAAGAGTATATGAACAGATTCTTCCACAACTTGACTAGCCAAGTTATAGACCCTGTAAGCTATGCTATTGTTGTTGTACCCAACAAATATCCCTTTTTTGAATTTGGCAGCAAACTTAGTTAAATAAGACTTGCCATTATTAAGTACATAACACTTGCTACCAAAGATTCTAAAATAGGATATGTTTGGTTTTCTATCCTTCATAATCTCATAGGATGTCTTTTTATGACTTTTAGTGATGGATGCTCTATTGAGAACATGACATGCAGTGTTTACTGCCTCAGCCCAGAAATATTCGGGGAGAGAAGTGTCACTTAGTAGTGTTCTACCAGCCTCAATAAGAGTTCTATTCTTTCTTTTAGAAATACCATTTTGCTGAGGAGTTCTAGGTGAGGAGAACTCTTGATGAACTCCTAGTTCTTCACAAAATCATGTCATGCATTCAGACTGAAATTCAGTCCCATGATCACTTCTGATTTTGACCACTGAACTGTTAAGTTCATTCTGAATTTGCCTAACAAAATTGTGGAAGACCGTAGGGGTTTCAGATTTCTGCCTTAGGAAGAAAACGCAAGTAAATCTACAATAGTCATCCACAACTACAAGTGTATAGACTTTCCTACCTAGACTATGAACTGGCATAAGACCAAATAGATCCATATGCAGGAGGTACAAACACCTCACAGAATCTTTGGAATCATGTCCATGTAAAGAGGTCTTGGTCTGTTTGCCCTTTTGGCAAGCTGAAAATACATCCTCTTTTATGCACTTGAACTAACGACCATTCCTCACTAAGTCCATATTATAGAGTTGGCTGATAGTCTTATATTTAAGATGAGCTAGCCTTTTGTGTCATTTGACACATTCAGATGCTTTCTCATCAGGAACTAAACATATAGGAGAGTTCTTATTCTCACAATCAAAACTGAGACAGTAAACATTCCCCTTTATATAACCTAACAAGATGACCTCTTGATCACTTGTCCTTTTAATCTGACACTCATTCTTAATAAAAGAAGTGTCATAACCAAGATCACTCAGTTGGCTTATACTTATTAGGTTGTGTTTCAAACCTTTCACATAAGCCACTTGGGTGATAGTAGTTGAGTCATTAGAAATGTTACCAAACCCTTTGATGATCCCCTTTTTATATCCACCAAAGATCACTTTGGGTCCATTCACTATTGGAGTGTAATCCTTCAGCATCCTTCTTATTCCAGTCATGTGCCTGGAACAACCACTGTCCAAGTACCATATTGGGGTATGGACACTTGGACTCACCTGCATCAAATATAATTACTTAACCTTAGAACCCCAAAAAGTATTGGGTTCTAGGTTCAGGTTAGTCTGAAACTTGACTGATTTCCCTGCAGTCTTTCTAACAGGTAAGCTGACATTTTTCCTGACACTGGTGGTGTGCCAACAATCTATGGCATAATGCCCAACCTTGCCACAGCACCAGCACTCATATTTATTGTATCTTCTTTTAGATACAGTCTTAACAGCCTTGCTGTCAGTTTTCCTTTTGTTTAGTGCTGGGGCTGGTACATCAATTACCAATGATTCCTTAAGAATATGGTGAGTGTGTACATAGGATACCTTATTGACAGTTGCACCCTTATCATTCAGAATACCAGCCTTACAGTGACCATGTGTAATGTTATGGTCAAACCTGTTAGTAGGCTGCACCACTTTCCTAAAAGCAATAGTGGGTTTGAAGGCTAGTGGCTGAACAGGAGCTTTGCTTTTTCTTTTAGAATTTGCTTCCTTAGTTCTTCTCTTAAAACCTAGACCTGTCTTACCCTTTTGGTGAATGAAGTCATCAATTAATGGTAAGACAGACTTTGGCTTTGAGAATTTAGCCACAAGTTCCTTTTCTCTTTGTAGTCTGACTTTCAGACCCTTGATCTGATCATTTTTGAATGTAATTGTTCCCATCTGAATAAAAGTTATATTCTTCAGCTTGGCAACTTCATTCATCTTCTGATCCTGCAATTTTTCTGAATCAGATGCAACCAACTTAAGAGCAGCAATTTCCTTAGCCTGGTTTTTGACAAGGTTTCTTCTTCTCTTAAGTGCATTCAACATATCACCATATTCATCAATAAGTTGATGAACATCCCATTCAGATTCTCAACCATCCACATCTCTTTATGCAGATGCTTCTGATTCTTATCTAGTATAATAGTCAAAAATTGATGAAAGGTTGTTTACCTTACTGGGACCAGGCTGATCCTAGCACTGATCTTCTTCATATATAGACATCAGCCCTTTGCAATGAAGATCAATACCATTGATAGAATCCAGCATTTGCATGAATTTTGTGTCCTCTGAATCATCTTCAATTGTAAACAGTCCAATGTAGGCTTCAGCTTCAGTCTCAGCTTCAGAATCTGATGATGAGGAATAAGTCCAGCTTTTCTCCTTCTTTGCAACAAAGGATCTCTCCTTCTTGCCCTTATTTTGCAGTTTCTTCTTATCATTTGATTCCTTTCTTTTGTCAGGACAGTCAGCAACTACATGTCCAGGTCTGTTGCAATAATAGCAAACAATCTTAGTAGAAGATAATTTACTAGGTTTAGTGCCATACCTGTCCTTTCTTGAAGATTTATTTTTCTGATAATAATCATCCTTGGACTGTGAGGAGGATGGCTTGGATCTCCACTATTTTTTATTTAAGAATATTTGAAATTGCCTTGTGAAAGCAGCAAAGTGTTCATTAGAATTAAGGTTGTCTGATGTGTGATTGTCAGTATCATCTGTGATGACTTCAGCAGCTTTCTTAGGTGGAGATGGAGACATCCTCCTATCCTTATTTGTGGCTTCAACCTTGAAGGCAACTGACTTCTCTCTGTATTCAGACTTATTGCTTTTCTCCTCCTCCTTTCTAGTAGTGAGCTGCATCTCATAGGATAATAGTTTTCCAAATAGAGTTGGTGGAGGAGTATCTGCAAGCCTGGCCACCTCTCTGATGGCACATATTTTAGTATCCCAACCTTGGTTAGAGATCTAAGAAACTTATCATTGAGCTCATATGTACTAAAAACCTTTCCATATGACATTAGCTCATTGACTATTCTGAAAAACTTCTTGTAGCACTCGGTTATGCTGTCTATTTTGGCTTGTCTAAAAGTTTCATATTCCTCATTAAGCATAGACTTCCTGTCCTCTCTCACTTCTCCTGATCCCTCTATATATACAATCAAGGTGTCTCGCATCTCCTTGGTGTTGAAACCGGAATCCGGTTGTAACGCCCCGGATTTTTGATTACGTACGCATGATGGGCGTTACGTTGGTTTTGACTGTAGTTTGAGCATGGTTTTTCCCGCGGGCTTGCGAGTGACTGTTTTGTTTGCCGAGTTGCACGATTCCCCAGCAAACCGGAGTCCATATGAGGGACTCGGTGAGGCCTCTTAGGGAATGCTTGCACTTTTTCGCGCCCGGGTAATGTAGCTCAAAATAAGTTGCTGGTTCAGAAAACAAAAAAAAGGGTAAAAAGTGCTTGAGGCAAAAATGGTCTAGGACGTCTCAGAAACATTTTTCACAAAAGGGAAAAATGGTCGTTTTTGTGCGAGACACGCCCCCTGACACTAGCGTGACCCAGGCCGTGACCTGGACGTGACCTCCTTGACTCGACGATTTTTCTTGCGTCGAGTTGAGCTCGACGAATGGTGTACACGCCCCGTGACACGGGCGTGTCACGGGCCGTGTCCCACTTCGTCGAGTGTCGAGTGTCAATCGTCGAGTATCGAGCGTCGAGTATCGAGTGTCGAGTCGTCGAGAGAGGGGACACGGCCTGTGACACGGGCGTGTCACAGGGTGTGTCAGGCTGGGTCGAGTGTTGACACTTTCTGTCGACGAGGGGTCGAGACACGGGCTACACGCCCTAGGTCACGGGCGTGACCGACCCGTCATGGGCGTGTACCCAGCCGTGTACCGTGTCGATAAACGTTGATTTGCCGACTTTCGGCGCCGCTTTAGGTACACGCCCTGTGTCACGGGCGTGACACAGGGCGTGACCGGCCCGAAAGTCCACTTTTTCCAGTTTTTTTGTGCCGTTCATTTCCTTGATCCTGCATCGAACGGCTCAGCTCTGTTCTGGATGACATAAGTCTGAAACAGAGATTTCATTTTCATCTTCTCTTCATCTTCATCTTCTTCTTCTTCATTCCCAAAGAGAAAGCAAGAGAGCAAGGGAGCAAGCAAGGCAAGGAAGAGGAGAGCAACCGTCACGGCATCGTCTCGGTTCAGGCAAGCGGTGTTCTTCACCCTTGCCAATCTTCCTTCTTGCTTTTAGTTGTGCAAACAAAATAGCCTTCTTATGTTTCATGAATTTGTTCTTCTTGTTTTGAATTCTTCCTCATTAGCCTTCTTATGTTTTTGACTTTCCCTATGATTCGATTGCCTAGGTTATTCTTCTTGGTTCAAATTATGCTTAATTGGTGTAATTTGCAATCCTCTTGTTTGTTTTATCAAAGGTCCCTATGCTAAATTCAAAGTAGCTAATTCCTTATGCTAAATCCTTATGCTAATTCCCTATGCTAATTCCCTATGCTCTCCCTATGCTAATTCCCTATGTTAGATTATTTCATGTAGCTAATTTTTCATGATTAAAAACATATGATTGTGTTCCAAATATGCGGTTTATGTACTCATGTTAATCAAGTCTTATCATATGGTTCTATTTTGATACAAAGCGTGTGATACAAAGCGTGTGATACAAAGAGTGTGATTCTTGTTATGTGATGAAGTTCATCATACTATACGTTGGCAATTGGCCGTTATGTGTGAGGACGATGAAAGGAACGGGTTACCTTGGGTTATGGGGCGTTTTGCGAGGCGAATATGTGAACCATGGCAGGAGCGTTTGTGTGAGAATTTTGCAAGGGGTGGTGTGGTTTCAGCCTGTGGCCACCGGGTTTTGGTTTTGTGGTTAGAGAGACCACTTGGGCCCCGATTTGGGCTGGTTTTGTTTGGTGCGTTCCACTTTAGGGCCGCCACCGGTAAGACCCTTGCGAAATTAAACTTAACCGCTGCTTATGCTTCACTAGTATCGTAATTTCTTGGCCTATGAATGATGGAATGAACGTGTGTTTTGCCTTTTGCTCCTGCGGTTTAAGCAGGACATGATGAACTTGTACGCACTTGGTGCGTTTGGCATGGATTGTGGTGCATTTTCCACTTGTTTTGTTCACTAATGTTACTTGATGAAACATCTCTGTGGGGTCGGTAAGCCCCTTCGTTATCATATATGACATTTATGCTCTCTTTTTGTATAGCTTGGTTGATTGCTGAGGTATTCTTTCTTGAATGCCTCAGGTGCAGGTTGTAGCCGGTTGAGCGACTAGGTTGGTTGGTGGCATTTCCTGGGAACTAGCCGAGCATTCATAGCGAGGTAGTTCTTCTTTTTGTTGTACAGACATGCATGTGCCCCAATGGGTTCGTGTCAGCTTGTTGGCGCCCATTGGTGGTTTTCTTTTGTGTAAATATGAACTAGACTGCTAATGTACCTCACTTTGATGGAATGATATGTACTTGCTTTTGGGATGGTTTTTTTGTAGGTTGCTTTAGATATTTTGACGTTAACAAAACCTACTATTGTATATCATGCACACATGTTTTGATTAACTAAGACGTACTTTTCAAATGACGTAAACAAAAAAAGATTTCTTATAGTAGTATCACTCTAGACTGCATATAGGAGCTCATCATAAATAAACAAAGTATTTTCGCCGCGTACAAAGACAATTTTACTATCTAAGGCCGAGGGATACGGCCATTTAATCCAAAAGTTTTCCCGCATGTAACTATTGAATTTCAACTTGTACAGTCAGCGTTAAGAGTTGCCTGAGCGTGTGCAGTTATCCCCTGCACGACGTGGCATCATAACCCGTAGTTCCTCTTGCTCTGATACGATATGCTCATTGAGGAAATGCGGGTTGTGACACCGGTCTCCTTTGGAGTTCGACCCTTGGGGAAGGGGTGGTCTCGCGCCTACTTCGCTCCTGCAAGAAAAACAACAACGAAGGCAAGGAGAAACAGACCCAAGGGCTCGGCAGGGAGGTCCCACCACAAACCCGGAAGATCTCAGAGTGCTTCCCCTCCTTAGGCAGAAGCCGAGCTAAGGTAAACTAAGAAAGTACTTGAAGATTGGGGCAGGAGAGCACAGGGAAGAACCTGCTTTCTGGGGTACCCCTTGGGTCTTATTTATAGCTTTTGAAATCCGGACTGCCAATAACCAAAAGAACTGACCTGAAATTACCATAAAACCCTTGGTTGGTCTGCCAACAGCCAAACTCCGCAGTTTTGAAGGGCTATGGGCAGACCAGCGGGGGCAAAATAGTAAAAAGTACCTCATACATCCAGGCGAGCTGGGGAGCTTTGGCCACCTCGGCATGTTCTGCTCGCCTACTGCTGCCGAGCTCCACTGCGAGGACGCGAATTGTGTCTCGCTCGGCATATGCCGAACTCGGGGTCGCCTATCGTCGATCTCTGGTCAACGGATGCCGATCTCGGGCTCGCCCCCTTTACTGCCGAGCTCGCCTATTATCCTCAGCCCGATTTGCCTAGACCCTGGTGAGCATGCTCGCCGGACACGAGGTTGTACACAATCCCCGCTCTTTTTGAGCTTGTCAAAGCTCGGAAAGAAACATCCAACCCCAAGTGTGCGGCGAGCACTGGTTGGCGAGACGGAGGGAATCTTCTGGTGGGGACCACCTGCGGCTATATATATGTGCACCTGCCCACCTGCCTGACTCTTGTCATTCCCTCTGCTGCCTTGCCAAGATGTCTCTTCCTAAGGAGATCCAAGAGCGCATAGACCGAGCCCTCCAGGCCTCCGTGGCTCGCGTTGCCGCTCTGACGGCGGTCCCCGCGAAAGTTCCCCAAGCCGATTCTGCCAAGCCCAGTTCCAAGAAGTCAAAGCCATTCCCTGAGGCGGCTGAGCCCATTTTCAACGACTTGAGGGCCACCCTGGCTTGCGAGACCGGCTCTTCCACCCGAACTATCTTGGAGAAGGATAGAGAGGTGTCGTGGTTGGCGACGACCTGGACGGTCAACCAGATAGCGAGGGCGTCGCACCGCGAGACCCCACACCGCGAGGCGAGACCACGCTCGCCACCTCGCGATTCTCGGCACCGACAGCCATCCCCGGGATCCGCCGCTTCTCTTTGGGATCCTGCCTGTGAGCTCGCAGAGGCCAAATTCGCCAGCGGGCTCCCCCCCTCCTCGCCAAATTGATGCGGCCGCGGGGGACGGTCTGGGGACCATTCCCACCCCGGGATTCGAGCTCATCTCGCCGGGGCTCGCGAACCAGGTCGCGGGAAGGATCTGAGGTTCATCCCTCCCCGCACCTCCCTCGATCTACCGAGCTCGTCTGGTCAGTCTTGCCTGACTTCTCTCTTCATGAGTTTTTTCCTGCCTCTTTTTGCTAATACCTGTCTTCACAGCTCTTCCCAGTCAATCGGCTGCCGAGGAATCCTCACGGGCAGCGCACTATTCTCCCCTCCCCTCCCCGAGCTCGCTGGACTCTTAACTGGGTCCTGAGGTGGAACAAGACTAGTTGACGAGGAGGGAGGTCAAGCTCCTCAAAAAGCTGGTGTGCGGGCTGCGCGAGGTGCAGGGGTTCAACGAGACGCTGCAGCGCGACTACGCTCATCTTGCTGACGAGGTGTGCCGCAGCCAAGCTGGCAAGCTGATGTTCCCCTCCCGGCTCCTGGATGAAATAGATGATGGTCTCTCGGTTGCGCAGAGGAATTCCGGAAGGATCCGCGAGCTACTCCGTGCGCGGAAGCCTGGCGGGCCGGGGTCGCGAGGTCGGGGTAGGTAAGTGGGCGGCTCCTCTGCCGAGCCGACCGGCACTCGCATCCCGATGCCCTCCCTGCTTGCGCGCCCTGTCTCTTTAAATCCTGAACTCTATTTCTGTAATAAATAAATTTTAGAATATTCTTGATCATGTTACTTAAATAAAATGCTGCAATGTTGTGCTTAGCCTTGGTTGGGATGCGCCGGAAGTCGGCGAGCTGGGGTGGCGAGCTGGGGCAGCGAGCCGCGCTGATTGGACAGCCTGCCTCAGATCTCTTTTCCTATAAATATCTCCCCCCCCCCTTCACCTACCCCCGTACTGTGCCTTTATTACTTTTTTCCTGTGCTTTTCCGTTTCCTGCTCGCGCTCTACCTCCGCCTCCGCGAATCATGGGCAAGGCGAATCCAGATGCCGACGGCCGCTCCAAGTGCGCTCAGCACTTCACGGACTATTGCTTTTTCGAGGGGCACACTAGGGAGGAGGAGCTCGCTGAGTTTGTGGCGGAGCGCGTTTCGCCGGGCTTTGAGGCGCGCAGGACAAAACAGGGGGAGGCCATCAATACCTTTTACGAGGATGAGCTCGCCTTCCCCCTTTCTCATTTTGAGGTGGGGTTACGCCTCCCCCTGTGGCCGGAGATCCGGCAGATCTTAAAATACTACGGAGCCGTGCCCGCGCAGCTGAATTCCAACGCCATCGCGATGATGGTGGCGTTCACAAGTTACCTCCAGCGGGAGAGGATCGAGTTCAACCTGACGGTGTTCAGGAAGCTCTTCTCCTACAAGGCGACGCCGGACGGGGTCGCCTACTTCGGCGGCCCGCTAATCAAAGTTCGCGAGATCGTGAACAAGCACCACACCTGGATGACCAAGATCGCCTTCATCAAGGGCGATCTCGGCAACATCCCATACTCGCCTTAGTAGAAGGGCGAGGAGGTGTACCGCCCGCCGGTCGTGTCGGGCAACGACGCCAAACTCGACAAATTCTTCCTCCACAAAGATTTCGAAGTCGCCTTCCTGCGGAGGGCCTCGACGCGCTCCCCCCCCCCCCCCCCCCCCCCCCCCGTTCTGCCCGGCGAAGGTATGCTTCCCTCCTCATCTTGCCTAGTTCGCCTGCCCGCCGAACTCGCCATATCATTGTTGAATTCCTAACTTTTAAGTGTTTTCCTGCAGGGGAGCGAATAATCCCCGTGAACCCGCCGTTTGCGGATCCGGGGCTCCATACCGACCCTCTTGCTCGCGAGAGGGCGGCGGCGGCGGCCTGCCGAGATGAGGCGGCCCTCTCGCAACCCTCTTCCAGCAAGAGGCGGCCTAAGGACTCGGGGTCAAACCCGCCATTCGGCCATCGACAAATGAAGAAGATGCGGAGAGCCCTGCTGGCTCCGCGGGGGCAACAACAACAACAGCCCAGCCCCAAGTACATCAGCTCGTCGGCGACCCCTCCCGATGCGTCGCCAGAGAGCCCGCTGAAGGAGATAAACCAGTAAGGGGCGGAAAGGTGGCGAGGGCCCCTCTTCCATGGCGGCAATCTCCCCTCCTCCATCGGCAAAGAGGGCTGCCCGCGAGCGCGCGCCGCCGAAGCAACACCCCCTCTTCAACTTCGGCACGCGCTGGAAGGATTCGGCGGGCGAGCCCATACTGTAGTGGGACGAGCTCGCTCATCGAGTCTCCGTCTCCACTCTGCACCCCTCCTGGGACGACCGCGAGCCTGCCACCGGTCACGCCTACGCCCTCGGCTTCGGCCTATATGGCCGGGAGGATGCCGAGGCCTACAAGAAGATGACCCCTTCGGCAGCTCGGCCATGAGGGCCTTGCAGTCCCACCTGCGGACCCTGGAGCTGCGTCACATGCTGGCACGCCGCAGCTTTGCCCTCAGCTACCAACTCGAAAAGGCCGAGCAGGCATGCGACCTCGCCAAGGATAAGGTCACCGATCAGGCGAGGCGGCTCGGCATAGCGGAGGGTCTACTCGCCCAAGCCGCCGGCGGGTTGGTAAGTTTCAAGCGCTGTTCTTCTTTTTCACTTAGAATATTTTGTGTTGCTGCTAAATGGACTCTTTTCCAGGATGCTAAGGCGGCGGGCGAGCTTCAGGCTCGCAACACCAAGCTGGGGGAGGAGGTCAGCCAGCTGCGCGCACTACTGGCCGCGGATGCCGAGGCTGCAGGGGAGCTCCAGGCTCGCAACGCTGAGCAGGGGGAGGAGATCGGCTAGCTGCGCGCACGTCTTGCCGAGCTGGAGGGCGCGAACACGAAGCTGAAGGGGGAGAATCAACACCTCCTCGGCGAGGTGCGTCGCCAGGTGGAGATCTTCTTCCCGCCTCACGACATCGACCCTACCCTCCCCTACAAAAGCCCGCGGATCTTTGGTGAGGCCGACCACGTCGAGAGATTGCGGATCAACTCCATCGAAGACGTCGAGTGCACCCTCCAGATGATGAAGGATTCTGGGGTGCTGGTGGAGGGGTGCGAGGGGATCTCGGCTCGGGACCTGATGCCGAGCCTATTCCCGGCAACGCCACCCAGCGAGAAGGAGGACAGGCTGGACGCGATGTTCGGAAAAAGCTTTCAGGATCCTTCGGGCGACGGCGAGGACCAGTCCGGCGGAGGGGGCGAGGCCCGAGGGTAGCCTGTATTTTTTCTTTTTCCTTTTTTGTTCACTCGCCGAGGCGAGCCCCCTGTAATTACTTTTTGTAAACAATTAATGAAAGTTTTTGATCATACCTGTGCCACTTCCTTTTCTTTTCTTTCTTTACTTTGTTCGTTGTGCTCTGAATTTATGCGAGCGCTTCCCTATGCGACCTCGCCGAGACAGGTTCCGCGAGTAGAGTATCTGTGATTAGATTTTATAATTGCTTCCCTGCTCACTCAAATTACAACAATTGTTGTAAAACGTTTTCAAGCACCATATACTCTATTCACCCCCTCTAGAGTATATCAGATCTAGCTGCACTTTCAATTGGTATCAGAGCCAGGTTGGTTAAACTTACCACATCTTGGTGGTTGCACGGGCTAACATCTGAACCCAAAGATTCCTAGTTAGATCTGTTTTCTTTTGAGTTTAGTATTAGATTTTGTTTTCACAAATCATCGCCCAAAACAAAGATTATACTAGCACCAGACCTCCAGTGTGCAATCTATCCAAGTTTGCACTTTGGAAAACAAGGATCAGATTATACATGAATTCTATTGACGAGGATATTTTTAACTCTGTTTTGACAGTTTGTCCAAGACCTCCAGAGAACTCAAGTACAAATGCTGTTCCACCTCCATCAGGAACAGATGCTGACATCAAGAAATGGAAGGTAGCTGATGCCAAGGCTATGGACATCTTAGCCCAGACCATGTCTGATGACATCTTTCAAAAGGTGGCTGAATGCAATTCAGCAAAGGAAATTTGGGATAAACTCTCTGAAATAGTTTCAGGCTCAGCTGATGAGAGAAAGGATAGGAGATCCCACCTCATATCTCAGTATGAGAATTTCAAGAAGGGAGAAGCTGAGTCAGTTGGAGACATGTACAACAGGCTCAGTCTAATAGTTAGTGAACTCAGGACCTTGGATAAAGAGATCTCACTAACTGAACTCAATGACAAAATTCTAATGTGCTTCCCTAGCACTTGGGATTTAAGAATCTGGACAATCAAGGATGCCAGAAGTTTGAATGAGATCACCACTGAAGCTCTATTGGGTAAGCTCAAATCTTATGAGCTACTCATTAATAATAGAGAAGAAGAACAGAAGGCTGCCTCACCAGCCACAAGAAAAGAGAAGACAATAGCCTTCAAGGCAACTGAAGATCAGCCTAAAGACAAAGTCACAGGCAATGATGAACTGCTCAGTCTGTTGGCCAAAAGATTTTACAAGATGGCCAGAAAGGATTTCAGAAGGAGATCATACAAGGAGCATGATAAGCCAAGGTATGATAAGTTAATTAATAATAAAGAAATTGTTTGCTTTGGTTGCAGTAAATCAGGGCACATTGTTCCTGACTGTCCAGAAAACAAAAACAGGGACAGAAGGGACAAGAAAGAAAGAAGAAAGGAGAAAGACTCCAAGAGGAATGGCAATGGCAAACCCTCCTCAAGCAAAAACAAACACACAAGAAAGGGGTTTGTTGCTGAATCCTGAAGTGAGACTGAAGAAGAGTTAGAAGCCTCTTCCAGCTCCAGTGATGATGAAGATGATGCAGAAGAGAAAGAGTTCTGCATGATGGCAATCAATGTCTCACAACATAACTCAGATGAAGAAGAGTTAGAGTTATATTCAGAGACTCAACCTGAAGAAGATCAGGTAATTAGCTCAATTGATTTTAATTCAGAAGACTTTAAATCTGAGTTTAAAGCATTATGTTTAGACCTGCTAAAATCTGAGAAAGAAATTATCTCTCTCAGAAATCATTTATCTGAACATAATACCTTAAAGTCAGAAAACCTCAAACTCTCTCAGGGGTTGGAGTGCTGTAGGGAGCAGATAGCTTCACAGAAAAGTGAGCTATCTGAGGCCAAGAAGCTTGAAGAATCCCTTAATGGGAGAAGCATTAAGCTGATGGACATCACAAGCACAGTGAAGTCCAGATTTAATAGTACACTGGGCTTGGGTGCTTCATCCAGCCAACCCATAGTTCTAACAACTCCAATCAAGTTCATTTCTGATAAAGGAAAGGGAGTTGTAGAGGTAGCTAGGAAAAATTCTGATCTGCCCAAGAAAACTAAGACCCAGCAGAAATCGTCGAACGGAGATCGACGATCGCCGAACGCAGATCGACGATCTCAGGCAAAATCGTCGAACTCAGGCCGACGATCTCAAGTTCCTGAACTCTGCCATAGTCGACCGTCGAACGGAGCTCGACGATCTGACCCAAGATCGTCGAACGCAGATCCACGATCGTCGAACAGAGGTCAGAGCTCTGGAAATCCTTTCAAGGGGAAATCAAAATTCAATCCTAAAGGTTCTTCATCCCAAATCTTTAACCCTTATACTGAATGGATTATACCTCCAAGTAGATATCATCCTGAAGGTTATAAGAGTCAACCTGGGATGTCTTTTATTTCAGAATTTAAAGGTAATCAACCTAGGCCCAAGGTAAACTGGGTCAAAAACAAATGAATTGTCTTATGTGCAGGTGAAGACCTATCCAGCATCTAACCAGCAATGGTACTTGGATAGTGGGTGCTCTAAGCACATGACAGGAAACAAGGACAACCTCAAATCCTTTAGAGCCAATCTTGGACCCAAAGTTATCTTTGGTGATTCAAACTTTGGACAAACTAAAGGATATGGTGCAGTCCAGATTGGACCAGTAACATTCAAGAAGGTAGCTTATGTGGAAGGACTGAAGCACAACTTAATAAGCATCAGTCAGCTGTGTGATGAAGGCTATCAGGTGACCTTCAGCAAAGCATTATGCAAAATCAAGTCAGAGGATAACACAACTGTGTTGACAGGTAAAAGGAAAGGTAACATCTATCTAGTAGATTTTCTTTCAACAGATATAGATATTTGCTTGTTCAATTCTGTTTGTAGACCAAATATTTTATGGCATAAGAGACTAGGACACCTAAACCTTAGAACTATTGATAGGCTATCCAAGGACAACCTTGTTAGAGGATTACCTTCTGGCCCCTACAAGAAGGAAGGACTCTGCAAGGCTTGTCAATTAGGCAAGCAAACTAAAAACAGTTTTAAGTCACTTAATAAGAGTGATTCACCTAGGATATTGTATCTGTTACACATGGATCTTTTTGGACCCATCACAGTACAAAGCCTAGGAGGGAAATCTTACACTTTGGTGGTTGTAGATGACTTCTCTAGATTCACTTTGGTGTTCTTTCTAAGGAAGAAGTCTGATAACTTTAAGTGTCTGATAGAGTTTCTCAAATGTATATAGATTGAGTTCAATACTCACATTGCCCTGATCAAAAGTGATCATGGGACAGAGTTTGATTCTCTTCTTATGCAAGAGTTCTGTCAGAGTGAAGTGATCAGGCATACTTTCTCAGCTCCTAGAACTCCTCAACAAAATGGGGTAGCTGAAAAGAAAAATAGAACCCTTATTGAATCTGCCACTACATTGTTGTCAGATGCTCACCTTCCTCTATCTTTTTGGGCAAAGGCAGTGAACACCTCCAACTATGTGCTGAATAGAAGTTTGATACATAAACTAAAGGGAAAGACTCCCTATGAATTACTCAAAGGGAAGAAACCTAAAGTTGATTATTTTATAGTTTTTGGTTGTATTTGCTACATACATAATAATGACAAGAAATATTTAGCAAAATTTCAAGCTAAAGCTGATGAAAGAGTGTTTCTGGGATACTCCATGATTAGCAAGGCGTATAGGGTCTATAATAAATCATCTCTAAAAATTGAGGAATCTGTTCATATATCATTTGATGAATCTAACATGTCTTTCAACGAGAAGATCCCTTCTACCATAGAACCTTTGCAGGAACATTCTCTTATTGAAGACTTAAACAAGCTACAGGTTACTCAAAAGGATGAAAGCAGTGAAGATGAAGAAAGTATTCAACATATTGAAGAACAACTTGAAGAGCCAGTTGTTGTACCACAAGAGGAAACAACAACACAGGTTGGTGAACAATCAACACCCCCTATTGATTTAGTAACATCAAGAGACCATCCAATTTCCCAAATAATTGGAGACATCTCAGCTGGTGTGCAAACCAGAAATCAGGTCAACCAAAACATGTTGCACACCTGCTTCCTATCTCAAATTGAACCTCAGTCCATTCAAGACGCAGAGCAAGATCCACACTGGATCATTACAATGCAAGAAGAGTTGCATCAATTTGAAAGGAACAAAGTGTGGGAACTAGTGCCAAAGCCTAAGGATCATTCCATTGTTGGAACAAAGTGGGTGTTCAGAAACAAACTGGATGATCAAGGAGTAATTGTAAGGAACAAGGCAAGGCTAGTTGCTCAAGGATATTCTCAAGAAGAAGGAATAGACTATGACCAGACTTTTGCACCAGTTGCAAGATTGGAAGCCATCAGAATCTTTTTAGCTTATGCATCGCATAAAGGATTCAAGGTATATCAGATGGATGTCAAAAGTGCATTTCTAAATGGAGACATCAAAGAAGAATTATATGTCAGACAACCTCCAGGTTTTATCTCTCCAACTTATCCTGATTATGTTTTCAGATTGAACAAAGCATTATATGGTCTCAAGCAAGCTCCTAGAGCATGGTATGAGACCCTAGCATGCTTTCTTTTGGAAAATGGATTTATAAGTGGTAGAGTAGACTAAACTCTTTTCATTAGAATCCATAAGTCTCATACCCTACTAGTACAGATTTATGTAGATGATATTATTTTTGGTTCTGCTGACTCAAAATTGTGCAGAAGGTTTTCCAACCTAATGCATTCTAAATTTGAAATGAGTAGCATGGGTGAGCTATGCTTCTTCCTAGGATTGCAAGTCAAACAGCATGCTGAAGGCATCTTTATTTCTCAAGCCAAGTATGCAAATGAATTGGTTAAGAAATTTGGCATGTCTGAAGCATCTTGTATGAAAACACCTATGCCTACTAATGTTGTATTGGATGCTAGTGAACATGGGAAACCTGTTGATCAGACAACATATAGAGCAATGATTGTCTCTTTACTGTACCTTACGGCTAGTAGACCAGATATAATGTTTGCTACATGTATATGTGCTAGGTTCCAAGTAAGCCCTAGAGAGTCACACCTAACACTAGTAAAGAGGATTCTCAGGTATGTTAAAAGTTGTCCAAATCTAGGTCTCTGGTATCCAAAAGATTCAGCATTTGATTTAACTGGATTTTCTGATGCTGATTATGCTGGATGCAGAATTGACAGGAAAAGCACCAGTGGAACTTATCAGTTCCTTGGTGACAGACTTGTCTCTTGGTTTTCTAAGAAACAAACATCTGTGTCAACTTCAACTGCTGAAGCTGAATATATGGCTGCAGGCAGTTGTTGTTCACAAATCTTGTGGATTCAAAACCAACTTCTAAATTATGGCTACAACTTAGAGAAGTCTAAAATCTTTTGTGATAACACCAATGCTATTTCTATAGCTCAAAATCCAGTCCTCCATAGTAGGGCAAAACACATAGAGATTAGGCATCACTTCTTAAGGGATAATGTTGAAAAGAATAAAACTGAACTACAATATATCCCAACTGACTTACAAAGGGGAGATATTTTCACCAAGCCCTTGGATGAAAAGAAACACACCTTCTTCCTAAATCAGTTACGAATGTTAGATGGAGGAAGTCTTAAATAATATCCAAGATTTTAAAAGTTTAAAAATTGACCAAGACTAGGCAAACATCTTGATTTTTCTTAGTGTCTAGAGTTCTTCTGGTCTCTGAACTGCGCTCGACGATTTTCCCCCAGATCGGCGAACGGAGATAGATGATTTCTGAAATCGTCGACCTGAGTTCAGCGTTTCTCAGATAGTATGAACTATCTCTTCCGGTCAGCGATCGTCGAACGACGCTCGACGATTTTGTTCTCTGAACGATCGTCGAACAGAGCTCGACGCTCTCCAATATCGTCGAACGGAGATCGACGATGTTGAAGACTCTTCAGATTCCTTTAGAAGCCCCGATCGTCGAACTGAGTTCAACGATCTTATTTCTGCGTCGAACCCTAATATAAAATTCATTTTTCGCCGTCGTTCTCCTTTGCGCTTTCGATTTCTCTGCAAAAACTTTCTTTCCCTCCAAACATTTCTGCACTTGGTCGTTTTGTTTGTTGAATCTTTGCAGGTAACTATGGCTGTTTCTGTTGCTGTTCTCGCCGCCATGAAATTTGATGCCGGCTTTGACATAGACATGGAGTCCTTCAGCACGACAGATCAGGTTTTCCAGGACATCTTGGAGCTATTCAAAGAGCAGAAACTTGCTGCAATCATGACTACAAGGACTAAGCTTGCTTTTGATGAAATTAAAGAATGGGTCTACACTGCCCACAATCAGAACACAACACCATTGTTGGATCAATCTCTGGCACACAGGTACCCTTGACCCCAACAATTCTAACATAGGTTTTTGAGATAAGTGTTGGTGGAGACTCTGCTGATTTATCTGGAGAAGAATATGCTGACTTGCTTGCAAGAATGGGTCATTCTGAGGCCAACCCTAGCAAGCTGTTGAAAAAGAATCTGTCTGTGGAATATAGATTCCTGGCTGATGTAGTTGGGAAAGTCCTATTGGCTAAGCACTCTGCCCATGATACTATTTCAAGGTATCAGCTCTGCCTAATGGGAGCCATAGTGGATAGGAAGAATCTGAACTGGGGAGAGGTCTTCTTTGACCTAATTAAGAAGAAAATTAACAAGAGTTTTGTAAATTTTGGAAGGATCTTAGGAATTTTCCTGCAGAACAGGTGCCCTGCTTTACTAGTATCTTCTGGGATACATATTAATGCTTCCAAGAGACTGTCTTGTGCCCTTTTTGGTAAATGCGACAGGCAGATCATCAAGCCCAACAGGCCCTCTTCCAGCACACCTTCAGGCACCAGGACTGTCAGAGTCACTTCCCCTCAGGTCTCTGCCCCTGCAGATAACCTTCCTGCTGATGCCTCTCCTCCTCCTCCTCCAATTCCATCTCTTCCAATTCCACCCACCATTCCAATTCCATCCACCATCATCATCTCCAGCCCCTCTCCAACCTCTACACCATCTCCAATTCCAACTGTCACAGAAGAACAATTCCATCCATTATACTCCTACCCTCCAACAGACATTGCCACTTCATCAGCCTCTATTCCATCCTTCAACCTCATTGATGATTCTTCATGGATGACTCACCCTCCTCTCCTCCTGAGCTGCCCTCATCAACAACATCTTACCAAGACCTTCTGCAAGAAATCATTGATCAACCCACCTTCACACCATCTATCTCCATCCCACTGTCCTCCATCACCACCTTACCCACACCTCAACCATCTCTTCCCCAATACACTAGCTCTCACTACCATCATCAATAGCTACACCTCCATCCTCTATCTCTGCTCCAGTCACTACTAAGCAAGTAGATCTTCCAGCCCTTGCTGACAGGATTTATGAATTGCTAGCCCCCAGGCTATCTCTTCTTTTGGAGACCTCCTTGGCTCCATTACTCTAGTCAGTGGCAGCTCTTTCTGCCAGGCTCTCCTCTTTATTCCCTCAGGCAGCCCCTTCAGCAGTGTACCTTAATCTAGCCTTGTCTGAATCTAGGTAGGGGGAGATGCCCTATGAAGTGAGCCTGTCTGCTGTGTCTGCTGTTTCTTCAGCTTTTGTTGTTGCTGCTGCTGCTGTTCTTCAAGATCCAGTTCCACCTCCTATTGCAGTTTTTTCAATAGACCTCAGGTCTCTGCTGTCTGCATTTGATTCAGCCTACCTTAGTTGTCTTCCAGAGACAGTTGCACTCCAGCACCCAGAGGATCTCTCCAAGACCCTTGTGCCCTTCTCTTGTTGTGACTCCAGCATCATAACTTCCTTTGTTAACTTAGTTTATAATGTTGCCACTCCTGCTGATAGCATTGCTGATGTCTCTGATGCTGCTGCCCCTCTTGCTGCTGAAAGTTTTGATGATATTTCTGTTACTGCTACACATGATGCTGTTTCTACTGATATCCTTATGACAGAGGCACATGATGTTGAGCCCTCTGTGTTTTCTGATGATATATCTGCTGCTGATATTGTTGTTTCTGTAAGTGAAACTGTTGCTGCCCCAACTGCTGTCATTACTGCTCCAGAACCTTCTGTATATGTTGTTGTTACTGCTGCTTCAACCTCTGCTTCTTCTTCAATTTCAACTGTCACACCTTCAGTATCTGCTGCTGTTGCTACTGCTTCAACTCCTGTTACCAATTCTGTATCTACTTCTGCTTCAACCCAGCTCAAGAAAGATTTGATGAAAAGGACTGATGCTCTTTATGATGAGCAAAGCTCTGAAAGTGATGAGTTTAAGACAGATTCTGATGATTCTTCTGCTACCATTGCCAGAAAGAGAAATGCAAGGAGCAAAGCCATGAAGAGAGTACCTCCAGCCAAGTTCAAGGACAACAATGACATACCATATTATATCCTTCATGATTGCCCCATAACTGAGCACTGGATGCAGTACTCAAAGAATCAACTTAAAGCAATGAAGAAGAAAAGGAAATATGAAAAAGGATCTTCCCAATTTCAACATCCTCATCCTCACCCCCCCCCCCCACCTCCTCCTGATGCAGGTGCAGGTGGAAGTTCAGCTGCTCAGCCCTCTACTAGAAGCCAATCCCCCTATCAGCCACATGCCAGATCTTATCATAGGGGAAGCCAGTCCAGGGGCTCTCAATCCAGAAGATGAAATTATAGAGGCAATCAAAGAGAATTCCAGGTTTATTCTAAAGGATATTCAAGGCAACATCCCTACTCCAGGGAAGGACAAATCTCATCTGACACAACCTCTGGTCCTTTTCCCTATAAATTGAAGGAAACAGTTTCATCCAGGCCTCCTCAGGACAATCCATCTAATAGATATGAGCCATTAGTGCCATTTGAAGACCCTGAGAACAATCCAGCTGCTTGGATTGCAAGGATGAAAGAGCTTAATGCACTGGACCAGATTAAGAAAGCTACAGAGCAAGGCAAAGACTCTTCCAACATCACTACAATGTCTGAACAGAGAAAGAAAGAGTTGGAAAGATATGGGTCAAGCAAATTCTTTGATTTTGATAGATACATGGAGCTGCATCCTGAAGCTGTAGTTCACAGGCCCAAACAACAAACCACTTTAGGTACCGCATATGATACAAGATCAAAGAAGGAAGCTCTCAACCCCAATAGAGAAATCAAACTCATTAAGAGCAAGGAGAAGAAATGATTATGTAAGGTGACAATCTCTCTGATTTCTGATTATTATCTGGAATGATATATATCTGTGGTTCTGCATGTCCAGCTTTTTGCTTTTCTGTATTATTGCTTGTATGTTGTTATTTAATTTTTCCAAATTCTGTAAATAGTATTCCTAACCCAAATAGGGGAGATTGTTGGAACACCCTATTACTTATTTGGGTCAGGATCACTATGTCTCTAGGAAACCAGTTTTTGACCTCCTGTATAGATCTAAAGGTCAATTAGAATTGAGTCTAAGGGTTAGAAGTCTAGGTTTGGAAGCTGACCTCAAGACCAAGAATTTTTCAGTTTGAGACCAAGTCATATCATCGAGCTCCGCACGACGACTCGTCGAACTCCGATCGATGATCGTCTAGCTCAACTTCGACAGATCGTCGAACTCTATTTGATGATCGCTGAGCTCAACTTCCACAAATCGTCGAACTCCATTCGACGATCTGCGAGTTCAGTTCGACGATCTTGACTCAATTTTGGATCTCTATCTCTGAGCTCAGTTCGACGATCTTTGAGCTCAGATCGACGATATTGTGTTGTTGTTTAAGTCCAAATCGCTGAGCTCAGTTCGACGATAGCAGAGCTCAGTTCGACGTTTTCTGATGACTTCAAGGATTTTCAAGATTCAAATTCAGATCAGTTAAGAAGTTATTCTACAATTAATTCAGAAGATTTTCTTGCCGTTTTCATTTATTTCTGGACCAAGTTTCAAGGGATTTTCAAGGAATGTTTCTTTGGACATTCCTCCAGAAGACATTTTGCAATTAAGGATGCAATTAATGCAGGCCAATGGCTATTCTTGATAGAGGATGCTTCTTCTATTCAAGTACCAGAGAATAAAAGACAAGAATTTTTTGAATCCCTATGACAGACAACACAACACTCAGAACACGGACAAGAAAAAGAACAAGAACAAAATATTCTCTATCTCAAATAATTCTCTGAAGAACACACATCCAAGGAGATCAAACTTTCTGAAATCTTCTGATCTCTCTTGTCTCAAGTGTTCAAGGCCAACATCTTTCAAGACTCCAGACACCTAACATTTCAGCTGTTGCTGAAATCATCTTTTGCTGGAGATCAACTTTTGAAGGCCTATCACCCTACAACAAAGCTTCTTTTCCTGAACATCTCAAGGACTCATGGGGAGCTTTGACACCTATCAAATCCACATAGTCTTCTCAGCTGCTTTGAGAAAGAGAAGACCTCCATAAATCTCTCATCCCCATCTCTGTAAAGGGTTTCTCAAACTCCCTTAAAAATTTTGAGTTCGGTTTTTTAGCACCTTGTCAAAAGCTCATTGGTGGCAAGACACCTGATCAAAAAATCTGATTTGGTTTTTGAGCACCTTATCAAAAGCTCATTGGTGCCCAGGACACCTGATCAACTCATCCTGCAGTAGATTCCTACCTAGGGTGGTAGAAGAGTGGATGTACCCAAGTTTAGGGGAACCACTATAGTTCCTTGTGTCTTCTGGCTTGCTTGTCTTTATTTTTGTTTCTGGCTGTGATTGTTCTATGATTATTTTGTGATTAGTTTAGTTCTGTGATTAGATTTTATAATTGCTTCCCTGCTCACTCAGATTAAAATAATTGTTGTAAAAAGTTTTCAAGCACCATATACTCTATTCACCCCCCTCTAGAGTATATCAGATCTACCTGCACTTTCACTAGCTTCTCCAAAATCGGATACCTGAGCTCGCCTTCCTCAGGACCCGGCTCACGTAATAAATAGGGAGCTGCCTCTTCCCTTCTTCGCGAACCAAGACGGAGCTCAAGGCCTCCGCCCCGACCGCGAGATATAAGAACTGGTCGTCCCCTTCCTTCGGCCCTTGGAGCAGCGGAGCCTGTGTCAACTGCACTTTGAGGGCCTAGAACGCCTCCTCGCACTCCTTGGTCCATTCAAACATCTGACCACCCCTTAGCGTTTTGAAGAAGGGGGAGCACTTCTCCCCTGCCCGTGAAAGGAAGCGACTCAGCCCTGCTAGTTTCCCCATCAGCCGTTGGACTTCCTTTGCATTCCGCGGGGACCCTAGCTCCAAGATAACCTTGACCTTATCTGGATTCGGCTCGACCCCCGCGGGGGTGAGGAGGTGCCCCAAGAACTTTCCCCTGCTGGCCCCAAAAACACATTTTAGGGGATTCAATCGCATCTTGTATTTGCGCAGGGTGGCGAAGGTCTCCTCCAGGTCCCGGAGGTGGGAGTCCACATCCCGGCATTCGATCATGAGGTCATCTACATATACCTCCAAATTCCTCCCCCTTTGCACCTTAAAGACCCTATCCATCATTTTCTGGTAGGTTGCCCCGACATTCATCAGCCCGAAGGGCATCATCCTGTAGCAGTAGCATCCATCCCCTGTGATGAACGAGACATCCTTGATGTCTTGGGGGTGCATCCTGATCTGATGATATCTGAAAAAGCATCTAAAAAACTCATTACAGAAAAAACCGACGGCTGAGTCAACCAGCGCGTCGATTCGAGGCAAAGGATAACAGTCCTTAGGACAAGCTTTATTAAGTAAGGAAAAGTCGATACACATCCTCCATCGGCCGTCTCCTTTTTTAAACATAACCACGTTGGAGACCCAGCCGGGATACTGAATCTCAGACACGAAGCCGGCCTTGAGGAGTTTCGCCACCTCCTCCCTGATGGGCTCCGCCAGCTTGTCCGCAGTGGACCTCTTCTTCTGCTGAACGGGGCGTGTTCCCAGGTCCAGGTTGAGGCGGTGGCAGGACACATCCGCGTCAACCCCTGGCATCTCCGCGACATTCCAAGCGAAGATGTCCACGTTCTTCTGGATGCATTCCAGCATCCTGTCTTGGTCCTCCGGGGTCAGCCCCCCACTGACGCAGATCTTCTCCATCCATCCTCCTCGGGTGAGCACCTCCAGCTCCACCACTTCCTCTACTGCCTCCAGCCTGGATTGCTCCCCCCATCCCTCAGCATCCCCTTCCTCCGGAATGGGGACCTCTACCTCCATCTCTCCTCCCATAGCCCTCACTTCGGCCACCTCCTCCAGATGTCCTCCTGCCGCCTCCTCTGCGCAGTCCTTCACTCCCAGTTCCTCCCCTCCTGCTACCTGCTCGACCTCCTCAATCCTTCGCCCCATCTCCTCGGCTCCCTCCTGAAAGGAGATGGTGTTCACCGCAGTGACATAACACTCCCGCGCCACCTTTGGGTCCCCCCTAACCCTGACCTGGACCCCCTCAGCGTTGAACTTCAAGCACTGATGGAAAGATGAGGGGACGCAGCGGAAGGCGCTGATAAGGGGCCTCCTGAAGATGGCACTGTGGCTGCTGGGGGCGTCCACAATGACGAACTTGTAGTTTCGGGACTGCCCCCCCAAGGTGACATGGAGACCAACTCCTCCCTCTACTTCCTTCCTTTCTCCTGAAAACCCGAACAAGGGCCCGTTTGAGGCCAACACCCTCTTAGCCGCCACTTTCATTGCGTCAAACGCCTTTTTGAAGACGACGTTGACGGATCTCCCGTTGTCCACGAGGATCCGAGAGACGGTGAAGTTCTCGATGGCTGTCTTGATGACCAGCGCATCGTAGAATGGGTCCTCGTGGTCCGACATATCGCTCCTAGAGAAAGTGATCCTCTCCTCCGGGTGTGGGGTTTGGGATGTGGAGGCGATGCTTCGCCGGTACATGGTGCGGAGGCTTGCCTTGCGGGAGGCCTCGACCCCTACTCCCCCGTGGATCACTCCGATCCCCCCTCGGGTTCCAACATCCACCCGGTCTTCGCACCGATCCTCCTCCGCCCGAGGCAGGACCTCCTCGATCCTCACTTCTTACCGTCCTCCCTGCTGCTGCTGTCGTTGTTGTTCCCGATTCCGTCTCATCTCAAGGAACTTCGGGCAGGTGGCTGTGGCATGCCCCTCTTCCTGATGGAAGTCGCAATAGGGCAGCTCCACCCTGACCTCTCTTCTCCTCCTCCTCCACGCTCCCCTCCTTGCTCCTAAGGCTATGGCCATGGCCTCTTCTTGATCGGGGAGCCGGGGCCTCTGGCCCTACCTCCAGCCTGGGGGGTGGAACTGATCTTGCCTCCCCTGGTAGTGATCCCTTCCGTAATACCCTCTCTTTGGCCCCTGCCCCTGCCACTCGGATCTCCATCCTAGCCGTCGGTCAGGCTCTTGACGCCCCCACCTCGGCTACTGCTGCCCCTGGAGCTGCCTCTGTTCCCTCTGCCTGGGGTCTCCTCTCCTCTCCTCCTGTCCTCTTCCTCCCTTCGACTCCTTTTCGTCCTCAGTTGCCCACCTAGCCAGCTTCCTTGCAAATTCCGGGTTCGATGCCTCCCCGTCGACTTCTCTTGCCTCCCTCTCCATCAACTCCTCGTAGGAGAGGGGGGAACTCTCTTCAGCTCCATTCGGAAGAAACCCTGTTGCAGGCCCAGGGTAAAAGCCATCATCAGACTATGGCCCGACATCTCCTGGACTTGAGTAACTTCCTCCTGGAATCGGTCCGCATAGCTCCCCAATGTCTCGTTCACGCCTGCTTTATGTGGAACAAGGACTCGGACTCCGTCTTCCTCCTCTTCGAGGTGGTGAATCTCAGCATGAACACTCGGCACAGGTCCTCGAAGTAGTAGATGGAGTTGGCCGGGAGCTGGTGGAACGACTCCCTTGCCTTCTCCCGGAGGGTGATAGCGAAGAGTCGGTATTTGAATCCGTCCGACATCTGACGGATGGAGACCACATCCTCGAACCATTGGACATGCTGGACCGGGTCTCCCTTCCCGGTATAGTAAGACATCTCGGTTTCCCTGAACCCATCTGGGACTGGAGCTGAGGAGACCAGCTCGCTGAAAGGACTGCCTCCCCCCACTAGGCGAGCTGGCAAGTCTCGCGAGCCCAGCTCGCCGAACCGGCCTCGGCCTGCCGAGCCGGGGAAGAGCTCGCACCCTGGGAGCTCGCACCCCCGGCCTTCGTCAGCCACTTCCTTCCCAGCTTGCCTGCCGGGAGCGTCCTCGCCCAAAGAGGGGGCGACCGCGATCTGGGCTGCCAGAGTCGAGCATTCGGCCCGCGCGCCGAGTGCGAACTTGACGAGGCCCAGCACCTCGTTCCTGAAGTCTTCCAACATCCCCACCATTGCGAGAGGCGGGGGGGGGGGGGAGGGGGCGGTGATTTCTGCCTGTCAGATCCTTGTCCTCCTGTCATTGAGCTAGCCGAAGCTTTTCTGTGCTGACCACTAACCACGCTCACCGCACCAAAATGTTGAAACTGGAATTCGGTCTCCTGTGGAGTTCGACCCTTGGGGAAGGGGTGGTCTCGCGCCTACTTCGCTCCTGCAAGAAAAACAACAACGAAGGCAAGGAGAAACAGACCCAAGGGCTCGGCAGGGAGGTCCCACCATAAACCCAGAAGATCTCAGAGCGCTTCCCCTCCTTAGCCAGAAGCCGAGCTAAGGTACCCTCAGAAAGTACTTGAAGATTGGGGCAGGAGAGCACAGGGAAGAACCTGCTTTCTGGGGTACCCCTTGGGTCTTATTTATAGCTTTTGAAATTCGGACTGCCAATAACCAAAAGAACTGACCTGAAATTACCAGAAAACCCTTGGTTGGGTCTGCCAACAGCCAAACTCCGCTGTTTTGAAGGGCTATGCGCAGACCAGCGGGGGCAAAACAGTAAAAAGTACCTCATACATCCAGGCGAGCTGGGGAGCTTTGGCCACCTCGGCATGTTCTGCTCGCCTACTGCTGCCGAGCTCCACTGCGAGGACGTGAGTTGTGTCTCGCTCGGCATATGCCGAACTCGGGGTCGCCGATCGTCGATCTCTGGTCGGCGGATGCCGAGCTCGGGCTCGCCCCCTTTACTATCGAGCTCGCCTATTGTCCTCAGCCCTATTTGCCTAGACCCTGGTGACCTTGCTCGCCGGACACGGGGTTGTACACTTGGAGGTTTTTCAGTGAATCAAGTTTTGGAATATTGATTCATCTATAGCACTAACTATTATATTCTGTGCTCTCTTATCCATAATAGTCAAGATGATCTCATCCTTTGTCATTTCAGAATAATATTTTAGAGTTCTGAGATTTGCATCAAGAACTGAGATTTTCAAAGGAATGAATGACCCTTCTTTAACTGTAATATAGATTCTTGGGTCAGATGATTCCAGAAACAGCCTGACTCTCTCTTTCCAAATACCAAAATTTTCTTTCCTATAGATAGGTAATTTCATGAATCCAAGTTCCTTGTGATTTTCTCCTGAACCCATTATGTCTAAATGTCAACTGCCTTTTAGATCAACTCAGACTGTTAAGTCAAATCTTGAGAAACCTGGCTCTGATACCACTTGAAAGAATTGGTTTCAAGATGTCCTAAAAACCTAGCGAGGGTGGGGTGAGTGAATAGGTTCAATTCTTTTTCTTAAGGCAGATAATCTTTTTACTGTTAGATTACAGATTATTCAGCACAACACAGTTCACAACATAGATTAAATAACACAGCCACACAGATGACACACAGTTTTATAGTGGTTCCCCAAGTGATGCATACATCCACTTTTCCCCTTCGCCTATCTAGCAGTATAGTAGATTCAGGCTAACTTCCTTCTTCCTTCTCAGATCCTCAGATATTACAACTTAGAACCTTCCAAGGTCTACAACTCAGACTTCAGCAAATCCTACAACTCAGATCCTCCAAGAGAATCCTACCTCAGAGTGAGTCCACACTCCTACAGCTCAGGCAATTAAGCCGTACCTCAGCCTCTTCCCAGGCATACAACTTAGAGAACTTAATCTCTTACCTCATGCACTCAGCCCTCTCTCAACCTTTATAAATTTAGGCTTACAACTCAGAGGAATAATCCTCATACACTCAGATCTGTAAAAGATCCTACAAAAATTGAAAATAAAGAGAATCATTCCTCACCTACATAGAGAGAGAAAGGGTGAAGGCTTCTTGATCAGTTCTTGATATATCTGACCACTCTAGAATCAACCTGTCTTAGCTTCTTCAAAGCTTCTTGAATCTGAACAAAGTAATGTTAATCTTCTTGAAGTTGGAGATGATCCTCAATCCAGCTTCTTCTTAATCAGATGTGGTTTTGATTTCTTCTTGCAAATTGTTCAGGATCTGCCCTCTCTGGATGAAGACTTCTCTCCTTGGACTCTTCCAGTATTTGATCTCTTAGCATTCCATATCTGATGATAGAACATGTCTTTATATAGGCTTCATCCGAGGTTACCGGCTGATCCGGTTCATAACAACCTTCTGACAGCTCTGATAGAAACTACATCTGTGTTGATCATGACAGCTGTCAAGTCTCTAGTCATTATATCTGATACTTCAATGGACTTCAGCTCAGCAGCAAAGTTTCGAAACAATACTGCAAATATGTCGACACAAATAGTTCATGTGTCGACACAATCCATGGTGATGTCGACACAGCTTGCATAATGTCGACAAAACACTTTTCTATCTTCTTGACATAGCTTCTACAGAATGTGTCGACATAAGTCCTGTGTGTCGACACAATCACTTCTTGTCTTGACAAGGTTGACTGCAAAAAAAATTTTGGTGTGTGTCGATACAAGTCCTGTGTGTCGACACAGTTACTGTTGACTGAGCTTTCTGTATGTCGACATAAGTCCTGTATGTCGACACAGTTGTTGTCGACAGAATCTCTGTGTGTCGACACAAGTCCTGTGTGTCGACACAGTTGTTGTCGACAGAATCTTTGTTTGTCGACACAAGTACTTTGTGTCGACACAAATTGGTTCCTGGTGTCGACACAGTCTTTGTCATGTGTCGACACAATGCTTCCCAAGTGTCGACACTTGTACTTAGAATATTTTCTTTCATTTCCTTAACCTACACATGGAAACTCAACACCACATCAAATACACCTTGATGAATATCATTGAGTTAGGTGAGACTTCTCCAAATCTGCTACACATTTTCCAATGTACCCAACAAAAACTCTGCGATCCACATGGATCAAAATATCTGGATCAGAAATCAGGGAATGGGTATATACTTCCTCTCCAACAGATGACAACACACTGACTGGAACAATAGCGGGTAATGTCGTTTCTCTCTCTCCCGTTGTTTTAACTGAAATCTTTGGATTAAGTAATGGAGAAGATGCATTGGAGATTGATAATGAAGCGTATGATGAGATGCTAAGTCTAATGGGTTACTCTGGAGAAAACCCTAACAAATTACTAAAGAAACATCTCTCTGTGGAATTTACGTTTCTAGCAGACATAGTTGGGAAAGTCTTGCTGGGCAAGTACACTGCACAAGACTATATAACCAGGCATCTATTTCTGGTTATGTATGCAGTGGTGAATAAGAAACGGGTGAACTGGGCACAGATCATTTTTGATCTTATTAAGAAAAAGAATAATAAAATGGAAGTTAGTTTTGGAAGGATCCTGGGGATCTTCTTGAAAGAGAAAGCTGTTGAATCCCTGCTCTCCCCGACCATATTCATTAATACCAGTAAGAGGATAACTTGTGCTCTTTCTGGCAAGTGGGAGAGGACCATCACAAAGCCCTCCAAGGCTCCCTTTTCCACAAGAGCTTCTGAAAGTACAAGGGTTGATACAACAACTCCCCACCCTTCTGAAGAGATCACTCCCTCACCCCCATCCCTTCCAGCAATTCAAACACAACTTCCCTCCACAACCCACACAATCATTCAAACTCCCACACCTCCATCATCCCCCATTCTTACATCTTCAACTCATACTCATCTTGTTACCCCACCTCAGTCCCCCCATGATATCCACATTCCTTCACCACCTTCATCTCCCTTACCACCCCATCTATCCAACATCCCAACATTCAATCTACTCTCCTGCCCTCTCAACATTCCTTCTGCACAAAATACAAACAAGCAAGATGCTATCACTCCAACCCTACCAACTACTACCATTCCTCCATTTGTTTCCACTCAAACACCTTTTGACACACCATCGCAACTCCACCATTGGACCCCTCCTCTCTCATTACCCTCATTACTCCCCTCCTAAAAACCATTATAGTAGAGGCCATTTCACCTCTTGCTACTCCTATATCATCTCTTGCTGCCCAAATCTCTGCCATCTCTACTGCCTCCTCTTCAGTTAGGGGTCTGGCTCTAGTTTGCACTAAAACCAGGTAGGGGGAGATAGTTGATGAAGAAGCTGCAGCAGTTCCAGTAGTAGCAGCAGTTCCAGCAGAAACAGAAGCAGCAGGTGATGATGAAGATTTCTTTGATTTATTTCATTTTATTGAAACTGACATGGACATAGATGAGTCAGTAACAAGAGAAATAAATACCGTTGGTGATTATATTATTAATCCCACAGTAGATTTGTTAAGTCTGTTAAGAATTTTTTATACAGCTTATTTGAGCTTTCCTCCAGCTGACTATACTAAGCCATCTTTGGCTATAATTCCTTATTCCTCTCCTATAAGCCCCACAGTTGTCAAGCAACTAAAGGCCAGGTTTGCCACAACAGAGGTTCCAGCCATCCCATCTCCACCCAGAGTTTCCTCCCCCCATTGTCTCATCACCTCTTGCTCCAATTTTTGTCATGGATGATGCACCAATGCCTGATCTTGATGCTTTGATCATGGCTGATATTGAGGAAGAAAATAAGGAAGTTGTTGAAAGCACTGTAATAGATAGTTCTCCAGCTCCAGTTGCAGCTCCTCTTCCAGCTCCCTCTCAGGTAGATAGAACTTTGATTTCTGCAAAGGCTCTCAAAGTACTAGATTCACTGTATGACAATCCTCAGGATTTTGATTATGATGATGATGATGAAGATGAGGAACCTAAGAAAAAGAAAATTTCTAACAAGAGTAAAGCACCTCCACCTCCTGTTCCAAAGCACAATCCAGCAAATGACACCCCTTACCATATCCTTCATAAAATCACTCCTTATAAGGTTTTGCCTGCTTGGATGTGGAAATCTAAAAATGAACAGAATGAAAGAAAGAGAAATAGAAGTTATTCAACTCCTCCTACACAAAGATTCAAGAAGGATCCTTCTCCACCTACTCCTCCAACTACTGGTGCTTCAGGCACAACATCTCAAAGGACTACTCAGTTTCAAACTTATAAAAGGCATCAGGGTAGGTCCTCATCCCCAGGAAGCATCCAGCAGAGATACTAGTCTTCAGGCAAGCAGCACCAACCTCAATAGCAGCAACATCAACAACAGCTACAGTAACAATTCCCAGAACATCACAAAGCTGAAAGCTCCAACAGGCCTGCTTCCCCACCTATACCATATGAAGATCCTGAAACAGCAACAACAGCTAGGATGGCCAGGTTCTTAGAAGTGGTTGGCTTTCTATGATCAACAAAGACAGAGCTGAAGGAAAGGATCCATCAGAGTATACTACTATGTCAAAATACAGGAAGGAAGAGCTCAACAGGTTTGAAAAGGCTAATAAATTCTTTAATGTTGATGACTACATGAAATTGCATCCAGAAGCAGTGGTCCCAAGTTTTACATCTCTAAATATCATTGGGGCTGCTGAAATGACAATGATAAAGGTGCAAGCTGCTGATCCCAACAGGAAAATTATATTTACTAAGCCTTGTGAAAGAGCTAAAGAGGATAAGCACATGGAGAAGAAGATGAGGAAGTGAAACCTGAACTGATAAGTTTGTGTTGTTTTGAAACTACTTATTAAATTCTTGATGCAAAGCTTACTGTATATATATATATATATATATATATATATATATATATATATATATATATATATATATATATATATATATATATATATATATATATATATATATCTGCTGCATGTGTTTGTTTTTCCTGCCAGATATATGTTTTCATGCTTTGTAAATTTTTTGATTTTATTATGAGTCTGTAATTAGTGACCTTACCCAAAAAGGGAGAGATTCTTGGATCCCTAATTTGATTTGGGCTAAGTTCACTAAGTTAGGATCATATGACCCATCATGTATAGCCAGGGTCATGGTTGTGTCCTAAAGTCTAGGCTAAGTCCTCAAAATCAACATCACATGTACCAGCCTTCAACAAACTGCCAAAGACTCAAGCAATTGTGTCGACACTTGGAAAATGCTATGTCGACATTAGAAGCCGGATTGTGTCGACACACAGGACTTGTGTCGACACACATAACATTTGTCGACATCAACTGTGTCGACACTAGAAGCTAGATTGTGTCAAAACACAGGAATTGTGTCGACACACAAAACATCTATCGACATCAACTGTGTCGACACACAAAACATCTGTCGACATTAACTGTGTCGACACCAGAAGCAAGATTGTGTCGACACACATGACTTGTGTCGACACACAGAACATTTGTTGACGGTAATTGTGTCGACACACAGGACTTATGTCAAAACACTCCAGATTTCTGTCAAAACAACAACTATGTCGAGATAAGAAGTAATTATGTCGACACACAGGACTTGTGTCGACACATCCCAACGAAACAAGTTCTCAGTTCGACGAACCCAGTTCTCAGGTCGACGATTTCTAGATACTCTACTTCAGCATTTCATTCCAGAAATCTCTAAGTCCAAAAACACTTCACTGGACTCAGCTCGACAAAGTCAAATTCTGAGCTCGACGAACTTGATATGCAGAAAAGGCAAGGTTCTAGAGAATGCAGTTATCTGTTCTAAGCTTGATGATTTTGGAACTCTGATCGACGGACATAAGCTATCTGGTCGACAAACACAACTCCTCAGCTCGACGAACTGTGGACTCAGCGCGATGATTTCTATTTTCTGTTCGACGAATCCAGGCTTAGTCATTTCCATCCTTCTGTCCCTTTCCTACTGTAATAATTCATGAGTAATTAATGCTAAAATATTATCTGAATATTACCATTAGACTGAGCATTAATTACGGTCTTCATCAGGATTATTGCTTACCATTTTTCCATGGGACAGTTGGGGAAACTCAATCAATGCAAAATATTCTCCAGGCCGTCAGCATTAAATGCAAAAGAATTTAAAATTTCAAAAGGAAGATAATATGGAACATACAAAAAAGGATGTTCCATCTTCTTCTCTGTAAGTAAGAAACAGACAGACAGTCAGTTTTGTGAATCAGGAATCAAGAATCTTCGGCTGCTCTCTCTCTCTCTCTCTCTCGTCAACACTATGAAAAAAAGAGATAGAAATCTGATACAGAAATACAAGATCTAATCCAGAAGAACATCAGCAATCTGAAGAAGAAGAACATCAAATCAAAATAAGAATCTTCTTTCTTCTATACTCCAGGACACATCAAAGGACAATAAATCCTCTATCTGTCAAGATGTTCCTGTACTTTGTCTGGTCAAAGCTGAAAGACTGAATGCCTATCACCCTGAAGCAAAGCTCCATTTTCCTGAACCATTCAATATCTCATGGGGAGCCCTTTGCTGACAACAAATCCACAAAACTCATCTCAGTTGTACATTAAGAAAGAGAAGACAAAATCAATCTCTCACCCCCCCCCACTGTATAAAGGGTTCTTAACTCCCTTCAAAAGTTATTCCTGGTTGCAAGTCACCTGACCAAAAGACTTGAGGATTGGTTTTTGAGCACCTGATCAAAAGCTCATTGGTGTCATGCACCTGATCAAAAATATGAGTGGATTCCTACCAGGTTGGTAGAAGAGTGGATGTACCCATGTTGGAGAACCACTATAAATTTCTTGTGTTGTCTAGTTTCTCTTTTCCTTTGTTTCTTGTTGTGGCTATGATAGTTAGGATTGCTGTGTTTGTGCTTTAATTTTATTCCTACAGCACTAGGAATAGATTGAAGTAGTTAGAAAATTTTATAAAAACCCTAAATACTCTATTCACCCCCCACCCCCTCTAGAGTATTCCAGATCTAACCCCTCACTTTCACTTCGAATTCGTAGTCGAATTCTCCTGTGGGGTGGCGAGCACGTGTCCGTGCGAACCGTGTTAACACTAATGAACTCTTCAACGTCTACTTAGGAATGCAAATACACTTGTTTTAGGAACCTGCGCGTTCCTATATTGTTGTTATTGTTTGTGTGAGGTCGCTAATGTGTGTCTTGTTCACCTATAGGTGACTCGTAGTGGTGCTGGGCAATCTGAGCCCCAACATTTTGATGAGAGTGCGACACCAACTGAGGTACCTACAGTACCTCCTTCTGCGGAGACTGTGTGCTTAGTTGCTGAGACGCTGTTTGTAATGATTCATGAGCATCCTACTGGGCAGGCGCAGCCGGCATTGGTGCCAGAATGGGTTGTTGTACGACCAGAACCTATTGCGGTTGTTGATCCTCGGTCAGCTGAATGGCAGTTGAAGCAGTTTTTGAGCTTTAATCCTCCTACGTTCACAGGTGTGGGATCCCCAACGTAGTCGAAAGATTGGTTGACGCGCGTCAAGCGAATATTTACGGAGATAAGGACGGAGGAAAATCAGAAGGTCACCTTGGCTACCTTCTTGTTGGAAGGAGAGGCTCGACTATGGTGGGACGAGATAGAGTTACACCACTTAGCAGGCAGGTGATGCAGTTAAAACTCCAAAAATTGGTGAGTATTCCCGCGGCACCCCGGGCAGTTTATTTAATGAAAAAGGAGGATTTGGTTTTATTTAGAAAATGGGGCGCGTGGATTTATTTATTTGGATATAAAACGGTTTAGATCGAGTTTTAACGAAAGGAGGCAAGTGCACCTATCGTGAGTAGTATAGGATATTCCGGTGTGGAATATCGAGGTCGTATTGTTCTCGGGGTATGTTCGATTATTTCTACTCTTCCGTGGAGGGGACTATTATTTTATCGATAATTACTTGTCGGGTATTTTATATATAATAAAAAATGACCGAAAACAGAAAGCATAAAAGAGAAAGCAATAAAGGTGGAGCCGATGAAAAGTTTAGCGCAACGGTATCGAATCGAAATTGAACTAAAATAAACATTTAATAAAAAGAGATCCTAAGTTTTAAATTAATTAAGGCGGAGACTTGGCCGTGGAGGTTCCACTAAAATGAGCTCACCTAGCTATAGGATTATCGCTCACCTGAACGCTAAGACTATTTGACCGAACGTTAGTCCAACGAAAGATTCCTCTTAATGCATGCATTACACTAAGATCCCCGCTATTGGGTGGGGAACCCAATCCGGTAGAGTTGGTGTGCCTCCTCTCTCGAGGGTTAGTGAGAAACTCCATTTACCAAGGGGCGATCGGTCCATATGCATGGCCTCTCGGCTAGCTAGCGTATGGACTACAGAAATAGAGCCCACACATCGATATGTGGTTCTACGCTTTGTAAACCCGAGGCAAACCTTAAGTAATTTTAATTAATTGGAAAAATAGGACCTTTAATTATTTAAACTATTTTATTTATCCCAATGCTCTTTGATACTGAGGGATAAAAATTGTTAGCCACTCATCATAATGGGGACGGCTTGCGGTGAAAGCGATAAAAGGAAAGCAGTATATAAAGCGGGAAAAAAAGCAGAAAAGGAAAGCTGTAAAGAAAGCAGAAAATTTCAAGTCCTACTCAAACAAGTAGGACTGAAATGAAAGCAAAAAATGCGAGTCCCGGCTCAAATGAGTGGCCGGGAGAAATGAAAGCGAGTCATACTCAAACGAGTAGGAGGAAATAAATGCAACGCACGCACACACTCGACAAAAATTAAAACTCACGCACACACTTGACATGAAATGAAACACACGCATACAACAGAATGTAAAAACTCACACACTCTACTGGAAAGGAAATAAAACACTGCGCCATTTCACTTTTAACGAGTAGGCGGAAATAAATGCGCACACATAAAAAATTGCAAAAAACTAATTTACCGAAAAATTAAAATAACTACATTTCTACCTCTAGAATGCTGTAGAAATGCATAAAAAGCTAAAATAAAAATTAAACGAGTAATTGGGTTGCTCGAAAAATTAAAACGAATACATTTCTACCGCAAGAATGCAGTAGAAATGTGTAAAATGAAGACAAAAAAATTAAACGAGCAAAACTTTAAAATAAAATTAAAGTGCGCGAAAAATTAAAACGACTTTATAGTCATTCCTATAACTCCGTAAAAGTGAATAAAAAGTGAAAATAAAGCGAAAAAAACGAGAAATTTTACGAACTAAAAGGGAAAATCTAAGTTAATGAAAGATAAAAATCACTTTGAAAATGCTTTTACGGATTTATAGAAATGCATAAAAAGCTATAAAAATCCTAAGTCTAACATAGTTGAGTGAACAATTAATGAAAACATCAAAGTAAAAACTATACTCATACACTCACACGCGCATTCTAAAGAACAGAAAAACAAAAGAAACAAAATAAGATTTCATAAGAGAGTTGTTTAGATGGAATCCCAAACCATATAAAGGGAGAAAAATACAAATTTTATTAAGTAAAACGAGTTACATAGAAAGGTAAAAACAAAAACTAAGGAGCGGGGGAGAAAATCCCTTACATAAGCTTTGGAATCATCTAAACAGCATAACATATTAGCAAAATGGATCCAAAAAGTGGAACAGGATTACAAGCAGAAGCTCTGAATTTATAGAGAACTTTTTCATGGGACACGCCCCCTGACATGGGCATGTAGGGGGGCGTGTCAGCACTGTACAAAATGCGGCTGGAGAGATTTGACATCAGAGTTGACTTCGGCTGAAATCATGGCGGTCACGCCCTATATCACGGCCGTGATGGGGAGATGGAACTGGGCGCAAGTCAAGTCGAAAAGTCGTGGCGCGGGTCTTGTCGTGCCAGGTGGAGTAGTCACGCCCCAGGTCATGGGCGTGATGCTGGGCGTGTCTGGTTGATCGACGTTTGTCGAGCGGAAAATGTCGAGCGGGAGTGACACGAGAATTGGTCACGGGGCATGTCACCGGACACGGGCGTGTGTCCGGGCATGTCAAGCTATTTTCATAAAAAATTGCTGATTTCACGGGATTTGAGCTATCACGCCCTGGTCATGGGCGTGACCACCAGTACATGGACGTGTACTTGACTTTTTTGCAATTATTCCTGAAAAATTCAGGAAACAAAAATAACTGAAGTTAGAATAATTTTTACGAAAAAGAAGCAATTTATTAAAGAAAAATATACAAAAATAACAAAAATAAACTAAAATAACCTATTTATTGTACATAAATATAAGTATATTTATAATTCATCAAATACCCTCATACCTAAGCTTTTGCTATTCTAGAGCAAAAGTTGGAGATGAACTTATAAGGAATTAAAGAAATCCTAAGTTTAACTACCGCTTGACTTAATTAAAAGTAAGATCAAAATAAACATCCGGGGTACTAGAGTTAAATCCTAATTTATGAAAATGTTATAAATAGGGAAGAGTTTAAAAAAGTCTTCTAGATAAAACAAATAAAAAACAAAAAATTATTTTTGTTAGTTTAACAAACATGGATTGAAATTATATAAAAAACCTTTTGCTTAAAAGAAGTTAAAGGAAATAATGCAATTTAAAAATTATGCTGTCAAAAAAATTTAAATTAATTCTAGAATCATTGAAATAGGATAAGTGGTTTGGTGGTTTATGAAGAGGGCTTCGATTTTTGAAGTGAGGTAATTTTTTTCGAACCTCTATATATTTTTTTCTTTTGAATTATTAGGAAAATGAAATCTTATTTTTCTAACATATAAATTTTTTCTTTCTTCATAAATAATAAATAGCCCAATGTATATGTATAGGAGTAATGAATTTTATCCTCTTACATCGTAACATATAATCTTTTTAAATATTGGGTGTCTATGTTTACAGAACGAAATATTATTTTTATTCACATAAGATCTTTTTAAGGGATAACATAGGGGTAAGCATGTCAAGTAAGACATGAAAAAATGGAGGTGGGTTTGTTTTTTCAAAAAAATAGATTTTAATAAAACGTTTTGAGAGCAACCTTTTTAAAATGAACGTTCCTATGTTTCTAAAAGCATGAAGTAGAAATAATTGAAATCCATGGTTGTTATTTTCAAAACATAAAAGACGAGCTTTTATTTATAAAAATTAGAAGTGGTGGTGAAAAACAAGTTCTCTATTATAAGGAAAAGACAAAAAAATTTAAAACTTAACCCCAAACACTTAAATCTTCAAACTTTAATTAATAAACAAATAGTAAATAAAGAATAAGTAAATTTTGCTTATAAATTAACTCGAAAGTAGATTTTTGGAGAGCGAAAAAGGTCAAGGATGAGATATTTGATTTATTTGTTACATAATTAACAACATATTTTTGGATTTTTTAGAGTTTTCATCATTTTTTTGATTTTTTTTACTATTATCTTTTTTTGTGCATTTTTAAAGGTGTTTTTATCTTTTTTTTAAGTTATTATCATTTTTTTGTTTTTATATTTTTAGAGTTATTCTCTTTTTTGGGATTTTTTATTATCTTTTTTGGGATTTTTGATTTTCTCAGTATTTGTTAGCGTTTTTAGTTTATTTTGATAAGTTATTTACAAGAAAGAGGATAAAAAAGTGTTATTTACGAAGTAGAGAGGGGGGGGGAGAGATTTTTACAAAAATGTACAAAGTAAAAACTTGATGGCCCACAAACAGACTCTTATATCATTGGTTGGTTAGATGAGTCTAACGTCGCGGGCTTGCTAAAAAGCGAGATTTTATAAATAAGAATAGAGGGGGAGGAAAGAGAAAGATTTATTTTTACAAAAACAAAATTTACAAAGTAAAATAAAATTTTTTTTGAATTTTTGTTTTATAAATTTTTGTTTGAAATTTTTTTTTGTTTTATGATTTGTTTTTTTTTTTGAGTTTTTGATTGAGAAAACAAGAACGTTTTTTTAAAAGTTTTTGAATTTTTGTAAACTTTTTTGTATTTTTGGATGGGTGCAGAAAATATAACTGTCAAAATAAGAAACTAAGAATACATCCCCATACTTAAACCCAACATTGTCCCCAATGTTGCAATCTGAGTATGCGGACCGATAATATACAGAATATAATATGTACAAAATAAAAGGGGAGGGGGTAGGAACTACCCTTACACGAGTTCGGGGAGGACCAGGGTTGAAATCCTGCATTATTTAGAAGAAAATGCAAAAATATAACATGAAAATCGTAAAATGATAAACTCGACGAAAAGGTTGCGGGTGTAGGGGGGCAGGTGTGTGTGTGACTCAAAGCGAACATCTTATCTTATGAGCGTAACAGAAATGCGACCCTCTATCGCACACAAAAACATGAAGCGCGCCGAAGCGAAAAAGAAATATAATTGTGTAGAAAATTTTTTATTTATTTCAAAAGTTTATTATTTTTTTGGTAAAATACTTTTTTGGGTTTTTGAAAAGAAATAAAAAAAATTAAAACAAAATAAATATACGGGAAATTTTTTGTGGTTGTCATGAGAGGATTTTTTTATATATATATATTTTAAAATAACAAATTAGTATATATATATATATATATATATATATATATATATATATATATATATATTTGTGTTTTTACTTTGGTTTTTTTTGTTTCTATGTGTTTTGTGGGTTTTAACTTTTTTTGGTTTTTGAGTTTTGTAGTTTTTATAGTTTTGTTTTTTGGTTTTTTTTGTAAGTGTTTGTTTTTTTTTGAGTTTTGTAGATTTTTAGAGTTTTTAGATTTATAGGTTTTAGGTTTTTGTTTTTTTAGTGTTTGAGTTTTTTTCATAAAAATAAAAAAAATTTAGTTATTTATATTTTTTAGATTTCTTTGGTTTTATAGGTTTTGCAAGTTTTTATTTTTATAGGTTTTTTTTATTTTTGTTGAAACAACGCTATTTCATTTTTGTGTTTTTTTATAGATCAATATATATAAAATAATAAGTATAAAATAAGTAATTTCTTTTTTTATATGGTTTTTTTGGTAGTTTTATTATTATTATTATTAGTATTTTTTTTGTTGGCCATTTTAAATTTTTGTTATATATATATATAAATAAGTTAAATTAATAGGTCTCCAGCATTAAAAATAACGACACGAAAAACTCCCCGGCAACGGCGCCAAAAACTTGATGCACCTAAATCCTCTAGTGCGTGCTTTACAAAAAGATCACCAAAAACGCAAGGAATCGAAAAACTACCCGGATCATTTATCTTTGTAGGAAGATTGGAATTTTTTATGACCATCGAGCATTCTTCATTTAACGTAACATGAGATAAATTTTCTAATTTTTTTTGTTCGTTAACAATTCCTTAAGATATTTAGCGTATTTTGGCATTTGGCTAATCGCTTCATGAAATGGCAAATTGATATGAATTTGTTTAAACATTTCAGAAAAGCGTTGGTATTGATCATCTAGCTTATCTTTCCTAAGCTTAGCGGGGTAGGGAGGCAGTCGAAATTCTTTTAAAATATCGGGATCATTATTTTTAAAACCATATTTTTCTTTTTCCAAAATAGATGTTTCTTGTTCATTTTCAAAAATAGAGTTTTCTTTTCCAAAATTTTTATCAGTTATTTCTTCGTCACTAATTTGTGTAGCAGTAGGAGTGGCAATCACCTTTGGCTCTTCCCTTGTGGTGGGCTCGTGAATTACCTTGCCACTCCGAAGGGAAATCGCTTTCACGTGCTCCCTTGGGTTTAGCTCGGTGTTTGAGGGAAGCGTCCCAGGTGGCATCTCGGAAACCATCTTTGTTAATTGACCCACCGTATTCTCTAAATTTTTCATTGAGCCTGTTAGATTTCTAATGGTCGCTTCATTAGTGCTTATGTATTTTGAAAGCATTTCCTCCAAAGAGGAAGGTTTTTGAAAATGTTGATTTTGTTGTGGTGGTGGTGGTGGTGGAGTGAAATCGTGCGGTGGACGTGCGGCATTCGCCGGAGTACTCCAAGAAAAATTTGGATGGTTACGCCATCCAGGGTGATATGAGTTTGAAAAAGAATTAAAACCAGGCGGAGCAGAAAAATTAGAAAACGCAGAAAAGTTTGAAGCATTATTTTGAGCAGGCCTGGGTATGTTCCCCAGATAATCCACCTGCTCGGCAGCAGCAGCATTTGCATTTTCATATACCTGAGCGGCGGAGGAAGCAGTCATCTCTGAAATCTTCTTGTTCAGCATTTCAACTTGCAGCGCCAGTTGCGAAACAGAGTCCACTTCGTAGATACCTGCAGATTTATTTGGGCGAGTCCTAGACGAGTTCCACTGGTAGGTGTTCATCGCCATGTCCTCGATATGCTCAAGAGCGGCTTCCGGAGTTTTGCGGTCCAAAGAACCAGCGGAAGCGGTATCTATCATTTACTTAGTCTCTTGATTTAGCCCATTATAAAATCTCTGAACCTGTAACCATACAGGCAGAGCATGATGAGGGCATCTTCTCAAAAGTTCTTTGAACCTCTCCTAAGTATCATAGATGGTCTCAGAAGCAATTTGAGAGAACGAAGTTATATCATTTCTTAGCTTAGCAGTTTTAGCGGTAGGGAAATAACGAGAGAGAAACTTTTCAGTTAAAATGTTCGATGTAGTGATTGATCCTCTTGAAAAAGAACTCAACCACTGTTTGGCTTTACTTCTTAAGGAGAAGGGGAAGAGTCTTAGCTTTATAGCATCGTCTGAGACACCATTTTTTTGAAGGTGTCAGAGATTTCAAGAAAATTGGCAATATGCAAGTTCGGATCTTCATCTTGTAATCCGTCGAACTGTACATATTGCTGCACCATTTGTACGATGCTAGGCTTAAGCTTGAAGTTATTGTTCACAATTGCTGGTCGAACAATACTTGTTTCTGTACCCTCCAGGTTGGGCCGAGCATAATCGGACATCGTCCTTTGCTGGGCAAACGCTGGGTTAGGGTCTCCCATTTCAGAGTTGAAGTTACAATCACCGTCGGAATCCTCAACCACTGTTTGAGAAGTGGAACCACTGAATCATAAGTTTCTCCGAAAGGAGCGTTCGATTTCGGGGTCCAAGTCTACAAGTAGCGACGGATTCGTGCGGGTCATGCACTAAGAAAACTAGAAGGAGAATGGAGGAAAGAAAAAGAAAAGACGGGAAATAAAAAAAACTTGAATAGGAAAATAGAGAAAGGTAAAAAAAAATTTCATTTTTATAGAAGTAATAGCGAAAGCGTTTTCCTAATATTGATGAAAAAGAGTCCCCGACAACGGGCCAAAAACTTGATGGGCCAAAACACGAACAGGCAAGTGTACCTGTCGAATTGTAGTATCAAAGTCGTATTTAAACACGAGATTGTCAAGTACTGCTACCCACGCTTGAACTATTATCCTACCGAAAGAAAGTGGGTTTTGAGAATTTTTAAAATTAAAATGAAACGAAATTTAAAACGGAACTATGGATTAAAAGATAGCACTTGATCGATGATTCACCATGAAAAGAGATAGGAGAAATAAAAATATAATTTTATAATTGCGACTTAACTCGACGGTGACGGATCCGAAAATAAGACAAAATCTCGCTAGAGCATTAAGTCTCCTAACTTATAGACACTTTGATCGAAATCTCTTTACAGATCAAAGAGGCCTAAAGTTGCATTATCGAGGCGATCCGCACTATTGGATTTGACTCCAATCTGGAGGATTTTCGTCGTCCTATCTCTAGGATTGCGTGCAACACCTTCCTTCTTTGAGTGATCTTTCAAATCAATGAGTCTCTCGACTACTATGAAATGAGATCAAAGGCCTACTACCGTATACCGGAAATACGGAGTCGGCTCGAAATAAATCAAAGAGGGATCGAGCGAAAGTTAGCAAAAATAAAATTACGAAGTAAAAAGAATTCCTATCTCAAATCATGGATCCTCATGATCAAATGCTAAAAGAATATTACATACACATGGTTAAGAAAGAAAGCACGAAAAGATAAAAAAAATTCATTTTCATTGAGATATAAAATGGTGTACAGGATAATGAAAGAGACAAGATTATGCTAATAAAAAAAATTACAATAACAAGAAAAAGAAATCTACTTAGCAACAAGGAAAGAAAAAACTTGCACTTGAACTAGCTATCTCACTTGCTCTCTTTCCAATCCAACCCCTAAAGCTTGAGGCAAGGGCCCCTTTTATAGATGAGGGGAAGGTTCTAGAATGAAATGAAGAAGAGGGGGCAAGGGGGGGTGGCCGGCCATGTAAAGGAGAGAGGGTGCATGCATGAATTAAATGAAGTGGAGAGTGCATGCATGATATTTAATGAGGTGGAGAGAGAAAGGAGGTTCATTATATTTTATTTTTATGGAAATAAAATAGAGAATATAAAATGAAGAGGGGGAGATGAATGAGAAATAAATAAGAGAGAGAGAGGAAAGTGGCCGACCAACATATGAATGGGGAGAAAAATGCATGAATGGGAAGGTACATGCATGAAATTAAGTGAGGTGGAGAGCATGACGTGGCCGGCCATGCCTTGGGTAAATGAGCTATTTTTTATGGGCTTGGGTTCACCAAGAGGAGGAGCTCGGTTTGCATCATGTGAGCTGCTTCATCATTGAAGTGGGCTTAACTTGAAGGCTTCATGGACTCGGGTTGCACTAATGAAGAAGGACGGGCTGTACCATGGTGAAGAAGTGGGGAGGAGGCCGGGCTGCACCAAGAAGAGAGCTCGGGTTGGATCAATGAAGGAGGGCCGGGCTGCTCCATGTAGGCTGCACCATGACTTGAGAGCTCGGGTAGCATGTAGGGGGGCTGCATCATGATGTGGGCTGCACCATAAGTGGCTGGGCTGCAAAACAAAATAAAACATAACAAATTAGACACATATTTTATATCAAAACATTAATTATTATAACATACATAACATAACATAAAATAAAAATAAGATTGAACATAATATAAACATAACATAACATAAAAAAATATATTCATAACAAACAAATAAGATATGAAAGTAATCATAACAAGAATAAAGTAGGCAAAAATACCAATTAACTTAGGAATTTCTTAAACTAAACTATACCAAAAATGATGACTATAAGTAGTCATCACTAGATGAGAGCCTGATAGCGGGATCTACTCGGGGTCCACTACTAACACCATCGAGTGACTTCCAGCCCTGCCAGCTAGGTGAGATCCTGACAACGAGATCTTATCGAGGCCGAAGGATGACACCGAGTGACTTCCAGACCTGCCAGCTAGGTGTGAGCCTAACAGCGGGATCTGCTCACAGTCAAGTACTACCGCCATCGAGTGACTTCCAGCCCTACCAGCTAGGTGAGAGCCTAACAGCGGGATCTTCTCGAGGCCCAAGGTTGACACCGAGTGAATTTCAGCCCTGCCAGCTAGGTGAGAGCCTGACAGTGGGATCTGCTTGGGGTCCACTACTACAGTCATCGAGTGACTTCCAGCCCTGCCAGCTAGGTGAGAGCCTGACAGCGGGATCTGCTCGAGGCCCAAGGATGATACCGAGTGACTTCCAGCCCTGCCAGCTAGGTGGGAGCTTGACAACGGGATCTGCTTGGGGTCCACTACTACCGCCATCGAGTGACTTCCAGCCCTGCCAGCAAGGTGAGAGCCAGGCAGCGGGATCTGCTCGAGGCCCAAGGATGACAACGAGTGACTTCCAGCCCTGGCAGCTAGTTGAGAGCCTGATAGCAGGATCTGCTTGGGGTCCACTACTACCGCTATCGAGTGACTTCCAGCCTAGCCAGCTAGGTGAGAGCCTTACAGCAGGATCTGCTCGAGGCCCAAGGATGACACCGAGTGACTTCCAGGCCTCCCAGCTAGGTGGGGGCCTTACAGCGGGATCTGCTCGGGGTCCACTACTACCGCCATTGAGTGACTTCCAGCCCTGCCAGCTAGGTGAGAACCTGGTAGCGGGATCTGCTCGAGGCCCAAGGATGACACTGAGTGACTTCCAGCCCTGCCAGCTAGGTGGGAGCTTGACAGCGGGATCTGCTCGGGGTCCACTACTACCGCCATCGAGTGACTTTCAGCCTGCCAGCTAGGTCAGAGCTTGGCAGCGGGATCTACTCGAGGCCCAAGGATGACAACGAGTGACTTACAGCCTTGCCAGCTAGGTGGGAGCCTGACAACGATATCTGCTCGGGGTCGAATACTACCTCCATCTAGTGACTTTCGGCCCTGCCAGCTAGGTGAGAGCATGACAGCGGGATCTGCTCGAGGCCCAAGGATGACACTGAGTGACTTCCAGCACTGCCAGCTAGGTGGGAGCCTGACAGCGGGATCTGATTGGGGTCGACTACTACCGCCATCAAGTGACTTCTAGCCCTGCTAGCTAGCTGAGAGCCTGACAGCGGGATCTGCTCGAGGCACAAGGATGACACCGAGTGACTTTCAGCCCTGTCAGCTAGGTGAGAGCCTGACAGCGGGATCTGCTCGGGGTCCACTACCAATACCATCGAGTGACTTCCAGCCTTCCACCTAGGTGAGAGCCTGACAGCGGGATCTGCTCGAGGCCCAAGGATGACACCGAGTGACTTCCAGCCCTGCCAGCTAGGTGAGAGCCTGACAGTGGGATCTGCTCGGGGTCCACTACCAATACCATCGAGTGACTTCCAGCCCTGCCAGCTAGGTGAGAGCCTGATAGCGGGATCTGCTCGAGGCCCAAGGATGACACCGAGTGACTTCCATCCCTGTCAGCTAGGTGAGAGCCTGACAGCGGGATCTGCGAGGGGTCCACTACCAATACCATCGAGTGACTTCCAGCCCTGCCAGCAAGGTGAGATCTTGACAGCGGGATCTTCTTGAGGCCCAAGGATGACACCGAGTGACTTCCAGCCCTGCCAGCTAGGTGAGAGCCTGACAGCGGGATCTGCTTGGAGTCCACTACTACCACCATCGAGTGACTTGCAGCCCTGCCAGCTAGGTAAGAGCCTGACAGCAGGATCTGCTTGAGGCCCAAGAATGACACCGAGTGACTTCCAGCCATGCTAGCTAGGTGAGAGCCTGACAGCGGGATCTGCTCGGGGTCCACTACTACCACCATCGAGTGACTTCGAGCCCTGCCAGCTAGGTGAGAGACTAACAACAGGATCTGCTCGAGGCCCAAGGATGACACCGAGTGACTTCCAGCCCTGCCAGCTAGGTGAGAGTTTGACAGCGGGATCTGCTCGGGGTCCACTACTACCACCATCGAGTGACTTCCAGCCCTGCCAGCTAGGTGAGAGCCTAACATTGGGATCTGCTCGGGGTCCACTACTACCACCATCGAGTGGCTTCCAGCCCTGCCAGCTAGGTGATAGCCTAACAGCGGGATCTGCTCGAGGCCCAAGGATGACACCGAGTGACTTCCAGCCCTGCTAGATAGGTGAGAGCTTGACAACGGGATCTACTCGGGGTCCACTACTACCACCATCGAGTGACTTCCAGCCCTGCCAGCTAGGTGAGAGCCTGACAGCAGGATCTGCTCGAGGCCCAAGGATGACACCGAGTGACTTCCAGCCCTACTAGCTAGGTGAGAGCCTGAGAGCGGGATCTGCTCGTGGTCCACTACTACCACCATCGAGTGACTTCCAGCCCTGCCAGCTAGGTGAGAGCCTGACAGCGAGATCTGCTCGAGGCCCAAGGATGACACCGACTGACTTCCAGCCCTGCCAGCTAGGTGAGAGCCTGACAATGGGATCTGCTTGGGGTCCACTACTACCACCATCGAGTGACTTCCATCCATGCCAGCTAGGTGAGAGCCTGACAGCGGGATCTGCTCGAGGCCCAAGGATGACACTGAGTGACTTCCAGCCCTGCCAGCTAGGTGAGAGCCTGATAGCGTGATCTGCTTGGGGTCCACTACTACCGCCATCGAGTGACTTCCAACCCTGCGAGCTAGGTGAGAGCCTTACAGCAGGATCTGCTCGAGGCCCAAGGATGACACCGAGTGACTTCCAGCCCTGCCAGCTAGGTGGGAGCTTGACAGCGGGATCTGCTCGACGTCCACTACTACTGCCATCGACTGACTTCCAGCCCTGCCAGTAAGGTGAGAGCCTGGCAGCGGGATCTGCTCGAGGCCCAAGGAAGACAACGAGTGACTTCCAGCCCTGCCATCTAGGTTGGAGCCTGACAGCGGGATCTGCTCGGGGTTCACTACTATCGCCATCGTGTGACTTCCAGCCCAGCCAGCTAGGTGAGAGCCTGACAGCGGGATCTGCTCAAGGCCCAAGGATGACACCGAGTGACTTCCAGCCCAGCCAACTAGGTGGGGTCCTGACAGCGGGATCTGCTCGGGGTCCACCACTACTGTCATCGAGTGACTTCCAGCCCTGCTAGCTAGGTAAGAGCCTGGTAGCGGGATCTGCTCGAGGCCCAAGGATGACACTAAGTGACTTCTAGCCCTGCCAGCTAGGTGGGAGCCTGACAGCGGGATCTGCTCGGGGTCCACTACTACCACCATTGAGTGACTTCCAGCCCTGCCTGCTAGGTGAGAGCCTGGTAGCGGGATCTGCTCGAGGCCCAAGGATGACACCGAGTGACTTCTAGCCCTGCCATCTAGGTGGGAGCCTGACAGCGGGATCTGCTCGGGGTCCACTACTACCGCCATCAAGTGACTTCTAGCCCTGCCAGCTAGGTGAGAGCCTGGTATTGGGATCTGCTCGAGGCCCAAGGACGACACTGAGTGACTTCCAGCCCTGCCAGCTAGGTGGGGGCCTGACAGCGGGATCTGCTTGGGGTCCACTACTACCTCCATCGAGTGACTTCCAGCCCTGCTAGCTAGGTGAGATCATAATAGCGTGATCTGCTCGAGGCCCAAGGATGACACCGAGTGACTTCCAGCCCTGTCAGCTAGGTGAGAGCCTGATAGCGGGATCTGCTCGGTGTCCACTACCAATAACATCGAGTGACTTCCAGCCCTGCCACCTAGGTGAGAGCCTGACAGCGGGATCTGCTTGAGGCCCAAGGATGACACCGAGTGACTTCCAGCCATTGCAGCTAGATGAGAGCCTGATAGCGGGATCTGCTCGTGGTCCACTACAAATACCATCGAGTGACTTCTAGCCCAACCAGCTAGGTGAGAGCCTGATAGTGGGATCTTCTCGAGGCACAAGGATGACACTGAGTGACTTCCAGCCCTGTCAGCTAGGTGAGAGCCTGATAGCGGGATCTGCTTGGGGTCCACTACCAATACCATCGAGTGACTTCCATCCCTTCTAGCTAGGTGAGATACTGACAGCGGGATCTGCTCGAGGCCCAAGGATAACACCGAGTGACTTCCAGCCCTGCCAGCTAGATGAGAGCCTGACAGCGGGATCTTCTCGGGGTCCACTACTACCACCATCGAGTGACTTCCAGCCCTGCCAGCTAGGTGAGAGCCTGACAGCGAGATCTGCTGGAGGCCTTGCCCAAGGATGACACCAGTGACTTCCAACCCTGCTAGCTAGGTGAGAGCCTGACAGTGGGATCTGATCGGGGTCCACTACTACCACCATTGAGTGAATTCCAGCCCTGCCAGCTAGGTGAGAGCCTGATAGCGGGATCTGCTCGAGGCCTAAGGATGACACCGAGTGACTTCTAGCCCTGCCAGCGAGGTGAGAGCCTGACAGCGGTATCTGCTCGGGGTCCACTACAACCACCATCGAGTGACTTCCAGCCATACCAGCTAGGTGAGAGCTTGACAGCGGGATTTGCTCGAGGCCCAAGGATGACATCGAGTGACTTCAAGCCCTGCCAGCTAGGTGAGAGTTTGATATCGGGATCTGCTCGGGGTCCACTACTACCACCATCGAGTGACTTCCAGCCCTGCCAGCTAGGTGAGATCCTGACATCGGGATCTGCTCGAGGCCCAAGGATGACAACGAGTGACTTCCAGCCCTGCCAGCTAGGTGAGAGCCTGACAGCGGGATCTGCTAGGGGTCCACTACTACCACCATCGAGTGACTTCCAGCCCTGCCAGCTAGGTGAGAGCCTGACAGCGGGATCTGCTCGAGGCCCAAGGATGACTCCGAGTGACTTCCAGCCCTGACAGCTAGGTGAGAGCCTGACAGCGGGATCTGCTCGGGGTCCACTACTACCACCATCGAGTGTTTCCAGCCCTGCCAGCTAGGTGAGGCCTGACAGCGTGATCTGCTCGAGGCCCAAGGATGACACCGAGTGACTTCCAGCCCTGCCGGCTAGGTGAGAGCCTGACAGCGGAATCTGCTTGGGGTCCACCACTACCACCATCGAGTGACTTCCAACCCTGCCAGCTAGGTAAGAGCCTGACAGCGGGATCTGCTCAAGGCCCAAGGATGACATCGAGTGACTTCCAGCCCTGCAAGCTAGGTGAGAGCCTCACAGCGGGATCTGCTCGGGGTCCACTACTACCACCATCGAGTGACTTCCAGCCCTGCTAGATAGGTTAGAGCCTGACAGCGGGATCTGCTCGAGGCCCAAGGATGACACCGAGTGACTTCCAGCCCTGCCAGCTAGGTGAGAGCCTGATAACAGGATCTGCTCGGGGTCCACTACTACCACAATCGAGTAACTTCCAGTCCTGCCAGCTAGGTGAGAGCGTGGCAGCGGGATTTACTCGTGGCCTAAGGATGACACCGAGTGACTTCCAGCCCTGTCAGCTAGGTGAGAGCCTGACAGAGGGATCTGCTTGGGGTCCACTACTACCACCATCGAGTGACTTCCGGCCCTGACTTCCAGCCCTACCATCTAGGTGAGAGCCAGGCAGTGGGATCTGCTCGAGGCCCAAGGATGACACCGAGTGACTTCCAGCCATGCTAGCTAGTGAGAGCCTGACAGCGGGATCTGCTCGGGGTCCACTACTACCACCATCGAGTGACTTCCAGGCCTGCCAGCTAGGTGAGAGCCTGAGAGTGGGATCTGCTCGAGGCCCAAGCATGATACCGAGTGTAATGCCCCCGGTTGTTTTGTGCTTTGTTTGATCTTTGATTGGCGTTACGATGTCACATCTCCGGCCTTTTGCCATTGTAGAGCGTGGTCTTAGCTCTTTAGGTTCCTTATGTAGCCTGGTTGTAGCCTGTTAGCAAGATTCCCCCCCTAGCCGGAGTTTGTTTTGGTGACTCGGTTGGTCCTCTTAGAGAATGCTTTTGTTTTGACTTCGGGAGGTGTTAGCCCGAGTGTGAGATCGTCGGACGTTGTTTTCGACCTCACTGTTGTTTTCGTGGCTTGGGTGTTTAGCTACGGGGCAGGTTTTGCGCGAAGTCCGAGATCATTTGCTTTCGCGTCATTTTGACGTTTGTTATGTTAGTTGTATGTTTGTTGTGCTGTGCATGACCTGGTGTGGCCGAGCTTGTTAGGCTGGTGCCTTGTTTATTTTTTTAGCTAAGGAGTTTAGCTGTTTTTTTGTGTATGTTTGGGTGACAAGTCCTTGGTCGCGGGCGTGACCCAGGGTGTGTCGAGCTCGGATATAGCTCTCGGTTGTGTGGTCGACGAAATTCGTCCGACGGGCGTTTTTGGTAGGAACACGGCCTGTGACACGGGCGTGTCACAGGGCGTGTCACAGGGGGTGTCCCCTTCGGTTCATCGAGATGCGCTCGACGATTCGGGATTCATCAAGCTGTGCTCGACGATTTGTCGAGCTGTTCTCGACGATTCGTCGAGCGGTATTTGGGTGAGTACACGCCCCCCTGACACGGGCGTGTCATAGGGCGTTACTCCAGATCGGCGATCTGCACTCGACGATTGTCGAGTGCTAGATAGGTTGGTGCACGACCTGTGACACGGGCGTGTCACAGGGCGTGACCACTGTTTTGTCGAGCTGAGCTCGACGATCGTCGATTGGGTAGGTGAGTGAGTACACGCCCCATGCCACGGGCGTGTCGGACCTGACACGGGCATGTCACGGGCATGTCTGGGGCGTGTTCCGTATTTTTTCTCCTGAGTGCTTCCTTTTATGCCGTGAGTTGTTTTTCCTCCTCATTTCTTCGTTCCCGATTTTGGAGAAGCTTCCAGCGGAAGGTTTTGGGAGGTGGTCGTGTTGGAGTTTTGGCCGGTGATTTCTTGAGGATTTTTGCTCGATTTTTCTCGTGTGATAGCAGATTTGGCTTGCACTCGCCTAGATCTTCCTTCCTAGGTAAGTATCTTTTGTTCTAGGTGTTGGAACATGGTTTCACACTCCTTAGGTTTGAGAATATCAACTCCCTGCTTGTATTTGATGAGATTGGTTGTGTGATAGAGTGTGCAGGCTGATAGGTGAAAGGAAAGGAGAAGAGCTTCAAAAGGTTACTACCGCCCGGCGACAACCTTATCGCAGCGCGGTAACCATCTCGATCGACGCATATTGGTTCGATGGTCGACAGCCCATTTATCAGCTAAGGAAGGATCGTCGACAATCAAAAGCTACCGCCCGGCGACAGGACGCTACCGCCGGCGGTATCCGGTCGACGTGCATCGAGGGGACGCTCGTCGACGATGGTACCTACCGCTCAGGCGATAGTCTTATCGCAGGCGGTAGAATTATCTGGCGAAATGGCGCTATCGCTCTGACTGGGCGCGGTAACCTTTACCGCCCGGCGATAGCTCTTTTGAAACGGCAGTTTCCTTAATGAGCAGTTATAGTTGCCGTTTCGGGAGACGTGTGGAGACAGCTGGCAGGCGTTATGCGCGAACCTACCGCCCGGCGATAGAGTTATCGCAGGCGGTAGTCTATTTTCTCCAAGACGTATAAAAAGCAGCGCCGTTTCCTCAAGACCTAAGCCTCCAGAGATTATTGACGAAGTGCTCCAGGAATACTAAGTTCGGCCGTCTTCCTACGTCCGTTCTACTCGTCTTCGTCAAAGAAAAAGCAAGGTTTCTTCCTCCCGTTCGAGATCGAAGAACTCCGGAGATCAAGGCTTCGCATCGTCTACGTCTAGCGACCGGGTGCTTTCCATCGAAGATCACAAGCACCAGCCGTAGATCTATCCGGAGAACTTCTCAAGAGGGAGAACCTAAACTTTAACGAATATATTTTTGTAATCTCTTTTTGTATCTTTTTCTTCTTCTATTGTTGTAAGTGGTAAGGGAAATCGACCGGGGAAGGTCGTCGGGATCCGGGTTGGATTCCGTGGAAAATCGTCCCGGGATTTGGGGCGTCTAGATCGGGGATCTAGCGGTGCTCTAAGACCCTTCCGGTTGTGGAGGTGAAGAGCGGCTCTAAGACCTTTCGGGGAGAAAGTGAAGAGCGGCTCTAAGACCCTTCCAGGTGTGGAGGTGAAGAGCGGCTCTAAGACCTTTCGGGGAGAAAGTGAAGAGCCAACCGGTCCGGGTTTTGGGTCGGTATAGAAAACCCAAGAGTTTTATTCACCGCCTCTGACCTCCGGCGTCATGGAGATCCATGTTGTATGTATTGTGTGTAAACATGTTTTAAATCAATCCTAATTACAAGTGTAACATTGTGTGTGACTAAATGATTCATATGAGATATTGTCTTCATATCATTGCCTCTTATGTTTACTTGTGAATGATAAGTCTAGTTTCACGTGTGTGCGCACAAGCTAAATTTGTACAGGAAAAGAGTGAATAACGTACCGCAGAACATTGGTTACCCAACGCTCTGCAGTAGTTTCCTATGCTCTGGTTCTGTGGACAAATTAACGCTTAAATTTCAAGAAACGCGTCGAACCTTATTCACCCCCACCCTCTAAGGTTGGCTACAAGATCCAACAAGTGGTATCATAGCCAGGTTATTCCAAAACGGTTTCACTACCGGGAATAATGGCCAACCTCCATCATGGACTGATGAGTGGGGATGAAAAATTGTACACCGAAAATGTGTTTGCACCACCTCTCTTTATAGGAGTGAACTATAACGAATGGAGAACTCTAATGAGAAAATTCCTTATGCTAACGGATGTAGAAGTTTGGAACATTACTTGTACCAAGCCCCCTTATAGCCTAAATAAGCACGAGTGTTATTTAAATGCCAAGGCTATGAACAGTTTGTTTTGTGGGCTTAGTCAAGAAATTTTTAAACGCATTCACATGTGTTCCGCTGCATATGAGATATAGGAATATCTTGAGTCTACTTATAGTTCTCATCTTGCAGATAATGACTTCGAGCAGTTTCTTATAGATCCAAGTGACGAGTCAAATGGAGATGCACTCTTGGAGGAAGTCAAGACAGACACGTCAAGCAAGAGGGGAGATGAACATCTGTCACTGGACGAGAAGAGCCAAGGGGAAGATGATAAAGGAACCTTGTGTTCAAATCTTGCCTCGTCCAAGAGCGCTGTAAGAAACTCAAACTCTCTCCGTGTATACAAGTCTGTTTATACACTGAATATGCTGAATATGAATAGGCGTAGACTTAAGAAACTGAAAAATATTAATTCAAAACTACGCTTGGAAAATAACCTTTTAAAAGCAAATGTTAGTGTAGAATCTTCCACTGTCGTGTCTAGTTCTCCTGTATACTCTTTAGAGGACAACTCTACACTTTGTATAAATTGTGAGAAGTTAAAAGAGAAACGTGAGGAGGAAGAGAAAGAGTGCATTTCTCTAAGAGAACAAAATGAGAAACTGTTTCTAGAAAACTTAGCGTCAAAGGGGGAGTGTGCTAAGTGTGTGGACTATAGAGTTGAAATCACTGAGATGAGTGAGGTCTTCGAAGAATATAGAAATAAGTATGAAGCCCACATTAACTCAATAGTCGCAATACTCAAGAATAGCACAACTGCCTACACCAAAGCGAGAACAAATCTCAAACAGAGAAATGAAGATTTGGAAACGAAAATCAACGTGCTTAAGGAAATTTTAAAGAAAATTCTCAACACATAAACGTGCAATATCAAGAAAATTCCAAACGCGCGTTGAACACAAGCTCACTCACGTCAGTTAGGAAAATCAAAGGGAGCAGTAAACTTCAAGCCAACGCGAGTGAAAACCTCAAATATGAAAATCATATCCACTGGCGAAAACCAACTACTCCATTTACAAAACTAATTGAACGCAGATATCCTTCAAAAAGTCTTTATGCTATGAGTCAGTATGGTAACAAGAAGTATTTCATGTCAGAAAGTAATCTCAACATGATTAATTCACAAAGACAATTGTGCCCAACCACAATCTCTCACGTAAGGACTCCTAGACATCCAAAAGAGAATCTGCAACATAAGAAAAACATCAAACCAAGGTATGAATGGAGACCAGTCACGCGACGTAGCACGCCCAGTCCGACGGACCGGGCGAACCCTCCTTCACCGGGTTCAACTGTATCACAACATTGTTGGGTTCCCAAAAGGAAAGTCATTTTCGGCTCCTTCTGGATACCCAAACCTCTCAACTCCTAAGTATGTCCCGTTAGTGAAGTAGAATGACACACTTGATCACGTCATGACTATCTCCTACTTCACATCGTACGTCTGATTTAGCTGTGCGGGACTCAAAGAGCTTAGGAGCAAATTAATACTGATCAAAATCCACTTTTCATGCATAATCAAGTGATAACAAAATAGAGATTAAATTGCCCACATAAAATGAAACCAAAAACATTCAAGAAAAATGTTCGGGCCGGTACCTGTATTATTACATCAATTTTTTAATTGTTCATAAATCTAAAAACTCGAAAGGGTACAAAGAAAAAATGGGATCACGCCTGTTCATCAGAGGATGTTGAAGAAATGCTGAGCTTCCTCATGATCTTCTTAAGCATCTTCTTCATGCCTTTGATCTCCTTTCCCTGCTCCTCCATGAGGCTATGAATTCCACGACTTGCCTCGCGAAGAGATCCCGACCGGGGTACCGATGGCTCCGGAGGTGGCACCTATGGTCGCACCCGTGAAGCAGCCGGTATCTCTCCTACATGATAGACCTGCGGAAAGAGGTCAATGGGATAGGAGGTCCAGTCGATGGTCGGGTACTTGATCTTCAGGATGGTCTGGATGACTCCTCCCAAAGGGAGTGTATTTACCCGCTGACGATCGGGGACTTGAGGCGAAAAGTATACCTCATGATCGACAGGATGAGATCTGAAACGCTGAATGGCTTCTGCGCTATAATGTGATAGGTCACCATGGATAGCTGAGCCGTGATCTTTCGAGTATCTCCTGCCTTGAACATCAGCGAATGGCGGAGGATATCCTGAATTATCCGAGCAACTGGTGTGAGTGTGTCCACCGAAGTGAAAAAGTCAGGACGACCCTCCGCTCCATGGAGAACCTCGTTCATCACTCTCCAATCCCGTGCTGTCCTGAAGGATTCTACAACATCCAAGTATGGAAGGTTGGATGGCCACACGTACTTCGTCTCCAGGTCGGCATGGGTGATAGTAACTATCTCATCCCCGATGCAAGACTGAACTCCTCCTCCCAGACGCATCAGAGATGGATCCCTCAAGTTGTTGTAGAACTCTCAAACGAGAGCGGAGGAAAAGGAACACCCATCTGATATCACCGCCAACACGCCCGATTCTTCGAGATACTCATAGATATGACTATACCGATCATCAATTTCTATGAGCATAGGAATGCTCACAGTGGCGTTGTCTATAGCGGGGTACGTAGTCTCTCCACGGTTTCGTTTTGAAATACTTCGACGTACAGAGTGTGCGCTCGAGGAGGCCATTTCCTGCATGAAACAACATTCAAAAACTCAAATCAGGAACCGGGATCCAAAACTGAAAATTCACAAAAATTGAGTGAAATCTGGGAGCTATCGCAGGCGATAATTAGCTATCACCGGCGGTAGCTCGACGGACTGCACTTCACCTCTTTCCGCCGTCTTGAGCTAAAAATCGATTTCTTTTGTAAAAACCACTCCAATCTCCATGTTCTTCATAGATCTATATATGAACTTCGTAGATCTTGAAAGAGGAGATGAGATCCGACAATAAACATCTAAAAATGAAACATGTGAAAGTATCTCTTTTTACTCCTCCGCATTTCGGATCCTTTACAAACAATGGCAATATTTTTCACCTCTTAAAGCGTAGATCCGAAATAGACTAAAACAATGGCAATATGTTTCAAAAAGGGGGATATGTGAGAGGAGATCCGTGAAGAAGTGGATATAAAAATGCCATGAGAGAACACATCTACTCCACAAAGACATCTCATATGGATCCTAAAAACAAGAAATCAAGCAAAAATGAGAAAGGATAGAGCATTACCTGAAATCAAAGGAGATCTGTAGGGCTGGAGAAGCTTCTTTCCAAAAGGGGATGCAAGGTGAGAATGAGTGTGGGCGGATCTGAAATAACCTACAGCATATTTATTCCGGAGTTACCGCGGCGCGGTAGTACTACCGACAGGCGATAGTACTCTGACTCGCATATAAGTACACACGAAAATCATGCTTATCCAACCTGCTTTGACAAGGCTAGGAATATCTTAAGGTGTCCATATAGTAAACAAATGGTGGTCGTTTTAGGGCCAAAGTGCGTTTTTTTTTATCTCATGGGGGCTCATATGACCGAGTCGTGGTATATTTTCAAGTATATACAATGTTTGCTAATCTTTTTGTCAATTTGTACGGCACATTGGTATCCTGTCATGATGAGCGAAGTTAATTTTTGTCTAGCTATTGAGTGCGAAAATTAATGTGGGTGTACGTTGTCTATGCCTCTAAGTATGTGTGAGGATTTATTTACGATAATGATTACACCTCTCACACACCACTTGATCATGCACTCAACCTGAGATAATAAGCTGACATGCTATAAATCGTGACACTAACTTTAACATATTTGATATATCTTGAACAATCAATGTCATAAAATCAAATTGCGCGTGTCTATGCTAATTAAATCTTTGGGCCAAAACTAGAAAGGCATATGTCCAATGTAAACAAGTTAAAGTGGATCTACCTATGTGGGTAGATTTCGATTGACTTGGGGTCTTGTTCTGCTTTGATTATGTATAAAGTTGATGGCCTAACTCCAAAATAAAATGATGGCCATCAAATCCCGCTTACAGACCCCCCAAGCACTACTCATCCCTCCTGATAAGTCTTCATAAGCGTTGTGAGGGTGAGCACCTTGGATTAAAAAGTCGTTTTGATCTTGTGCATGGACTACACTTTATGATTTGTGCCCTTGATTTAATTTCTTTATGCCGCACTATGTCATGTGACGTGATTTTTCACTATATCTCTTTGGTGTTAGCATCGTTAGTTTGCTTGATATAAAACATGTCTGCCTGATATCTCTATTGAATGTTTTGTCTCTTGGTGCTACACGTGCACATGTCATTATCTTATTTAAATCTTCCGCGCATAAGAATTGGACCTCAACTACATTCGATGCTTTTCGCACAATACATACTGGCACATTTTTTTTTCTCTCATGACGATATTTGTGTTTGCCTATTTTTCTCTCTATTTATCTAAACCCTGCAAACATTCATGTCATACTTGATGTGTGCTATGTCTCGTGCATATAGTCCATTTTCTTCACTCTGATTTGCGTTTGCTCCTGATTTTGACCCTGTTTTACAACTCTCTGATTTCAAGTGCTTTGTAGGTCTATATTACGTTATCTCTCGCCTACAATTTTCATCCTCCTTGGTCGGTTGGCCTCGCCCATTCTTTTGATATTATCAAAGGGGGAGAAGGTATTGGAGGTAGTGTTCATGATAGGGGGAGCGTATTGAGGTGTGTGTGTGCTCATAGATAGGGGGAGCGTCCCACTGATAGGGGGAGTATGTAGTAGGATAGAACAGGATTGAATGGGATCGATATAGGTGTGTATTGCTTATTTGTTCAATATCATTTTACTCTGATACTCTACTTTATACTGTTCTACGTTGCTACATACATCTATTCTGGCACTCTATCTACTTGATTTTGGTTTATCATGAACGGGATTGATATTATCAAAAGGGGGAGTTTGTTGGAACATGGTTTCACACTCCTTAGGTTTGAGAATATCAACTCCCTGCTTGTATTTGATGAGATTGGTTGTGTGATAGAGTGTGCAGGCTGATAGGTGAAAGGAAAGGAGAAGAGCTTCAAAAGGTTACTACCGCCCGGCGACAACCTTATCGCAGCGCGGTAACCATCTCGATCGACGCATATCGGTTCGATGGTCGACAGCCCATTTATCAGCTAAGGAAGGATCGTCGACAATCAAAAGCTACCGCCCGGCGACAGGACGCTACCGCCGGCGGTATCCGGTCGACGTGCATCGAGGGGACGCTCGTTGACGATGGTACCTACAGCTCAGGCGATAGTCTTATCGCAGGCGGTAGAATTATCTGGCGAAATGGCGCTATCGCTCTGACTGGGCGCGGTAACCTTTACCGACCGGCGATAGCTCTTTTGAAACGGCAGTTTCCTTAATGAGCAGTTATAGTTGCCGTTTCGGGAGACGTGTGGAGACAGCTGGCAGGCGTTACGCGCGAACCTACCGCCCGGCGATAGAGTTATCGCAGGCGGTAGTCTATTTTCTCCAAGACGTATAAAAAGCAGCGCCGTTTCCTCAAGACCTAAGCCTCCAGAGATTATTGACGAAGTGCTCCAGGAATACTAAGTTCGGCCGTCTTCCTACGTCCGTTCTACTCGTCTTCGTCAAAGAAAAAGCAAGGTTTCTTCCTCCCGTTCGAGATCGAAGAACTCCGGAGATCAAGGCTTCGCATCGTCTACGTCTAGCGACCGGGTGCTTTCCATCGAAGATCACAAGCACCGCCGTAGATCTATCCGGAGAACTTCTCAAGAGGGAGAACCTAAACTTTAACGAATATATTTTTGTAATCTCTTTTTGTATCTTTTTCTTCTTCTATTGTTGTAAGTGGTAAGGGAAATCGACCGGGGAAGGTCGTCGGGATCCGGGTTGGATTCCGTGGAAAATCGTCCCGGGATTTGGGGCGTCTAGATCGGGGATCTAGCGGTGCTCTAAGACCCTTCCGGTTGTGGAGGTGAAGAGCGGCTCTAAGACCTTTCGGGGAGAAAGTGAAGAGCGGCTCTAAGACCCTTCCGGGTGTGGAGGTGAAGAGCGGCTCTAAGACCTTTCGGGGAGAAAGTGAAGAGCCAACCGGTCCGGGTTTTGGGTCGGTATAGAAAACCCAAGAGTTTTATTCACCGCCTCTGACCTCCGGCGTCATGGAGATCCATGTTGTATGTATTGTGTGTAAACATGTTTTAAATCAATCCTAATTACAAGTGTAACATTGTGTGTGACTAAATGATTCATATGAGATATTGTCTTCATATCATTGCCTCTTATGTTTACTTGTGAATGATAAGTCTAGTTTCACGTGTGTGCGCACAAGCTAAATTTGTACAGGAAAAGAGTGAATAACGTACCGCAGAACATTGGTTACCCAACGCTCTGCAGTAGTTTCCTATGCTCTGGTTCTGTGGACAAATTAACGCTTAAATTTCAAGAAACGCGTCGAACCTTATTCACCCCCCCCCCCCTCTAAGGTTGGCTACAAGATCCAACACTAGGGTTGTCTTTAAGATCTAGGGTTTTTCGGGTTTTCTCTTCTTCTTCTTCAAAACTTCAGTTTTGGTCTTCTAGGTGGCCGATCTTGCCGTCGGTGCCAAGTTTTGGAGATAGCTGTTGTTTTCCTGGAGGTAGAGGCAAGTGGCTCCCTTGCCCTTGCCAAATTATTTCTAACTCTTACTCTGTTTTCTTTCCCTGTGCAATAGCTCTGTTCTCTTTATTTCCTCCCTAGAAGTTAGAGCAGTAGGTTGACATTTTCCTTCATTCAGCCATGTTCGATTTAGGTTTTCTATGAATTTTGGCTAGTCTTTTTTTTATTTATTCGTGGTTGGATGTCTAGTGGGTAGCTAGAGTTAGGGTATGACTGCATTTAGTTGTAGTTTAAGTATAGTTTCGGTGGCCCCGAGTAGATAGGATAGAAGGGAGAGTTGGAATAAAATTTCCAACTCCTTTGTTTCCACACGTTGAGAGATTAGGCTGCGGTTTTAACTAAAATTTATGTTTAACCTAAGTAGAAAGCGCTGACAGCGTTGAGTTAGCCGAGTTGACTCAACGCCATCATCTAGCGTAGGTTTTGCGGCTAAGTATTTTGGCGTCAAGTGAGTGGATCTTACTCAACGCCGCGTCGAGTGGGCTCGACGTTTCTGCCTTGGGTTTGTGTGTTTCCATATGATTGTTAGTGTGACTTTTCCCTAGGGGGGTATTGGGTGTTTTGCTAGTTTTTGCATGCCGACTCTTGTGTTGTGGCAGGTGGTGGAGTTTTGGTGCCTCTAGAGGGGTGGTTTTATGTGGAGAGTTGTGGCCACCGCCTTTTGCCCCGGCTTGGGTTGGCGTGTGTGGGACCCTATAGCTGCCACTGTTTGACCCCTTAGCCCTTTTTTGGATCTGGTTTTGGTTATGTACTCAGATCCATGTTTTGACCCCTGCCATTAACCCATAAGTTAGGACTGTTAGTTCATTTCCTATTTTATGGATATTTCCTTTGGCATATAGGTATATGTCTTGTTGTTATTGCAGGCTCTTTTGTAGGGCATGTTGCTTTTATTACTCACACTTGGTGTGCTTTTACTGTTATTTAGATAGTGTTCTTTTCTTACTGTCATGTCCTTTCTTTTACTGATAGCTTTTTGTTGCCGGGTTGGTAAACCCTTCTTATTTGCTCATAAATCTAATGCTCTATTTACCTTTTTGATTATTTATCTTGCTGAGGTGTTCTTTTCTTGAATGCCTCAGGTCCAGGTTGTAGCCTGTTGAGCGGCTAGTTCTTTTGGAGGGGCTTGCTTGTGGCCTCCTGGGTAGCTGAGATAGCTGATCCTTGATTTTTATGAGGTAGTTCTTTTCCTTTCTGTATACACATGCATACTCACCAGTGGGTTCGTGTCAGGTTTTTTGACGCCCACTGGTGGCTTTCTTGCGATGCTGGGTATGAACTAAAACTGCTATTTTTTGCCTATTTGTGGTTGTTTACTTGCTTCTGGGGATGTTTTATGCTAGGTTGCTGATGCGTGTAATTCGGCAAGCGCACCGGTCGCACAAGTAATAAAGTTTTTGGGAATAAATCCCCAAGTGTCGGTCTCTTGAGGAATGCAATTAGCGTAGAACGGCAACAGTACCGAGAATATCGTTATGAGAGTTAAAAATAGAACAAAAAGGAAATAGCGGACTAGGGAGATTGTGGATGTTTGATCTACTGAACTAGTAAAAGCTATGCGGGTCGAAGGCAGCGCTTCGCAAGGTGAAGTGGGTTTGTCGGCCGCGATGCCGAACTTCATTTGGGCGAGTGAAAGGGAAGCTAATTGATTGTAGTGTTCTTGTGTGGATTGCAATCGGATAAGGCACGAGAATGAAGTGGATGTGGGGTGAGCGAGGCGCATTCACAGACCGAACTCACAAGCATAAGAAGAGACTAACATTCCATTATTTATAAAATAAACTTGATGTTCAGGGATGGAAATGTTCATTACACTGCTCAAAACATTCATAACACAGAGGAAGGGGAAGAGGAGTAAACCGAAAGAGAATGAAGATCCACCGCGGGTCATGGCCGGAGTAGCGAGTTGTCAATCCGCTTCCGGGCTCAGTCCAAGGAGGCTTCCGGTACCAACGATCTGTCACCTCGAAGGCCTTTAAGTCCGTTCTCTAGGTTATCTACTTGACCAACTCTGAAGGAAAGCTTGGAGTTGAAGTCATCAATGGCGGAGGGCTTCGCCGGAGTGTTGAAGAGCTTCGGAGTAGTTGGAAATGGCTTCCCGACGAAGGTGGAAGTGATGGAGCAGCTGGAGAAGTGAAACGGCGATTCCCGCGCACTCTCCGATCGCAGCAAAATGACATGCGTTGACCTAAAATGCGGAGCAGGGCCTTATATACGGAGGCAGCAGAAGCAGTGCGCACGATCAGTGGTGCACGACCAGTGGTCGTGCGCACTGTAGGTCGATGATCGTGCGGCTTTTCCAAATAAACCTGCAACCTGGACAAGAAGCATCAGCATATATGCGCACGAGCAGTGGCGCACGACTAGTGGTCGTGCGCACTATGGCCAGTGCTCGTGCAATTACCGAGACAGGGTTATGAAAAATGGGGTGTAATGCGCACGAACAGTGGCGCACGACCAGTGGTCGTGCGCAGTAAGTCCAGTGGTCGTGCGCAGTATTCCTGCATTGTTGGAGTCTCCCGAGCAGTTCTGGAGCACGCACACGACCACTGTACCAGCAGAAGGGGCAGAAAGGCCACCAGAACGTGCACACCACATCCCCGAGATAGAGCTAAAGAATAACAACAAAAATAGAAACACAGAAAGCACACAGAAGCGGGCCTATAGTGCACTTAATCGTGAAATAGGTACATAAGCACAAATAAGCAATAAAGGCTCTCAAGTGTAGTGCTAAGACGATAAAACTAGCCCAGATGAGTCCAAAAATCAGTGTAAAATATGGACTCATCACACCCCCAGACTTAACCATTTGCACGTCCCGAGCAAATCATTACTCCATGGACTCGAAGATAGCTAACTGGCTCAGAAATTTCAAAAAGAAGTAATACGAGAAATCAAATATATCATGGGTATAGAAGAAATAATTGAAAAACTTTTTAATTATACAACGTAGTTTAAACTATTCGACAAACGTAAATAAATATTGTAATTGCTAAAAATTAGAATTCTGGAGAATCGTGCGATCATGTGCAGGAAGAAAGTAGGCAGGCTACTAAGGTGAGCATTGCCAAAGTTCGGGACTCAGGATCACCTCCAAAGGAATCCACCAATGTCGGGGACCATACGCTTGCACATTCACACTATCTCCACGGCTCGGGTTAGACTCAAGCGTGAATCAGTAGGACTTGTAGGAGGAAATGGGGCTTAGGCGAAGGCTTGGTAGTCAAAGATAAACTTGATGGCTCTATGCAACTAAAGCGAGCGAAAACAACCCAAACAAAAACAACCACTTAGAAATGAATGCGGCACACGCCCCCAGACTTAGCTTGAAATCCGGGTGTGAACACGGCTGAACCCGACCAAATTCAATAAAGAGGATGGGGATCGAAATCTCAAAGCAATTCTTTCATATATATATATTTTTTCTTTTGCGCGAATCGGCTTTTTATTTTCTTAAACTGTTGTTTTCTTTTCTGCGCTAGCAATCCCCAAACGAAGAAATCAAAACGGGAATAAAATCAGCACCCCCAAAAACAATGTCCACTAATCACAACCTCGGCAAAACAGTAAATACAAATCAGCTCAAGCATTTGATTGCGAATGTGGGTTTAGCTTCAGGCCTTGGTGAAAGTGAGTGGAGCTGGATCAAAGGAAGGGTAGGCACAAATTTGGCATGCAATGGTTAACAGGTAGGAATGGCTAAACAAGGCTCAAACTAGCCAAAATGAAGGCCTACGTCATGCTCACGCTTAACTAACCGTGCACCAATGCTTCGAGAGTAACTTAGGGCAAGTTCTTAGCCACCGAGAAAGATGATCCTTCCCCCCGACTCGAGCAATACGAGTCTAGTGGCGGCTACACACATTCCCACACTATCATTCGATTATCACAGATTCAGATTTTGAGCAGTACAAACAATATTTACGTGTGCAGAAAAGAATAAATCTACGAGCATAAAGAAAAATTAGTTCTATCGTAACTCTACACAAACCATGAGTATTCGATTAGGAGCACTGCATGAGTTTCGAACTACTCAATCCTGAAATCCTAAGCCAGTACCACTATTTTAAAGTTTACACAAAAACAATAAATTTAACTCGGGTTGTGCGCGTGGGTAAGAGCGCACTCGTGTGGGTGATTCAGTGTGTGCTACATAAAGCAAGAAATAAGTAAACAAGAACTGGAATGCAACAGAAAGTGCGGTGTAGTGACCACAAGCATACTCCCCCCCAGACTTAAAGTTGACAACGAGTAAAAATAAGCATTCCAAATAGGATAAATAGTTAGGGTAGGAAGTACCTATGCTCAAAATTGAGCATACCAGTCGTGCAATGAGATGTCCAAGTGCGGCCAAGTTGTCGCGCCTCAAATATTCCTGCACCTGCGATTAAAGGATGCAAGCCAAACAAAATCTGGACACACATATATATATATATGAAGAAATAAACAGAACTCAAAACACAGCATAGGACCAAACGGTCCAACTTGGGTTATCTCCCGAAAGCCCTTTTGTTTATCGTCCTTAAGGTGGACCAAATACCTGTATTAGCAGTTCAAATAGAGAGTTATTGGCAGTAGCAAAAGGAAACAAAATTAAAAATAGAGCAACAGCATTCAACAAGTAGCGAGAAAGAGGATGGAAAGAGGAAAGAGGATGGCACAATAAGCTATAAGCAGATTTATGGTAAGTCTCCCCGGTGGGATGCGAGAGAACAGCAGAGTATCTTTTTGCATTCGGGGTAGGCATTGTCCTATTACTGCTAGTGCACTCTTTCGCATGCCGGAAGGCAGCGTAGCGCTCTTCACGTAAACGCTTGGCCTCTTTCAGTTTCTCCACCGTGGGAGGCTTCCAATGAAGGTAGATTGTGGGGTTTCCTTGTGTAGTGGTTGGTGGCGGCCTATCCGGCACCGTGACGGCAACCGGATCTGCCCAAGTTACAGATCGTTTAACAGAATTATACAAATTATTGTCCAGGGATTTCTCCCGAATAAAACTTAGTTTGCCATGCTCAACAACAGAGTTGGCTGGAAGTAGAAAGACAGTCATGGCTTTGGTGCAATTGATCCCTTCGTGGACCAGTAGCTCTTGCTTCTCATCGACTTCCGGAGGGAGTCCGTTCTTTGGCGTCTCCTCCAGATGTGCTTCCAATGCGTGGAGACCTGAATCCAGCTTGACATTTGTGACACTCAGAGAATTGTTATTTGGGATGGAAGAAAAATGTATGGATGTTTTATCGAGGGTGGACTCTTCGTTTGGCCAAGTGACACGGCCTTTGGAAAAGTCGAGGGATGCGCCACTGGCTGTTAGGAATGGGACTCCTAATATAGGAATGGAGTTATTGTCCTGTGGTCCCAAAACCTGAAAGTCAGTGGTGATACTGGTGCCGTTAACCTCGATTTCAACGTCCCGCACACCGCCCTCCGTGTCAACCAGATTGCCATTAGCTAAGATAAGTGATTTCCGATTTTCAATGTCAACTTGTAACTGCATCTTTGCAGCATCTTGCAAAGTGAGTATGTTGCTGGACGCCCCGGAATCGCATAATGCTGGAGTGTCGATGTTATTGATTTTACAATTAATGATAAGTTCGGTGCGCTTTCCCGAAGTGTCCTCCCCAAGGCGCTTTCCCTGTTCATGGGGGTTCTTTTCAGTTTTGCTCGGAAACCACTTGAGCCAATTGGCCCAATTGTGCCTCCAGTTTGCGAATCGAGGCAACCTGATTTGTCATGTTGGTCTGGGAAATCTCAACAAACTTCTCGAACATCTCTTCCAAAGAATTTTTCTTAACGATGCGGGGCCCTTGGGAATAATTCGGTTGAGGCGGCCGCGGTTGGCTACCGGAAGCATACGCATCATTTTGATGCTGCCCCGGTTGCCAGCTTGGCCAGATGTGTTAGGATTCCAAGAAAAGTTGGGGTGATTTCTCACCCCCGGGTTGTAAGTATTCCCGTAAGGCACTCCCCTGTTTTGATTGGCAACAAAATTAACGGATTCATTCAAAAACAAAGATTCGTCTTGTACCTCAACTCCTAAGCATTCGAAGCTGTGATGATCGGTGCTTCCGCACCCTTGACATGAGATTGCCATCACTGGGGAGGCAGGAGCAGGCTTGGGGATATCCAAGGCGAACACTCCACTGGTGCTTCGTGGGATGTTTCTTCCAGCGATCTAGTAAGCACTGTGGGTTGCGGTGTCTTGTAAGACTTTCAGAGCATCATCTGGAGCAAGATTCATGATGGTTCCTCCGGAGGCAGCATCGATCATGGCTCGGTGGTGGGGATCAATAGCAAAGTAGAAACTTTCGACGAGATTCCACGTTTGGAATCCATGATTAGGGCACTTCCTCAGCAACTCATTAAAACGCTCCCAAACTTCGGCTAAACTTTCTTGATCGGCTTGCCGGAAGTTGGCTATTGCGCGCCTCATGCTCACGATCCGATCCACCGGATGGAACTTAGCTAGAAATTTTGTAGTCAAAGCCTCCCAGTTGGGGGGTGTTCTAGGTGGAAGGGAGTGAAGCCATGTCTTGGCTTTGTCCCTTAATGAAAAAGGGAAGAGGCGGAGCTTGACTGTTTCATCTGGGATTCCAGCGTAGCGGAATGTGGCGCAGATTTCGGAGAATTTTGTAAGGTGAAGATGGGCGTCATCAGTGGCCATTCCGGAGAACTGAGCGTTGTTCCGAATGATATTCAGAATAGCTGGTTTAATCTCGAACTGAGGATTGGTGATAGCAGGTCCGAAACCGGGGTATATGCTCCCGACAGTGGGTGTAGTATAATGCCTCATGGTGCGGACCTGGGGAGGACTCACTTCATTTTCGTCGTCATTTCTGTCGACATGAGGTATCCCTCCAACTCGGTTGCCTGCATCAATATTCAGTTGGTCTCCCATTGGGGCAAAAATGGTGGTTGCGGCGCGTCTTCGTGCTAAGAGAGTACGTTCGATCACTGGGTCGTAGGTGACAAAATCTCTTGTAGCTCGGCCTTGCATTCACTGTGGCAAACAATACACACTAGAAGGAAACAACAGTCAAAACAAAACAATACTAACTCTTATAACAATATTGGAAGTCATCCGAAGTCGCTCTACAGTTGCATTCCCCGGCAACGGCGCCAAAAACTTGATGCGTGTAATTCGGCAAGCGCACCGGTCGCACAAGTAATAAAGTTTTTGGGAATAAATCCTCAAGTGTCGGTCTCTTGAGGAATGCAATTAGCGTAGAACGGCAACGGTACCGAGAATATTGTTATGAGAGTTAAAAATAGAACAAAAAGGAAATAGCGGACTAGGGAGATTGTGGATGTTTGATCTACTGAACTAGTAAAAGCTATGCGGGTCGAAGGCACCGCTTCGCAAGGTGAAGTGGGTTTGTCGGCCGCGATGTCGAACTTCAGTTGGGCGAGTGGAAGGGAAGATAATGGATTGCAGTGTTCTTGTGTGGATTGCAATCGGACAAGGCACATGAATGAAGTGGATGTGGGGTGTGTACAACCCCATGTCCAGCGAGTGGGTCCCACCAGGGAGGCGAGCAGACCTTCCCCCGCGGCCCGCATCCGAGTGGCAAACAGATATGCGGCAGAAGGGCTGGCCCGCTCCCGCCCATTTCAGGCGAGCGAGCCGACGAGGCAAGCGAGCGGGTCGCGCGAAGAGTCCTTGGCCAAAGCAGACGAGTTTGGCGACCCGCGACTGGCGGGCTGATCGAGAGTCGCAGTGGCCGCCGACCGACAACCATACGAGACCTGGCTGCCGGTCCGCCCGGCAGAAGACAGGCGGCTCGCCCGGCACGGCTCGCACTCGCCCAGAGAGCATGGGCGGGCAGCTGAAGTCAGGTCGCGCCCGCCTCCCGCGAAGAAGAATTGGAGGCGAGCTGACTCCCCAGGGGTGCGAATAGCTACTCAGAACAGCGGAGCCTCGCTGTTGGCAGACCAGGTTGGACTGCGCATAGCTGCTCAGGACAGCGGAGTTTGGCTGTTGGCAGACCCAGCTAAGGGCCTTTTTGTATTTTCAGGTCAGTTACTTTGGTTATTGGCAGTTCATATTCCAAATAGCTATAAATAAGACCCAAGGGGTACCTCAGAGGGGACGCTTTCAGTGCCTCCTGACTCTCATTTTCGAGTGTTCTCTGAGAGTACCTTAGCTCGGCTTCTGGCTAAGGAGGGGAAGCGCTCAGAGATCTTCCGGGTTTGTGGTGGGACCTCCCTGCCGAGCCCTTGGGTCTGTTCTTTCTTGTCTCTTTCGTTGTTTTTCTTGCAGGAGCAAAGTAGGCGCGAGACCACCCCTTCCCCGAGGGTCGAACTCCACAAGAGGCCGAATTCCGGTTTCAACATCTTGGTGCGGTGAGCGTGGACAGTGGTCAGTGCAGAAAAGCTTCGGCGAGCTCAATGACGGGAGGACAAGGATCCGACAGGCAGAACTCGCCGCCCCCTCCGAATCTCGCGACAGTGGGAATGTTTGAAGACTTCAGGAACGAGGTGCTGGACCTCGTCAAGATCGCACTCGGCGTGCGGGCCGAGTGCTCGACTCCGGCAGCCCAGATCGCGGCCGCCCCCTCTCTTGGCGAGGACGCCCCTGGCCGGCGAGCTGGAAAGGAAGTGGCCGAGGAAGGCCGAGGGGGCGAGCTCTCGGGGCGCGAGCTTTTCCCCGGCTCGGCATGCCGAGGCAGGTTCGGCGAGCTGGGTCCGCGAGATTCGCCGGCTCGCCCAGTGGGAGGATGTAGTCCTTTCAGCGAGCTAGTTTCCTCAGCACCAGCACCAGAAGGGTTCAGGGAGCCCGAGATGTCCTACTACACCGGAAAGGGAGACCCGGTTCAGCACGTCCAATGGTTCGAGGACGTGGTCTTCATCCGTCAGATGTCAGACGGGTTCAAGTGCCGTCTCTTCGCCATCAATCTCCGAGAGAAGGCAAGGGAGTGGTTCCATCAGCTCCCGGCCAGCTCCATCTACTGTTTTGAAGACTTGCGCCGAGGATTCATGCTGAGGTTCACTACTTCGAAGAAGAGAAAGAAGGAGTCTGAGTCCTTGTTCCACATTAAGCAAGGAGTGAACGAGACATTGGGAAGCTATGTGGATCGATTCCAGGAGGAGGTTACCCAGGTCCAGGAGATGCCGGGCCATAGTCTGATGATGGCCTTCACCCTGGGCCTGCAGTAGGGGTTCTTCCGAATGGAGCTGAAGAGAATTCCCCCTCTCTCCTACGAGGAGTTGATGGAGAGGGCGGCTAGAGAAGTCGACGGGGAGGCGTCGAATCCGGAGTTCGCAAGGAAGCTAGCCAGATGTGCCACCGAGGAAGAGAAGGAGTCGAAGGGGGGAAGAGCGCAGGAGGAGAGAAGAGGGGAGCCCAGGCAGAGGGAGCAGAGGCAGCTCCAAGGACAGCAGCCGGGGTGGGGGCGTCAGGAGCCTGACCGTCGGCTGGGTTGGAGACCAGAGTGGCAGGGGCAGGGGCCACAGAGAGGGTACCTCAGAAGGGGTCACTATCAGGGGAGGCCGGATCAGTTCCACCCACCGGGTTGGAGGCAGGGTCACCGGCCCCGGCTCACCGATCAGGAGGAGGCCATGGTCATAGCTTTGGGAGCAAGGAGGGGGATCATGAGAAGGAGGAGAAGGGAGTTCAGGGTGGAGCTGCCCTATTGTGACTTCCATCAGGAAGAGGGGCACGCAACAGCCACGTGCCCGGAAATCTTGGAGATGAGAGGGAATAGGGGACGGCAGCAGCAGCAGGTGGAGGCGCGACAAGAAGTGAGGATCGAGGAGGTCCTGCCTCGGGCAGAGGAGGATCGTTGCGAGGACCGGGTTGATGTTCGGGACCCGAGGAGGGATCGGAGTGATCCACAGGGGGGGGGGGGGGGTAGGGATCGAGGCTTCCCGCAAGGCAAGCCTCCACACCATGTACCGGCGAAGCGTCGCCTCTACATCCCAAACCCCACCCCCGGAGGAGAGGATCACCTTCTCCAGAAAAGATATGCCAGACCACGAGGACCCGTTCTGTGATGCGCTGCTCGTCAAGGCCGCCATCGAAAACTTCACTGTCTCTCGGATCCTCGTGGACAATGGGAGCTCCGTGAATGTCGCCTTCAAAAAGGCATTTGACGCGATGCAGGTGGAGGCTAAGAGGGTGCTGGCCTCGGACGGGCCCTTGTTCGGCTTCTCGGGAGAAAGAAAGGAAGTAGAGGGAGGAGTCGGCCTCCACGTCACCTTGGGGGGGGGGGCAGTCCTGAAACTGCAAGTTCGTCATCGTATACGCCCCCAGCAGCTACAACGCCATCTTTGGGAGGCCCCTCATCAGCGCCTTCCGCTGCGTCCCCTCGTCTTTCCATCAGTGCTTGAAGTTCAACATTGAGGGGGTGCAGGTTAGGGTCAGGGGGGGCCCAAAGGTGGCACGGGAGTGCTATGTCACTGCGGTGAACACCATCTCTTAGCAAGAGGGAGCCGAGGAGATGGGACGGAGAATGGAGGAAGCCGAGCAGGAAGCAGGAGGGGAGGAGCTGGAGGTGAAGGACTGCGCAGAGAAGGCGGCAGGGGAAGATTTGGAGGAAGTGGCCGAAGTAAGGGCCGTGGGAGGGGAGATGGAGGTAGAGGTCCCCGTTCCGGAGGAAGGGGACGCCGAAGGATGGGGGGAGCGATCCAGGCTGGAGGCGGCGGAAGAAGTGGTGGAGCTGGAGGTGCTCACCGGGGGAGGAAGGATGGAGAAGATCCGCGTCGTCGGAGGGCTGACCCCGGAGGACCAGGGCAGGATGCTGGAGTGCATCCAGAAGAACGTGGACATCTTCGCCTGGAGCGCCGCGGAGATGTCGGGGGTTGACGCGGATGTGGCTTGCCACCGCCTCAACTTGGACCCGGGGACACGCGCCGTCCAGCAGAAAAAGAGATCCACGGCAGACAAGCTGGCGGAACCCATCAGGGAGGAGGTGGCGAAGCTTCTCAAGGCTGGCTTCGTGTCCGAAATTCAGTACCCCGGCTGGGTCTCCAACGTTGTGATGGTCAAAAAAGGAGACGGCCGCTGGCGGTTGTGTATCGATTTTTCCCTTCTTAATAAAGCTTCTCCTAAGGACTGTTATCCTTTGCCTCGGATCGACGCGCTGGTTGACTCAGCCGTCGGCTTTTCTGTAATGATTTTTTTAGATGCCTTTTCAGGTTACCATCAGATCAGGATGCACCCCCCGGACATCAAGGATGTCTCATTCATCACAGGGGATGGATGCTACTGCTACAAGATGATGCCATTCGGGCTGAAGAACGCTGGGGCCACCTACCAAAAAATGATGGATAGGGTCTTCAAGGAACAAAGGGGGAGGAACTTGGAAGTGTACGTGGACGACCTCATGATCAAAAGCCGGGATGCAGACTCCCACCTCCGGGACTTAGAGGAGACCTTCGCCACCCTGCGCAGGTACAAGATGCGGCTGAATCCCCTTAAGTGTGTCTTCGGGGCCGGCCGAGGGAAGTTCCTGGGGCATCTCCTCTCCCCGCGGGGGTCGAGCCGAATCCAGACAAGGTCAAGGCTATCTTGGAGCTGGGGTCCCCACGAAACGCAAAGGAGGTCCAACGGTTGACGGGGAAGCTAGCAGGGCTGAGTCGCTTCCTTTCTCGGGCAGGGGAGAAGTGCTCCCCCTTCTTCAAAACGCTGAGGGGAGGTCAGAGGTTCGAATGAACCGAGGAATGTGAGGAGGCGTTCCAGGCACTCAAGGCGCAGTTGACACAGGCTCCGCTTCTCCAAGGGCCAAAGGAGGGCGAGGATTTGTTCTTATATCTCGGGGTCGGGGCAGAGGCTCTGAGATCCGTCTTGGTTCGAGAAGAGGGGAAGAGACAGCTCCCTGTCTATTACGTCAGCCGGGTCCTGAGGAAGGCCGAGCTCCGGTATCCAATCTTGGAGAAGCTTGCATTCGCACTAATCATCTCGGCTCGGCGGCTGCGACCGTACTTCCAGGCGCACTCAATCCGGGTGGTGACCGATCATCCTCTCCGCAACATCTTCGAGGGGGTGGAGCATTCAGGTCGGCTGGCCAAATGGTCGGTGGAGCTAAGCGAGTTCGATGTCTCCTTCGTTCCACGGCTCTCGATCAAAGCTCAGGCGATGGCCGACTTCTTGGCCGACTACGTGGTAGAAGTAGCGGAGGAGGAGCTCACCCGCCCAACTCCTTGGAAGGTAAGGGTGGATGGAGCCTCAGGAAGGCATTCTCTTGGAGTAGGAGTGGTTCTGGAGAGCCCTCAAGGGACTCAGATTTAGTAGACTGTGGTGGTGCATTTTCCCATTACCAACAACCAGGCCGAGTACGAAGCAGTGATAGAGGGGCTGCGCCTGGCCAGGGAGTTGGGGGTGCTGGATGTGGAGGTCCTAACCGACTCCATGGTGGTAGCTTCTCAGATCAACGGGGAGTTCGAAGCAAGGGAGCCCACCCTGAAGTTATATCTGGCCAAAGTAAAGGGGGTCATAGGGACCTTCCAGACCTTCTCCATCCGACACGTGCCAAGGGGAGAGAATGACCAGGCCGACCAGCTAGCAAAGCATGGCCCCCGGGTAGGAGGCACCATCACCGACCTGTTCCGCCCCTCCATCGAGGAGGGGGAGCTCATGGAGATCGATCAGCAGCCTTCGTGGATGGATCCGGTAGTAGTTTTCCTATCCACGGGAGAGTATCCGGAGGGAGTAGACAGGAAGAAGCTGAGACACAAGTCCGCTTACTACCTCCTTAAAGACGGGCAGCTATACAGGAAGACCCTCTCCGGGATGCTGGCTCGCTGCGTAGCCGAGGGTGAGGCGCAGAGGATCTTAGAAGAAGTCCACTCCGGGGAATGCGGGAGTCATTCCGGGAGTCGGACCCTGGAGGGGAGGATAATCAGGCAAGGATATTACTGGCCCACCCTGGGCCGAGACGCCGCGGAGTTCGCAAGGAGATGTCATAAGTGCCAGTTGTTTGCCCCCCTCCAGCAGCAGCCGGCCCAACAGCTCAAGAGCATCACGGCCCCCTGGCCCTTTGCAATCTGGGGAATGGATTTGGTTGGGTCGTTTCCCCAGGCCAGCGGTCAGAGAAGGTTCCTCCTGGTAATGATCGACTACTTCTCAAAGTGGATGGAGGTGAAGGCGTTGGCCAAGGTGACCTCCCAGGTAATCAGGAACTTTGTCTGGGGGGAGATCATCTGTCACCATGGGCTGCCCCAGGCCATCGTCCCCGACAACGGACCCCAGTTCGCCAGTGCCGAGTTCATTAGCTTCTGCGACCAACTTGGAATCGACCTCAGGTTCGCCTCGGTCCACCACCCCAGGAGCAACGGGCAGGTGGAAGCCGCGAATAAGATCATCATCAATCTCCTCAAGAAAAAGGTGGAAAACTTGAGGGGGAGCTGGGTGGAGCAGCTCCCCGCGGTACTTTGGGCCCTAAGAACCACCCCAAACACGGCCACGGGGGAGACCCCCTTCAAGCTCTCCCATGGGTGCGAGGCGGTGCTCCCCATAGAATTTGAAATCCAAACGCCGCGAGTCGGGGGAGCAAGGGAGGGCCGAGAGGAATGGCGAGCCGAGAACGAGGGGGAGCTGAGACTCTCCCTTGACATGGTGGAAGAATTGAGGGACCTTTCGGCCGTCCGACAGGAGGAGGTCAAGAGGAGGATGGCAAAGTACTTTGACAAGCATGTCCGGATCAAGCAGTTCGCGGAAGGAGACCTGGTGCGGAAGAAGGTGGATGCGGCAGGGAGGTCAGCATCCGTTGGAAAGCTCAACCCCAGCTGGGAGGGGCCATTCATTGTGAAGGAAGCTTTGAAGTCAGGGGGTTATCGGCTCCAAAATGTAGAGGGCGAAACCCTGAGTCTCACCTGGAGTGGAGACGACCTGAAGAGGTTTTTTCCTTAAGCACTTGTAAGCAACACAATTTGGTATAATGAACTTCTTTTTCTCCCCCCCCCCCCCCCAGAATTGCCATAGCCAGCTTGCACAGAAGATTGGGATGAGTTTGGACCCCGAGAAGATCCCGCTGCCAGGCTCCCACCTAGCTGGCAGGGCCAGAAGTCACTCGGTGTCATCCCTAGCCTCGAGAAGATCCCGCTGCCAGGCTCCCATCTAGCTGGCAGGGCCGGAAGTCACTCGACGGAATGAGTTAGGACCCCGAGAAGATCCCGCTGCCGGGCTCCCACCTAGCTGGCAGGGCCGGAAGTCACTCGGTGTCATCCCTAGCCTCGAGAAGATCCCGCTGCCAGGCTCCCACCTAGCTGGAAGGGCCGGAAGTCACTCGACGGAATGAGTTTGGACCCCGAGAAGATCCCGCTGCCAGGCTCCCACCTAGCTGGCATGGCCGGAAGTCACTCGGTGTCATCCCTAGCCTCGAGAAGATCCCGCTGCCAGGCTCCCATCTAGCTGGCAGGGCCGGAAGTCACTCGACGGAATGAGTTTGGACCCCGAGAAGATCCCGCTGCCAGGCTCCCACCTAGATGGCAGGGCCGGAAGTCACTCGGTGTCATCCCTAGCCTCGAGAAGATCCCGCTGCCAGGCTCCCACCTAGCTGGCAGTGTCGGAAGTCACTCGACAGAATGAGTTTGGACCTCGAGAAGATCCCGCTTCCAGGCTCCCACCTAGCTGGCAGGGCCGGAAGTCACTCGGTGTCATCCCTAGCCTCGAGAAGATCCCGCTGCCAGGCTCCCATCTAGCTGGCAGGGCCGGAAGTCACTCGACGGAATGAGTTTGGACCCCGAGAAGATCCCGCTGCCAGGCTCCCACCTAGCTGGCAGGGCCGGAAGTCACTCGGTGTCATCCCTAGCCTCGAGAAGATCCCGCTGCCAGGCTCCCACATAGCTGGCAGAGCCGGAAGTCACTCGGTGTCATCCCTAGCCTCGAGAAGATCCCGCTTCCAGGCTCCCATCTAGCTGGCAGGGCCGGAAGTCACTCGACGGAATGAGTTTGGACCCCGAGAAGATCCCACTGCCAGGCTCCCACCTAGCTGGCAGGGCCGGAAGTCACTCGGTGTCATCCCTAGCCTCGAGAAGATCCCGCTGCCAGGCTCTCATCTAGCTGGCAGGGCCGGAAGTCACTCGACGGAATGAGTTTGGACCCCGAGAAGATCCCGTTGCCAGGCTCTCACCTAGCTGGCAGGGCCGGAAGTCACTCGGTGTCATCCCTAGCCTCGAGAAGATCCCGCTGCCAGGCTCCCATCTAGCTGGCAGGGCCGGAAGTCACTTGACGGAATGAGTTTGGACCCCGAGAAGATCCCGCTGCCAGGCTCCCACCTAGCTGGCAGGGCCGGAAGTCACTCGGTGTCATCCCTAGCCTCGAGAAGATCCCGCTGCCAGGCTCCCATCTAGCTGGCAGGGCCGGAAGTCACTCGACGGAATGAGTTTGGACCCCGAGAAGATCCCGCTGCCAGGCTCCCACCTAGCTGGCAGGGCCGGAAGTCACTCGGTGTCATCCCTAGCCTCGAGAAGATCCCGCTGCCAGGCTCCCACCTAGCTGGCAGGGCCGGAAGTCACTCAATGGCAATAACTTACAACCCAGAACAAATCACGCTCACGGACTCCCACCTAGCTGGCAGGGCCGGAAGTCACTCGGTGTCATCCCTAGCCTCGAGAAGATCCCGCTGCCAGGCTCCCACCTAGCTGGCAGGGCCGGAAGTCACTCGATGGTAATAACTTACAACCCAGAACAAATCACTCTCACGGACTCCCACCTAGCCGGCGAGGCCGGGAACTTCTCAAACGATGTTAACGACAGGTCGGAATCACAAAAGTTAATCAAAACGGGGGGGGGGGGGGGGTCTAACATAGCCCCCCCCCCCCCCCCCCCCCCCCCCCCCCCCCCCAGCCCCAGGAAAGGCGGCCGAGTGGGGGCGAGGACCTGGGCGAAATTTCGCAAGAAATCAGGCAATACGACCAAGGGGTGAGCCGGCTCGCCTCGCTTGGCGGGCGAGCAGCCCCTCTTCCGGGGCCGGGCCGCAGGGGCAGGTCACGTTCCATGGCAATAGCGAATATGAAAGTAAGGCCGGCGAGAAGAACATTTATAAAAGCAATAATAGAAGAAAAATCAGTCTTGGCACAGCCCGCGCAAGCATCTCAAAACAGCCAAACGTGCGTAATATATATATCTAAATAACAAATGTCAAAAGGCAGGGGAGACGCGAGATCCGGGCGAGAAGTCCTAAAGGGGCTGGAAGGCTTTGTCCCCAGGGTCCGGCACGGGGAGAAATAGCGCCGGCACCACGTCTTCCGCCGAGAGTCCCGCCGCCTCGCTCGTAAGGAGATCCGCGCGTCGCAGCATTTGCATCGTATACTTCGCGGCGCTGGCGGCATTCTTTTGCATCAGAACTTCCAAGTCGTAGTCGGAGTGGTGCTCGAGCGGACAAGCCCTGCTGTCTGGAGGAGGGACAGCGGCGGCGGCCTCCAGCTCGCGAACCCGCGCCTCCAACGCCGCTTTGTCCTGACTGAGCGTGGCGATCTCGGCACCCATCCGGCTCGCCGTCGCCGCATCCTAGAGAAAGGAAGAAGAAGAATCATGAGCTGTATTCGCGAGAAGAGGCGGTAGGTCAGGGTGAATACGTACCACCCCGCCCAGGTATTGCGCAAGGGTCTCCTCTGCCGTGTCGGCCCGCCTCCTCTGAAGGGTCGCGTCCTCCTGAGCGAGCTTCTGGGCTGCCTCCCTCTCGTCCGCCAGTTTTCTCAGGGAGGGGGCGTTCCGCTCCAGCTGAGTGCAACGCCTCCCCGCCATGTGAACCAGCTCCAGGTCGCGCAGCTGGGCCCGCGCGCTCTCATGAACCAATACTCGCGTCTCCTCTCTGTCGTAGATGGAGGCTTCTTCTCGCGAGTACAAGCCAAAGGAGAAGTTGTACGCCTCCCCGCCGATGGTATCCTGCTCCATCCAGCTCGGCAGCAGAGTCGAAATCATCGCGCGGTTCGACTCCTTATCCCACGACAGGAGCGGGACGTCGAGCTCGTCCAGGTACCTCTCGCCGTAGCCGAACTTACGATTCCCCCTCGGCACCGGCTCCGCAGCAACTTGAGACACGTCCGGCGGCGCGGAGGTGCCCGCCGCCCTGACCGGGGAGTCGCTGGTCGAAGCAACCAGCGGGGGCGAGGGGCCCTCGGCCGGTAGGATCGAGGGAACCTTGCCTTTCCTTTGGCTCGCGGTGGGATGTTGATCCGCCGTCTTCGCCACCTTCGACGGAGGGGCGGGCTGTATGCCACCCGGCCGCCTCTTGGCCGGGACCGATGGGTTGTCGCGCTGAGCGGCATCCGCAGCCTGAGCCCGTGCGAGAACCCCGGGGGGAATCCGAGCGCTGTCGTAAGGGGGTGAAGAGGGATGTCGCGCTCGCCTGTCAGAAAGAAGGGTAAGATAAAGGAAGAGAGGGGGATAAGGCATAATAGAGGCGAGTGGCAAACCTCCCCCCGGCGGGACAGCAGCGAGGTCGTCAAGATGGCGGCGCAGGAACGCGACCTCGAAATTCTTCCCAGCGAAGAACGCGCACAAGTCTGCTTCGTGGCCGCCTAAGCTGGGCGGCCGGTAGCTCGCCTCGCTAAGTTGCACCGGCGAGAAGGGGACGTTGCCGAAGTCCCCTTTGATGAACAGGAATTTCTTGAGCCAATTGTGACTCTTATTAACTATCTCCCGCACCTTGAGGTGGGCGCTGGAGAAGTAGGCAGTCCCGTCTCAGTTCGCCCGGAAGGAGAACAACTTCCGGAACACGGCGATGCTGAACTCCACTCGCTCCTCGCGCAGGAAACAGGCGAACCCCACCATGACGGCGACAGAATTCGGGGTCATCTGGCCTAGGACGACCCCGAAGTATTTCAGCACCTGGCGCACCTCGGGCCACAGGGGAAGTCGCAGGCCCACCTCAAAGTGAGCTAGCGGGATGACGAGCTCATCCCTGGATAAGTCATTGATCTTTTCCCCATCCCCGGGCCGTCTCGCAGAAAAACTCGGCGGCACGTGGTCGCTAAGAGCATCCAGGTACTCGCGCTCAGAGATGACGGCGCGAGGAAAATCATGCTCGTAGAAGGTCCAAGCGCACTTACTTCGCCCGTCCACGTCGCCGCCGCCTCCGCCCATTCCCATTAGATCGCCGCCGAACGCGCGAGATAGATCCAGAAGGCGAGCACAAGCAGTACTTTGCGGGGGACAGGAAGCGAGAGAGTTTGGAATCGGTGGGGAAATAAGGGCCTCCAAGGCCTATTTATAGGGAAAGAGAAAGGGCGGGAAACTTCCCGCCGAAAGAAGGGGTGCGGATAGCAAATATCAGCCCGATGGTTCGACTTCCCCGCGCGCAACCGCACCGCAACGGCCGATCAGGCGCGGTTCCTACCCGGCCGCGTCCGCGGGAGACCCGAGCGGGCGAGTCTCGGCCCGCATCCGCCCATGATTCAGCGCGAGTCGGGAGGCTCCCGCCTGGCCAGCCCCTCGGCTCGCCCCGGCCCCAATCGGCAGGTCAGGCAGAATGAACGCCTCCCCCACCCCATCCCGTAAAAAGTAAAAAAACAGCTTCGTAATTTTGAATACATCTCAGCAATAAAAAAGTTAGGCCCATAGGCGGGCTAAAAGAGTCGCAGGTGATTACAAATACAAGGTAACTCCGAAATAACAGCAATCCCGCGGTATCCCGCAAGCGAGGGGCAGAAGGCTGGGTCAGTACTCGACCCATTTCCACCTGTGTCGTCGCTTCGTTCCCGATCGCGGCGACACGCGAGGGTCGTGGTAATCACGAACCGCCACCAGTTCCCTCTGAGCCAGGCCGACCTGCTCTGTGGCGCTCCTAAGATGCCCCTCGACTCGCGCTATATGCACGCCCGGTGAAGTGACATCGTCGTCTTCCGCTGCGCGCGGAGGTCCCTCCAAGGCCGCGAGCCGGGCCGCGGTCTCGGCCTTGTCTTCATCGACCCTCTTCGCGAGCTCCTGGATCAACAGCGTGTGTTTCTGGAATAGCCGCGTCACCTGCCTCTTCATCCCCACCGCATCGGTCGGGTCGCCCAGGTAATCAGACACTGTCCACGTCGGGCAGGGGCGAATACCCCTCGCTCGTCTCAGTTTCGGAGGAGGCCCTGTTATAGCCTGCAAACGGCGAGTCAGAAGGAGCGAGCAAGGGCAAAGCCAACGGTAAATATCAGCTCACCAGGGCTTGGCACGTTGCCTGCACCGACGGATGGGCGAGAGGAGCCCGGCCGACCCTGAAAGGTTTCTCCCTCGAGGGTCTCAAGGGATTTTCCCAGTCCGTGGGAAGCCGGCGGGCGGGGGGTTTCCGGAGGTGGGCGGTCCGGACCTGGGGAACTAACGACCTTCTCAGGCGACAAGCGAGGGGGGCGATCCTCTCCCCCGTTCCCCACCTCTTCACGAGGGATCGCCTGCAAAACAAAAGGTCAGAGGTACAGCGATAATCCGCGGAAGGTCACGTACACCAGGGACGACCTCCACAGCCGCCGCCGAGCTGGAGCCCGGACATTCACACGCCAGGGACCGCCTAACGATCTTTCCCTTCGCCGGCCTAAAGAGAGGGCCGGGAGACCCCACGCGCTAGCCAAGGGCGGCCTCGAGTACCTCCTCCCGAGTCTTCAGGCCCGCTGCCGCCAGGCGAGCTCGCACCTCTTCACTGACCGGCATCAAGAGACCAGTCTGTTCAAGAAAATGAGGGGATCTGGGGAGCACCCCTCCTGGGCTCAGCGGTATATTTATAGCCGGACAGTGGGGGCCCACCAGAAGATTCCCTGCCAGCTCAACACAAGCACTCGCCGAACACGCGGGTTGGATGATTCTTTCCGAGCTTGAATCAAGCTCAGAAAGAGCGGGGATTGTGTACAGCCCCGTGTCCGGTGAGTCGGTCCCACCAGGGAGGCGAGCAGACCTTCCCCCGCGGCCCGCATCCGAGCGGCAAACAGATATGCGCAGAATGGCTGGCCCGCTCCCGCCCATTTCAGGCGAGCGAGCCGACGAGGCAGGCGAGCGGGTCGCGCGAAGAGTCCTTGGCCAAAGCAGACGAGTTTGGCGACCCGTGACTGGCGGGCTGATCGAGAGTCGCAGTGGCCGCCGGCCGACCCCCATACGCGACCTGGCTGCCGGTCCGCCCGGCAGAAGATAGGCGGCTCGCCCGGCACGGCTCGCACTCGCCCAGGGAGCATGGGCGGGCAGCTGAAGTCAGGTCGCGCCCGTCTCCCGCGAAGAAGAATTGGAGGCGAGCTGACTCCCCAGGGGTGCGAATAGCTACTCAGAACAGCGGAGTCTCGCTGTTGGCAGACCAGGTTGGACTGCGCATAGCTGCTCAGGACAGCGGAGTTTGGCTGTTGGCAGACCCAGCTAAGGGCCTTTTGGTATTTTCAGGTCAGTTACTTTGGTTATTGGCAGTTCAGATTCCAAATAGCTATAAATAAGACCCAAGGGGTACCTCAGAGGGGACGCTTTCAGTGCCTCCTGACTCTCATTTTCAAGTGTTCTCTGAGAGTACCTTAGCTCGGCTTCTGGCTAAGGAGGGGAAGCGCTCAGAGATCTTCCGGGTTTGTGGTGGGACCTCCCTGCCGAGCCCTTGAGTCTGTTCTTTCTTGTCTCTTTCGTTGTTTTTCTTGCAGCAGGAGCAAAGTAGGCGAGAGAGACCACCCTTCCCCGAGGGTCGAACTCCACAAGAGGCCGGATTTCGGTTTCAACAGGGTGAGCGAGGCACATTCACAGACAGAACTCACAAGCATAAGAAGAGACTAACATTCCATTATCTATAAAATAAACTTGATGTTCAGGGATGGAAATGTTCATTACACTGCTCAAAACATTCATAACACAGAGGAAGGGGAAGAGGAGTAAACCAAAAGAGAATGAAGATCCACTGCGGGTCGTGGCCAGAGTAGCGAGTTGTCAATCCGCTTCCGGGCTCAGTCCAAGGAGGATTCCGGTACCAACGATCTGTCACCTCGAAGGCCTTTAAGTCCGTTCTCTAGGTTATCTACTTCACCAACTCTGCAGGAAAGCTTGGAGTTGAAGTCATCAAGGGCCGAGGGCTTCGCCGGAGTGTTGAAAAGCTTCGGAGTAGTTGGAAATGGCTTCCCGATGAAGGTGGAAGTGATGGAGCAGCTAGAGAAGTGAAACGGCGATTCCCGCGCACTCTCCGATCGCAGCAAAATGACAGGCTTTGACCTAAAACACGGAGCAGGGCCTTATATACGGAGGCAGCAGAAGCAGTGTGCACGATTAGTGGCGCACGACCAGTGGTCGTGCGCACTGTAGGTCGATGATCGTGTGGCTTTTCCAAATAAACCTGCAACCTGGACAAGAAGCATCAGCATATATGCGCACGAGCAGTGGCGTACGACCAGTGGTCGTACGCACTATGGCCAGTGCTCGTGCGATTACCGAGACAGGGTTATGAAAAAGGGGGTGTAATGCGCACGAACAGTGGTGCACGACCAGTGGTCGTGCGCAGTAAGTCCAGTGGTCGTGCGCAGTATTCCTGCATCGTCGGAGTCTCCCGAGCAGTTCCGGAGCACGCACACGACCACTGTACCAGCAGAAGGGGCAGAAAGGCCACCAGAACGTGCACACCACATCCCCGAGATAAAGCTAAAGAATATCAACAAATATAGAAACACAGAAAGCACACAGAAGCGGGCCTACAGTGCACTTAATCGTGAAATAGGTAAATAAGCACAAATAAGCAATAAAGGCTCTCAAGTGTAGTGCTAAGACGATAAAACTAGCCCAGATGTGTCCAAAAATTAGTGTAAAATGTGGACTCATCAGTTGCATGTTAGATATTTTTAAACCCTAAAAGCGTTACTATATGTATCTCATGCATGTCATATTTATAAAACTAAGATACTACTTTTCCTTTAGCGTAAAAGCTACATTTTAATATACCATACTGACCTTAGAGTCATGAATACCATGAGTCGTCCATCGGGGACACTTATGCTCATTTAGGGTGTCAACTCAATTTAACCAAAGTATTTTTCGCTGCGTATAAATATACTTTTAATTGTGGACTAGCTGATCCACTGTGCCGGGGGATACGGCCATTAAATATAACTAGTTTTCTTTCATATTAAACTATGATTTTCCTAAAAATCTAAGGTCTAGAGTTTTGCCTTAACGTGTGCAGTTATCCCCTGCATGACATGGCATCACGACACGTATTTTCTCTTGCTCTGATGCGGCGTAATCGTCGAGAAAATGCGGGTTGTGACAGTTGGTATCAGAGGGAGGTTGCTTGGCAAATGTTCGGGCAACCTTTCCCTTGTTTGCATTAGTAGTTAGCATCATACCATACGCCCACAGATATGTCATCAGCACGTCTTGGTTAAAGCACGAACACTACACTCATGAGCATGAAGAAGTATACGGGGCATATTATGTAGTATGAGATGCATAATATGTGTTTGTATATGGATCCACCATAGGAGGCAACATGTGAGGGTTATGTAGTATGGGATGTATAACCTCACCACATGAATGCGGCTAGCACGTTTTCTCTTTTCGTTGCATGGAAATGTTATGTAGTATGGGATGCATAACATTTTCATGTGTACGCCGCACATGGCATGCATTAAGGCCTTTTTTTTATAATGCATAGCACATCATGCATAGCATAACATTTCATAAGCACAACATGCCAAGCTAAATATTTGCATGATGACATATATACATGCATGGTTTTGAGTCAAAAAGAACACAAATACATGCATTCATGGTTTAGGCACATGAGTTAGTATGGTGGTGGTGAACCATCTTAGATTAAGCATAACATCATCATGGTAAAAACAAATCCCAGAGCAAGTACATCAATTGAAGTTCATATTTAAGTGTGTTTGTCTGTACCGGGTAGTTTTGTTCTAGCTGTTAGGCTAGGTTTTGTCTAAAGCTTGTGGGATTATAGTATGGCGAGACATCTTGCGACGAGATCGACTCCTCAATCAGAGGGTGAGTCTTCGGGAGTGCAGAGCGAGGCGTTGATAGAAATCCTGTAGCAGAGTAATGAGGCCTTATCGAGACAGGTAGTGGATATGCAGGCACAGATTCAGTCTCTTGTAGCAGTGGTGGAGGGACAGACTCCGAGGGTTCAGGACCCCGCTGATTGGGTAGCTGTTCCTGCCCCTCCTGCTCCTCCTGTGCCTTCGGTTGTGGTGCCCCCGGAGATGGAGTTCATATCCCAGGTTCAGCGGCTTAGGCCCACTACTTATGATGGGCAAGCAGATTTCATGATTTTGGATGACTGGCTGATTTACATTGAAGAGATGTTCTCTTACTCTGGGATTATGGACGATTAGAGAGTGATGCTCACTACCTACCAGCTCAAGGGCTTAGCAAAGAGTTGGTGGCACACGGAGAAAGAGAGCTTGGAGGCAGGATGCACTTGGGAGTCATTTAAGGTGATGCTATTAAGTAAGTTTCTGCCTTCAGTCGAGCGGGACCGGCTAATGAATGACTTACTTCATTTGAAGTAGAGGAAACTCACTGTTAATGAGTATGAGATTGAGTTTAGCAAGTTGAGTCAGTTTTCTCCTGATCTGGTGAGTGTTGAAGCAGATCGAGTTAAACGGTTTCTGGGTGGACTAAAAAGCGACATTCAGCAGTTAGCGAATGCCTACGGAGCACTCAGTTGTGCCAGCGTGGTTGAAGCTGCCTTGAAGGTCGAGGCCATTGAGAATACAAAGAATAGAGGCCAGCAGATGAGGAAGGATAAGCGGAAGTCCGGTGGAGGGAAGAGCCCTCAGGAGCCTGATGCTGTCTCGAGAAAGAAGAACAAAGAGTTTTGCAGCTTCTGTGGCCGGCCAGGCCACCCCTTGGAGAGGTGTTTCAAAAGGTTGGGAGCGCAGAAGAAGGAATAGGTGCATGTGATTCAGGGTGCTCCCAGAGGATACTTGGTGTATGCCCTGTATGGAAGAAAGGGGCATGATGTTGGTCGTTGCTGGTTAAAAGATAGAGTCTGTTTTCAGTGTGGGCGGAAGGGTCATCTCAAGACAAGGTGCCCACAGATCTAGCCTGTTCTGCAGCCAGTTCCCCTCCAGGCTTTTCCATCGCCTCAGCAAATGGATAAAGGAAAGGGGAAGCTGAATGTGCTTTCGGCAGACGAAGCGCAGACTTCGACCCAGGTTATCTCAGGTTCGACTCCTCCCCAGCCGTTTTGTCATGTTCCATTTTTGGTTTTAGTTTTCGTTTTAGCGATTGTTGCCTTAGATGCGTGCGCAATTTGTAGGACGATTTAAGGTAAAGAACCGCTGGGTGCGCGTTCTCTTCGACTCCGGCGCTACCCACTCGTTTGTGGCTAGAGCCTTCGTGGAGCGGTTCAGTTTGGGCCGAGATCGTGTTGGTGGTTCCTTTTGCGTTAAGTTCCCCTCCGGTGACTCTGTGGTTTAAGACCTGGGTATCCATGATTGTACGATTTTGTTGGGGGATTTTCTAGCAAAGCCAGATCTGAAGGTGATTGACCTGAAGGATGTAGATGTTATCTTGGGCATGGACTGGTTGTCCAGGTACGATGTAGTTATCTAGTGCAAGGGTAAGTGCTTGGACTTCGTCAAAGACAACGGTCAACACGGGAGCATTTATTGGTATTCTCTCCAGGAGTCTCCAGTCATTTCTGCGGTACGTGCTCGGAAGTTGCTTGATTCTGGCTGCTTTGCCTGTGTTGTCTCTCTAGTAGGGAGAGTCGTTAGTGTGTTGTGTTTGGAGGAGATTCATGTGGTGTGTGACTTCTCTGATGTGTTTCCTGACGATCTTCCCGGTCCTCCACCCGATCGAGATGTCAAGTTTGTTATAGATTTGGAGCCAGGCACGCATCCTATTACGAAGACGCCGTACCGGATGGCCCCGCGAGATCTGGAAGTGTTGCGAATCCAGCTGGATGAGATGTTGGCAAAAGGTTTCATAATGCCGAGTTTTTCGCCTTGGGGTGCACCCGTGCTGTTTGTTAAACAGAAAGATGGGTCGATGAGGCTATGCATCGACTATAGAGAGCTGAACAAGGTTACTATTAAGAACAGGTACCCTCTGCCTCGGATTGATGATTTATTTGACCAACAACGTGGTAGTACCGTGTTTTCCAAGATTTATCTTCGTTCGGGCTATCACAAGTTGAGGATTCGGGATTCAGATGTTCCGCGGATGGCGTTCCGCTCTCGTCATGGGCATTTTGAGTTTTTGGTTATGTCATTTTGTTTGACTAATGAGCCCTCAGCTTTTATGGATTTGATGAACAGAGTTTTCAAGGATTTTCTAGATACATTTGTGATTTTCTTTATAGACGATGTTTTGGTGTACTCTAAAGATGCGGAGGAGCATGATCGACATTTGCGACTATTCTTGGCGACTCTGAGAGACCATAAGCTATACGCCAAGCTGAGCAAATACGAATTTTGGTTGCCTCAAGTTTCTTTTCTGGGCAACATGGTTAATAAGGATGGAATATCGGTGGACCCAGAAAAGATCGATGATGTTATGGAATGGGTGAGGCATGTTACTCCCAGAGAGATCAGAAGCTTCTTGGGCTTGGCTGGCTATTATAGAAGATTTGTAGAGGGATTCTCTACCTTGTCTGCGCCGTTGATCAAGTTGACGCAGAAGAATATAGCTTTCATATGGGATTGCAAATGTGAGAAGGCTTTTGAGGAAATAAAAAGAAGGTTATATTCAGCTCCAATTTTGTCTTTGCCTACTGAAGGTAGTGAGTATGATATATATGTGGATGCGTTGCATGTCGGACTGGGCTGCATTTTGATGCAGGGCGGGAAGGTGATTGCGTACGGGTCGAGGCAGCTAAATACTCACGAGAGGAACTACCCTACGCATGACCTGGAGTTTGCAGTTGTGATCTATGCGCTGAAATTGTGGAGGCATTTGTTGTACGGTGCGCAATGCAAGATTTTTACTAATCACAAGAGTTTAAAGTATGTCTTCACCCCGAAGGAATTGAATCTGCGCCAGCGGTGATGGTTGGAGTATGTGGCCGACTATGATGTTGAAATCCAGTACCATCAGGGCAAACCTAATGTGGTGGCCGATGCCCTGAGTCGGAAGTCAGGGAAGATTTTCAATCTCTCCGCCGAGCGTCTAGTGGAAGAGTTCCTTTTAATGGAAATCTCTGTGGGAAGCTACGATTCGCAGAGTAGTTTAGCAGTGGAAGAACCTTCGGGGATTGCGCTTACGAGACTACATCAGAAGGATGATCCCGAGCTTCTGCATTTGTATCTTCGAGCTGAAAAAGGTGAATTACTAGATCTCTCTATAGATGATGCGGGTACCTTGAAGTACCGCGGCAGGTTTTGCATCTCTGATGTTTGATATATCCGGGATATGGTGTGCAGAGAAGCCCACGGATCTAGTGTTGCCTACCATCCAGGGTCTACCAAGATGTATCATGATTTAAAGGAGATTGTCTGGTGGTATGGGATGAAGGGAGACATAGACAGATTTGTTTCTGAGTGCCACACTTGCAAGCGTGTGAAAGCCGACCATGAGAGGCCTTGTGGCAAGCTGACTCCCTTGGAGATTCCGACGTGGAAGTGGGAGAGTATCTCGATGGATTTCATTACAGGCTTACCGAGATCTCCTAAGGGGCATGATTCAGTTTGGGTTATCTTAGACAGATTGACGAAGTGTACTCACTTCATACCATTTAAGATCGATTATCCGATGAGGAAGATAGCCGAGCTGTATTTGGATGAGGTTATCAGATTGCATGGTGTACCCGTAAGTATCATATCGGATCGAGACTCCAGGTTCACGTCTCGTTTTTGGAAGAGCCTTCAAGAGGGGTTGGGTACAGATTTGAGGTATTCCACTGCTTATCATCCGCATACCAATGGTCAGACAGAGCAAGTAAATCAGATTGTGGAAGATATGGTCCGATGCTATTTTTTGGACAATGGAGGAGCGTGGGATGAGCGCTTGCGGCTTATGGAATTTGCGTATAACAACAGTTATAAAGAAAGCTTGCAAATGGCTCCTTTTGAAGCTTTGTATGGGAGGTGCTGAAGGACTCCCTTGTTTTGGGCTGAGGTTGGCGAGAGACCTTTGTTGGGTCCAGAAGCGCTCGAGGAGATGGAAACTGTTGTGAAGCTTATTCGGGAAAAGCTTCGGATAGCCCAGGAGAGATATTAGAAGAACGCCACCGACATAGATCGGACTTGGAATTTATTATGGGGGACTCGGTGTTCTTAAAGGTTTCCCCGTTGATCGGAGTCAAGCGGTTTGGCAAGAACAGGAAGTTGGACCCGAGGTACGTGGGGGCATTTCTGATTGTTGATCGGATTGGGTTATCAGCTTATAGGCTGTCTTTGCCCGCAAATTTCCCTGGCGTGCATGATGTCTTCTACGTCAGTCAGCTGTGGAAATGTATGCTGAATGGCAGGCAGGTTTTGGATTCGGTGCCTCAGTTGGATTTGAATCTTTCTTATGTGGAGGTGAATGTCCGTATTGTGGATTCTCAGGTTCGTGCGTTACGGAAGAAGACCATTCCAATGGTTAAGGTTTTATGGAGGAATCAGGATGTAGAAAGCGCGACTTGGGAGCTAGAATCAGCAATGAGGAAGGCTTACCCTCATCTATTTCCCTGATCTTGTGCCTGGTATGTTTTGTGCTTTTTTTATAGCCCCTTCTTGGCTATTTCTCTCTCCTTCTTGATATGAGTGTTGTGAGTAAAGTTTCTAGGCGAAACTTCCTTTTAGGGGCAGTGACTGTGACGCCCTCGGTTTTTCTGTGTTTTGTTTGATCTTTGATTGGCGTTACGATGTCACATTTCCAGCCTTTCATCGTTGTAGAGCGTGGTCTTAGCTCTTTAGGTTCCTTGTGTAGCCTTGTTGTAGCATGTTAGCAAGATACCCCAGCTAGCCGGAGTCTGTTTTTGTGACTCGGTTGGGCCTCTTAGGGAATGCTTGTTTTTGGCTTCAGGAGGTGTTAGCCAGCGTGTGAGATCGTCGAACATTGTTTTCGACCTAACCGTTGTTTTTGTTGCTTGGGTGTTTAGCTACGGTGCAGGTTTTGGTCAAAGTCCGAGATTGTTTTCTTTCGCGTCGTTTCGACGTTTATTATGTTAGCTGTATGTTTACTGTGCTGTGCATGGCCTGGTGTGGCCGAGCTTGTTAGGCTGGTGCCTTGTTTCTTCTTTTTAGCTAAGGAGTTTAGCTATTTTTTGTGTATGTTTGGGTGACACGGCCTTGTTCACGGGCGTGACCCAGGGCGTGTCGAGCTCGGATAGAGCTCTCGGTTGTGTGGTCAACGAAATTCGGTCGACGGGCATTTTTGGTAGGAACACGGCCTGTGACACAGGCGTGTCACAGGGAGTGTCCCCTTCGGTTCGTCGAGCTGCGCTCGACGATTCGTCGAGCGGCGTTTGGGTGAGTTCATGCCCCACTGACACAGGCGTGTTGTAGGGCGTGACTCCAGATCGGCGATCTGTGCTCGACGATTGTCGAGCGCTAGATAGGTTGGTACATGGTCTGTGACACGGGCGTGTCACAGGGCGTGACCCCTGTTTCGTGGAGCTGAGCTCGACGATCGTCGAGTGGGTAGGTGAGTGAGTACACGCCCCATGCCACGGGCGTGTCGGACCTGACACAGGCGTGTCACGGGCGTGTCTGCGGCGTGTTCCGTATGTTTTCACCTGAGTGCTTCCTTTTTTGCCGTGAGTTGTTTTTCCTCCTCATTTCTTCATTCTCGATTCTAGAGAAGCTTCCAGCGGAAGGTTTTGGGCGGTGGTGGTGTTGGAGTTTTGGCCGGTGATTTCTTGAGGATTTTTGCTTGATTTTTCTCATGCGATAGCGGATTTGGATTGCTCTCACCTAGATCTTCATTCTTAGGTAAGTATCTTTTGTTCTATAGTTGTCTTTAAGAGCTAGGGTTTTTCGGGTTTTCTCTTCTTCTTCCTCAAAGCTTCAGTTTTGGTCTTCTAGGTGGCGGATCTTGCCGCCGGTGCCAAGCTTTGGAGATAGCTGTTGTTTACCTGGAGGTAGAGGCAAGTGGCTCCCTTGACCTTGCCAAATTATTACTAACTCTTACTCTTTTTTTTTCCTGTGCAATAGCTCTGTTCTCTTTATTTCCTCCCGAGAAATTAGAGAAGCAGTTTGACATTTTCCTTCATTCAACCATGTTCGATTTAGGTTGTCTCGGAATTTTGGCTAGTCTTTTTTTATTTATTCGCGGTTGGGTGTCCAGTGGGTAGCTAGAGTTAGGGTATGGCTGCGTTTAGTTGTAGTTTAAGTATAGTTGCGGTAGCCCCGAGTAGATAGGATAGAAGGGAGAGTTAGAATTAAATTTCCAACTCTTTGTTTCCACGCGTTGAGAGAGTTTAGGCTGCAGTTTTAACTAAAATTTATGTTTAACCTAAGTAGAAAGCGCTGACAGCGTTGAGTTAGCCGAGTTCACTCAACGTCGTCATCCAGCATAGGTTTTGCGGCTAAGTATTTTGGCGTCAGGTGAGTGGAGCATACTCAACGCCGTGTCGAGTGGGCTCGACGTTTCTGCCTTGGGTTCGTGTGTTTCCTTAGGATTGTTAGTGAGACTTTTCCCTAGGAGGGGTATTGGGTGTTCGACTAGTTTTTGCATGCCGACTCTTGGGTTGTGGCCGGTGATGGAGTTTTGGTGCCTCTAGAGGGGTGGTTTTATGTGGAGAGCTGTGGCCACCACCTTTTGCCCCGGCTTGGGTTGGCATGTGTGGTACCCTATGTAACGCCCCGGATTTTTATTACGTACGCATGATGGGCGTTACGTTGGCTTTGATTGTAGTTGAGCATGGTTTTTCCCGCGGACATGCGAGTGGCTGTTTTGGTTGCCGAGTTGCACGATTCCCCAGCAAACCGTAGTCCAAATAAGGGACTCGGTGAGGCCTCTTAGGGAATGCCTGCACGTTTTCGCGCCCGGGGAATGTTGCTCAAAATCATTTGCTGGTTCAGGGAAACAAAAAAAAGGGTAAAAAGTGCTTAAGGCAAAAATGGTCTAGGACGTCCCAGGAACATTTTTCACAAAAAGGGAAAATGGTCGTTTTTGTGCTAGACACGCCCCCTGACACGGGCGTGACCCAGGCCGTGACCTGGGTGTGACCTCCTGGACTCGACGAATTTTTCTTGCGTCGAGTTGAGCTCGACGAATGGGGTACACGCCCCCTGACATGGGCGTGTCACGGGCCGTGTCCCGCTTCGTCGAGTGTCGAGTGTCGATCGGCGAGTATCGAGCGTCGAGTATCGAGTGTCGAGTCGTCGAGAGAGGGGACACGGCCTGTGACACGGGCGTGTCACAGGGCGTGTCAGGCTGGGTCGAGTGTCGACACTTTTCTTTCGACGAGGTGTCGAGACACGGGTTACACGCCCTAGGTCACGGGCGTGACCGACCAGTCACGGGCGTGACCGACCCGTCACGGGCGTGTACCCCGGCCGTTGTACCGTCTGGATAAACATGGAATTGCCGCCTTTCGGCGCCGCTTATGGTACACGCCCTGTGTCACGGGCGTGACACAGGGCGTGACCGGCCCGAAAATCGACTTTTTCCAGTTTTTTTGTGCCGTTCATTTCCTTGATCCTGCATCGAAAGGTTCAGCTCTGTTCTGGGTAACATAAGTCCGAAACAGAGATTGTCTTTCCCCATTTGCATCTTCTTCCTCTTCATCTTCTTCTTCTTCTTCATTCTCCAAGAGAAAGCAAAAGAGCAAGGGAGCAAGCAAGGCAAGGGAAGAAAAAGCAGCCGTCGCGACATCGCCTCGGTTCAGGCAAGCGGTGTCCTCCACCCTTGCCAATCTTCGTACTTGATTCAATCCTCTATTTTTTCTCGCTCTTCCTTATTAACCTAGTGTTGCTCTTTCAATTCGATTGCTAACCTTAAATTGTTCTTCTTGAATTTCTCTTTCATTTCCCTATTATGCAATTCCCTAGTGTGTTCTTCTTGATGCAAATGATACACTTAATTTGACTCATATAGCAAATTCCTTATGCTACATGCTAAAATTCACATGTTTAGATTTGTGCTTCATGGAGTTAACAACTTTCCCTATGCTAAAGTCAAATTACCTATTTCCTTATGTTAATTCTATATGACATTAGTGAAGTCCCTATGTTAAATTCCCTATGCTACATTCCCTATGTTACATTCTGGAGTATGGCGGAGCATGGGATGAACGTTTGCGGCTTATGGAGTTCGCGTATAATAATAGCTATCAAGAAAGCTTGCAAATGGCTCCGTTTGAAGCGTTATATGGGCGACGATGTCGAACCCCACTCTTTTGGACTGAGGTTGGCGAGCGGCCTTTGTTATATGGGCGGCTCACCCTCATTTGTTCCCGTAAGCTGGTATGTGATTTAGTGTTTGATTGGATTCATGTTTTGGTTTGCTTGTGTGTTGGGTTTTGTGAAAAGTTTCGAGGCGAAACTTTTTGTTAGGGGGAGTGATTGTAACGCCCCGGATTTTTATTACGTACGCATGATGGGCGTTACGTTGGCTTTGATTGTAGTTGAGCATGGTTTTTCCCGCGGGCATGCGAGTGGCTGTTTTGGTTGCCGAGTTGCATGATTCCCCAGCAAACCGTAGTCCAAATAAGGGACTCGGTGAGGCCTCTTAGGGAATGCCTGCACGTTTTCGCGCCCGAGGAATGTTGCTCAAAATCAGTTGCTGGTTCAGGAAACAAAAAAAAGGGTAAAAAGTGCTTAAGGCAAAAATGGTCTAGGACGTCCCAGGAACATTTTTCACAAAAAGGGAAAATGGTCGTTTTTTGTGCTAGACACGCCCCCCTGACACGAGCGTGACCCAGGCCGTGACCTGGGCGTGACCTCCTGGACTCGACGAATTTTTCTTGCGTCGAGTTGAGCTCGACGAATGGGGTACACGCCCCCTGACACGGGCGTGTCACGGGTCGTGTCCCGCTTCGTCGAGTGTCGAGTGTCGATCGGCGAGTATCGAGCGTCGAGTATCGAGTGTCGAGTCGTCGAGAGAGGGGACACGGCCTGTGACACGGGCGTGTCACAGGGCGTGTCAGGCTGGGTCGAGTGTCGACACTTTTCTGTCGACGAGGTGTCGAGACACGGGTTACACGCCCTAGGTCACGGGCGTGACCGACCCGTCACGGGCGTGTACCCCGACCGTGTACCGTCTGGATAAACATGGAATTGCCGCCTTTCGGCGCCGCTTATGGTATACGCCCTGTGTCACGGGCGTGACACAGGGCGTGACCGGCCCGAAAATCGACTTTTTCCAGTTTTTTTGTGCCGTTCATTTCCTTGATCCTGCATCGAACGGTTCAGCTCTGTTCTGGGTAACATAAGTCCGAAACAGAAGCTGATCGAGTCCGCGCTTGGTAATGACGGAAGCTGATCGAGTCAAGCGGTTTTTGGGCGGACTCCGCAGCGACGTACAGCAGTTCGCAAGTGCTTATGGAGCGACGAGTTACACTGCTGTGGTTGCGGCTGCGTTGAAGGTGGAAGCGATCGAAACTGCAAAACAAAGAGGACAACTGATGAGGAAGGATAAGAGGAAGCTGGTGGGAGGGAAAAGCTCCCAAGACGCAGATGTAAGGAAGAGAAACAAGGAGACATGTAGCTTCTGTGGCCGAGCTGGTCACCCCTTTGAGACATGTTTCAAGCGGTTGGGGATGCAAAAGAAGGAGCAGGTGCACGCCATTCAGGGTGCGCCAACCAGAGACTTGGAGTGTGCATTTTGTGGGAGAAGAGGTCATGATGTGAGCCGCTGCTGGGCCTAAGACAAGGTATGCTTCCAGTGTGGCAGACCAGGACATCTGCGCGCAAGGTGCCCACAGGTTCAAGCTGTGTTGCAACCCGCACCACTCCAGGCTTTGCCTCCGCCTCCGCGCTTGGACAAAGGCAAAGGGAAGTTGAATGTGGTCTCTGCAGAGGAAGCGCATACATCACCGCAGGTTATCTCAGGTTCGATTCAGTCCTCTGGTTCTCGTTTTGTGTATGCCTAGTATGTGTAGTTCTTAGCGTAGCATATATACCTTATAGGAAAATTTAAGGTCAAGAACTGTTGGGCGCGTGTTCTCTTTGATTCTGGCGCGACCCATTCATTTGTAGCGCGAACCTTTCTGGATCGATATCATTTGACACCAGAGCGAGTGGGGAATGCGTTTTTGGTGAAATTTCCTTCTGGCGCTTCTGTGGTGGCAGACTGGGGTCTTCTTGATTGTCCCATTTTGTTGGGAGATTTTATAGCAAGGGTTGATTGCAAGGTAATCGATTTGGAAGATTTCGACGTCATTCTGGGTATGGACTGGTTATCCCGCTATGACGCCGTCATCCAGTGCAGAGGGAAGCGCTTGGATTTTGTCAAGGACGATGGTCAGCCAGGAAGTGTGTATGGTGATTACGGGAACAAATGAGGGTGAGCCGCCCTCATCGTTGACTCGAGCTCCCACGTCGCGCTTTCCACATCCTGATTTTTCCATAACACCTTTACCATAGGAATCTTCTTTTTCCGCAACACACGATCTTGGGAGTCCAATATCCGGATGGGCATCTCCACATAAGAAAGGTTTGGCGCCAATGGCGGTACCATGTCCAACACTTGCGTGTCATTCCGCAGACACTTGCGCAGTTGGCTCACATGAAACACATTGTGAACGCCAGGAAAGTTCACAGGTAATTCCAGTTTGTAGGCAGATGCACCAACTCGCGCAAGAATCTTGAAGGGACCCACAAATCTTGGGTCTAACTTGCGCTCTTTCCCAAACCTTTTAATCCCAACCATTGGGGAGACTTTCAAGAAAACAGAATCCCCCACCACAAACTCTAATTCCGACCTTCGTCGGTTGGCATACTTTTCATATCGCTCTTGGGCGACTCGGAGCTTCTCCCGAATACCTCGTACTGCAACTTCCATATCCTCGAGCGCCTCTGGCCCCAACAAAGGCCGCTCGCCAACCTCAGTCCAAAAGAGTGGGGTTCGACATCGTTGCCCATATAACGCTTCAAACGGAGCCATTTGCAAGCTTTCTTGATAGCTATTATTATACGCGAACTCCATAAGCCGCAAACGTTCATCCCATGCTCCGCCATACTCCAGAATGTAACATCGAATCATGTCTTCGACAATTTGATTTACTCTCTCGGTTTGGCCATTCGTCTGAGGATGATAAGCTGTGGAGTATCGCAAATCTGTCCCCAAACCCTCTTGTAAACTGCGCCAAAAACGAGAGGTAAAGCGGGAATCTCGGTCTGAAATGATATTCACAGGCACACCATGCAGTCGGATGATTTCGTTCACATAGAGCTCCGCTATTGTCTTCATCGGGTAGTTGACCTTAAAGGGTAGGAAATGAGCACACTTGGTCAATCTATCCACGATCACCCACACGGAGTCATGTCCTCGGGGAGATCTTGGTAAACCGGTAATAAAATCCATTGAGATGCTTTCCCACTTCCAGGTTGGAATCTCCAATGGTGTCAACTTGCCACCAGGCTTCCCATGATCAGCTTTCACCCGCTTGCAGGTATGACATTCCGATACAAACTGCGCTATATCTCTTTTCATTCCATACCACCAGACAATTTGTTTCAAATCACGGTACATTTTGGTTGAGCCTGGATGGTAGACCATACTTGTGTCGTGTGCTTCCTTACACACCATCTCACGAATCTCCCCAACTGCAGGAATACAAAAGCGCCCACGATACTTTAACGTGCCTGCACCATCAATCGCAAAATCCGGTAATTCACCCTTTTCAGTCCGAAGGAATAAATGTAAAAGATCCGGATCGTCTTTTTGATGTTGTCTTGTAAGAATCAGCCATGACGGTTCTTCTATTGCCGAATGACTTTGCGGTTCATATCTTCCCACGGAAATCTCCATCAATAAAAATTCCTCTACGAGACGATCAACAGAAAGATGAAATAATTTCCCAGTCTTCCGACTCAAAGCATCGGCGACAACATTCGCTTTCCCCGGATGATATTGAATGTCCACATCATAATCCGCGACATACTCAAGCCATCGCCGTTGGCGCAAATTAAGTTCTTTCTGCGTGAAGACATACTTTAAACTCTTATGATCTGTAAAGATTTTACACTGCGCACCATATAGCAAGTGTCTCCACAACTTCAATGCAAATATCACCGCTGCGAACTCCAAATCATGCGTTGGGTAATTCTTTTCATGACTTTTCAACTGCCGAGACCCATACGCAATCACCTTCTTGTCTTGCATTAACACACAGCCAAGTCCAACGTGCGACGCATCCACAAACACTTCATACTCTTTTCTTCCATCGGCAAGACCAACACAGGAGCGGTACATAATCGACGTTTGAGTTCCAGGAAGGAGGTCTCACACTTGTCATTCCATTCAAATGCCACGTTATTCTGGGTTAATCGAGTCAAAGGTGCGGCCAACGTCGCAAAACCTTCGACAAATCTGCGATAATAGCCGGCTAAGCCCAAGAAGCTTTGAATCTCCTTGGGTGTTTCCGGTCTTCTCCATTCCATGACCGCAGAGAAATCTTTTCGGGATCCACTGAAATACCATGGTGATTAATGACATGACCCAGAAAAGCAACTTGCGACAACCAAAACTCGCATTTGCTTAGCTTGGCGAATAACCGTTGATCTCGTAAAGTGGCCAATACTAATCGCAGATGCTGTTCATGTTCCTCAGCACTGCGGGAGTAGATAAGAACATCATCAATAAACACCACCACAAATTTATCCAAATAGTCCTTGAACACTCTGTTCATCAGATCCATGAAAGCTGATGGTGCATTGGTCAATCCAAATGACATCACAAGGAATTCAAAGTGGCCATGCCTTGATCGAAACGCAGTTCGCGGAATATCAGATTCTCGGACCTTAAGCTGATGATAGCCCGAGCGGAGATCAATCTTCGAAAAAACAGAACTGCCACGCAGTTGATCAAATAAATCATCGATTCTTGGCAGTGGGTACTTGTTTTTAATCGTCACCTTGTTCAATTCCCGGTAATCGATGCAAAGGCGCATCGATCCATCTTTCTTCTTTACAAATAACACCGGTGCACCCCAAGGTGATGAACTCGGCCGAATAAACCCTTTTGCCAATAAGTCATCCAACTGTGTACGCAACTCTGCTAGCTCACGCGGGGCCATCCTGTACGGCGCTTTCGCGATCGGTCGCGTACCCGGCTCCAAATCAATAACAAACTCGACGTCACGTATAATAATAGCTATCAAGAAAGCTTGCAAATTTGCTCCGTTTGAAGCGTTATATGGGCGACGATGTCGAACCCCACTCTTTTGGACTGAGGTTGGCGAGCGGCCTTTGTTGGGGCCAGAGGCGCTCGAGGATATGGAAGTTGCAGTACGAGGTATTCGGGAGAAGCTCCGAGTCGCCCAAGAGCGATATGAAAAGTATGCCAACCGACGAAGGTCGGAATTAGAGTTTGTGGTGGGGGATTTGTTTTCTTGAAAGTCTCCCCAATGGTTGGGATTAAAAGGTTTGGGAAAGAGCGCAAGTTAGACCCAAGATTTGTGGGTCCCTTCAAGATTCTTGCGCGAGTTGGTGCATCTGCCTACAAACTGGAATTACCTGTGAACTTTCCTGGCGTTCACAATGTGTTTCATGTGAGCCAACTGCGCAAGTGTCTGCGGAATGACACGCAAGTGTTGGACGTGGTGCCGCCATTGGCGCCAAACCTTTCTTATGTGGAGATGCCCATCGGATATTGGACACCCAAGATCGTGTGTTGCGGAAAAAGAAGATTCCTATGGTAAAGGTGTTATGGAAAAATCAGGATGTGGAAAGCGCGACGTGGGAGCTCGAGTCAACGATGAGGGCGGCTCACCCTCATTTGTTCCCGTAAGCTGGTATGTGATTTAGTGTTTGATTGGATTCATGTTTTGGTTTGCTTGTGTGTTGGGTTTTGTGAAAAGTTTCGAGGCGAAACTTTTTGTTAGGGGGAGTGATTGTAACGCCCCGGATTTTTATTACGTACGCATGATGGGCGTTACGTTGGCTTTGATTGTAGTTGAGCATGGTTTTTCCCGCGGGCATGCGAGTGGCTGTTTTGGTTGCCGAGTTGCACGATTCCCCAGCAAACCGTAGTCCAAATAAGGGACTCGGTGAGGCCTCTTAGGGAATGCCTGCACGTTTTCGCGCCCGGGGAATGTTGCTCAAAATCAGTTGCTGGTTCAGGAAACAAAAAAAAGGGTAAAAAGTGCTTAAGGCAAAAATGGTCTAGGACGTCCCAGGAACATTTTTCACAAAAAGGGAAAATGGTCGTTTTTGTGCTAGACACGCCCCCTGACACGGGCGTGACCCAGGCCGTGACCTGGGCGTGACCTCCTGGACTCGACGAATTTTTCTTGCGTCGAGTTGAGCTCGACGAATGGGGTACACGCCCCCTGACACGGGCGTGTCACGGGCCGTGTCCCGCTTCGTCGAGTGTCGAGTGTCGATCGGCGAGTATCGAGCGCCGAGTATCGAGTGTCGAGTCGTCGAGAGAGGGGACACGGCCTGTGACACGGGCGTGTCACAGGGCGTGTCAGGCTGGGTCGAGTGTCGACAACTTTCTGTCGACGAGGTGTCGAGACACGGGTTACACGCCCTAGGTCACGGGCGTGACCGACCCGTCACGGGCATGTACCCCGGCCGTGTACCGTCTGGATAAACATGGAATTGCCGCCTTTCGGCGCCGCTTATGGTACACGCCCTGTGTTACGGGCGTGACACAGGGCGTGACCGGCCCGAAAATCGACTTTTTCCAGTTTTTTTGTGCCGTTCATTTCCTTGATCCTGCATCGAACGGTTCAGCTCTGTTCTGGGTAACATAAGTCCGAAACAGAGATTGTCTTTCCCCATTTGCATCTTCTTCTTCTTCATCTTCTTCTTCTTCATTCTCCAAGAGAAAGCAAGGGAGCAAGGGAGCAAGCAAGGCAAGGGAAGAAAAAGCAGCCGTCGCGGCATCGCCTCGATTCAGGCAAGCGGTGTCCTCCACCCTTGCCAATCGTCGTACATGATTCAATTCTCTATTTTTTTTCTCTAGCTCTTCCTTATTAACCTTAGTGTTGCTCTTTCAATTCAATTGCTAACCTTTAATTGTTCTTCTTGAATTTCTCTTTCATTTCCCTATTATGCAATTCCCTAGTGTGTTCTTCTTGATGCAAATGATACACTTAATTTGACTCATATAGCAAATTCCTTATGCTACATGCTAAAATTCCCATGTTTAGATTTGTGCTTCATGGAGTTAACAACTTTCCCTATGCTAAAGTCAAATTACCTATTTCCTTATGTTAATTCTATATGACATTAGTGAAGTCCCTATGTTAAATTCCCTATGCTACATTCCCTATGTTCACTTCCTGATGTATCCATTTGCCTATGCATGTAGTTAATTTGTTCTATACATGTACCCATCTTGAGGTGATTTTTCCTTGATCAAAACAACATATGTGGCCTATGTACTCATGTTAATTAAATCATGTAGTTCTATTTTGATACAAATCATGTGGCCTATGTTAATCAAATTATGTGGCCTATGTACTCATGTTATGTATTGCGCACACTCTACGTTGGCAATTGGGAGTCATGTGTGAGGACGATGAAAGGAAACGTGTTACCTTGGGTTATGGGGTGTTTTGCGAGGCGAATTCGTGAAGCATGGCGGGAGCGTTTGTGTGAGAGTTTTGCAAGGGGTGGTGTGGTTTCAGCCTGTGGCCACCGGGTTTTGTTTTTGTGGTTAGAGAGACCACTTTGGCCCCGATTTGGGCTGGTTTTGTTTGGTGCGTTCCACTATAGGGCCGCCACCGATAAGACCCTTGTGAAAATTGAACTTAACCGCCGCTTATGCTTCACTTGTCTAGTAGGTTCTTGTTCTATGAATGATGGAATAGGCATGTGTTTTGCCCTTTGGTTTCTGCGGTTTTGAGCAGGACTTGAAGAACTAGCACGCACTTGGTGCGGTTGATCCTTTGGCATGACATTGTTTTTCTACATGTACGCACTTGTTTTGTGCACTCTTTTGACTTAAGCATTGCTATGGGGTCGGTAAGCCCCTTCTTGATCCATTATGAAATTTGTACTCTCTTTTGTATAGTTTGGTTGATTGCTGAGGTATTCTTTCTTGAATGCCTCAGGTGCAGGTTATAGCCGGTTGAGCGGCTAGGTTGGTTGGAGGCGTTTCTTGGAAGCTAACCGAGCATTCAAAGCGAGGTAGTTCTTCTTTTGTTGTACAGACATATATATGCCCCAATGGGTTCGTGTCAGCTTGTTGGCGCCCATTTGGTGGATTTTCTTTTTATGTAAATATGAACTACTGCTAATGTAACTCTTTGGATGGAATGTACTTGCTTTTGGGATGGTTTTCTGGTAGGTTGCATTAGGTATTTTGAAGCTAAACCAAAACTATTATTGTATCTCATGCATACATGACTTGATAAATTCAGACTTATTTTCAAATAACGTAAACAAAGAGGATTTCTTATAATGATATCACTATAGGCTGCATATAGGAGCTCATTATAACTAAACAAAGTATTTCCGCCGCGCACAACTACAGTTTTACTATGTAAGGCCGAGGGATACGGCCATTGAATCCAAACGTTTTCCTGCATATAACTGTTGAATTTCAACTTGTAAAGTAAGAGTCAAGGGTTGCCTGAACATGTGCAGTTATCCCCTGCACGACGTGGCATCATAACTCGTAGTTCCTCTTGCTCTGATACGAGGTACTCGTTGAGGAAATGCGGGTTGTGACAGTTGGTATCAGAGCCAGGTTTCGATCCTGGGACCTGTGGGTTATGGGCCCACCACGCTTCCAGAATGTAACAATCTCTGTTTCGGACTTATGTTACCCAGAACAGAGCTGAACCGTTCGATGCAGGATCAAGGAAATGAACGGCACAAAAAAACTGGAAAAAGTCGATTTTCGGGCCGGTCACGCCCTGTGTCACGCCCGTGACACAGGGCGTGTACCATAAGCGGCGCCGAAAGGCGGCAATTCCATGTTTATCCAGACGGTACACGGCCGGGGTACACGCCCGTGACGGGTCGGTCACGCCCGTGACCTAGGGCGTGTAACCCGTGTCTCGACACCTCGTCGACAGAAAGTGTCGACACTCGACCCAGCCTGACACGCCCTGTGACACGCCCGTGTCCCACAGGCCGTGTCCCCTCTCTCGATGACTCGACACTCGATACTCGACGCTCGATACTCGCCGATCGACACTCGACACTCGACGAAGCGGGACACGGCCCGTGACACGCCCGTGTCAGGGGGCGTGTACCCCATTCGTCGAGCTCAACTCGACGCAAGAAAAATTCGTCGAGTCCAGGAGGTCACGCCCAGGTCACGGCCTGGGTCACGCCCGTGTCAGGGGGCGTGTCTAGCACAAAAACGACCATTTTCCCTTTTTGTGAAAAATGTTCCTGGGACGTCCTAGACCATTTTTGCCTTAAGCACTTTTTACCCTTTTTTTTTTGTTTCCTGAACCAGCAACTGATTTTGAGCAACATTCCCCGGGCGCGAAAACGTGCAGGCATTCCCTAAGAGGCCTCACCGAGTCCCTTATTTGGACTACGGTTTGCTGGGGAATCGTGCAACTCGGCAACCAAAACAGCCACTCGCATGCCCGCGGGAAAAACCATGCTCAACTACAATCAAAGCCAACGTAACGCCCATCATGCGTACGTAATAAAAATCCGGGGCGTTACAATCACTCCCCCTAACAAAAAGTTTCGCCTCGACATCCTAGAAACACGTTCACTCTTGTCAATCTCAAACCCAACAAACCACACAACGGCTATGTACAGACCATACATATAAAAAATATGAACATCAACTGCTAACTTGCTTTGGGAGTTTGAGAATGATGGTATGCCTAACCTAAGGATGACTCACCGTCATCCCACTAACTTGTGCCTAACCCATGGATGCATGACTTGCTTTGACCCAAAACCATGAGTGTACATGTGTCATCATGTAAGTCTTAGCTTGGCACGTTGTGCTCATGCAATGTTATGTTATGCGTGCTGTGCTATGCATTCTAGAAAAGGCCTTAATGCATGCCATGAGCGGTCGTACGCATCACAATGCTATGCATCGCATACTACATAGCATTGCATGCAACGAAGAAAAGAAAACGTGCTAGTCGCATCCATGTGGTGAGGTTATGCATCCCATACTACATAACCCTCACATGTTGCCCCTATGGTGGATCCATATACAACCACATATTATGCATCCCATACTACATAATATGCCCTGTATACTTCTGGTCATGCCATGAGTGTAGTGTACGTGCTTCGGCCAAGACATACCGATGGCACCTCGGTGTGTGTAGGAAATGATGCTTACACGTACAAAACAAAAAGGAAAGTTTGCCCGACCAAATGTCAAGCAAAACTGCCACTGATACCAACTGTAGTTGTGCGCGGCGGAAATACTTTGTTTAGTTATAATGAGCTCCTATAAGCAGCCTATAGTGATCTCATTATAAGAAATCCTCTTTGTTTACGTTATTTGAAAATAAGTCTGAATTTATCAAGTCATGTATGCATGAGATACAATAATAGTTTTGGTTTAGCTTCAAAATACCTAATGCAACCTACCAGAAAACCATCCCAAAAGCAAGTACATTCCATCCAAAGGAGTTACATTAGCAGTAGTTCATATTTACATAAAAGAAAATCCACCAAATGGGCGCCAACAAGCTGACACGAACCCATTGGGGCATATATATGTCTGTACAACAAAAGAAGAACTACCTCGCTTTGAATGCTCGGTTAGCTTCCAAGAAACGCCTCCAACCAACCTAGCCGCTCAACCGGCTACAACCTGCACCTGAGGCATTCAAGAAAGAATACCTCAGCAATCAACCAAACTATACAAAAGAGAGTACAAATTTCATAATGGATCAAGAAGGGGCTTACCGACCCCATAGCAATGCTTAAGTCAAAAGAGTGCACAAAACAAGTGCGTACATGACTGTCACAACCCGCATTTCCTCAACGAGTACCTCGTATCAGAGCAAGAGGAACTACGGGTTATGATGCCACGTCGTGCAGGGGATAACTGCACACGTTCAGGCAACCCTTGACTCTTACTTTACAAGTTGAAATTCAACAGTTATATGCAGGAAAACGTTTGGATTCAATGGCCGTATCCCTCGGCCTTACATAGTAAAAACTGTAGTTGTGCGCGGCGGAAATACTTTGTTTAGTTATAATGAGCTCCTATATGCAGCCTATAGTGATATCATTATAAGAAATCCTCTTTGTTTACGTTATTTGAAAATAAGTCTGAATTTATCAAGTCATGTATGCATGAGATACAATAATAGTTTTGGTTTAGCTTCAAAATACCTAATGCAACCTACCAGAAAACCATCCCAAAAGCAAGTACATTCCATCCAAAGGAGTTACATTAGCAGTAGTTCATATTTACATACAAGAAAATCCACCAAATGGGCGCCAACAAGCTGACACGAACCCATTGGGGCATATATATGTCTGTACAACAAAAGAAGAACTACCTCGCTTTGAATGCTCGGTTAGCTTCCAAGAAACGCCTCCAACCAACCTAGCCGCTCAACCGGCTACAACCTGCACCTGAGGCATTCAAGAAAGAATACCTCAGCAATCAACCAAACTATACAAAAGAGAGTACAAATTTCATAATGGATCAAGAAGGGGCTTACCGACCCCATAGCAATGCTTAAGTCAAAAGAGTGCACAAAACAAGTGCGTACATGTAGAAAAACAATGTCATGCCAAAGGATCAACCGCACCAAGTGCGTGCTAGTTCTTCAAGTCCTGCTCAAACCGCAGAAACCAAAGGGCAAAACACATGCCTATTCCATCATTCATAGAACAAGAACCTACTAGACAAGTGAAGCATAAGCGGCGGTTAAGTTCAATTTCACAAGGGTCTTATCGGTGGCGGCCCTATAGTGGAACGCACCAAACAAAACCAGCCCAAATCGGGGCCAAAGTGGTCTCTCTAACCACAAAAACAAAACCCGGTGGCCACAGGCTGAAACCACACCACCCCTTGCAAAACTGTCACACAAACGCTCCCGCCATGCTTCACGAATTCGCCTCGCAAAACACCCCATAACCCAAGGTAACACGTTTCCTTTCATCGTCCTCACACATGACTCCCAATTGCCAACGTAGAGTGTGCGCAATACATAACATGAGTACATAGGCCACATAATTTGATTAACATAGGCCACATGATTTGTATCAAAATAGAACTACATGATTTAATTAACATGAGTACATAGGCCACATATGTTGTTTTGATCAAGGAAAAATCACCTCAAGATGGGTACATGTATAGAACAAATTAACTACATGCATAGGCAAATGGATACATCAGGAAGTGAACATAGGGAATGTAGCATAGGGAATTTAACATAGGGATTTCACTAATGTCATATAGAATTAACATAAGGAAATAGGTAATTTGACTTTAGCATAGGGAAAGTTGTTAACTCCATGAAGCACAAATCTAAACATGGGAATTTTAGCATGTAGCATAAGGAATTTGCTATATGAGTCAAATTAAGTGTATCATTTGCATCAAGAAGAACACACTAGGGAATTGCATAATAGGGAAATGAAAGAGAAATTCAAGAAGAACAATTAAAGGTTAGCAATTGAATTGAAAGAGCAACACTAAGGTTAATAAGGAAGAGCTAGAGAAAAAAAATAGAGAATTGAATCATGTACGACGATTGGCAAGGGTGGAGGACACCGCTTGCCTGAATCGAGGCGATGCCGCGACGGCTGCTTTTTCTTCCCTTGCCTTGCTTGCTCCCTTGCTCCCTTGCTTTCTCTTGGAGAATGAAGAAGAAGAAGATGAAGAAGAAGAAGATGCAAATGGGGAAAGACAATCTCTGTTTCGGACTTATGTTACCCAGAACAGAGCTGAACCGTTCGATGCAGGATCAAGGAAATGAACGGCACAAAAAAACTGGAAAAAGTCGATTTTCGGGCCGGTCACGCCCTGTGTCACGCCCGTGACACAGAGCGTGTACCATAAGCGGCGCCGAAAGGCGGCAATTCCATGTTTATCCAGACGGTACACGGCCGGGGTACACGCCCGTGACGGGTCGGTCACGCCCGTGACCTAGGGCGTGTAACCCGTGTCTCGACACCTCGTCGACAGAAAGTGTCGACACTCGACCCAGCCTGACACGCCCTGTGACACGCCCGTGTCACAGGCCGTGTCCCCTCTCTCGACGACTCGACACTCGATACTCGACGCTCGATACTCGCCGATCGACACTCGACACTCGACGAAGCGGGACACGGCCCGTGACACGCCCGTGTCAGGGGGCGTGTACCCCATTCGTCGAGCTCAACTCGACGCAAGAAAAATTCATCGAGTCCAGGAGGTCACGCCCAGGTCACGGCCTGGGTCACGCCCGTGTCAGGGGGCGTGTCTAGCACAAAAATGACCATTTTCCCTTTTTGTGAAAAATGTTCCTGGGACGTCCTAGACCATTTTTGCCTTAAGCACTTTTTACCCTTTTTTTTGTTTCCTGAACCAGCAACTGATTTTGAGCAACATTCCCCGGGCGCGAAAACGTGCAGACATTCCCTAAGAGGCCTCACCGAGTCCCTTATTTGGACTACGGTTTGCTGGGGAATCGTGCAACTCGGCAACCAAAACAGCCACTCGCATGCCCGCGGGAAAAACCATGCTCAACTACAATCAAAGCCAACGTAACGCCCATCATGCGTACGTAATAAAAATCCGGGGCATTACAATCACTCCCCCTAACAAAAAGTTTCGCCTCGAAACTTTTCACAAAACCCAACACACAAGCAAACCAAACATGAATCCAATCAAACACTAAATCACATACCAGCTTACGGGAACAAATGAGGGTGAGCCGCCCTCATCGTTGACTCGAGCTCCCACGTCGCGCTTTCCACATCCTGATTTTTCCATAACACCTTTACCATAGGAATCTTCTTTTTCCGCAACACACGATCTTGGGAGTCCAATATCCGGATGGGCATCTCCACATAAGAAAGGTTTGGCGCCAATGGCGGCACCACGTCCAACACTTACGTGTCATTCCGCAGACACTTGCGCAGTTGGCTCACATGAAACACATTGTGAACGCCAGGAAAGTTCACAGGTAATTCCAGTTTGTAGGCAGATGCACCAACTCGCGCAAGAATCTTGAAGGGACCCACAAATCTTGGGTCTAACTTGCGCTCTTTCCCAAACCTTTTAATCCCAACCATTGGGGAGACTTTCAAGAAAACAGAATCCCCCACCACAAACTCTAATTCCGACCTTCGTCGGTTGGCATACTTTTCATATCGCTCTTGGGCGACTCGGAGCTTCTCCCGAATACCTCGTACTGCAACTTCCATATCCTCGAGCGCCTCTGGCCCCAACAAAGGCCGCTCGCCAACCTCAGTCCAAAGAGTGGGGTTCGACATCGTCGCCCATATAACGCTTCAAACGGAGCCATTTGCAAGCTTTCTTGATAGCTATTATTATACGCGAACTCCATAAGCCGCAAACGTTCATCCCATGCTCCGCCATACTCCAGAATGTAACATCGAATCATGTCTTCTACAATTTGATTTACTCTCTCGGTTTGGCCATTCGTCTGAGGATGATAAGCTGTGGAGTATCGCAAATCTGTCCCCAAACCCTCTTGTAAACTGCGCCAAAAACGAGAGGTAAAGCGGGAATCTCGGTCTGAAATGATATTCACAACCGATGTATGACGGAAAAGCAGACTTCGTAATCTTGGATGACTGGGTGATCACGTTAGAAGAAATGTTTGTGTATGCTGGTGTGACTGAGGACCAAAAGGTGATGCTTGCTGCCTATCAACTTAAAGGATTGGCGAAAGGATGGTGGTTACGAGAAAAGGAAGGCCTAGGGGCGGGCTGTTCGTGGGAAGTTTTTAAAGAAATGGTACGACGCAAGTTTCTACCGGCAGTGGAAAGGGACCGCCTAATGAATGACTTTTTGTATTTGAAGCAAAGGAAACTCACAGTGAGTGAGTATGAAATCGCGTTTAGCAAGTTAAGTCGGTTTGCCCCGAGCTTGGTGATGACGGAAGCTGATCGAGTCAAGCGGTTTTTGAGCGGACTCCGCAGCGACGTACAGCAGTTCGCAAGTGCTTCTGGAGCGACGAGTTACACTGCTGTGGTTGAGGCTGCGTTGAAGGTGGAAGCGATCGAAACTGCAAAACAAAGAGGACAACTGATGAGGAAGGATAAGAGGAAGCTGGTGGGAGGGCTAAGCCCAAGAACCTCGTATCAGAGCAAGAGGAACTACGGGTTATGATGCCACGTCGTGCAGGGGATAACTGCACACGTTCAGGCAACCCTTGACTCTTACTTTACAAGTTGAAATTCAACAGTTATATGCAGGAAAACGTTTGGATTCAATGGCCGTATCCCTCGGCCTTACATAGTAAAACTGTAGTTGTGCGCGGCGGAAATACTTTGTTTAGTTATAATGAGCTCCTATATGCAGCCTATAGTGATATCATTATAAGAAATCCTCTTTGTTTACGTTATTTGAAATAAGTCTGAATTTATCAAGTCATGTATGCATGAGATACAATAATAGTTTTGGTTTAGCTTCAAAATACCTAATGCAACCTACCAGAAAACCATCCCAAAAGCAAGTACATTCCATCCAAAGGAGTTAACATTAGCAGTAGTTCATATTTACATAAAAGAAAATCCACCAAATGGGCGCCAACAAGCTGACACGAACCCATTGGGGCATATATATGTCTGTACAACAAAAGAAGAACTACCTCGCTTTGAATGCTCGGTTAGCTTCCAAGAAACGCCTCCAACCAACCTAGCCGCTCAACCGGCTACAACCTGCACCTGAGGCATTCAAGAAAGAATACCTCAGCAATCAACCAAACTATACAAAAGAGAGTACAAATTTCATAATGGATCAAGAAGGGGCTTACCGACCCCATAGCAATGCTTAAGTCAAAAGAGTGCACAAAACAAGTGCGTACATGTAGAAAAACAATGTCATGCCAAAGGATCAACCGCACCAAGTGCGTGCTAGTTCTTCAAGTCCTGCTCAAACCGCAGAAACCAAAGGGCAAAACACATGCCTATTCCATCATTCATAGAACAAGAACCTACTAGACAAGTGAAGCATAAGCGGCGGTTAAGTTCAATTTCACAAGGGTCTTATCGGTGGCGGCTCTATAGTGGAACACACCAAACAAAACCAGCCCAAATCAGGGCCAAAGTGGTCTCTCTAACCACAAAAACAAAACCCGGTGGCCACAGGCTGAAACCACACCACCCCTTGCAAAACTCTCACACAAACGCTCCCGCCATGCTTCACGAATTCGCCTCGCAAAACACCCCATAACCCAAGGTAACACGTTTCCTTTCATCGTCCTCACACATGACTCCCAATTGCCAACGTAGAGTGTGCGCAATACATGTTTATTAACATAGGCCACATGATTTGTATCAAAAGAGAACTACATGATTAGAGCAAGAGGAACTACGGGTTATGATGCAACGTCGTGCAGGGGATAACTGCACACGTTCAGGCAACCCTTGACTCTTACTTTACAAGTCAAGGACGATTCAATTCTCTATTTTTTTTCTAGCTGGTGGGAGGGATAAGAGGAAGCGGTGTCCTCCACCCTTGCCAATCGTCGTACATGATTCAATTCTCTATTTTTTTCTAGCTCTTCCTTATTAACCTTAGTGTTGCTCTTTCAATTCAATTGCTAACCTTTAATTGTTCTTCTTGAATTTCTCTTTCATTTCCCTATTATGCAATTCCCTAGTGTGTTCTTCTTGATGCAAATGATACACTTAATTTGACTCATATAGCAAATTCCTTATGCTACATGCTAAAATTCCCATGTTTAGATTTGTGCTTCATGGAGTTAACAACTTTCCCTATGCTAAAGTCAAATTACCTATTTCCTTATGTTAATTCTATATGACATTAGTGAAGTCCTTATGTTAAATTCCCTATGCTACATTCCCTATGTTCACTTCCTGATGTATCCATTTGCCTATGCTAACGTAATTCATGTAGTTAATTTTGTTCTATACATGTACCCATCTTGAGGTGATTTTTCCTTGATCAAAATAACATATGTGGCCTATGTACTCATGTTAATTAAATCATGTAGTTCTCTTTTGATACAAATCATGTGGCCTATGTTAATAAACATGTATTGCGCACACTCTACGTTGGCAATTGGGAGTCATGTGTGAGGACGATGAAAGGAAACGTGTTACCTTGGGTTATGGGGTGTTTTGCGAGGCGAATTCGTGAAGCATGGCGGGAGCATTTGTGTGAGAGTTTTGCAAGGGGTGGTGTGGTTTCAGCCTGTGGCCACCGGGTTTTTGTTTTTGTGGTTAGAGAGACCACTTTGGCCCCGATTTGGGCTGGTTTGTTTGGTGCGTTCCACTATAGGGCCGCCACCGATAAGACCCTTGTGAAATTGAACTTAACCGCCGCTTATGCTTCACTTGTCTAGTAGGTTCTTGTTCTATGAATGATGGAATAGGCATGTGTTTTGCCCTTTGGTTTCTGCGGTTTGAGCAGGACTTGAAGAACTAGCACGCACTTGGTGCGGTTGATCCTTTGGCATGACATTGTTTTTCTACATGTACGCACTTGTTTTGTGCACTCTTTTGACTTAAGCATTGCTATGGGGTCGGTAAGCCCCTTCTTGATCCATTATGAAATTTGTACTCTCTTTTGTATAGTTTTGGTTGATTGCTGAGGTATTCTTTCTTGAATGCCTCAGGTGCAGGTTGTAGCCGGTTGAGCGGCTAGGTTGGTTGGAGGCGTTTCTTGGAAGCTAACCGAGCATTCAAAGCGAGGTAGTTCTTCTTTTGTTGTACAGACATATATATGCCCCAATGGGTTCGTGTCAGCTTGTTGGCGCCCATTTGGTGGATTTTCTTTTATGTAAATATGAACTACTGCTAATGTAACTCCTTTGGATGGAATGTACTTGCTTTTGGGATGGTTTTCTGGTAGGTTGCATTAGGTATTTTGAAGCTAAACCAAAACTATTATTGTATCTCATGCATACATGACTTGATAAATTCAGACTTATTTTCAAATAACGTAAACAAAGAGGATTTCTTATAATGATATCACTATAGGCTGCATATAGGAGCTCATTATAACTAAACAAAGTATTTCCGCCGCGCACAACTACAGTTTTACTATGTAAGGCCGAGGGATACGGCCATTGAATCCAAACGTTTTCCTGCATATAACTGTTGAATTTCAACTTGTAAAGTAAGAGTCAAGGGTTGCCTGAACGTGTGCAGTTATCCCCTGCATGACGTGGCATCATAACCCGTAGTTCCTCTTGCTCTGATACGAGGTACTCGTTGAGGAAATGCGGGTTGTGACAGAGAATTGAATCATGTACGACGATTGGCAAGGGTGGAGGACACCGCTTGCCTGAATCGAGGCGATGCCGCGACGGCTGCTTTTTCTTCCCTTGCCTTGCTTGCTCCCTTGCTCCTTTGCTTTCTCTTGGAGAATGAAGAAGAAGAAGATGAAGAAGAAGAAGATGCAAATGGGGAAATACAATCTCTGTTTCGGACTTATGTTACCCAGAACAGAGCTGAACCGTTCGATGCAGGATCAAGGAAATGAACGGCACAAAAAAACTGGAAAAAGTCGATTTTCGGCCGGTCACGCCCTGTGTCACGCCCGTGACACAGGGCGTTGTACCATAAGCGGCGCCGAAAGGCGGCAATTCCATGTTTATCCAGACGGTACACGGCCGGGGTACACGCCCGTGACACAGGGCGTGTACCATAAGCGGCGCAGAAAGGCGGCAATTCCATGTTTATCCAGACGGTACACGGCCGGGGTACACGCCCGGGACGGGTCGGTCACGCCCGTGACGGGTCGGTCACGCCCGTGACCTAGGGCGTGTAACCCGTGTCTCGACACCTCGTCGACAGAAAAGTGTCGACACTCGACCCAGCCTGACACGCCCTGTGACACGCCCGTGTCACAGGCCGTGTCCCCTCTCTCGACGACTCGACACTTGCTATATGGTGCACAGTGTAAAATCTTTACAGATCATAAGATTTGAAGTATGTCTTCACGCAAAAGAACTTAACTTTGCGCCAACGACGATGGCTTGAATATGTCGCGGATTATGATGTGGACATTCAATATCATCCGGGGAAAGCGAATGTTGTCGCCGATGCTTTGAGTCGGAAGACTGGGAAATTATTTCATCTTTCTGTTGATCGTCTCGTAGAGGAATTTTTATTGATGGAGATTTCCGTGGGCAGATATGAACCGCAAATTCATTCGGCAATAGAGGACGATGAAAGGAAACGTGTTACCTTGGGTTATGGGTGTTTTTGCGAGGCGCATTCGTGAAGCATGGCGGGAGCGTTTGTGTGAGAGTTTTGCAAGGGGTGGTGTGGTTTCAGCCTGTGGCCACCGGGTTTTGTTTTTGTGGTTAGAGAGACCACTTTGGCCCCGATTTGGGCTGGTTTTTTTGGTGCGTTCCACTATAGGGCCGCCACCGATAAGACCCTTGTGAAGTAAACTTAACCGCCGCTTATGCTTCACTTGTCTAGTAGGTTCTTGTTCTATGAATGATGGAATAGGCATGTGTTTTGCCCTTTGGTTTCTGCGGTTTGAGCAGGACTTGAAGAACTAGCACGCACTTGGTGCAGTTGATCCTTTGGCATGACATTGTTTTTCTACATGTACGCACTTGTTTTGTGCACTCTTGACTTAAGCATTGCTATGGGGTCGGTAAGCCCCTTCTTGATCCATTATGAAATTTGTACTCTCTTTTGTATAGTTTGGTTGATTGCTGAGGTATTCTTTCTTGAATGCCTCAGGTGCAGGTTGTAGCCGGTTGAGCGGCTAGGTTGGTTGGAGGCGTTCTTGGAAGCTAACCGAGCATTCAAAGCGAGGTAGTTTTCTTCTTTTGTTGTACAGATATATATATGCCCCAATGGGTTCGTGTCAGCTTGTTGGCGCCCATTTGGTGGACTTTCTCTTATGTAAATATGAACTACTGCTACTGTAACTCCTTTGGATGGAATGTACTTGCTTTTGGGATGGTTTTCTGGTAGGTTGCATTAGGTATTTTGAAGTTACCAAAACTATTATTGTAGCTCATGCATACATGTTTTCATCAATTAAAACGTATTTTCAAACAACGTAGACAAATAGAATTTCTTATAATGATATCACTATAGGCTGCATATAGGAGCTCATTATAACTAAACAAAGTATTTCCGCCGCGCACAACTACAATTTTACTATGTAAGGCCGAGGGATACGGCCATTGAATCCAAACGTTTTCCTGCATATAACTGTTGAATTTCAACTTATAAAGTAAGAGTCAAGGGTTGCCTGAACGTGTGCAGTTATCCCCTGCACGACGTGGCATCATAACCCGTAGTTCCTCTTGCTCTGATACGAGGTACTCGTTGAGGAAATGCGGGTTGTGACACCCTAGATCTGCCACTGTTTGATCCCTTAGCCCTTTTTTTAGATCTAGTTTTGGTTATGTACTCAGATCCTTGTTTTGACCCCTACCATTAACCCACAAGTTAGGACTGTTAGTTCCTTTTCTATTTTATGGTATTTCTTTTGGCATATATGTATATGTCTTGTTGTTGTTGCAGGCTCTTTTGTAGGGCATGTTGCTTTTATTACTCACACTTGGTGTGCTTTTGCTGTTCTTTAGACATTGCTCTTTTCTTACTGTCATGTCCTTTCTTTTACTGATAGCTTTTTGTTGCCGGGTTGGTAAACCCTTCTTATTTGCTCATAAATCTAATGCTCTATTTACCTTTTTGATTATTTATCTTACTTAGGTATTCTTTTCTTGAATGCCTCAGGTCCAGGTTGTAGCCAGTTGAGCGGCTAGTTATTTTGGAGGGGCTTGCTTGTGGCCTCATAGGTAGCTGAGATAGCTGATCCTCGATTTTTGTGAGGTAGTTATTTTCCTTTCTGTATAGACATGCATACTCACCAGTGGGTTCATGTCAGGTTGTTGACGCCCACTAGTGGCTTTCTTGAGATGCTGGGTATGAACTAAAACTATTATTTTTTGCCTATTTGTGGTTGTTTACTTGCTTCTGGGGATGTTTTATGCTAGGTTGCATGTTAGATATTATTAAACCCTAAAAGTATTATTATATGTATCTCATGCATGTCATATTTATAAAACTAAGACACTACTTTTCCTTTAGCGTAAAGACTACATTTTTATATACCATACTAACCATAGAGTCGTGCATACCATGAGTCGTCCCTCGGGGACACTTTGCTCATTTAGGGTGTCAACTCAATTTAACCAAAGTATTTTCCACTGCGTATAAATATACTTTTAATTGTGGACTAGCTGATCCACTGTATCGAGGGATACGACCATTAAATATAGCTGGTTTTCTTTCATATTAAACTATGATTTCCCTTAAAATCTGAGGTCTGGAGTTTTGTCTGAACGTGTGCAGTTATCCCCTGCATGACGTGGCATCACGACATGTATTTTCTCTTGCTCTGATGCAGTGTAATCTCGAGAAAATGCGTGTTGTGACACCGAGTGACTTTCAGCCATGCCAGCTAGGTGAGAGCCTGAGAGAGGGATCTGCTCGGGGTCCACTACAACCACCATCGATTGACTTCCAGCCCTGCCAGTTAGGTGAGAGCCTGACAGCGGGATCTGCTCGAGCCCCAAGAATGACACCGAGTGACTTCCAGCCCTGCCAGCTAGGTGAGAGCCTGACAGCGGGATTTGCTCGTGGTCCACTACTACCACCATCGAGTGACTTCAAGCCTTGCCAGCTAGGTGGAGCCTGGCAGCGGGATCTGCTCGAGGCCCGAGGATGACACCGAGTGACTTCCAGCCCTGCTAGCTAGGTGACTGCCTGATAGCTGGATCTGCTCGGGGTCAACTACTACCACCATCGAGTGACTTCCATCCCTGCCAGCTAGGTGAGAGCCTGACAGCAGGATCTGCTCGAGGCCCAAGGATAACACCGAGTGACTTCCAGCCCTGCCAGCTATGTGAGAGCCTGATAGTGTGATCTTCTCGGGGTCCACTACTACCACCATCGAGTGACTTCCAGCCCTGCCAGCTAGGTGAGAGGCTGACAGCGGGATCTGCTCGAGGCCCAAGGATGATACCGAGTGCCTTCCAGCCCTGCCAGCTAGGTGAGAGCCTGACAGCGGGATCTTCTCGGGGTCCACTACTACCACCATCGAGTGACTTCCTGCCCTGTCAGCTAGGTGAGAGCCTGACAGCGGGATCTGCTCGAGGTCCTGAGTTGACTTCACCTTTTCATACGAACTACTGCGACAGAACCCGAGTGCTATGGGATTCCAACAACATCTATAGGATGGGCTGACTCCGGGTATGAAGACCTTACATACTAGTGTCAGCGCACAACCCTGGTCATCGACTGGTTCCACCTCTATAGCCATGACGTTCTCCTGAGTTCTTCTGTGCTGGTCACTTTCGACGCTCATCGCAACAAAATGTTGAAACTGATTTTTCAGTCTCCTGTGGAGTTGACCCGTAGGGAAGGGGTGACCGCGCACCTACTACCCTCAAGTGAACGATCTACGCACAAGACTAAGAACACGAGGGACAGACCCCAGGTCTCAGCGTTGAGGTCCCGCCGCATACCCGGAAGACTAGCAAACTCTTCCCCTCCCAAGACAAAGGATGAGCTAAGGCACCTTCAGAGGGCTCTCGTGGCCGACCGGAACCTCTAAGGAGAGTCTCAAGACCAACTCTCTCCTGACTAGATGTGCCTCCTCGGGTCTATACAAAATGTTCCTCAACCGCCCTACCATTGGCGCAATCTCGCCGAGCAACTCTACGATACGCTTCCCAAGTTGGGCCACTAACAGCGGAACTCCGCTATTCCAAAAGGATGACAACGGACCATCAGCGGCTTCCCGACAACTATACCTCTGGGCCCCCACGGGGCGAGCGGTCTCGAGCACACCACTCGCCCAAGATAGAAGAAGTAAACTACACATCCACAGAGCATCACAGATATTTAAATTACAGGAATATAAATTCCATACTTCGGCACGCAGACCGGCAATATAAGCAAAAATAGGCCTTCGAAGGCCGGCACAAACTTGGGCTTAAGCCCGTTATTCCCCGCTTGATATTGCAGCACCTGTACGCCAACGTCCCGCCAAATGGTGGCAAAATAAACATAAGCCCCACCTCTGCCTCGGGGCGGTGATTCTTATCTCCTAAAAACAAATAATTAACAACTTCCACGGAGTTTTCCCCGGGAACCCCAGAACATCACCAATCCGGCTCACACGTCCGGATGGGCTTCACACCGCATGCCTAAACCCGTACTCACGCTTCCGGGTGCTAATGCAGTTAATTGCATGGACGTACATGTCAACCCGCCGAAAAGATCCCTTCCCCCCACCCGTTGGTGGAGAGGGGCTTCCATGCAAATATGTAAACAGAGGGCTTCACCTTCCCAAGTAGAAATATCGTTACGCTTGATGCGTGTTTGGCGGAGCCGCAACCGCGCACATTGCCCGAGGCTCGACGTCTAGCTTCCATAGAGGTTGTCCATGCACGGATCTGACCTCCTCGGGAGAGTTGAAAGCTCTGAATGATTTTCCCTCTAAGGCCAGGCCTCCCCATGGATGACCGTGCTCCTAGTGGCATCGGCGAAGGTTGTCCCGGCTTCCACAACTTTAAGCGGCCGCGGGAGAGAAGCCCCCGGCCTCGCCTTGCTCCAGAGGTGACGGGGAAGGCGTTCCAGGCCTCACCTACTCTAGAGGTGGCGGAGAAGGCGTTCCCGGCCTCACCTGCTCCAGAGATGGCGGAGAAGGTGTTCCCGGCCTCACCCGCTCCAGAGGCAGCGACGTGGACATAAAAAGGAGGGGAGGGAGGTGGCTCAGGCTGCTGCTTCAGGCGGCCAGAGAGGGAGAGGGGGCAAGCTTGCTCCTTACCGAGAGAAAGAGAGAGGCAGGGTGGCTGCTCCAGGCCGAGCGAGAGAGAGAGGGGCAGGGGTGGCATCTCCAGGCCGAGCGAGAGAGAAAGGGCAGGGGCCGGCTGCTCCAGGCCGAGCGAGAGAGAAAGGGGCGTGGCCGGCTGCTCCAGGCCGAGCGAAAGATAAAGGGGCGGGGCCGGTTGTCCTCCTGGCCAAACCCTAGCAGGGGAAATCAAGCTGCTGCCGCTTATTTTTTGTTTCCCCCGCCTGTGCTGTCCCGAGCCTTTTTTCTTCTCCTCCTTTTTTCATCCTCTTTTCTCCTTTTTGCATTTTTCTGCACCGTACCCCCTCCTACTCCCTCTCCCCATCTTTTTTAATCCCCCCTCCACTTATATGTCTCATATAACATATATTATATATATATATATATATATATATATATATATATATATATATATATATATTCTAAGCATACATAAAACCTCCGCACGCACGCACGAGGACCCGCACGTGCTCGAACAGGACTGCACCAAAACATCGTTCACATAGCATGCACCGGGCCCGCCACTTGGGGAGGATCCCACTCGGCCGGATACAGGGTTGTACAAAGTGGTTTTGTCATCACTAGGTCATGACAAAATGCAAGGATGCCCAAGAGGGCCAAGTGAACCTAAGAATGTAGGTGAGACCACTATGGTCTGCAAATAGTAAATTTCTGAACCCTAGTTTAGGATGACCATGGGGCTTTACCAAGACTTCAAGACCCCACCATGATATCATCAACCCATTGTAATGTCCATTAGAGCCCTAAGGGTCCATTGAAGTCGACCTAGGGTGGCCAAGTTGACCTAGAATCACTATAGGCCTAAATTGGGCAAGATACCCTAACTAAGGGCAGTGTACCCTAGTAAAGCCCAACTAACCCTACCATGGCCTTCCTAGACCTAAAGTGGGGTCAATGGGTCACTAAGGACCCATGGAGGGCAGTCAAAGTGGTTAAGTTGACAAAAGTCAACTCTAACCCTAAATGGGTCAACCTGACCTACATACGGTCAACTGACCTTCCCTTAGCTTAGTGGATCCTAGTCCTATCCTCGTAACCCTATAGTATGGTCAATTGGTCACTTATGACTCATTGGGGTCAATCTAAGAGGTTAAGTTGACCAAAGTCAACTCTAACCCTAAATGGGTCAAACTGACTTATAATGGGTCAAACTGACCTACACAGGGCCAATTGAATTTCCCATAGCCAAGTGGACCCCACATTCCTTCCTAACCCTAGTGAGAGGCCAATGGGTCGACAATTACACATTGGGGTCAACCAAAAAGGATAAGTTGACCAAAGTCAACTCTAGCCCTAAAGTGGTCAAAGTGCCCTGCTTAAGGGTCAAGTGACCTCCAAAGTGCCAAGGAAACCCCACCTAGACCTTAGGGGAGGCCAATGGGTCACCAAGTACCCACTAGGGGCAACCTCAAAAACAAATTGACCAAGGTCAACCCTAGTCAAGGTTTAGGTCAAGCTAGCCCAAATGAGCTAACTCAAGCTCAAGCTAAATTCACATGGGCTAACCTTGTTTTGGTGGATGAAATGAACATGTGGGCTTCCATTGGGTTAGGTAGGAGTCAAATTTCAGGCTTGGTGAGTAGGAGAGAGAAAAAGTTTCAAATGGAAGAGAGAGAAAGAGAAGGGAAAAATGGGGGAAGATTTGGGGCTCATCCTTCCCCTTCCCCAACCCCCATTCAATTCACTAGGACAAGGGCAGTGCAACCAGCTGGTCCTTGACTGTTTTGAGCCAGGCTTCATCCCCCACCTACCATGGCTGAAAATTTTGACTAAGGACCAATAATGACAATGCAGCCTACAACCACCTAACACCCAAACTCTCCTTCTTAAAAGCTTCACTGGACTCCAGGGAGTAAGTTCCACACCTTACCTTAAGGATCCAAAGGAGTTCACTGTGCTGTTGCAGAAATCCGACCACCACCACCACCACCATGACAGTTCGGCAATCAGCAAGGCTACAGCCACCCACACAGTTCCTCCTCCACTCCTTCTTCCATTGGTAGTTCATAGGAATCATTAGGGCCAAGGTTCGAGCTCAATTGAGCCCGATCAAAGTTCAAAATTTTCTGGTTTTTCCGTGAAATTTCACTTGTCGGGTTTGCCGGAGTAAGCCCCTCCGGCGGCTGCGCCGCCGCCTGGCCACATCCACCACCTCAATGGAGGTGGTGGTGGCGGTGGCCAGCCGGCGAGGTGGACAGATGACCGGCGGCTGCGTTTGGAAATGGCTCCAGGTGGGATAAATCTGGATCGTCGGCTGGAGGTGGAAGATGACCTGATGTCGTCCAAGGCGCGCCAAGATTCGTGTTGTATAAGGAATTAAACTATAAATTTATGATTTTCATTTTAATGAATTCTGTCACATATAATGTAATTAATGGTTTTAAATATTACAAATACTTAGAGGCTAATTCAGAGAAAACGGTCATCACATAAATTGTATCACTGAGTGTCTACTTTAATTCAAAATTAGTTTGAACCAATTTGGGTGCCTAGTTTTACCGGGGCACTCATTTTGGTGGGGTCTATACCTAGGGCTAGGCAGAAACTAAAATGGATGTCCACCCTTCATCTCTGGTCCACATGACTTGCAATTTGGCCAAGGAGTGACCCTAGACCATATCTAGGGCCTGCCCAAAAATGAGAATTTTTGGGGACACCATTTCTATAGTTTCGGAAATTATTTATTTTCTCTATGGTAAATTAATTTAAGGGTCAAATGACCTCCAAACTCACCAAAATTTTGGTGAGTGATGCTTTGGGTCATTATTAAGCTCAAGTTAACATTTCATCACATTTTGAGGTGGTTTGAACTAAAATCATGCAAACCATAGCCTTGACTTAAAAGGGTATTTTGGTCAAAAAGTCCACTTTGGGTTTTGAGTGGTCAAATAACCGCAACAGAGGTTGGAATTGGGGCCACTAGCTTGACATGGATTTTTTTCACCTTCCCAAGAATGATGGGGTAGATTGGAATTGATTTGCACAAAGATCTAAGACCAGACCCTAAGGAAGGGCTTTTATGCCTTGTGAAGGGAATGAGGCCATAACACCTTGAATGAACTTGAAATTTGGTAGGAAGGGTGCTATGGTAGCCAAAGCCCACTGGTAAATATCCTAGGGGATTTGGGAAAGGTTAGGCCCCACTAAACCCTAACCCTAGCTTAGGGCACAAAGCTTGTAGTGCAGAATAGGTTAGTAAAACTCCTTGAACAATAATGAAATTTGGGTAGAGTAGTCATAAGGATAGATTGAACCTTTTTAAATTTAATTGGGAATTTTGGATCAATATTCTTAGCACTTCCTTTGTAACTCATGGATTGCACTAAAAAATCATTTGGTCATTGTGATGCCACTGCCCATTGAAAGATCATGAAAACTTGGTAGAGGGCATTTTAGACTTATTTCTCATGTGTAAATTTTATTAGAATTTTTGAATACATAATTTGGGTACCTACTTCTCAAGCTCATAAATTTGAGAACTTAAATAATTCTTACAGAGCTCAATACTTTTTGAAAAATTTAGAAACTTGATAAGTAGTGTTCCTAGTTCATTATACTCATATGAGAATTTATTTGAAATTTCTAGATGGATAATTGTTATACTTGGTTCATTAACCCATTAACTTGGAATATTATGAGAAAATCAAGTATAGAGTTTATTATTCAATGATAAATTATGAAACTTGATCTAGAGTATTTATATATCCTTACAATCATACTTGATTTTTTTCTGAATTTTTGGAAGTATTATTGTTGTACTTATCTCTTAAAATGATTTATTGTGGGATATACTTAAAATTAAAATTAAGGGCTTAAACCTTGCTGAAAAATTTGGAAACCTTGGATTTTAATTTCAATATTAATATAATATTTAACATAAATTTGGTGGAATATTATCTTATCTAAAATTTGTACTTCATGTTCAAAATTGGAATTTTTGGTTGCTGGAATAATTTAATAAATTATCAGATAAATAAGAAAATTGTGAAATTCTGGAGTTAGGCCACCAAGCTCATAATAGCCCTCCAATAATTATTATAGGAGTACTGGGTGACTATTTGATGTACTTCCCATTTTACGGGTCATATAGCTTAAGTGGTGTGTGTATAGTAAAAAGTGCAGAAATTCTGTTGGAGTATAAATTTGGGCACATAAGTTGGGATTAGTGGTTTGCTGGTTTGGATAAATAAAAAATGATTTCAGCATTGGAAGTAGGATGAGTAGAGGGTTGGATTGGCTAGAGTTAGGTGGTGCTCGTGATCGACGAAAGATCATCTTTCCCGTAGGAGAGGAGGTGTCAAATACACTAGGGATAGATCCAGTAAAACAAGTAAGGGTTTGGGAAACTTGATAGCAACCAATGATAGTAAGTGCATTGCGAAAGGGAGCTTTGGGCATAATCCCATCGTAGTTCCTAGTACTTTCGAGAGCCCTTCACGGGGAATACATTGGGCAGTCCTGGGCTAAAACTAAACTGTAGGCAAAATTGGAATGCAAGAGTAACTAGTAAATCTAGGGTTTCCCTTTCACATACCTCGATGTCTCGGGAAGATAGGTTGGGTCACTCGAGCAGTAGGCACAGTGGTTGTGGTGATGGGCAGGTTAGCCCGGCGAGCTTTGACTCGGTAATGGTTTGTGATGGGCAGGTTGGCCAGACGAGCTTCAGCTCGGTTGTTGTTTATGATGGACGGGATGGTCCGGGGAGCTTTGGCTCGGTAGCTTATACTTAAGGTTGCATGTGCATAAGAATAAGGTGGTGCGTACTCGGTATTGGTGAGTCGATGCACCGACACCAATACGTTGACTCGGCAAGTGTGTTTGGCACTTGGCTAAATAAGTCCGGTGCGCCAGCCGTCATGAGTACGTAGGAGTTCCGCTTAGTGCACCAGTGTTGAGGCATACGATAGGTCTAAATGGTAGTGCTATTACTGGTTTAGAGGTGGGCGAGGCCCAACCCACCGCTTCCGTTTGCCACTACAGAGGTATCCTGGGACGTTCGGCTCCAAAAAGGTGGAACTAAGGGTTTGGGTACACAGAGTTGGGTGGGTGAGTTGCACTTGCATGATCACATCATGGCATAATTGTATTTCATAGCATAACCATTGCATATATCCCCGACACTTATTGTATAAGTGGTATGGGACGCTTTATACAATAGGCCCTACAAAACGACCCCTTGGTTTATAAGTTCGTGCGAGCGTTCTTATAAGTTAAGGTTTTCATTCAGAATTAGAAATATATGCTTGCTAGAGAACCGACACCCTATCGTATAAATTGGTATGAGACTTTTTACGCGATAGGAGCCCTGTAAAAGATCCCTTGGCTTATGTGTTTTCATATAAGTTAAGGTTACTTTCTTATTCAGTTTTTCATACCTTATTTACTGCCATATATACTATAGAACTGCTAGATTAGTTCCGCCGCCATCTGTTTATTTATTATTCTCCACTATCATGTCCTCTCCTTTCCTTCTCCCCGCTCGGTGCCTAGGAGCAATGGGGGAAGGGGCGGAGGATGATAGGACTTAGTCTTTTAGACTAACGGTTTTCGAACCACATCATTTAGGGGACCGTGGAGCCTAGCATGGAGGAGCAGTCCCAGAGGTCGGCACACTTGGAGATGGGGCAGTCTAGCACCAGAGTTCACACGGCAGGGACTGTGAGTCCTGATCATTTGTAGTTATAGTATTTTGCTTCCGCGATGAGAGATATGTAGTGAGGACTTGATGTAGTGGGCATAAGTACATGTTTTTAGTACTTTTATTACATCTGTGGACACTCCCTTAGTGGATATTATCTACTATATATGTGATTTTTGTGGTCTTGCTTCTCACTATTTACTACAGTTGTGATCGATTTGGCGGCTGGATCGGCATTTTGTAGTGATGACCTTCCAGGGTGCGAAGGTGTCACCGCAAAGCGGCGGTTCTGGGCCTAAGACCTCGGTGTTCTAAAAAAAAGTTGGTCTTACCGGTGGCATCAGAGGAACCTCGATCGAAAAGTAGCAGTCCATAACCCCTAGGTCACCCCCGCACGAGTTTAGTTTGGGGACAAACTAAGCAGCGGAAGCAATGGTGTGCTAATTAGGATTGAATCGATTATTTACTATTGGCTCTTGTTATACAGCCCCCAACACAGCCTACGCCACAGGGCGGAGTCCAGCAGACTCCGGATGTTGCACCACCTCCGCAGGTCCCCACTCCATTCTTACAGTCAGAGATGAGATTGACTCTGACAGCAATCCTGGAGGCTTTTAGGGCTCAATAGGTTCTGGCTCTGCAGTCAATCCCGGGGGCCAACTGGCTGAGTATATTCCGAGGACTTTCTCCCCCGTCCTACTTGGGGACAGAGTTGGCCATTCGGACGGAGGAGTGGCTGGACATCATGTATGAGATGCTGACTGGGATCCAGTGCCCGTGGGAGGAGAGGGTGCCCTTGGTAGTCTCTTACTTGGAGTCCCATGCCAAAAGATGGTGGAAGACATTGCTGGACACGAAATTTGCTGTCAAAGATGTTGCAGAGATTGCTTGGGGGAGTTCAGGGTTGTACTGTTGGAGCATTTTGTTCTGCAGTCGGCCAGAGATGAGCTGGAGGATAGATTTCTACAGTTGAAACAGGGCAGCAAGACAGTGGTGGAGTATCATCGGGATTTCAACCACCTAGCCAAGTTTGCGAATTCTTAACAATTGGATGAGACAGGTTACACTAAGAGGTTCTATAAGGGCCTGCAAGAGGATCTGAGGGAGGCTCTGCTATTCGTGTCCAACAGGCCTATTCCTCGGATATTGGAGATGGAAAAAAGGATCGAGGCAGATTTTCATACTACCCGAGGTCGGAAGCGGCCAACTGAGGATCAGAGCCGGGGAGCTATGAATGATCAGCGACGGGGCCGCATCATAGATGGGAGGAGAGTAGAAGACCAGCCTCATCAGGAGGTGAGACAGGAGCAGAGGGAACCAGTAGTGGTGGCGCCTCAACCACCCCAGATGCGGGAGGTGCAGAGACCCGGGGTTATGGCATATCCCCCGCCAGAATGCTTCAACTGTCATCAGGTGGGGCATATCTGGAGGAACTGCCCCATGAGGGGGGCACCACCACAAGCACCACCGGCTTCCTCGCTAGCTCAGTATTTTGGAGGCCGAGGATGTGGCCGAGGTCATGAATACCAGGGTAGAGACCACAAGCAAGAGAGGGAGCAAGTGTATGAACTGGATCTTACTCAACAACGGAATTCAGAGCAAGTGATCACAGGTACTCCAATTAATTTTAAGTTTTCTCTTTCCTAGATAATTAGAGTTATGTATATAGAACTGATAAACAAGTAAAGAAAACCACAAATAGATTTCTAATACTTTAAACTACCCCAAGCATAGTCTTCATCAGCGGCAAGCCCGCCTATACGCTATTCGATACGGGTGCTTCGCACTCATTCGTGTCGAAAGCCTTCGTGGAAGGGCTGGAAGGCATGGAGAGGTTCACTGGCTTGATGATCAGGATACGGCTACCATACAGATCAGAGTTATTCACCACCGCTCGCTGCAATATGGAGGCGGAGATCGGCGGAACGATATTAGAAGCACCAGCGATGATCATGAAGATGCCAGTCTTTGATTTGATCCTGGGAATGACATGGTTACACTATACCATGCTCAGATTGAATGCAAGTCCAAGAGGATTATTGTGAGGCATGGGGATTCCTACATCGTCATCGAAGGTATTAGATCTATTCCCCCTCTCTTGTTGTCATCCGTGCAGGCCGTCAAGTCCCACTTACAGGGGAGGAAGTCTATGAAGTGTTGTTCGAATTGGCTGAGGCTAAGGGTTCCATCTCGGATATCCCGGTGGTGTGAGATTTTGTCGACGTATTCCCAGAGAATCTGCCAGGGATACCCCCGCACAGTGAGTAGAACATTCGGATACAATTGGTGTCGGGGCAAAGCCGGCACCTAAAGCCCCTTACCGGATGGCCCCGAAGGAGTTGACAGAGTTTCGAATCCAGCTCCAAGAACTACTGGAAGCTGGATTTGTCCGGCCAAGCTCTTCACCATGGGGAGCCCCAGTGTTGTTCGTCAAGAAGAAGGATGGGACACTTAGGTTGTGCATCGACTACCGAGCACTGAACCGACTGATGGTCTGGAATACCTATCCATTGCCAAGGATAGATGAGTTGTTTGATCAGCTGGAGGGGGTGCATTTCTTTTCAAAATTGGATTTGAGGTTGGGCTACTATCAGCTGCGGATCCAGGAGGAGGACATTCCGAAGACTGCCTTCAGTAGAAGATATGGGCTATTCGAGTTCAACGTGATGCCTTTCGAGCTCACGAATGCACCGTCGGCATTCATGAGCCTCATGAATCGGGTGTTTGAGGCATATCTGGATGTGTTCATCATTGTATTTATTGATGACATCCTCATTTACTCGAGGACAGAGGAGGATGACACACGACATCTGATGCTAACCCTGGAGAGACTGCGGGAGCACTAGCTTCATATGAAGATCAGCAAATGCCAGTTCTGGTTGAGGGAGGTGGCTTTTCTGGGCCATATCATCAGTGGTGCTGGGTTGGTAGTGGATCCGGCCAAAATTCAGGCAGTTCGGGATTGGCCGCAGCTAAAGTTAGCCACAGATGTACGGAGTTTTCTAGCACTTGCCGGTTACTACCTGAAGTTTGTGGAGGGATTTTCTCGTATTGCCCTTCCACTCACATCCCTGACAAGGAAGGATATGCCCTTTGTCTAGACCACGCAGTGTGAGGTGGCTTTTCAGGAGCTGAAGGGTCGGCTCACCTCGGCTCCTATACTTTCCCTTCCTTCGGGGAAAGAAGGATTCCAGGTCTACACCAACACTTCCTACCAGGGCATGGGTGTAGTGCTGATGCAGAATGGTCATGTGATAGCATACACTTCTCGGTAGCTGAAGAAGCACGAGCAGAACTACCCAGTTCATGACTTAGAGATGGGAACGGTCATATTTGCTCTGAAAGTCTGGCAACACTATCTGTACGTCATCCACTGCCACATTTACTCTGATCACAAGAACTTGAGGTATGTGGGCACGCAGAAAGAGCTGAACATCAGGAAGAGATGATGGGTGGAGTTCCTAGCAAATTACCAGTACGAGATGCACTACCACCCAGGGAAGGCGAATGTGGTGGCAAATGCGCTAAGCCGGAAGGCCGCAAACCATGGAGCAGGAATGCAGTTGATGACCTTGGAGTTGGTCCAGATGTTATAAAAGATGCAGTTATCCTTTATGTTCGAGGATCACCCTGAGCTATACCGGGAGTACCTAGTGTCGTTGATTGCCCCAGATGACATTCGAGACCGAGTCAGAGATGGGCAGAGGAAGGATGCCCAGCTAGAGCCGATATTCCGGGCCTTATAAGCAGGCACTGCTTGGGAATACCCGCTGAGGGATGGTCTAGTGTGCTTTAGAGGACGGATTTACATACTAGAGGGAGGCCAGGTCCAGGAGGATATTATGACGGAGGCCCACTGAAGTCGGTATTCGGTACACCTGGGGATTATAAAGATGACTGCGGATCTGAAGAAGAACATGTACTGGCCAGGCATGAAGAAAGATATCACCTACTTTGTGACCCATTGCGAGGCATGCCAGTTGGTGAAAGCAGAGTGCAGAAACCCCGCAGGATTATTGCAGCCACTCCCAGTGCTGGATTGGAAGTTCGATGATGTCGCGATGGACTTTATACATTGGCTTCCCCGATCGCAGATGCGGAACGATTCGATCTAGGTGATCGTCGACCGGCTGACGAAGGTAGCCAGATTTATCCCGATCAGAAAGGATGACTCAGTTGGTATGCTGGTTCGGAAATTCGTGGAGCAGTTCGTCAGATGTCATGGTGTACCCATGTCGATTGTATCGGACCGGGATGGATGGTTTACGTCTAGGGAATGGAGATCAGTGTAGACTTACTTGGGCACTCGGCTAACATTCAGTACAGCGTTTCATCCCCAGACTGATGGGCAGACGGAACGCACCAATCAGACTCTGGAAGATCTGATGCGACTTTACATATTGGATCTCGGTGATCCATGGGTGAAGCTATTGCCACTGATCGAGTTCTCATATAATAACATCTACCAGTCCAGCATAAGGATGACTCCTTATGAGACCCTATACAGACAAAGGTGTAGGACTCCGCTGTCATGGATACAGGATGACGATCCGAAGTCTTTGCGTTTGGAGTTTGTTGAGGACACCGAGACTCAGGTGAAATTGATACGGGACAGGATGCTAGAAGCACAGAGCCGACATGCTAAGTATTACGACGCTCGACATCGTCAGGTGGAGTTCCGGGTCGGGGACCAGGTGTTCTTGTAGATCCAGCCAATGTATGGGGTTTCACGGGTACGCAGTCGGAAGAAGAAGCTCAGCCCAAGATATATAGGGCCTTATACGATCCGGGAGCGGATCGGTCATTTCGCATATAGGCTGGAGCTAACACCGCAGCTGGCGAGTCTGCATGACGTGTTCCATGTAACCTCTCTTAATAGGGCTCTACTACGCCCGGAGCAGCAGATTACGGCCGCGGATGGGCCAGTAGCATCTGATCGGTCAGTTCACCTGGAACCGGTCCTGATTGACGACAAAGGGATACGGGTCTTATGTCACAAGAAGGTACCATTGGTCAAGGTTCTATGGAGGAATCATGGGCGAGAGGAGCACACATGGGAGCCCCAGGACCTGATGCAACAGAAGCACGAAGAGCTTTTCAGTCAGGTACTACTCACAACCTCTCGGGATGTTACAATTTACCTTTCATATTTGAAACCCCGTAGGCCTAACTAGAATTTTGAGAATGAAATTTTTTATTTATATATTGGGATTTGTAACATCCCTCAGACAACTAGACCCCTAGGAGTGGTTTTGTCATGACTAGATCATGTTAAAACCATAGGAAGCCCAATAGGGCCAAGTGAACCTAAGAATGTAGGTGAGATCACTATGGTCTGCAAATAGTAAATTTCTGAACCCTAGTTTAAGATGACCATGGGGCTTTACCAAGACTTCAAGACCCCACCATGGTCTCATAAACCCATTGTAAGGTCCATTAGAGCCCTAAGGGTCTATTGAAGTCGACCTAGGGTGGCCAAGTTGACCTAGAACCACTCTAGCCCTAAATTGGGCAAGGTGCCCTAACTAAGGGCAGTGTACCCTAGTAAAGCTCAACTAACCATACCAGGGCCTTCCTAGACCTAAAGTGGGGTCAATGGGTCACTAAGGACCCATGGAGGGCAGTCAAAGTGGTTAAGTTGACAAAAGTCAACTCTAACCCTAAATGGGTCAACCTGACCTACATAGGATCAACTGAACTTTCCTTAGCCAAGTGGATCCCACTACTATCCTCATAACCCTATAGTAAGGTCAATGGGTCACCTAGGACTCATTGGGGTCAATCCTAGAGGTTAACTTGACCAAAGTCAACTCTTACCCTAAATGGGTCAAACTGACCTACAATGGTTCAAACTGACCTCCACAGGGCCAATTGAAGTTCCCTTAGCCAAGTGGACCACACACATAACTTCCTAACCCTAGTGAGGGCCAATGGGTCACCAAGGACCCATTGGGGTCAGTTAAAAGGCTAATTGACTAAAGTCAACTCTACCCCTAAAGTGGTCAAAGTGCCCTGCTTAAGGGTCAAGTGACATCCAAAGGGCCAAGACAACCACACCTAGACCCTAGGGGAGGCCAATGGGTCACCAAGGACCCACTAGGGGCAACCTCAAAAACCAAATTGACCAAGGTCAACCCTAGTCAAGGTGTAACGTCCCGAACCGCTCTAGGCCCCTAGTGTGCGTGTTTTTGAGTCAGGAGGGTTGACTCAAGTCCTGAGAAGCGCAGGGAATTGGACTGCACTTGTGGAGAAGTAGAGAAATCAGTGTAAAAAGACACGGGCGTGACACGGGTAGTGACACGGGCGTGTCCCTACCCGTGTGCGTCGAGTTGAGCTCGACGAGGTGTGTCGAGATCGTCGAACTGTGTCGACACCAAGTGACACGGGTAGTGACACGGGCGTGTCCCTACCCGTGTGCGTCGAGATGGTCTCGACGAACCGTGTCGAGACCGTCGAACTGTGTCGACACCAGGTGACACGGGTAGTGACACGGCCGTATCCCTACCGTGTGCGTCGAGATGGTCTCGACGAAGCGTGTCGAGATCGTCGAGATGCGTCGAGATAGTCGAGCGGGGGACACGGGTAGTGACACGGGCGTGTCCCTACCCGTGTGCGTCGAGTTGAGCTCGACGAGAAGTGTCGAGATGCAACCCGAGAAGTACACGGCCAATGACACGGCCAGGCACACGGCCGTGTCATGTGAACACGGGTCGGGACACGGGCGTGTCCCTACCCGTGTCAAACATTGAACCGACATGGAAACCGCCACGGCCGTTTCGCGGAAGCGGGACACGGGTACGGACACGGCCGTGTCCCTACCCGTGTCATATTTTGTTTATAAGGGGCAGGGGAAACCCTAGCCGTTTTCACTCTCATTTCACCCCCTATCTCCTGTGAGAACTCCTGGTGAGAGGAAAACTGCAGGAGCAAGTTCTACCGAAGGAGATCCGCCATCGCCGTGAAAGAGAAGATGCCGCCAAGGAGAACTACGCGATCCATGGCCGGAAATGGTGGTACCGCTGGAGCCAACGTGAGTTTCCTACCCTCTCCCTTGGTGCTAGATCTTAGATATTTAGGAGAGGCATCGACTCAAGAGAGTCTTGATGGAGAGGAGAAGATTTCTAGGTTAGGCCATGTTAGAACTTGTGTTCTAGACTTTAGATCTCTTCAACCCTTCCCCTTTTCTTCAATATGACGATGGGTGGATGGTCTCGTGAGGAGTCTATGGCCTTTGAGGTTGAATAAGGGAGGAGAATATTTCTGGAAAATTTAGGAACGATCGCCTTGAGGAGGAAGACGAACCGATGTCGTTCATTTTCCTTTAAGATGCGCGCAGAATCTGTATTCTGCGCGCAGCAATCTTCTAGGCCATTTTCCCGATGGATAAGGCCAGATCTGGGCTTTCGGCTAAACACGAAAGTTGAAGCCCTTGGAAATACCTTTCCAACGAGTGGTTGCACGACTTCAGGTGATGTCTGTGGCCCCGGGAAAACCTAATCGAGTTGCTGTCCGGCAGTTCCTGTACACAGAAACTGTGTTCTGTACGCAGTAGACGTCAAGTCCGATTTCAGATAGGATAACGTCAAATCTGGGTTGAGATCTGAATACGAGAGTTGTAGACCTCGGAAATACCTTTCCATCGAGGGGTTACACGACGTCACCGGATTCCTGTAGCCTCTAGAATCTCCGGTTGAAGTTGCTGTCCAGACTATTCCTGCACTTAAAAATCTGGGTTTTATAACATTTGGATTTGGATTCGGAGAAACTAATATCACAGGTAACCCTGAGGCTTGGATAAACTTTTATGAATAATTAATTCAGTTGCATAAATGATGAAGATTATTAATCGGACTCCATGTGATCGAATTGTAAGATAGTATACTTGAATGATTTGACTTGTTAAAAGTTAGTAGATTTGTATACATATGCATCTTGATATATTGTGTTGAAATCACCTGATATGACATATAGAAGGATAACTCATGGCCATGTGAATGTTGAATAGTGGATTGAATTTGGTAGTCCAATACTTAGAGCGTCGCCTTCCTATGGGTAGTATTGTGTAAGTTTGTAAGTGCGGTGTTGACCGCCACTTGTTTTGGGTTGTGTTGAGATAAGGTGTGGATGGATGGTTGGGTTGTGTCCTCGTGCTCACTCCGAGGCCCCTTCCATGATATGTTGATGTGATATTTGCATGTGGTGTGAGTCGACACGCGGTGTCGTAATCCTGGGTTAAGGATAGTGTGGCAGGTCTACGGACTCGCCAGTCGTCACACCGACGGGAGTTGGCAGATAGACTTGGTCGGTTTGGGCTGTGTCCTCGGTGTTCACGTCCCGAGGCCCCTCCGACCATGTGAACGGTTGGGCTGTGTCCTCGTGCTTTCTTCCGAGGCCCCTTCCGGGTCACGCAAGGCCAGTTCGGGCTGTGTTCTTGGTGCACATCTACCCAAGACCCCGCTGGGCCATAGTACGCATGGGCTCCGCTGTTGTGTTCTTAGCGTTGAGGCGTACGGAGGCCTAGGTGAAGTAGTGTGATACCCGCCTAGTAGTAGAAGTGCCCGTTCTACTGTCACCGCCTGGCCACGGCGGCTGATGCCTGAGAGGTTAGCTACCTGCTCGAAAAGTGGGAACTATAGTCTGTATCGACATAGCAACTGCATGGGTGTGCATGGGTGATTCATTGCATAGCATTCATAGCATTTCATATCATTGCACAACAAGATACTCATCGTATAAGTTTGTATGGGCACTCTTATACGATGAGTTACTTTTATGTAACCCGATCCTTAACTTATAAGTTTGTATGGGCATTCTTATAAGTTAAGTTACTTCCTCCTGTTACTTATACTTGCTAGTTTAGTGTAGCTCTTACATAAATGCTGATTATGATACTGTTACTCTTACACTATTGTCACCTGCTTGTACTTCCTTTACTTGCATACTTGTTATATACTATACTCTTGTTCCTTTTCTCCGCCCGGTGCCGAGGAGTCGCCGGGGAGCGGATGTGAAACCACTTAGTCGTTTCGACTAACGGTTGCTACGTTTCCCTTTTTAGGAGGTCACGCCGCAGGTGGAGCAGCCGCAGACTACGCAGCAGGACAGCCAGGCCAGGATGACAGGGCCTGAGGTGACGGTGCCGTCGATACCGTCAGTTACTGATGTTAGTATTTGATACTCTGATGTAGCCCGTTTGGGCAATGTTTAGCTATACTCTGATATATGGTAGAAGCATGTTTTAGCTTCTCATTATTGATGTATTTGGACATTATAACTTAGTGTGGATTTTGACTTCTCTTGCTTATTTATTTGGTTGGGTTGGCATGATATATTGATATTGTTGTAGCCGGCGGAATAGGCGTCTTGTGGTACAGGTTAGCCTGTGTGCTAATGCTACCGCAAGACGGCTGTTCCGGGCATAAGACTCCCCCTTCGTGTCGTGTTTTGGGATCCGGGGAGGAGGGGTCTTACAAATGGTATCAGTTTGCCACGATCCTCAACTAAGAAGTCATTCAACAATGTGCCACCCCCGTTTGGTTAGTCAGTTTGGGGACAAACTGACTTAGCGGAAGCAGTGGTGTGCCCATATGTAATTCACATTAAGATTGTTCAACCTTGACCTTAAGTTTAGCCAACCTGACCACAAATTTGTCGTGTATGTGTAGGTTCCACTGCATGTTGAGCCGATGGGGCGTACTCCTACCCTTCCCATACCCACTCAGTTCGAACAGTCTGAGTTGGGGCAGACGCTCACCGCCATTCTTGATGCTTTTAAGGCACAACAGGCTCCGGTGCAACAACAGGCCACGAGCTCCAACTGGCTGAGCACCTTCCGGGCTCTCTCCCCTCTCGTCTACCTTGGGACGGAGTCAGCCGTACGTACAGAGGAATGGCTAGACATGATACAGGAGTTGTTGGCTGGTATCCGTTGCCCAGCCAACATGGCAGTGACATTGGCAGTGTCCGTCTTGGACTTACATGCGAAGAGGTGGTGGAAGTCCCTCATGGGCTCTACCTTCCAAGGCCGGATCTACACTGAGATAAGTTGGAGTGAATTCTCGGGTATTTTCTTGCAGCACTTTATCCCTACATCGGCCCGAGATGAGCTTGAGCAGAGGTTCCTTCTACTAAAGCAGGGATCAAAGTCGGTTACAAAATACCAGCGGGAATTCCAGCATCTCGCAAGGTTTGCGGATTCTTATGAGTTGGATGACAGAGGTTATGCCAAGCGCTTCTATAAAGGGCTGCGAGATCCCCTAAGGCAGTCCCTTTTGTTTATAGCGGATGGTAGCTTGGCGGAGATCATTGATATGGCGAAAAGATTGGAGGCGGACCACATGGGATGTAGTAAGAGGCCTGCGGAGGACGTGATGGAAGCCGGCCCAAGTAATAGAAGGAGACGGGACTTCAGAGGAGGAAGAGGTTATCAAAGAGGTGGAGGGCGTGTCCACCGAAACTATAGGGTGGAGCATCCAGTTCCGCAGCCGCCTGCGTTGCCTCCACCCCCACAGCCTCAGCGATTTCAACAACCTGAAGGGCGTCGTGGTCTGGTGTGCTTCGAATGCAACCAGCCGGGCCACATCCGGCGTTTTTGCCGCAGCTATATGGGAACGCCCCTCCTGCTCTCCCTCCTGCTCTCCCTCCTGCTCTCCCTCCACCAGCTCCACGAGGACGGGGATACATGCATGGTCGAGGACGAGGACCGCCAAGAGGAAACCCCGGACCGGTCCGGGATCAGGTGTACGCGCTTGACATGGCGCAGGAACGGAACCCACAAGATGTGATTGCAGGTATGATTTAATTAATTTACATATTTGCATGGTCTAACTTGAATTGATTAGAACTTACTAGCCACTAGCAATAAATTTTGGTTGTTGGTACTTAGGCAACGTGATTATTGGCGGGAAGACAGCCTATGCGCTGTTCGATACCGGTGCCTCACACTCATTTGTGTCCGAGGATTTCATAAAAGACGTGGAGGATGTACAGTACTTCACTGGCATAGCCCGACGTGTACGCCTTCCGGATGGCTCGGAGATGATCGCAACTGCCAAGTGCGAGTTTGAGTTATTTATTGATGGGAAGGCCTTTGATACGCCGGCCACGGTTCTGAGAATGCCGGAGTTTGACATCATTTTGGGCATGGTATGGCTGGATTGGCACATCGCGAGGATCATCTGCGCGGAGAAGCGGATCTATTTGAGACATGGAGACTCTGACATCATCTTCCAAGGTATTGGCTTCGCACCTCGCATGATGTCATCTTCCGTCCAGGTTGTAAAATCTCATAGGAAGGGAGACGAGGTCTTCATGATCTGGTTCGAGTTGAAGGAGGAAGCGTTGGAATTAAAGGATGTACGGGTTGTGCGGGATTTTCCCGAGGTATTTCCTGAGAAGCTACCAGGATTACCTCCGCATAGAGAGGTTGACTTCCAGATCAATCTAGTACCAGGTGCCAAGCCTGTATCAAGGCTCCGTACAGAATGGCTCCGAAAGAACTCGCGGAGTTTAGAGTTCAATTGCAAGAACTGGTGGATTCAGGGTTCGTTCGCCCCAGTTCATCACCATGGGGAGCCCCTATGCTGTTCGTAAAGAAGAAGGATGGAACCCTGCGATTGTGCATAGATTATCGAGAACTCAATCGGTTGACGGTACGAAACACTTACCCACTACCTCGGATCGATGAGTTGTTCGATCAACTAGTGGGAGCACATTGGTTTTCTAAATTGGATTTGCGCTCCGGATACTATCAGTTGAGGATACAAGAAGGGGACATCCAGAAAACGGCCTTCAGTTCGAGATATGTTTTGTATGAGTTCACAGTAATGCCGTTTGGGCTCACAAATGCCCCTTCGGCCTTCATGAGTTTGATGAACAAGGTGTTTGAACCATATTTGGACATCTTCGTCATTGTTTTCATCGACGACATCTTGGTCTACTCAAAGATGGAGGAGGAGCATGTCGAGCACCTGACCCTGGTTTTGAAGAAATTGAAGGAGCATGCCTTGTATGCCAAGTTTAGCAAGTGTGAATTCTGGCTTAAGGAGGTGGCATTCTTGGGGCATGTGATCAGTGGAGCAGGATTAGCGGTGGATCCAGCGAAGGTGCGATCCGTGAAGGAGTGGTCGCCCTTGAAGTCGGCGGCCGATGTACGAAGCTTTCTTGGACTTGCTGGGTACTACCGCAAGTTCGTGAAAGGATTCTCCAAGATCGCTCTTCCCCTTACCTCCTTGACGAAGAAGGGTGTGCCATTCGAGTGGACACCTCAATATGAAGCGGCATTTCAAGAGCTAAAGGATAGGCTTACCTCCGCCCCCATCCTTGCACTTCCGTCGGGGAATGAAGGATTCTAAGTTTACACGGACGCTTCATATCAAGGGATGGGAGCGGTATTGATGCAGCATGGACACGTGATCGCATATGCTTCAAGGCAGTTAAAGAAACATGAAATCAATTACCCGGTTCATGATTTGGAGTTGGGAGCAGTGGTCTTCGCTTTGAAGGTTTGGAGGCATTACCTATATGGCATACACTGCGAGATCTTTTCCGATCACAAGAACTTGAAGTATGTCCACACTCAGAAGGAGTTGAACCTGTGACAACGGCGGTGGTTGAAATTTCTATGCGACTATGAGTTCACCATGAACTACCACCCCGGGAAAGCGAACTCGGTAGCCGATGCCTTGAGTAGTAAAGCGCCAGGCTCTAGCCCAGAGTCTCAGTTGATGAGTATGGAGTTGGCTCGGATGATCGAGGAGATGGAAATTACTCTAGTATTCAAGGCTCCTTCGGCCGAGTATGCGGAGTATTTGGCCAACATGAGCATAGTTTGTGATATCGGAGACCGGATTCGGGTGGAGCAAGGAATGGATGCGGCCTTGGCCCCAGCAATCAAGGAAATTGAAGATGGGACCACTGATGAGTACACACTCAAAGACGGCCTTGTTTATTTTCGTGGCCGACTCTATATTCCCAAGGGCGGCAAAATTCGGGAGGATATCTTGAGAGAGGCACATTCCTCTCAATATTCAGTGCACCCGGGTATTGCTAAGATGTACGCCGGATTGCGAAAGACCATGTGTTGGCCGGGGATGAAGAAGGATGTCCGGTATTATGTCACTCATTGTGAAGCATGTCAAAGAGTGAAGGCTGAATGCAGGAGTCCCGGTGGTTTGTTGCAGTCGCTGCCCATCCCCGAATGGAAGTTCGAGGATATCTCCATGGACTTTGTTCATGGGTTACCCCGTTCCCGCTCCGGGAATGATTCAGTGTGGGTTATTGTTGATCGACTGACAAAGGTGGCCCGGTTCATTCCAATGAAGAAGGAAGCACACGTGGATGTTTTGGTACGCCTTTTTGTGGAGCAATTTGTACGGTATCATGACGTGCCCAAGACAATTGTTTCGGATCGGGATGGTCGATTTACATCCAATGAGTGGAAGGCGGTACATGCGTATTTGGGCTCGCGCCTAACCTTTAGTACCGCATTTCACCCACAGACGGACGGGCAGTCTGAAAGGACTATCAGGACACTGGAAGATTTATTGAGGTTATGCGTGCTGGACAGAGGAGAGCCATGGGAAAGGCTCTTGCCACTAGTGGAATTCTCCTATAATAATAGCCATCAGGCGAGCATCGGCATGGCGCCCCATGAAGCCCTTTACGGAAGAAGGTGCAGGACTCCCTTGTCTTGGGTGCAAGATGAAGATCCGAAGGCATTGGGAAACGAATACATAGATGATACTGATGCGGAGGTCAGATTGATACGGGATCGCATGTTGGAGGCTCAAGGTCGACAGGCGAAATATTACAATAAAAAGCACCGGATGGTGGAGTTCCAAGTGGGCGAAAAAGTGTTTCTCAAGATTCGGCCGATGCATGGTGTGTCACGGGTACGTGGGGTGAAAAAGCTCAGCCCGAGGTATGTTGGGCCTTATATTATACTAGAAAGGATCGGCCCGTTGGCCTATCGGTTGGAGTTACCACCAGAACTAGAAAATCTCCACGACGTGTTCCATGTGTCGTCGCTTCGAAAAGCACTGTTGCGGCCCGACCAGTATATTCCCACTACTGATGGTGCAGTGGCATCAGATAGGTCTGTGCGACTAGAGCCGGTGCGGATTGTTGACAGCGAGACAAGAACCTTGCGCCGCAAAAGTGTACCCTTAGTGAAGGTGCTATGGATGAATCATGGGAAGGAGGAGTACACCTGGGAGCCTATGGATTTGATGCAGCAACGCTACCCGGAGTTGTTTGCCCAAGGTAATCTTATTTAAAAACATATGATAAATTTCCTGTTAAGCTTTTCGCCACACAGCCTAAGCCTGATTTCGGGGACGAAATCTTTTATTTTGTTTATAGGATTTGTAACGTCCCGAACCGCTCTAGGCCCCTAGTGTGCGTGTTTTTGAGTCAGGAGGGTTGACTCAAGTCCTGAGAAGTGCAGGGAATTGGACTGCACTTGTGGAGAAGTAGAGAAATCAGTGTAAAAAGACACGGGCGTGACACGGGTAGTGACACGGGCGTGTCCCTACCCGTGTGCATCGAGTTGAGCTCGACGAGGCGTGTCGAGATCGTCGAACTGTGTCGACACCAAGTGACACGGGTAGTGACACGGGCGTGTCCCTACCCGTGTGCGTCGAGATGGTTTCGACGAACCGTGTCGAGACCGTCGAACTGTGTCGACACCAGGTGACACGGGTAGTGACACGGCCGTGTCCCTACCCGTGTGCGTCGAGATGGTCTCGACGAAGCGTGTCGAGATCGTCGAGATGCGTCGAGATAGTCGAGCGGGGGACACGGGTAGTGACACGGGCGTGTCCCTACCCGTGTGCGTCGAGTTGAGCTCGACGAGAAGTGTCGAGATGCAACCCGAGAAGTACACGGCCAGGCACACGGCCGTGTCATGTGAACACGGGTCGGGACACGGGCGTGTCCCTACCCGTGTCAAACATTGAACCGACATGGAAACCGCCACGGCCGTTTCGCGGAAGCGGGACACGGGTACGGACACGGCCGTGTCCCTACCCGTGTCATATTTTGTTTATAAGGGGCAGAGGAAACCCTAGCCGTTTTCACTCTCATTTCACCCCCTATCTCCTGTGAGAACTCCTGGTGAGAGGAAAACTGCAGGAGCAAGTTCTACCGAAGGAGATCCGCCATCACCGTGAAAGAGAAGATGCCGCCAAGGAGAACTACGCGATCCATGGCCGGAAATGGTGGTACGCTGGAGCCAACGTGAGTTTCCTACCCTCTCCCTTGGTGCTAGATCTTAGATATTTAGGAGAGGCATCGACTCAAGAGAGTCTTGATGGAGAGGAGAAGATTTCTAGGTTAGGCCATGTTAGAACTTGTGTTCTAGACTTTAGATCTCTTCAACCCTTCCCCTTTTCTTCAATATGACGATGGGTGGATGGTCTCGTGAGGAGTCTATGGCCTTTGAGGTTGAATAAGGGAGGAGAATATTTCTGGAAAATTTAGGAACGATCTCGCCTTGAGGAGGAAGACGAACCGATGCCGTTCATTTTCCTTTAAGATGCGCGCAGAATCTGTATTCTGCGCGCAGCAATCTTATAGGCCATTTTCCCGATGGATAGGTCCAGATCTGGGCTTTCGGCTAAACACGAAAGTTGAAGCCCTTGGAAATACCTTTCCAACGAGTGGTTGCATGACTTCAGGTGATGTCTGTGGCCCCGGGAAAACCTAATCGAGTTGCTGTCCGGCAGTTCCTGTACACAGAAACTGTGTTCTGTACGCAGCAGACTTCAAGTCCGATTTCAGATAGGATAACATCAAATCTGGGTTGAGGTGTGAATACGAGAGTTGTAGACCTCGGAAATACCTTTCCATCGAGGGGTTACACGACGTCACCGGATTCCTGTAGCCTCGGGAATCTCCGGTTGAAGTTGCTGTCCAGACTATTCCTGCACTTAAAAATCTGGGTTTTATAACATTTGGATTTGGATTCGGAGAAACTAATATCACAGGTAACCCTGAGGCTTGGATAAACTTTTATGAATAATTAATTCAGTTGCATAAATGATGAAGATTATTAATCGGACTCCATGTGATCGAATTGTAAGATAGTATACTTGAATGATTTGACTTGTTAAAAGTTAGTAGATTTGTATACATATGCATCTTGATATACTGTGTTGAAATCACCTGATATGACATATAGAAGGATAACTCATGGCCATGTGAATGTTGAATAGTGGATTGAATTTGGTAGTCCAATACTTAGAGCGTCGCCTTCCTATGGGTAGTATTGTGTAAGTTTGTAAGTGCGGTGTTGACCGCCACTTGTTTTGGGTTGTGTTGAGATAAGGTGTGGATGGATGGTTGGGCTGTGTACTCGTGCTCACTCCGAGGCCCCTTCCATGATATGTTGATGTGATATTTGCATGTGGTGTGAGTCGACACGCGGTGTCGTAATCCTGGGTTAAGGATAGTGTGGCAGGTCTACGGACTCGCCAGTCGTCACACCGACGGGAGTTGGCAGATAGACTTGGTCGGTTTGGGCTGTGTCCTCGGTGTTCACGTCCCGAGGCCCCTCCGACCATGTGAACGGTTGGGCTGTGTCCTCGTGCTTTCTTCCGAGGCCCCTTCCGGGTCACGCAAGGCCAGTTCGGGCTGTGTTCTTGGTGCACATCTACCCAAGACCCCGCTGGGCCATAGTACGCATGGGCTCCGCTGTTGTGTTCTTAGCGTTGAGGCGTACGGAGGCCTAGGTGAAGTAGTGTGATACCCGCCTAGTAGTAGAAGTGCCCGTTCTACTGTCACCGCCTGGCCACGGCGGCTGATGCCTGAGAGGTTAGCTACCTGCTCGAAAAGTGGGAACTATAGTCTGTGTCGACATAGCAACTGCATGGGTGTGCATGGGTGAGTCATTGCATAGCATTCATAGCATTTCATATCATTGCACAACAAGATCCTCATCGTATAAGTTTGTATGGACACTCTTATACGATGAGTTACTTTTATGTAACCCGATCCTTAACTTATAAGTTTGTATGGGCATTCTTATAAGTTAAGTTACTTCCTGCTGTTACTTATACTTGCTAGTTTAGTGTAGCTCTTACATAAATGCTGATTATGATACTGTTACTCTTACACTACTGTCACCTGCTTGTACTTCCTTTACTTGCATACTTGTTATATACTATACTCTTGTTCTTTTCTCCGCCCGATGCCGAGGAGTCGCCGGGGGAGCGGATGTGAAACCACTTAGTCGTTTCGACTAACGGTTGTTACGTTTCCCTTTTTAGGAGGTCACGCCGCAGGTGGAGCAGCCGCAGACTACGCAGCAGGACAGCTAGGCCAGGATGACAGGGCCTGAGGTGACGGTGCCGTCGATACCGTCAGTTACTGATGTTAGTATTTGATACTCTGATGTAGCCCGTTTGGGCAATGTTTAGCTGTACTCTGATATATGGTAGAAGCATGTTTTAGCTTCTCATTATTGATGTATTTGGACATTATAATTTAGTGTGGATTTTGACTTCTCTTGCTTATTTATTTGGTTGGGTTGGCATGATATATTGATATTGTTGTAGCCGGCGGAATAAGCGTCTTGTGGTACAGGTTAGCCTGTGTGCTAATGCTACCGCAAGGCGGCTGTTTCGGGCATAAGACTCCCCCTTCGTGCCGTGTTTTGGGATCCGGGGAGGAGGGGTCTTACACAAGGTTTAGGTCAAGCTAGTTCAAATGGGCTAACTCAAGCTCAAGCCAAATTCACTTGGGCTAACCTTGGTTTGGTGGTTGAAATGAACATGTGGGCTGCCATTGGGTTAGGTAGGAGTCAAATTTCAGGCTTGGTGAGTAGGAGAGAGAAAAATCTTCAAATGGAAGAGAGAGAAAGAGAAGGGAATAATGGGGGAAGACTTTGGGGCTCATCCTTCCCCTTCCCCAACCACCCATTTAATTCACTACAACAAGGGGAGTGCAACCAGCTGGTCCTTGACTGGTTTGAGCCAGGCTTCACCCCCCACCTACCATGGCCGAAAATTTGACTAAGGACCAATAATGGCAATGCAGCCTACAACCACCTAACACACCAACTCTCTTTAAAAGCTTCAATGGACTCCATGGAGTAAGTTCCACACCTTACCTAAAGGATCCAAGGGATTTCACTGCGCTGTTGCAGAACTCCGACCAACACAACCACCACCATGATAGCCCGGTGATCGGCAAGGCTACAGCCACCCACACGGGTCCTCCTCCACTAATTCTTCCATGGGTAGTTCATAGGAATCATTAGGGCCAAGGTTCGGGCTCAATTGAGCCCGATCTAAGTTCAACATTTCCTGGTTTTTCCGTGAAATTTCACTTGTCAGGTTCGCCGGAGTAAGTCCCTCCGGCGGCAGTGCTGCCGCCTGGCGACAGCCACCACCTCAATGGAGGTGGTGGTGGTGGTGGCCGGTCGGGGAGGTGGCCGGATGGCCGGCGGCAGCATTTGGAAATGGCTCCAGGCAGGATAAATCTGGATCGTCGGCTGGAGGTGGAAGATGACCAGATACCGTCCAAGGCGCACCAAGATTCTTGGTGTATAAGGAATTAAACTATAGGTTTATGATTTTCATTTTAATGAATTTTGTCACATATAATGTAATTAATGGTTTTAAATGTTAAAAATACTTAGAGGCTAATTCAGAGGAAATGGTCAACACATAAATTGTATCACCGTGTGTCTAATTTAATTCAAAATTGGTTTGAACCAATGTGGGTGCCTGGTTTGACCAGGGCACTCATTTTTGTGGGGTCTATACCTATGGCTAGGCAAAACTAAAATGGATGCCCACCATTCATCTCTGGTCCAAATGACTTGAAATTTGTATAGGGAGTCACCCTAGACCATATCTAAACCCTGCCCAAAAATGAGAATTTTTTGGTACAATTTTTCTATAGTTTTGTAAATTATTAATTTCTCTAGTGTAAATTAATTTAAGGGCCAAATGACCTCCAAACTTACCCAAAGTTTGGTGAGTGATGCTTTGGGTCATTATTAAGCTCTGGTTAAAATTTCATCACATTTCGGGGTGGTTTTAACTAAAATCATGCAAACCCAATCTTTGCCTTAAAAAGGTTATTTTGGTCAAAAAGTGCACTTTGGGTTGAGGTGATTTGACCAATGGCTTGGCATGGCTTTTCGCACCTTCCCATGAAAGATGGGGTAGATTGGAATTGATTTGCCCTAAGATCTAAGAACAGACCATAAGGAAGGGCTTTTGTGCCTTGTGAAGGGCATGAGGCCATAACACCTTGAATGAACTTGAAATTTGGTAGGGACGTTGCTAGGGTAGCCAAAGCCCTCTGGTAAAAATATTAGGGGAATTGGGAAAGGGTAGACCCCACAAAACCCTAACCCTATCTTAGGGCACAAACATTGTAGTTCTAGAATAGGTTAGTAAAACTCCTTAAACAATAATGAAATTTGGGTAGAGTGGTCAAAAGGATAGATCGAACCTTTGTTAATTTAATTGGTAATTTTGGATCAATATTCTATGCACTTCCTTTGTAACTCATGTGATTTCCCTAAATAATCATTTGGTCATTATGATCCCACTGCCATTGAAAGGTCATGAAAACTTGGAAGAGGGAGTTTTAGACCATATTGCTCATGTGTAAATTTTATTAGAATTTTTAAATACATAATTAGGGTACCTACTTCTCAAGCTCATAAATTTAGGAACATGTTTAATAATTCTTACAGAGCTCAATACTTGTGAAAAAATTTTGAAACATGATAAGAACTGTTCCTAGTTCATTATACTCATATGGGAATTTATTTGAAATTTTTAGATGGATAATTATTATACTTGGTTCATTAACCCATTAACTTGGAATATTATGAGAAAATCAAGTATCGAGTTTATTATTCAATGATAAATTATGAAACTTGATCTAGAGTATTTATATATCCTTACAATCATCCTTGAATTTTCTTTGAAGTTTTGGAAGTATTATTGTTGTACTTTATCTCTTAAAATGATTTATTGTGGGATATAATTAAAATTAAAATTAGGGGCTTAAACCTTGCTGAAAAATTGGGAGACCTTGGCTTTTAAGTTCAATATTCATATAGTATTTAACATAAATTTGGTGGAATATTATCGTATCTAAAATTGTTACTTCATGTTCAAACTTGGGATTTTTATAAATTATCTAATAAATATTAAAATTGTGAAATTTGGGAGTTAGGCCACCAAGCTCACAATAGCCCTCCAATAATTATTATTGGAGTACTGGGTGAATATTTGATGTACTTCCCATTTTACGGGTCATATAGCTTAAGTGGTCTACATATAGTAAAAAGTGCAGAAATTCTGTTGGAGTATAAATTTGGGCACATAAGTTGGGATTGGTGGTTTGCTAGTCTGGATAAATAAAAAATGAGTTCATCATTGGAAGTAGGGTGAGTAGAGTGTTGGATTGGCTAGAGTTAGGGTGGTACTCAGGATCGACGAAAGATCGTCTTTCCCGTAGGAGAGGAGGTGTCAAATACACTAGGGATAGATCCACTAAAACAAGTAAGGGTTTGGGAAACTTGATAGCAACCAATGATAGTAAGTGCCTTGCGAAAGGGAGCTTTGGGTGTAATCCCATCGTAGTTCCTAGTGCCTTCGAGAGCCCTTCACGGGGAATACCTTGGGCAGTCCTGGGCTAAACCTAAACTGTAGGCAAGATTAGAATGCAAGAGTAACTAGTAAATCTAGGGGTTCCCTTTCACAAACCTCGATGTCTCGGGGAGATAGGTTGGGTCACTCGAGCAGTAGGCCCAGTGGTTGTGGTGATGGGCAGGTTAGCTCGACGAGCTTCGGCTCGGTTGTTGTTTATGACGGATGGGATGGTCCGGGGAGCTTTGGCTCGGTAGCTGATACTTACGCCAATACGTTGACACGGCAAGTATGGTTTAGAACATGGCCAAATAAGTCCGGTGCGCCTACCGGTATGAGTACGCAAGAGCTCCGCTTAGTGCAACAGCATTGAGGGGTACGATAGGTCTGACTTGTAGTGTTATTACCGGTTTAGAGGTGGGCGAGGCCCAACCCACCGCTTTCGTTTTCCACTACGGAGGTATCCTGGGAGGTTCGGCTCTAGAAAGGGGGAACTAAAGGTCTGTGTACACAGAGTCGGAGTGGGTGAGTTGCACTTGCATGATCACATCATGGCATAATTATATTTCATAGCATAACCATTGCATATAACCCTGACACCTATTGTATAAGTGGTATGGGATGCTTTATACAATAGGCCCTGCAAAACGACCCATTGGTTTATAAGTTCGTGCGAGCGTTCTTATAAGTTAAGGTTTTCATTCAGAATTATAAATATATGCTTGCTACAGAACCGACACCCTATCGTATAAATAGGTATGAGACTTTTTATATGATAGGAGCCCTGCAAAAGATCATTTGGCTTATGTGTTTTCATATAAGTTAAGGTTACTTTCTTGTTCAGTTTTTCATACCTTATTTACTGCCATATATACTATAGAACTGCTAAATTAGTTCCGCCGCCATCTATTTATTTGTTATTCTCCACTATCATGTCCTCTCCTTTCCTTCTCCCCGCTCGGTGCCTAGGAGCCATGAGGGAAGGGGCGGGGGATGATAGGACTTAGTCTTTTACACTAACGGTTTTCGAATCACATCATTTATGGGACCGTGGAGCCCAACATGGAGGAGCAGCCCCGGAGGTCGGCACGCTTGGAGATGGGGCAGTCTAGTACCGGAGTTCAGATGGCAGGGACTGTGAGTCCTGATCATTAGTAGTTATAGTATTTTGCTTCCGCGATGAGAGATATGTAGTGAGTACTTGATGTACTGGGCATAAGCCCATGTGTTTAGTACCTTTATTACATCTGTGGAAACTCCCTTCATGGAGATTATTTACTATATATATGTGATTTCTGTGGTCTTGCTTCTCACTATTTGCTATAATTATGATCGATTTGGCCGGCAGGATCGACGTTTTGTAGTTATGACCTTCCCGAGTGCGAAGGTGTCACCGCAAAGCGGCAGTTCTGCGCCTAAGACCCCGTTGTTCTATAGAAAAAAGGGGGTCTTACATGTGATGTATTTGTTATAGGCTTTGTCCTGATTCGGCACAATTCGGCGCGAGCACTCTTTGATATGGGTGTGTCGCATTCATTTCTGTCTAAGGACTTCGTAGCTAGAATTGTAGTACCGTGTCATGTGACGACAGATAGGATTAAGGTGTTATTACCGAATGGTTGTGTGATGCTTGCGGATATTGCTTGTGATGTGGAAGTTCAGATAGGAAGTCGGGATTTTGGTTTGAGTACATCTGTGCTACCGATATCGAAATTTGATGTAATCTTTGGTATGGACTAGCTCTCGGAGCAGCGTGCTTGTATTGATTGCAATTCAAAGGAGATCATACTAGGCCAGAATATCGAGCTTGAGACTAAGTTCGCTGGTATGCGAGGGGTGAGCGGGACCCTGTTGTCTGCACTCTAAGTCGTCAATGTTGTTCGGAAGGGCGCAAAGTTATTCTTTACTCTTATTCAGTCAATTTTCCGATTGTGTCAGAGTTTGCAGATGTGTTTCCGAAAGCTCTTCCTTGGTTACCACCCCAACGGGAGATCGACTTCACGTTTGAGTTGGTGCTAGGTGCGAAACCTGTGGCCTGCTCGCCATGTCGCGTCGCGCCAAAGGAAATGACTGACTTGAAAGTACAATTGCAAGAATTGTTGGAGCAGGGGTATATACGCCCAAGTATGTCAACTTAGAGCACGCATATTCTATTTGTGAAAAAGAAGTACGGTAGTTTGCGGTTTTGTATTGACTATCGTGAATTGAATAAGCTGACAGAGAAGAACAAGTATCTGATTTCACGGATATATGAATTATTCAATCAACTAGTGGGATCAATCGTCTATTCCAAATTGGATTTAAAATTTGGATATTACGAATTGAGGATACGGGAAGGTGACATTCCCAAGACAGCATTTGGAACACGCTGTGGTCATTATGAGTTCAATGTAATGTCATTTGGGCTATGTAATGCGCCATCGGTGTTCATGGGCTTAATGCACCGAACGTTCTGAGAGTACTTGGATCTATTTGTAATTGTATTCATTGACGATATCTTGGTGTACTCTTAGTCGAAAGAAGATCATGCAAACCATTTGCTGTTGGTGTTGCATACCCTACGAAGGAATAAGCTCTATGCCAAGTTCTCAAATTATTAGTTTTGTCTATCGTCGGTGGCTTTTCTTGGTCATGTGTTGAGTGGAGAGGGCATTACGGTGGATCTGACAAAAATAAGAGTCGTGCAGGAGTGGTCGGTGTTGTCTTCGGTGGCCGAGGTCAGGAGTGTTCTTGCACTGGCGGTCTACTACAGACGTTTTGTAGAAAACTTCTCACGGATCATTTTGCCTCTTACCTGTCACAACCCGCATTTTCACTGCATATAATAACTTATCAGAGTAAGGGAAAATGCGAGTCATGATGTCACGTCGGCAGGGGATAACTGCAGATGCTAAGGCAGACACCTACTTAATCATGAAAAAAGATTTTTTTTTGTAATTTTAAGGGGAAAAAATCAGTTATGTGCAATTGTTAGCCGTATCCCTCGACTTAGTGGCTCATTTAGTCCACGAATCAAAATATAGTTATACGTTGCGGAAAAATATTTGTTTTGATTGACTCGAACATCCTACATGAGTATAAACGTCCCCAAAGGACAACTCATGCTATGCAAGACTCTAAATTTATAATAGTAGTAAAGATAGCTTTTACAGTGGTTAAATATAACAAGTTAGAGTTTTAAAAATTATGTGGTGCATGAAGTAGTAGTAGTAGTAGTACTAGTAGTAGTAGTAGATTTTATTCTTAAAAATACCTAACGTGCATTCCTAGCATAAATCCTCCTAGAGAGCAAGTAGTCCACATCCACATATAGAGAAATAATCAGCTAGCAAGTATCTAAAAGTAACAATACTGTGGACGTCAACAAACAGACACGAACCCACATACAGAAAAGTATGTCTGAACCAGTAACTAAAAGAAACAACAATCTACCTTGCTAAGGCGAGGCAACGACCACGACCAACACAGTTGCTCAGAAACTCCAAAACCAGCTCTGCTATCTGCTACTGCTCTGAACCTGAGACATTCCAAAGACAGAACACCTCAGCAAGAAGAAACAATGGTGGCAGAAATTAATAAGCCCAAATAAACAAAGGTCAAAGGGGTACCAACCCAAGACCAACAGTACTGAAATAAAGTTCAAAAAGAGGAACAAGTCATCATCATGAAAAAGAACTCTTACGTGATTCGTCATGTACAATAATAGTACACCAGACGCACGAGGCTATAAGGTGACAACATGAATAATTCGTAAGGAAGAAATACAAACCTTTATTAGGCACCTGCGGTCGACTTTACCCAAAAACACGGGCGAGGTGGTCACTCGTGGACACACCACCCAAAAATACGGGTGAGGTGGTCACTCTTGGGCACACCTACACAAATATAAAATCCGTCTAACTGTGAGGGAGTCTCATACTCTCCACTATATACTGCAGCCACCCGAAAACCAGTTAGACTTCCACAGGGCACTAATGAAGGAAACTAACACTGTGGAGATGGAATCATCCACTAACTCTCGCAATCAAGAAAACCACGAAGAAAACACCACATATCTCCAGATTTGGCTCGTCAGATTCTACTTGACATACTAGATACAAGACATGGTTGATCAACCCTTAGGAATGATTTACAAACCTAATTAAACTCTAATACGATCAATAACGATAAATAACGCGTTTAAACCATCAATAAGACACATCAAGAACGATCAAACATATCCGGACAAAAAATTCAGTTCACTATGACAAAACATTACAACATCATATGATCATTGAGAAGGTTAATCATGACAAAAATTTGGAAGAACAAGTGTAGAAAATCTTAAAGAACATGAAAACATAGTCGTTACCATCAAATCGGATAAGGAGAAACGAGAAGAAACCACCACTTACCTTGATTTAACCGAAAAAGTTCTCTGAATCACTTCACGTTGTAGATCGGGGCAAAACAATGCGGGAGGAGTTGAGATCTGAACAATAACGACCAAAGAGGAGGTTAGGGCCGAAAAACCCTAACGAGAAATCTCAAGAAACGGGGGAGATATTACCACAATGGCGTAGATCTCGGCGAGAGCTTTCCGGATTTATATTCGGTTGAAGATCTTGAGCACCAGAGCACTGTCGGCGGCCATCGGAAGGTTCACGAAAAAGAAACTCTCTCTCGCTCGCTCCTCTGGTTCAGGAGAAAAATAACGGAGAAGATGAAGTTCGGTTTTAAAATCTAAGTTTAAGAATATATATATATATATATACGAGTGACAGGCACGGGCCTCCGGCCCGATGGCTACGCGCCACAGTACCCGGCCGGTGACGGCGGGCTTCGCCTGCCCCCCCCCCCCCCCGGCGGGCTTCGCAAAAGTAAATTTGATATTTATAAACAATTAATAAAATAAATAAATTTGAGCCGGGGCTTCGCCCGCCCCCGGCGGGCTTCACAAAAGTAAATTTGATATTTATAAACAATTAATAAAAATAAATAAATTTGAGCCGGGGGTTCGCCCGCCTCCCGGCGGGCTTCGGAAAAGTATCGAACATCTGTTTTTTATAATTAATAAAAAAACAATTAATAAAAATAAATAATAAATATATTTGATATTTAAAATAATTAAAGAATTAATTTAAAAAATACTAAAGAGCAGGAGGGTGAACAGTTGCGGGAGCACTGTTTACCCGCCTGCTTTATGTTATAATAATTATATAAGAATTATTAATATTATTACATATAATAATTATAATATAATAATTATAAATAATTATATATATATCCCGCACCCGCCTTTAGTCCCACACTGCTTATAATAAGACACATTAGGGGTTTAAATATAGGTTCACCGAAATGGTGTTTGAAATCACAGGATTGGCGGGCTGGCGGGTCCGCGGGATAGCGGGCTGGCGGACCAGCGGTCACCGGGTCAGCGTGTCGCGGGTTGGCGGGCTATCGGGCAGCGGGTCAGCGAGTCCGCGGGCTGGCGGGCTGTGGGTTTGATGCGTTGGTCGGACTTTCCCTTATTTTTAGAATTTCATAGGGGCAAAAATGTAATTTTACATAACCTAGTTAGTAGGTTTAGGAGACCTATTAAAATGTGGAGAGATGATGCAGTATGATTGAGTTTGATCGGACGACAGCAATATTATCATACCATAATTGGATGGCTATTGTAATTTCGAACTCATCCATTTATACTTCCTTTAGAGTAGTAAAGATATATATATATATATATATATATATATATATATATATATACAAGCAGTCGTGCACGGGGGACCCCGTGCGGGCAACATTTGTCGTGGGGGCGACATTTGTCGTGGGGGCGACATTTGTCGTGGGGGCGACATCTATCGTGGGGCGATATTTGTCGTGGGGGTGACAGTTGTCGTGGGGGCGACAGTTGTCGTGGGGGCGACAGTTGTCGTGTGGGCGACAGTGGTCGTGGGGGCCACAGTGGTCGTGGGGGCGACAGTTGTCGTGGGGGCGACAATTGTCGTGCGGGCGACAGTTGTCGTCCACGACATTTGTCGTGGGGGTCACATTTGTCGTGGGGACGACATTTGTCGTGGGGACGACATTTGTCGTGGGAACGCAATTTGTCGTGGGGACTATATTTGTCGTGGTGGCGAGATTTATCATGGGGGCGACAATTGTTGTGGGGACAACAAATGTCGAGGGGATGACGTTTGTCATGGGGGCGACATTTGGCGTGGGGGGCAACATTTGTCGTGGGGGCAACATTTGTCGTGGGGGCGACATTTGTCGTGGGGGGCGACATCTATCGTGGGGGCGATATTTGTCGTGGGGGCGACAGTTGTCGTGGGGGCGACCCATGTTGTGGGGGCGAAAGTTGTCGTGGGGGCGACAGTTGTCGTGTGGGCGACAGTGGTCGTGGGGGCCACAGTGGTCGTGGGGGCGACAGTTGTCGTGGGGGCGACAATTGTCGTGCGGGCGACAGTTGTCGTCCGCGACATTTGTCGTGGGGGTCACATTTGTCGTGGGGACGACATTTGTCGTGGGGACGACATTTGTCGTGGGAACGCAATTTGTCGTGGGGACTATATTTGTCGTGGTGGCGAGATTTATCACTGCTAGCAACTTTCAGAAAGGAAGGGTTCATTATATTAGCAACAGCTTCATCTGGGATCACAGCAAACCTGCTCCCAGGTGGGAGGACTGCACATTCAAAATTCAAAATACCCATCAGATTTGAAATAATGTCAACATGCAAATTTAATAAGCAGTCTGATTTGCGTGATTTAATACAACAAGCCGGAGCAATTATTTGGGATGAGGCCCCAATGATTCATAAGAAGGCATTTGAGACTGTGGATCGATCTTTTAGGGATGTGCTTGATGTCAATCTGCCCTTTGGGGGCAAAGTTATGATCTTTGGTGGTGATTTCCGTCAGCTAACACCGGTGGTTGTAAATGGAACAAAATCTCAAATTATTAGCGCGAGCATCGTTGAATCGTATCTTTGGACAAATGTTCACATTCTTAGCTTAACTGTGAACATGCGAGCTCATGACGATCCTCATTCTCAGAGTTCCTACTGCGTGTGGGTAACGGTGATGAGCCAACTGTGCTAGATGATATGATTCAAATTCCAAACTCCATGGTCATACCTTGGGAAGATGAACGTTCTGTAAATATATTGATTGATGCAATATTTCCTGAGCTAGGTTCCCCAATTGATGTCAGATATATGGAAAGCAAAGCAATAATAACTCCTTTAAATGAGGATGTCAACAGAATAAATGAAAAATGTCTTGAAATATATCCGGGAGAATGCAAAACATACTACTCTTTTGATTCTGTTGTGGATGACACCCATAATTTATATTTGCCAGAATTCTTGAATTCAATAAATCCGGGAAATCTACCACCTCATGAGCTCAATCTCAAGAAAGGTTCACCGATAATGCTGATTAGAAACATTGATCCAAAAATTAGATTGTGCAACGGAACTAGGCTTACATGTGTAACATTTTCAAGAAATGTTATTGAAGCTGAAATATTGAGCGGAGAATTTAAAGGGCACAGAGTATTTCTACCACGAATTCCCTTGAAGAGTGCAGAAGATGTTAAGCTACCATTCGAGCTCACCCGTAAGCAATTCCCAGTACGTTTAAGCTATGCTCTGACCATCAACAAATCACAGGGCCAAACAATTTCAAATGTTGGAGTATATTTACCGAATGATGATCTTAGCCATGGTCAACTGTATGTGGCATTGTCAAGAGGAGTTTCTGCAAACAACACCAAAGTGATGGTTAAAATGGTACTTTGGATGGGCATGAAGGAGTATACACTAGAAATGTTGTGTTCAAGGAAATATTCACAAAATTACATGCATCAGCCCAAATTACATAGATTGTAAGAATTATTGTATCTTTTGTAATATTTCTGTGTTTTATTGTTTTATTACATATCTCTAACTTATGTTTTAAATTAGGCAAATTTATCAAGCATTACTTGATGTCGCACCATAAAGATAAAATGTGTAAGCAGCTTACTTATTTTCTCTTTCTAGATTTTTGGGCTGCACTACGGTTATATAGCATAACACATTGAATTATTTTTTTTTGTAGATGGCATGCCTGATAGCATTGACGAATATTACAAAGACAAAGACGGTAATTTACCATTACCGTATCACTTAAGGCCTAAATCAGAGTACAAGGGGCTCCGAAAGATCATAAAAGGGTGCCAAGGGATCTAAGCGATGAGGATCAATGGGCTTTTGCTTTTCGTGAGTTATTCACGCCATCAAAATATCTGGTTCCAAAGAACTACGACGAAAATGCCGCTGCGAAGGAGTTGCTGGGAAAAAGAGATAGTAAATGATTTTGCTTAGATGTAGTGTTATGCACTTTATATGTTTATCTTTTACATTGTTATGTAGTTCTGTTATGGTTATGGTTGTGGTCATGGAACGAGCAGGTTATTATTGTGGTCATTGAACGAGCGGGTTATTATTATGGTAATGGAATGAGCAATGTTCAACAGGTTATGGTTATGTTCATTTGTCGTCATTTGCTTCAAGAATTGATCAACATAAGTATTTTATTATATATGATGGTTTATAAATGAGTTCATTATTTACATCCACAAATATCTTCTCTAACTTCATTCTGTTTTCAATTTCAGCTATAAATTATAATATTATGTGTCTATAGAAATCATTGTCTTGATCGTCTTAACTTAGATATGTGTATTAGTCTTTTAGTGTTATATCGATGTTTTGTTTTTATTTTTTTAAGTATTACTTTCAAATTAGAATTCCAACACTACATAAAATATATCCCCATACAAAAGCCACCATAGAAAATCTATATAAAAAAGCCACCGTAGATATTTTCTGAAGGATTTTTGTACATGTTAACAATAATATTAGCCTCCACCAAATGTCGGTGACCAGGACCGATGTCGCCAACGATCGATATCACCGCCCCCGACCGATGTCCCCGCCCATGACCGATGTCGTCGCCCCCGACCGATGTCGCCACCCATGACCCATGTCACCCCGACGATTTATGTCACGCACACGACCAATGTCGCCGTCCATGACTAATGTCTCTCCCTCAGGACCAATGTCGCTCCCTACGACCACTGTCGCCGTGTAACATCCCATATTACTTGCCACTGCCCACACACAATGTAGCCGCCGATGACCAAAGTCGCCCCCCACGACCCCAATGTCGCTTCCCCCGACCAATGTCATCGCCCACGACCAATGTTGCCCCCACGACAAATGTTGCCCCCCACGCCAAATGTCGCCCCCATGACAAACGTCATCCCCTCGACATTTGTTGTCCCCACAACAATTGTCGCCCCCATGATAAATCTCGCCACCACGACAAATATAGTCCCCACGACAAATTGCGTTCCCACGACAAATGTCGTCCCCACGACAAATGTCGTCCCCACGACAAATGTCGTCCCCACGACAAATGTGACCCCCACGACAAATGTCGCGGACGACAACTGTCGCCCGCACGACAATTGTCGCCCCCACGACAACTGTCGCCCCCACGACCACTGTGGCCCCCACGACCACTGTCGCCCACACGACAACTGTCGCCCCCATGACAACTTTCGCCCCCACAACATGGGTCGCCCCACGACAACTGTCGCCCCCCACGACAAATATCGCCCCCACGATAGATGTCGCCCCCACGACAAATGTCGCCCCCACGACAAATGTTGCCCCCACGACAAATGTTGCCCCCCACGCCAAATGTCGCCCCCATGACAAACGTCATCCCCTCGACATTTGTTGTCCCCACAACAATTGTCGCCCCCATGATAAATCTCGCCACCACGACAAATATAGTCCCCACGACAAATTGCGTTCCCACGACAAATGTCGTCCCCACGACAAATGTCGTCCCCACGACAAATGTGACCCCCACGACAAATGTCGCGGACGACAACTGTCGCCCGCACGACATTTGTCGCCCCCACGACAACTGTCGCCCCCACGACCACTGTGGCCCCCACGACCACTGTCGCCCACACGACAACTGTCGCCCCCACGACAACTGTCGCCCCCACGACAACTGTCGCCCCCACGACAAATATCGCCCCCACGATAGATGTCGCCCCCACGACAAATGTCGCCCCCACGACAAATGTCGCCCCCACGACAAATGTTGCCCGCACGGGGTCCCCCATGCACGACTGCTTGTATATATATATATATATATATATATATAATGTTTATAAAACGTTTTGTCAAAAAAACGGGTTATTTCGAGTTTTAATTTTAATTCTGATTCATTTAAAATTGAATTCAAAACTATGTGTTTAGATTTAATTAACTCAGAGAAATAAATAAAAACCCTTAGAGAAAAACTAGGAAACCTTGAATCTGTTAACTCAGAAATTCCTAAACTAAAAGATAACCTAACTTTAGCAAATGAGCAGATAATTAAATTAAGATCTAATTTATGTGAGGCTAAAAAACTTGAGCAATCTCTCAATGGGAGAAGTCTCAAGCTGATGGACATAATAAGTACAGTAAATGCCAGATTAAATGGCAAGCTAGGCTTGGGTGCATCATCAGGTTTGCCCCGCATAATTAAGAAAAATGTACTTTCAACACCCATTAAATTTGTTTCTGCCAAGGGAAAAGAGAAGATAACAAACAAATAAATGTTTGAAAGCAATCCAAAACCCATAGATAAGAGCAATAAAAGTCAGAAAACAGCTAATAAAAACAAGGTTCAGCAACATTCGTTGAACTCAGATCGACGAAATGTGGCCCGTTCGCCGAACCTAGATCGATGAACGCTGGACGCAAACTTCAGTAATAACAATTCGTCTAACTGCGATCGACAAAATTTGTATGGTTCGTCGAGCAGAGGTCGACGAACATGGGGCGCAGAAAATGACTATTGTCATTCTCTGAGCAGAGATCGACGATCTCAGCCCTATTCGCCGAACTCTGGTCGACGAACATACAGAAATTCGTCGAACCCAGAAGGACCAAACATAAAGCATTTCTCTTACAGAAATTCTAAGCCAGCTAATAAAACATTCACGCCAGTAGCTGATTTGGTCATTCCGCCTAGGAGATATCACCCCTTAGGTTATAAATTTCAACCTACTTTCTCAGTTATATCTAGCTTTTCATTTCAACCAAATAAAGGACCTAAGGTAACCTGGGTCAAGAACAATTAACTTTTGTTTTTCATTACAGGAGAAGAGCTGTCTAAGGGTGAGTCAGACCTGGTAATTGGACAGTGTTGCTCCAAGCATATGACAGGCAGCAAGGACAATCTATCCAATTACAAGTCTAAGTTAGTACCAAAGGTGATTTTTGGTGATTCAAACAGTGGCCAGTCTGAAGGATATGGAGCAGTAAAGATTGGAACAGTTACTTTCAAGAAATTAACATATGTAAGTGCACTTAAACATAACCTAATATACATAAGCCAATTATATGATGAAGTTTATCAGGTACACTTTAACTCTACCTCCTGTTCTATTATTAATAATGAAAACAAAACTATTTTAATTGGAATTAGACAAGGTAACATATATCTAGTAGATTTCATTTCTGCCAAAACTGATGTTTGTTTACTCAATATCACTAGTAACCAAAATGAGTTGTGGCATAAAAGATTAGGTTATGAAAACCTTAAAAATATAGCTAGGTTATCTAAAGACAACCTTGTTAGAGGCTTATATTCTGGTCCCTACAAGAAGGAAAACCTATGCAGGGCTTGTCAATTAGGCAAGCAAACTAAAACAACCTTCAAATTTATTAATAAGATTGATTCACCTAGGATTTTGTATTTGCTTCATGTGGTCCTATTTGGACCCATTGCAGTACAAAGCTTAGGAGGGAAGTCTTATACCTTAGTAATTGTTGATGACTTCTCCAAATTCAGTTGGGTGGCCTTTCTAAGAACTAAGTCAGATACATTCAAGGTTCTTATAGATTTTCTCAGGACTATATAGATTGAGTTCTCTACTCATGTTGCATTGATCAGATGTGATCATGGCATAGAGTTTGAGTCTCTTCTTATGCATGAGTTCTGTGAGAAGGAAGGTATCAGGCAGTGCTTCTCAGCTCCTAGAACTCCCCAACAAAATGAGGTTGCTGAAAGGAAAAATAGGACACTCATTGAAGCTGCAGGCACATTGTTGGCAGATGCTTACATGTCTCTATCCTTTTGGGCAGAAGCTGTAAATGCTGCTAGCTATGTCCTGAATAGAAGCCTTATACATAAGCTGAAAAATAAGACCCCTTATGAATTGCTTAAAGGAAAGAAACCTAAAGTCACATATTTTAAAGTTTTTGGTTGTATATGTTATATTCACACAAACAATAAAAGGTACATTAGAAAGTTTGAGGCTAAGGCTGAAGAAGGGATTTTTCTAGGATACTCCCAAGTAAGCAAGGCCTATAGGGTATTTAATAAATCCACCCTTAAAATTGAAGAGTCGGTCCATGTATCTTTTGATGAAGCTAACATGTCTTATAAGAAGAAAGAGATTTTTACCATAAGCCCTTTGCAGGTTCCATAACTGTGTGAGTCTATGGATGGACTAAACCTTTCCCAAGAGGTATCAACCCATCCTTCTCCACAGGTTGCTGAAGACAGTGAAGAAGAAAATCAAGTGGAAGTGGCTGAATTTCCCTCAACAGCTAATAACATTCCTCAAGAAGAATTAATTATAGAAGCTGTTGCTGAACAAACTCCACCCACTGATCTTGTCACACTTAGAGATCACCCCAGATCTCAAGTGATTGGAGACATTTCAGCAGGTGTATAGACATGGCATCAACTCAACCAAGACTTGATGCATGCCTGTTTTCTCTCTCAGATTGAACCTCTCTCCATACATGAAGCTGAGCAAGATTCCCACTGGATCATTGCAATGCAAGAGGAACTAAATCAGTTAGAGAGATGTAGAGTTCGGGATTTGGTTCCAAGACCTCATAACTACCCAGTTATTGGAACCAAATTGGTCTACAGAAACAAGCTGGATGCTCAAGGAAACATTGTAAGAAATAAGCTAGGCTTGTTGCTCAGGGATACAGGCAAGAGAAAGGAGTTGGCTATGACCAAACCTTTGCCCTTGTTGCAAGGTTAGAGGCCATAATAATATTCCTTGCCTATGCAGCTCACAGGAGATTCAAAGTTTTCCAAATGCATGTCAAGAGTGCATTTTTGAATGGAGTGCTTCAAGAAGAGATTTATGTGGAACAACCTCCAGGTTTTCTCTCTCTAACTCAACCCTCTTTTGTATTTAAATTGCATAAAGCTCTCTATGGTTTAAAGCAAGCTCCAAGAGATTGGTATGAGACCTTAGCAAGCTTTCTTTTAGAGCATAAATTTATAAGAGGAACCATAAATAAAACTCTTTTCACTAGACATCATAAGGACCAAATATTGTTAGTACAAATATATGTGGATTACATCATCTTTGGGTCTACTGATCCCAAATTATGCAAGAGGTTTGCTGACCTCATGCATTCCAAATTTGAGATGAGTAGCATGGGTGAGCTTTCCTACTTCCTTGGTCTCCAAGTGAAGTAGCTACTTGATGGTATCTCCCTCTCCCAAGCTAAGTATGCTAAAGAGCTTATTAAGAAGTTTGTGATTGGTGATGCTTCAGGAATGAAAACACCTATGGCTACTAAAGTTGTTGTGGATTCTGATGCAATAGGGAAACCTGTAGATCAGAAGAATTATAGGGCAATTGTTGGATCCCTATTATACCTAACAACCAGCAGGCCTGATATCATGTTTGCCACATGCCTTTGTGCTAGGTTCCAAGTGAACCCCAAAGAATCTCACCTTATTTTCTTAAAAAGAATTTTCAGATATATAAAGAGTTGCCCAAATCTAGGTCTGGTATCCTGTAGAGTCAGAGTTTGAGTTAACTGGATACTCAGATGCTAACTATGTTGGATGTATAGTTTACAGGAAAAGTACCTCTAGAACTTGCCAGTTCCTGGGTATGAGACTTGTCTCTTGGTTTTGTAAAAAGCAAACATCTGTGTCTACATCAACTGTAGAAGCAGAATATATGGCTGCTGGCAGCTGCTGTTTACAAATGTTATGGATACAAAACCAACTCCTGGACTATGGTGTCAACTTAAATAATTCAACATTATTTTGTGATAATACTAGTGTTATTGCTATAGCACAGAATCTAGTTCACCATTATAGGACTAAACATATTGATATAGGCATCATTTCATTAGAGATAGTGTAGACAAAAAGAAAATTAACCTATTCCATATTCCTACTGATTTACAGAGAGCAGATATTTTCACTAAACCCTTGGATGAGAAAAATCATCTGTTCTTTATAAATCAACTGGGAATGATAAATGGAGAAGAGTTAAATTAGTTTCTGTCTGCATTCGACGAATTTTCCAGAGCTCATCGAATGGAGTTCGATGAATTAGTGAAAGTTTGAGAGATGCTCGTCGAACGGAGATCGATGAATTTTCTGTGTGGAAACAATTATTGTCGACCGGAGATCGATGAACTTTGCTTCAGAAGATATTTCGTCGAACGGAGTTCGACGAAATATGTTCGTTTCTTCTGGATGAGATCGACGAATTATTTGTCTATAATTTATTTCGTCGACCTCAGTTCGAAGAACTGTTTCTTTTTCGTGGAATGGAGATTGTCGATTCATATTCTGGAAAACCTTATATCTAGGTTTTCTTCGACCTCCATCCCGCGCTTTCTATTCCCTTGCACTTGATCGCCGTTTTCTCTGTCTATCTTGTAGGTGATTTCAATGGCGATTCCAGCAGGAGCTCTAGCCACAATGAAGTTTGACACTGCTTTGATGTCGACTTCGACTCATTCCAGCACTCAGATCCAATCTTCCTCTATATTTTGGAACTTCTAGAAGAACAGAATCTGAAGAACTTGATGACCACTAGGATAAAGTTGGCCGGAACAGAAATCAGGGAATGGGTCTTTACTTCATCCATTTCTTAAGACAATATCATGACAGGATCAATCGCCGGTAACGCTGTCTCCTTAACCCCCACAGTGTTAACTGAAATATTTGGTTTGACAACTGGAGAGGAGGAACTAGAGATTGATTCTGCGGAGTTTACTATGATGCTCAATCTGATGGGTTATGCTGGTGACAACCCTAACAAACTATTGAAGAAACATCTGTCTACGCCATATAAATTCTTAGCAGATTTGGTTGGTAAAGTGCTACTCGGCAAACATACAGCACACGACTACATTACTAGGCAACAGTTTTTGGTCATGTGTGCCATTGTCAACAAGAAGAAAATATACTGTGAAAGTGCAGCTAGATCTGATATACTCTAAAGGGGGGTGAATAGAGTATATGGTGCTTGAAAACTTTTTACAACAATTGTTGTAATCTGAGTGAACAGGGAAGCAACTATTAATTCTAATCACAAAATAACCTACAACAGAAATTAATCACAGATCTAAACTATTCACAAAACAATCACAGACAGAAACAAGGCAAATACTTGAATGATTCTCGCCGTCTCGACCTGGCCCAAAGCAGTGCGTGGAACCAAGGCAAATTCGACGAGAATCAATCTTGATTCTCGCCGAATCGTCGAGAATCACCTTTGATTCTCGACGAATCGGCGAGCATCACTATCGATTCTCCCCGATTTTGACTTGGGCGTTTTTCTGGATCTTCCTGAACCGGATTCTGCCGCTGTCAATGTTCTGGACCGGTTTTCGGGATTTTTCTTGTGGGTCCCACAACAGTCAAATTAGTAGTATCTACAGTATATATACGGGTATTTTGAACTGTAGACAAACAGAGAAAGAAGCCGAGCACAGCAAAACCCTAAAATCACGAAATCGCTCCGCCGCATCCGTCGCCGCTCGCGCTAGTCAGCCGCCGCTGTTGATCGTGTTTCTTCCCGATCTCCGGCAATAGAAGCATAGCAAAGCTTGAGTCTCACGCGTCTATCCAGAGATCCCTTGTCTCTCGATTTGTTGATCGGGAAAAACTTCCCATCCGAATCGATTGAGACGACCGATCCTCGTGTGACCGTTGGTAGACCTAGCTTGCTTCGCTACGAAGATTGGATCTCTATTTTCAGCAGCCGCTCATCATCATAGCCGCCGATCCCGAAGCTAGCCGCCGCTCGTGTTGCCGGCGCCGGTTCCGGGGAGATCCTCTCCAAGAGAGACCAAGGTTGTAGACCCTTCGTTGACTTCACGAACACGTCGTCGAACGAAGAGGAACACCGTAGTCTCTAAACGAAGTTTGTATCTCGTGTACATTCTATATTTACTTTTGTTGTAAAGGAAAGTTTTTTCCGTGTTATAAGGGTTGGGTGCAACCCGTTTTGTGGGAGTGTTGACTCTCACGTGTGGAAGGGTTCCTTCCGATAGTGCAGGGATTGGATTTCAATCCTGTTGGAGAAGAGACCGAGTCGTCCCTTGTTGGGAGATAGGTCGAAGGGGGAAAGTGGATGTACCCAAGTCAGGGAACCACTATAAATTGCATGTGTATTCTGTGTGCTGTGCTTTTTATTTTTATTGTGCAGGTACATTCGTAAATTCCGCAAAAGCGCTACACGTCACCTATTCCCCCCCCCCCATAGGTGCACATAGTTGACACTAGGTGGACTTTCAAGTGGTATCAAAGCGAGGTTACTCATTAAAAAGGTTAACACCTTGAGTTGAATCCTGCCACTAGTGTCAAGAAGGAGGCAAACATCTACTATGGACGGGCTAAGTACTCCTGCAAGATCCCAGTGTGCAATAGGCTCAACTTTCCTATTTGGAAGGAAAGGATCAGGTTCTACATGGAAGCAGTGGATCCTCGACTTTTCGTGATCGTGCTGGAGGGACCTTATGTCCCCACTAAGGCCTCCACCATTGATCCCACCAAGAAAGTGCCGAAGACTCTTTCTGAAATGGACAAGGACGAGATGGTACTAGTGGGACTTGACATGAAGGCACGGAACATTCTGGTCAGCGTAGTTGATGACTCTATGATGCAAAACTTCAGCAACTGCAGGACAGCACAGGAGATTTGGTAGTGCCTGATCATCCTAATGGAGGGCACGGATGAAGTGAGGGATGATCAGAGATCCCTCCTGACCCAGAAATATGAGGCCTTTAGACAAGGGCCTAAGGAAGAGATCGGAGTCACATACGAGAACTTCCTCAAGATTGTTAACGCCCTCAAAGGATACGGAAGAGTGTTCACTAATGGTGAACTCAATGATAAGTTCCTTAGGTCCCTTACTAAGGAATGGGACACAAAGATCTGCGCCATCAGAGAGTTTGGCAGACTAGCTGAAACTGATCCACAAATTCTGTTTGGAAAGCTGATGTCCTATGAGCTTCAGCTGAACACCAGAAAAGCAGAAGAAGAAGTTGAGAAGGCGGCTGCCAAAGAAAAGACGGTGGCTCTAAAAGCCAGTCACTCCAGAAAAGGCAAGGGTGCCATGTCGTACCGTGCCAGGAAAAAGGATGAGGAGGAGGACTCCGAGCCATGCTCCTCCAGCTCAGAGCTGTCGGAGGAGGATTTCTCCCTCATCACTCGAGAGTTCAAGAAGTTCCTCAAGATGAGGAATCAAAGAAAGAGAGACAGCTCCTCCTCCAGGCATCAGAAGAAAAACTATTCTTCTGACAGGTATGCATCTAGACCGAACAAACATCGCACCTCTGACATTATTTGCTTTGGATGCAATAAGCCAGGACACGTCGTGGCCGACTGCTATCAAGGCAAGAGGGAAAAAGGGAAAGAAGAGGAGCACAAGTCCTCTAGAGACAAGAAGAAGGAGCGGAGCTACATTGCCAAACGGTCAAAGACACTGAGTGAGTCTGACTCCTCAGACTCAAGTGATGATGAGGAAGCCTACTTCGGGCTGGTGGGTCGCTCGGACTCAGAAGGAGAATGCCCCCCATTTACTGGGAAGGTAAAAGCTCACACCCCTCTCTCCGACTCCGACTCTGATCCTAAGTCTCAGGATGATGAACCTGAGGATGGCCCTTCGGCCCGTGAAGCTGAGCTCCTCGAGAAGTATGAGCTTCTGCTCAACACTTTCGATGAGTGCCGTAAGAGACTGAAGGCTGAGAAGAAGGAAGTAAAATTCCTTAAGGGTGAGTGTGTATCCCTAAGGGAAGAGGTCACTAGCTTGATTTCTCTCCGACAGGAGCACCTTGACCTGACTTCAAAGCATTCAGAGTCTTTGAAGCTCCTTGATCTTAAGCAGGAGGAAGTCGACAAGTTGGAAGAACTACTTGCGGCAGAAAGGAAGATCGTCAAGAGCTTCTCTATGTCAAAAACAGTTCTTCCAGTCGTTGATACCTTATCTGCCCAGGCCAAAGGAGCTGGCTTGGGGCATATAGGGGTATCTGGTTCTTCATCTAGGAGAAACAAGAACCAGAGGAAGAATAAGGCCGCCAAGAAGGCCTCTGCTGATGAAAAGGGTAAGGCTCCTCTTAGTAATGTTGCGTTCAGAAAGCCTGGCTTTCCTTGCAGCCGACATGACTTTGAGTCAACATTTGGGCATCATTTCCGGCCCTCGGTTGCAAAGCCAAAGAGTCAGTATGACGGTTGGAACTTTCCCCGGAACTTCGGTGAGAGTGCCTTCAAGGCACCTTATGAGGAAATCCACATGGGAAATTATGGTCCGTTCTCTAGTGGCCATAATGGAAAGCAGGCACCAAAAGCCAAGCCTGTTATACAGAAGGTGACAAAGTCATGTGACTATTATCAGCATGAGGCATCCACCTCCAGATCTAAGGCCCCAGCAGTACCCACCGTTCCCAGGGTAAGGCAGGAGCCTAGGAAGAGGTACAACAGATTCGACTGTTGGTGCTGTGGCAAAGTCGGTCACTTTGCCGTGGATTGTTGGTTTAATCCAAGGAATTACGAGACTCCCTATGTTAGCAATACGAGACCGACCACTCGTAGGGTTAACCAACCGAGGGGGAGTGTGCTAACCAGGAATCTAGGACCCAAGTTCGATTGGGTTCCTAAGGCAAATTAATTTTGTTTTGCAGGAATGTCCAAAGGCCACCAAAATGCCGATCTGGTATTTGGACAGTGGATGCTCCCGGCATATGACCGGGACAAGAAGCTTGCTGCGTGATTACACTCCAGTCGAGAATGGACCCAAAGTCATCTTTGGAGGGTCAGATCGAGGAGTCACCAGAGGTTACAGTATGATTTCCAATGGTATAATCTCTATCACCGACGTGGCTTATGTTGAAGGGTTAAACCATAACCTGATCAGTGTAAGTCAGTTATGTGATAAAGGTTATGACGTTAAGTTCTGCAAGGATAAATGTCTGATAATTTCACGTACCTCTTCTGAAACGATATTATCAGGCATTAGGAGCAGAAATATCTTCTGTTTAGATTTTCTCAATTTAGATTCATCTACCCCCGTATGCCTTGTGGCAACAAGCAGTGCATCTCTTTGTGAACAATGGCACAAGAGATTGGCACATATTAATTTCAAGACAATTAGTATGCTGTTTTCTAAGAACTTGGTAAGGGATGCTCCCAGTATCAAGTGCATCAAAGATAGCCCCTGTCCTGCATGCCAGATGGGCAAACAGACTCGGGCTACCTTTAAGAGCATCGCAGAAAAAGACTCTTCCCGATGTCTTTACCTTTTACATATGGACTTGTTTGGTGCAATGCAAGTTCATAGCTTGGGAGGCAAGTCCTATACGCTAGTGATAGTTGATGATCATTCTCGGTTTACATGGGTGTTCTTTTTGAAACGAAAGTCAGATACGTTTGACATCTTCACTAATTTTGTCAAGCAGGTTCAGAACGAATTTAACTGCTCCGTGGTCAAAATCAGAAGTGACCATGGAACAGAATTCGAATCTGGTGCTATGACAGAATTTTGTGAAGAACAAGGTATCTTTCATGAGTTTTCCTCCCCGCGCACTCCTCAGCAAAATGGAGTTGTGGAGAGGAGAAATAGAACTCTAATTGAGGCCTGCACGACAATGTTGAAAGACGCTTCTCTCCCGGAATACTTCTGGGCAGAGGCTGTCAATACAGCTTGTCATGTACAAAACCGAGTATTGATCAACAAGCATCATCGTAAGACACCCTACGAGCTACTGAAAGGCAGGAAACCAACCATGTCCTACTTGAGGATTTTTGGTTGCAGATGCTATGTACTGAATAATGGGAAGTACCCGCGTACTAAATTCGGTGAAAAATGCTTCGAAGGCATATTCATGGGCTATAGTTCCCATAGTCGGGCATATATGGTCTTCAATAAGAAAACCCTAGTGGTAGAAGAATCAATAAATGTTGTATTTGATGAAGGAAGTTTGCTTAACAGCAATTCTTCCAGTAGTATTCTTGAAGATGCAGGTGCTCGACTTGAACAGCTGAGTCTGGATGAGATCGCTAAAGATGACGCTCCAAAGTACGTCAAAGTTTCCACCTCCACGTCATCTGAAAATGTTGAAGATCAAAATGGAACAAATATCTTAGAAGAAGGAGAAGCCCAAGAAGTAGTCGAAGCTCCAGACGCCAGACTTCTTGAGCTCCGGCACGTGAGGGATCATCCTAGAGATCAGATCATCGGATATCCTCGTGTCGGTGTCAGAACTCGAAGAGGTACTATTAATGAAGTATTGCATCTTAGATTCCTGTCACAGGTTGAGCCAAAGAAGTTCGACGAGGCGAACAAGGATATGGCATGGATTCTGGCCATGCAAGATGAACTACATCAATTCGAACGTTGCAACGTTTGGACGCTTGTTCCCAGACCATACAAGCAAAATATGATTGTCACCAAGTGGATCTTCAGCAATAAGCTGTATGAACATGGTGTCATCATAAAGAACAAGGCAAGGCTGGTGGCTCAAGGTTACAGACAGGAGGAGGGGATTGACTTCGACCAGACCTTCGCACCAGTAGCAAGGCTCGAAGCAATCAGATTGTTCCTGGCGTATGCTTCACACAAAGGATTCACAGTCTATCAGATGGATGTGAAATCAGCATTATTGAACGGAGACCTGAAAGAGGAAGTATACGTCGCTCAACCCCCAGGTTTTGTCAATCCTACTTATCCTAATCATGTTTATTTTCTTAATAAAGCCTTATATGGGTTGAAACAAGCTCCACGAGCTTGGTTTGAGACTTTATCTAGTTTTCTTCTTGAGAACAAGTTCTCTAGAGGTAAAATAGATAAAACATTGTTTCTCAGGGAAGTCAAAGGCAAGATTTTGCTGGTGCAAATCTATGTCGATGACATAATATTCGGCTCAACGGACAACAATCTTTGCAAAAAGTTTTCTAAACTTATGCAAGGAAAGTTTGAAATGAGCAGTATGGGAGAGCTCAAGTATTTCTTAGGACTTCAAGTGAAACAGTCTGAGGATGGAATCTTCATCTCTCAGGCGAAGTTCACAAATGAACTCCTTAAGAAATTCGGTATGGAGAGTGCAACCTATATGAGGACTCCAATGGGATCCACCATGTCTCTGGATAAGGATGAGAAAGGTAAACCTTTTGATGAAACCAAATACAGAAGCATCATTGGATCCCTGCTCTACCTTACTACCAGTAGACCGGATATCATGTTCTCCACATGTGTCTGTGCCAGATATCAGGTGAACACTAAGGAATCTCACTATGTCGCTGTAAAGCGAATTCTAAGATACCTTAAAGGTACTCCTAATCTTGGCTTGTGGTACCCGAGAAACAATGATGTCGAGCTAATAGGCTTTTCAGATGCTGATTTTACAGGGAGTAGGGATGACAGGAAAAGCACTTCCGGGACATGTGAATTCCTCGGAAGAAGGCTTATCTCATGGAACAGCAAGAAGCAGAACTGTATGGCTACCTCCACAGCAGAATCTGAGTACATCTCAGCAGGCAGCTGTTGCGCACAACTCCTATGGATCAGAAACCAGTTAGCCGACTACGACCTTCAGTTCAAGGAAGTTCCAATGTACTGCGACTCCTCCAGTGCAATTGCCATTGCCAACAATCCGGTATCGCACTGCAGAACGAAGCATATTGAAGTGCGCTACCACTTCATTCGGGAGCACGTGGAGAACAAGGACATCTCTCTCTATTATGTCCCCACAGACAAGCAGATTGCTGATATATTCACAAAGCCCTTAGACGAGGCTAAGTTCAATCTTTTCAAGACTGAATTGGGAATGCTCAACTATGAGGACTGAAGACTACAGAAGCTCCAGGCTCGTGCACGATCTGAGGGGGAGCAAGGAAATCAAGTGTGAGCACGGACGCAAGAACTAAGGGGGAGCAAGGGGTCAAATGCTACCGCCCCGATTTGCAGAAGCCGAAAAGGGGGAGATTACCCTCTCGGCCAAGGCTAAGGTGGCTCCAAGCTTGCTCCCAAGAAATTGGTATTGGTAAGGGATAACTCACTCAACTCAATGTTAAGTTTATGGTTTTCATTCCCATTTGCTCTATTCACCTTAGCTTGTAGGGTTTAGGCTTCTTCAAATAGGGGGAGATTGTTGGGTATTGTATCCACAATGTACCTGATTTGAAGAAGCCCCTGGACAAGCTAAGGTCAATAGACTATGTATTTGATAAACTCGTTCTAGTTGTGCTTGCAGTTTTTCCACGCTAAGTGCACACCAATGTCAGGGTGCAGTAGGTCAATATACACGGGTCTGCACGACGTAATCCCTCGTTGAGCAGATCAGTGTGTTGGCCTACGTGTACTCTCTCTATTGGAGTGTACTTACTTTCAAGCACAGGGCTGTAAATATGCTGGAGCAGACAAGGACCAAGGATGGGTCAAGGAGCACCTCATAGGTGGAAAGACGAAAATTCGTCTAAGTTTAAATCGACGAGAATCACCAAGTGATTCTCGCCGATTCGGCGAGAATCACTTGGGATTCTCGCCGATTCGTCGAGAATCAGTAGTTGATTCTCGCCGCACTCGACCCAGCCACTTCTAAGCGAGCACCTCTGCTTCTAAGTAAGAATCGACGAGAATCACCAAGTGATTCTCGCCGATTCGGCGAGAATCACTAGTGATTCTCGTCGAATCGTCGAGAATCACTGGTTGATTCTCGCCGCCTCGAGCTGGCCTAAAGCAGTGCGTGCAACCAAGGCAAATTCGACGAGAATCAATCTTGATTCTCGCCGAATCGTCGAGAATCACCTTTGATTCTCGACGAATCGGCGAGCATCACATTCGATTCTCACCGATTTTGACTTGGGCGTTTTTCTGGATCTTCCTGAACCGGATTCTGCCGCTGTCAATGTTCTGGACCGGTTTTCGGGATTTTTCTTGTGGGTCCCACAACAGTCAAATTAGTAGTATCTACAGTATATATATGAGTATTTTGAACTGTAGACACACAGAGAAAGAAGCCGAGCATAGCAAAACCCTAAAATCACGAAATCGCTCCGCCGCATCCGTCGCCGCTCGCGCTAGTCTGCCGCCGCTGTTGATCGTGTTTCTTCCCGATCTCCGGCAACAGAAGCATAGCAAAGCTTGAGTCTCACGCGTCTATCCAGAGATCCCTTGTCTCTCGATTTGTTGATCGGGAAAAACTTCCCATCCGAATCGATCGAGACGACCGATCCTCGTGTGACCGTTGGTAGACCTAGCTTGCTTCATTACGAAGATTGGATCTCTATTTTCAACAGCCGCTCATCATCATAGCCGCCGATCCCGAAGCTAGCCGCTGCTCGTGTTGCCGCCGCCGGTTCCGGGGAGATCCTCTCCAAGAGAGACCAAGGTTGTAGACTCTTCGTTGACTTCACGAACACGTCGTCGAACGAAGAGGAACACCGTAGTCTCCAAACGAAGTTTGTATCTCGTGTACATTCTATATTTACTTTTGTTGTAAAGGAACGTTTGTTCCGTGTTGTAAGGGTTGGGTGCAACCCGTTTTGTGGGAGTGTTGACTCTCACGTGTGGAAGGGTTCCTTCCGATAGTGCAGGGATTGGATTTCAATCCTGTTGGAGAAGAGACCGAGTCGTCCCTTGTTGGGAGATAGGTCGAAGGGGGAAAGTGGATGTACCCAAGTCGGGGAACCACTATAAATTGCATATGTATTCTGTGTGCTGTGCTTTTTATTTTTATTGTGCAGGTACATTCGTAAATTCCGCAAAAGCGCTACACGTCACCTATTCCCCCCCCCCCCCCCCATAGGTGCACATAGTTGACACTAGGTGGACTTTCAACGTCGAACTGAGCTCTGCTATCGTCGAACTGAACTCAGCGATATGGACTTATACAGCAACAGAAAACATCGATCTGAGCTCAAAGATCGTCGAACTGAGCTCAGAGATAGAGATCTAATACTGAGTCAAGATCGTCGAACTGAGCTCGAAGATCGTCGAATGGAGTTCGGCGATTTGTTGAAGTTGAGCTCAGCGATCGTCGAATGGAGTTCGACGATCCATCAAAGTTGAGCTAGACGATCGTCGATTGGAGTTCGACGAATCGTCGTGCTGAGCTCGACGATATGACTTAGTCTCAAACTGAAAATCCTTGGTCTTGAGGGCAGCTTCCAAACCTAGACTTCTAACCCTTAGACTCAATTCTAATTGACCTTTTGAGCTATACAGGAGGTCAAAAACAGGTTTCCTAGAGACATAGTGATTCTGACCCAAATTAGTAATAGGGTGTTCCAACAATCTCCCCCTATTTTGGTTAGGATTACTATTTACAGAATTTGGAAAAATTAAATACCAACATACACAGCAACAATACAGAAAAGCAATAAGCTGGACATTGCAGAACCACAGATATATATCATCCCAGATAATAATCAGAAGTCAAGATGATTGTCACCTCACATAGTCATTTCTTCTCCTTGCTCTTAATGAGTTTGATTTCTCTATTGGGGTTGAGAGCTTCCTTCTTTGATCTTGTATCATCTGCTGCACCTAAAGAGGTTTGCTGTTTGGGCCTGGGAACTACAGCTTCAGGATGCAGCTCCATGTATCTATCAGAATCAAAAAATTTGCTTGAACCATATCTTTCCAACTCTTTCTTTCTCTGTTCAGACAGTGTAGTGATGTTGGAGTAGTCACTTCCTTGCTCTTTAGCTTTTTAATCTGGTTCAGTGCAGCAAGCTCTTTCATCCTTGAAGTCCAAGCAGTTGGATTGTTTTCAGGATCTTCAAATGGCACTGGTGGCTCATATCTATTTGATGGATTATCCTGAGGAGGCCTGGATGAAACTACTTCCTTCAGTTTATAGGGAAAAGGACCAGAGGTTGTGTCTGATGAGATTTGTCCTTCCCTGGAGTAGGGATGTTGCCTTGAATAACCTTTAGAATAAACCTGGACTTCCCTTTGATTTCCTCTGTAGTTTCCTCTTCTGGATTGAGAACCCCTGGACTGGCTTCCCCTATGATAGGATCTGGCATGAGGCTGATAGGGGGTTTGGCTTCTAGCAGAGGGTTGAGCAGCTGAACTTCCACCTGCACCTGCATCAGGAGGTGGTGGTGGAGGAGGATGAGGATGTTGAAATTGGGAAGATCCTTTCTCATACTTCCTCTTCTTCTTCATGGCTTTAAGTTGATTCTTTGAATACTGCATCCAGTGCTCAGTTATGGGGCAATCATGAAGAATGTAATATGGAATGTCATTATTGTCCTTGACTTTGGCTGGAGGTACTCTCTTCATGGCTTTGCTCCTTGCCTTTCTCTTCCTGGCAATGGTGGCAGAGGAGTCATCAGAATCTGTCTTGAACTCATCACTTTCAGAACTTTGCTCATCATAAAGAGCATCAATCTTTTTCATTAAGTCTTTCTTGAGCTGGGTTGAAGCAGATGAAGTAGTAGAGGTTGGAGCAGCAGCAGATACAACACTTGTAGCAATGGAAGTTAAACAGAAGTAGTAACAACAGTAGATACAGAAGTTGTAGCAGCAGTAATAACAATAGCAGTTGGGGCAGCAACAGTTCCTGTTGGGTATTGTATCCACAATGTACCTGATTTGAAGAAGCCCCTGGACAAGCTAAGGTCAATAGACTATGTATTTGATAAAATCTTTCTAGTTGTGCTTGCAGCTTTTCCACGCTAAGTGCACACCAATGTCAGGGTGCAGTAGGTCAATATACACGGGTCTGCACGACGTAATCCCTCGTTGAGCAGATCAGTGTGTTGGCCTACGTGTATTCTCTCTATTGGAGTGCACTTATTTTCAAGCACAGGGCTGTAAATATGCAGGAGCAGACAAGGAGCAAGGATGGGTCAAGGAGCATCTCATAGGTGGAAAGACGAAAATTCGTCTAAGTTAGAATCGACGAGAATCACCAAGTGATTCTCGCCGATTCGGCGAGAATCACTTGGGATTCTCGCCGATTCGTCGAGAATCCGAAGTTGATTCTCGCCGAACTCGATCCAGCAACTTCTAAGCAAGCACCTCTGCGTCTAAGTAAGAATCGACGAGAATCACTGGTTGATTCTCGCCGTCTCGACCTGGCCTAAAGCAGTGCGTGCAATCAAGGCAAATTCGACGAGAATCATCTTTGATTCTCACCGAATTGTCGAGAATCACCTTTGATTCTCGGCGACTCGGCGAGAATCACTTTCGATTCTCACCGATTTTGACTTGGCGTTTTTCCGGAACTTCCTGAACCGGATTCTGCTGCTGTTAAATTTCTGGACCGGATTTGGGGATTTCTATTGTGGGTCCCACAAACGGTCATATTGGAGTTAACTACAGTATTTATACACGGGTATTTTGAATGGAATACCCAGACAGAAAGAAGCCGAGCGAGTGCAAACCCTAAAATCGCGAAATCTCTCCGCCGCCTCCGTCGCCGCTCGCGCTAGTCCGCCGCCGCTGCTGATCGCATCTCTTCCCGATCTCCGGCGACAGAAGCTTAGCAAAGCTTGAGTCTCACGTGTCTATCCAGAGATCCCTTGTCTCTCGATTTGTTGACCGGGAAAATCTCCCCCGTCCGAATCGATCGAGACGACCGATCCTAGAGTGACCGTTGGTAGACCTAGTTTGCTTTGCAATGAAGATTGGATCTCAGAAGTTCTGCTGCCGCGCACCGTCGTTGCTGTCGATCCCGAACCAAGCCGCCGCTCGGATTGCCGCCGCCGGTTTCGGGAAGATCCTTTCCAAGAGAGACCAAGGTTGTAGACTTTTCGTTGACTTCACGAGCACGTCGTCGAACGAAGAGGAACACCGTAGTCTCCAAAAGAAGTTTGTATCTCGTGTACATTCTATATTTTCGTTTGTTGTTAAGAAACTTTTGTTCCATGTTGTAAGGGTTGGGTGCAACCCGTTTTGTGGGAGTGTTGACTCTCACGTGTGGAAGGGTTCCTTCCGTTAGTGCAGGGATTGGATTTCAATCCCGTTGGAGAAGTGACCGAGTCGTCCCTTGTTGGGGAGATAGGTCGAAGGGGGAAAGTGGATGTACCCAAGTCGGGGAACCACTATAATTTGCCTGTGTATTCTGTGTGCTGTGCTTTCTATTTTTATTGTGCAGGTACGTTCGTAAATTCCGCAAAACTGCTACTCGTCACCTATTCCCCCCCCCCCCATAGGTGCACATAGCTGACACTAGGTGGACTTTCAAGTGGTATCAGAGGGAGGTTGCTCATCAAAAAGGTCAACACCTTGAGTTGAATCCTGCCCCTAGTGTCAAGAAGAAGACAAATATCTACTATGGACGGGCTCAAGTTCTCCGGCAAGATCCCAGTATGCACCAGGCTAAACTTTCCGATCTGGAAGGAAAGAATCAGGTTTTACATGGAAGCAGTCGATCCTCGAATCTTCATGATCGTGGAGGAGGGACCTTACGTCCCCACCAAGGCCTCCACCATCGATCCCACCAAGAAGGTGTCGAAGACACTTTCTGAAATGGACAAAGACGAGATGGTGCTCGTGGGACTGGACAAGAAGGCACGAAACATTCTGGTGAGCGCAGTTGATGATTCCATGATGCAAAATTTCAGCAACTGTAGGACAGCTCAGGAGATCTGGCAGTGATTGATCATCCTAATGGAGGGCACAGATGAAGTGAGGGATGATCGGAGATCCCTCCTGAACCAAAAATATGCGGCCTTCAGGCAAGGGCCTAAGGAAGAGATCGGAGTCACATATGAGAACTTCCTAAAGATTGTCAACGCCCTCAAGGGCTACGGAAGAGTGTTCACCAATGGTGAACTCAATGACAGATTCCTTAGGTCCCTTACTAAGGAATGGGACACAAAGATCTGCGCCATCAGAGAATTTGGCAGACTAGCAGAAACTGATCCACAAATCCTGTTTGGGAAGCTGATGTCCTATGAACTTCAGCTGAACACCAGGAAGGCAGAGGAAGAAGCAGAGAAGGCTGCTGCAAAAGAAAAGACTGTGGCCCTAAAAGCCAGTTACTCCAGAAAGGGCAAGGGTGCGATGTCATACCGTGCGAGGAATAAGGAAGAGGAGGAGGACTCTGAACCATGCTCCTCCAGCTCAGAGCTGTCGGAGGAGGATTTCTCCCTCATCACCCGAGAGTTCAAGAAGTTCCTCAAGATGAGGAATCAAAGAAAGAAAGACAGCTCCTCCTCCAGGCTTCAGAAGAAAAATTATTCTTCTGACAGGTATGCATCTAAACCTAACAAACATCGTTCTTCTAATATTATTTGCTTTGGATGCAATAAGCCAGGACACGTCGTGGCCGACTGCCATCAAAGCAAAAGAGAAAAAGGGAAAGGAGAGGAGCTCAAATCCTCCAGAGATAAGAAGAAGGAGCGGAGCTACATCGCAAGAAGGCCAAAGACACTAAGTGAGTCTGATTCCTCAGACTCCAGTGATGATGAGGAAGCCTACTTCGGGCTGGTGGGTCGCTCCGACTCAGAAGGAGAATGTCCCCCATTTACTGGGAAGGTAAAAGCTCACACCCCTCTCTCCGACTCCGACTCTGATCCTGAGTCTGAGGATGATGAACCTAAGGATGGCCCTTCAGCCCGTGAAGCTGAGCTCCTCGAGAAGTATGAGCTTCTGCTCAACACTTTCGATGAGTGCCGAAAGAGACTGAAGGCTGAGAAGAAGGAAGTAAAATTCCTTAAGGGTGAGTGTGTATCCCTAAGGGAAGAGGTCACTAGCTTGATCTCTCTCCGACAGGAACACCTTGACCTGACTTCCAAGCATTCAGAGTCTTTGAAGCTCCTTGATCTAAAGCAGGAGGAAGACGACAAGTTGGAAGAACTACTTGCGGCAGAAAGGAAGATCGTCAAGAGCTTCTCCATGCCAAAAACAGTTCTTCCAGTCGTTGATACCTTCTCTGCTCAGGCCAAAGGAGCTGGCTTGGGGCATATAGGGGTATCTGGTTCTTCATCTAGGAGAAACAAGAACCAGAGGAAGAATAAGGCCGCCAAGAAGGCCTCTGCTGATGAAAAGGGTAAGGCTCCTCTTAGTCCTGTTGCGTTCAGAAAGCATGGCTTTCCTTGCAACCAACACGACTTTGAGTCAACATTTGGGCATCATTTCCGGCCCTCGGTTGCAAAGCCAAAGAGCCGGTATGACGGTTGGAACTTTCCCCGGAACTTCGGTGAGAGTGCCTTCAAGGCACCTTATGAGGAAATCCACATAGGAAATTATGGTCCGTTCTCTAGCGGCCATAATGGAAAGCAGGCACCAAAAGCCAAGCCTGTTATACAGAAGGTGACAAAGTCATGCGACTGTTGTCACCATGAGGCCTCCACCTCCAGATCCAAGGCCCCAGCAGTACCCACCGTTCCCAGGGTAAGGCAGGAGCCTAGGAAGAGGTACAATAGATTTGACTGTTGGTGCTGTGGCAAAGTCGGTCACTTTGCCGTGGATTGTTGGTTTAATCCAAGGAACTACGAGACTCCCCATGTTAGCAATGCGAGACCGACCACTCGTAGGGTTAACCAACCGAGGGGGAGTGTGCTAACCAGGAATCTAGGACCCAAAGTCGATTGGGTTCCTAAGGCAAATTAATTTTGTTTTGCAGGAATGTCCAAAGGCCACCAAAACGCCGATCTGGTATTTGGACAGTGGATGCTCCCGGCATATGACCGGGACAAGAAGCCTGCTGCGTGATTACACTCCAGTCGAGAATGGACCCAAAGTCATCTTTGGAGGGTCAGATCGAGGAGTCACCAGAGGTTATGGTATGATTTCCAACGGTATAATCTCTATCACCGACGTGGCTTATGTTGAAGGGTTAAACCATAATCTGATCAGTGTAAGTCAGTTATGTGATAAAGGTTATGACGTTAAGTTCTGCAAGGATAAATGTCTGATAATTTCACGTACCTCTTCTGAAACGGTATTATCAGGCATTAGGAGCAGAAATATCTTTTGTTTAGATTTTCTCAGTTTAGATTCATCTACCCCCGTATGCCTTGTGGCAACAGGCAGTGCATCTCTTTGTGAACAATGGCACAAGAGATTGACACATATTAATTTCAAGACAATTAGTATGCTGTTTTCTAAGGACTTGGTAAGGGATGCTCCCAGTATCAAGTGCATCAAAGATAGCCCATGTCCTGCATGCCAGATGGGCAAACAGACTCGGGCTACCTTTAAGAGCATCGCTGACAAAGACTCTTCCCGATGTCTTTACCTTTTGCATATGGACTTGTTTGGTCCAATGCAAGTTCATAGCTTGGGAGGCAAGTCCTATACGCTAGTGATAGTTGATGATCATTCTCGGTTTACATGGGTGTTCTTTTTGAAACGAAAGTCAGATACGTTTGACATCTTCACTAATTTTGTCAAGCAGGTTCAGAACGAATTTAACTGCTCCGTGGTCAAAATCAGAAGTGACCATGGAACAGAATTCGAATCTGGTGCAATGACAGAATTTTGTGAAGAACAAGGTATCTTTCATGAGTTTTCCTCCCCGCGCACTCCTCAGCAAAATGGAGTTGCAGAGAGGAGAAATAGAACTCTCATTGAAGCCTGCACGACAATGTTGAAAGACGCTTCTCTCCCGGAATACTTCTGGGCAGAGGGTGTCAATACGGCATGTCATGTACAAAACCGAGCATTGATCAACAAGCATCATCGTAAGACGCCCTACGAGCTACTGAAAGGCAGGAAACCAACCATGTCCTACTTGAGGATTTTTGGTTGCAGATGCTATGTACTGAATAATGGGAAGTACCCGCGTACTAAATTCGGTGAAAAATGCTTCGAAGGCATATTCATGGGCTATAGTTCCCATAGTCGGGCATATAGGGTCTTCAATAAGAAAACCCTAGTGTTAAAGAATCAATAAAAGTTGTATTTGATGAAGGAAGTTTGCTTAACAGCAATTCTTCCAGTTGTATTCTTGAAGATGCAGGTGCTAGACTTGACAGCTGAGTCTGGATGAGACCGCTAAAGATGACGCTCCCAAGTACGTCAAAGTTTCCACCTCCACGTCATCTGAAAATGTTGAAGATCAAGATGAGACAAATCTCTTAGAAGAAAGAGAAGCCCAAGAAGTAGTTGAAGCTCCAGACGCCAGACTTCTAGAGCTCCGGCATGTGAGAGATCATCCTAGAGATCAGATCATCGGGGATCCTCGTGTTGGTGTCAGAACTCGAAGAGGTACAGTTAACGAAGTATTGCATCTTAGCTTCGTGTCACAGGTTGAGCCAAAGAAGTTCGACGAGGCGAACAAGGATGCGGCATGGATTCTGGCCATGCAAGAGGAACTACATCAATTCGAACGTTGCAATGTTTGGACGCTTGTTCCCAGACCATACAAGCAGAATGTGATTGGCACGAAGTGGGTCTTCAGAAACAAGCTGGATGAACATGGTGTCATCGTAAAGAACAAGGCCAGGCTGGTGGCTCAAGGTTACAGACAGGAGGAAGGGATTGACTTCGACCAGACCTTCGCACCAGTAGCAAGGCTCGAGGCAATCAGGTTGTTCCTGGCGTATGCTTCACACAAAGGATTCACAGTCTATCAAATGGATGTGAAATCGGCATTCCTAAACGGAGACCTGAAAGAGGAAGTATACGTCGCTCAACCCCCAGGTTTTGTCGATCCTACTTATCCCAATCACGTTTATTTTCTTAATAAGGCCTTATATGGGTTGAAACAAGCTTCACGAGCTTGGTATGAGACTTTATCTAGTTTTCTTCTTGAGAACAAGTTCTCCAGAGGTAAAATAGATAAAACATTGTTTCTCAGGGAAGTCAAAGGCAAGATTTTGCTGGTGCAAATCTATGTCGATGACATAATATTCGGCTCAACGGACAACAATCTTTGCAAAAAGTTTTCTAAACTTATGCAAGGAAAGTTTGAAATGAGCAGTATGGGAGAGCTCAAGTATTTCTTAGGACTTCAAGTGAAACAGTCTGAGGATGGAATCTTCATCTCTCAGACGAAGTTCACAAATGAACTCCTTAAGAAATTCGGTATGGAGAGTGCAACCTCTATGAGGACTCCAATGGGATCCACCATGTCTCTGGATAAGGATGAGAAAGGTAAACCTTTCGATGAAACCAAATACAGAAGCATCATTGGATCCCTGCTCTACCTTACTGCCAGTCGACCGGATATTATGTTCTCCACATGTGTCTGTGCCCGATATCAGGTGAACACTAAAGAATCTCACTATGTCGCTGCAAAGCGATTTTTGAGATACCTTAAAGGTACTCCTAATCTTGGCTTGTGGTACCCGAGAAACAATGATGTCGAGCTAATAGGCTTTTCAGATGCTGATTTTGCAGGGAGCAGGGATGACAGGAAAAGCACCTCCGGGACGTGTCAATTCCTCGACAGGAGGCTTATCTCATGGAACAGCAAGAAACAGAATTGTGTTGCAACCTCCACAGCAGAGTCAGAGTACATCTCGGCAGGAAGCTGTTGCGCACAACTTCTATGGATCAGAAACCAGTTAGCCGACTACGACCTTCAGTTCAAGGAAATACCCATGTACTGCGAATCCTCCAGTGCAATTGCCATTGCCAACAATCCGGTGTCGCACAGCAGAACGAAGCATATTGAAGTACGCTACCACTTCATTCGGGAGCATGTGGAGAACAAGGATATCTCTCTCTGTTATGTCCCCACGGACAAGCAGATTGCTGATATATTCACAAAGCCCCTAGACGAGGCCAAGTTCAATCTTTTCAAGACTGAATTGGGGATGCTCAACTATGAGGAATGAAGACTACAGAGGCTCCAGGCCCGTGGAAGAACTGAGGGGGAGCAAAGGGTCAAACGCTACAGACCCCGATTTGTAGAAGCCGAAAAGGGGGAGATTACCCTCTCGGCTAAGGCTAAGGTGGCTCCAAGCTTGCTCCCAAGAAATTGGTACTAGTAATGGATAACTCACTCAACTCACTTTTCAGTTTGTGGTTTTCATTCTCATTTGCTCTATTCACCTTAGCTTGTAGGGTTTAGGCTTCTTCAAATAGGGGGAGATTGTTGGGTATTGTATCCACAATGTACCTGATTTGAAAAAGCCCCTGGACAAGCTAAGGTCAATAGACTATGTATTTGATAAAATCCTTCTAGTTGTGCTTGCAGCTTTTCCACGCTAAGTGCACACCAATGTCAGGGTGCAGTAGGTCAATATACACGGGTCTGCACGACGTAATCCCTCGTTGAGCAGATCAGTGTGTTGGCCTACGTGTATTCTCTCTATTGGAGTGCACTTATTTTCAAGCACAGGGCTGTAAATATGCAGGAGCAGACAAGGAGCAAGGATGGGTCAAGGAGCATCTCATAGGTGGAAAGACGAAAATTCGTCTAAGTTAGAATCGACGAGAATCACCAAGTGATTCTCGCCGATTCGGCGAGAATCACTTGGGATTCTCGCCGATTCGTCGAGAATCCGAAGTTGATTCTCGCCGAACTCGATCCGGCAACTTCTAAGCAAGCACCTCTGCGTCTAAGTAAGAATCGACGAGAATCACTAGTGATTCTCGTCGAATCGACGAGAATCACTGGTTGATTCTCGCCGTCTCGACCTGGCCTAAAGCAGTGCGTGCAACCAAGGCAAATTCGACGAGAATCATCTTTGATTCTCGCCGAATCGTCGAGAATCACCTTTGATTCTCGGCGACTCGGCGAGAATCACTTTCGATTCTCACCGATTTTGACTTGGCATTTTTCTGGAACTTCCTGAACCGGATTCTACTGTTGTTAAATTTCTGGACCGGGATTTGGGGATTTCTATTGTGGGTCCCACAAACGGTCATATTGGAGTTAACTATAGTATTTATACACGGGTATTTTGAATGGAATACCCAGACAGAAAGAAGCCGAGCGAGTGCAAACCCTAAAATCGCGAAATCTCTCCGCCGTCTCCGTCGCCGCTCGCGCTAGTCCGCCGCCGCTGCTGATCGCATCTCTTCCCGATCTCCGGCGACAGAAGCTTAGCAAAGCTTGAGTCTCACGTGTCTATCCAGAGATCCCTTGTCTCTCGATTTGTTGACCGGGAAAATCTCCCCCGTCCGAATCGATCGAGATGACCGATCCTAGAGTGACCGTTGGTAGACCTAGTTTGCTTTGCAACGAAGATTGGATCTCAGAAGTACTGCTGCCGCGCACCGTCGTTGCTGTCGATCCCGAACCAAGCCGCCGCTCGGATTGCCGCCGCCGGTTTCGGGAAGATCCTTTCCAAGAGAGATCAAGGTTGTAGACTTTTCGTTGACCTCACGAGCACGTCGTCGAACGAAGAGGAACACCGTAGTCTCCAAAAGAAGTTTGTATCTCGTGTACATTCTATATTTTCTTTTGTTGTTAAGGAACTTTTGTTCCGTGTTGTAAGGGTTGGGTGCAACCCGTTTTGTGGGAGTGTTGACTCTCACGTGTGGAAGGGTTCCTTCCGTTAGTGCAGGGATTGGATTTCAATCCCGTTGGAGAAGTGACCGAGTCGTCCCTTGTTGGGGAGATAGGTCGAAGGGGGAAAGTGGATGTACCCAAGTCGGGGAACCACTATAATTTGCCTGTGTATTCTGTGTGCTGTGCTTTCTATTTTTATTGTGCAGGTACGTTCGTAAATTCCGCAAAACTGCTACTCGTCACCTATTCCCCCCCCCCATAGGTGCACATAGCTGACACTAGGTGGACTTTCAGTTTCACTTTTAGAAACAAAGGTATCAGCAACAGCAGGAATATCATCAGAAAGCACAGAAGGCTCAAAATCATGTGCCTCTGTCACAAGGATATCATCAGAAACTAGAACAATAGTAGCAGTAACAGAAATATCAACAAAACTTTCAGCAGAAAGGGCAGCAGCATCAGAAACAGCAACAACATCTTCAGCAGGAGGGGCAGCAGCATTAGTGGAAACAGACAGCTCAGCAGTGAACACTTCATTTAGGAAGGAATGAATGATGCTGATGTCACAGCTAGAGAAGGGAACAATGGCCTTGGACAAATCCTCTGATGGCTGGAGAGCAACTGTCTCTGGAAGACAACTAAAGTAGGCTGAATCACATGTTGAAAGTAAGGACCTGATGTCCACTGGGAAGACTGCAACTGGAAGTGGAACTGGAGCTTGAGGAAGAGCAGCAGCAGCAGCAACACTAACTGCAGAAACAGCAAGCAAGCTCATTTCATAGGGCATCTCCCCCTGCCTAGATTCATACAAGGCTGGATCAAGGCACACTGCTGAAGGGATTGCCTGAGGGATTAAGGAGGAGATCCTGGCAGAAAGAGCTGCCACTGACTGGAGTAAGGGAGCCAAGGAGGTCTCCAAGAGAAGAGATAGCCTGGGGGCTAGCAATTCATATATCCTGTCAGCAAGGGCTGGAAGATCTACTTGCTCAGCATTGACTGGAGCAGAGGTAGAGGATGGAGGTGGAGCTATTGGTGATGGTAGAGGAGAGCTGGTGTATTGGGGAAGAGATGGTTAAGGTGTGGGTAAAGTGGTGATGGAGGACAGTGGGATGGAGATAGATGGTGTGAAGGTGGGTTGATCAATGATCTCTTGCAGAAGGTCTTGGTAAGATGTTGATGATGAGGGTAGCTCATGAGGAGATGAGGGTGAGTCATCCATGAAGGAATCATTAAGAAGGTTGAAGGATGGAATGGAGGGTGAAGTGGCAATATCTGGTTGAGGGTAGGAGTATAATGGATGGAATGGTTCTTCTATGACAGTTGGAATTGGAGATGGTATTGATGTTGGAGAAGGGCTGGAGATGATGATAGTGGATGGAGTTTGAATGGTGGATGGAATTGGAAGAGGAGAAGAGGCAGCAGTAGGCAAGTCATCTGCTGGGGCAGAGACCTGAGGGGAAGTGACTATGACAGTCCTGGTTCCTGAAGGTGTGCTGGAAGAGGGCCTGCTAGGCTTGGTGATCTGCCTGTCCCATTTACCAAATAGGGCACAGGACAGTCTCTTGGAAGCATTAATGTGTATCCCAGAAGATACTAGCAATGCAGGGCATCTGTTCTGCAGAAAAAAAGCCTAAAATCCTCCCAAAATTCACAAAACTCTTATTAATTTTCTTTTTAATTAGGTCAAAGAAGACCTCTCCCCAGTTCAAATTCTTCCTGTCCACTATGGCTCCCATTAAGCAGAGCTGATACCTAGAAATGATATCATGGGCAGAGTGCTTAGCCAACACAACTTTCCCAACTACATCAGCCAAGAATCTATATTCCACAGACAGATTCTTCTTCAGCAGCTTGCTAGGGTTAGCTTCAGAATGACCCATTCTTGCAAGCAAATCAGCATATTCCTCTCCAGATAAATCAGCTGAATCTCCACCAGTACTTAACTAAAAAACTGATGTCAGAATTGCTGGGGTCAAGGGTACCTGGGTGCCAGAGATTGATCCAACGATTGTGTTTTGATCCTGATTGTGGGCAGTGTAGACCCACTCTTTAATTTCATCAGCAGTAAGTTTAATCCTGGTGGTCATGATTGTAGAAAGTTTCTGCTCCTTGAACAACTCCAAGATGTCCTGGAAAACTTGATCTGTTGTGCTGAAAGACTCCATGTCAATGTCAAAGCCGGCATTAAATTTTATGGCAGCGAGAACAACAACAGAAACGGCCATAGTTACCTACAAAGAATCAACAAACAAAATGACCAAGTGCAGAAATGTTTGTATGGAAAGAAAGTTTTTGCAGAGAAATCGAAAGCGCAAAAGGAGAATGACGGCGAAAAATGAATTTTATATTAGGGTTCGATGCAGAAAAGGAAAGATCGTTGAACTCAGTTCGACGATCGGGGCTACTAAAGGAATCTGAAGAGACTTCAATATCGTCGATCTCCGTTCGACGATATTGGAGAGCATCGAGCTCCGTTCGACGATAGTTCAGAGAACAAAATCGTCGAGCGCCATTCGACGATCGCTGACCGGAAGAGATAGTTCATACTATCTGAGATACGCTGAACTCAGTCGACGATTTCGGAAATCGTCGATCTCCGTTCGACGATCTGGGGGAAAATCGTCGAGCGCAGTTCAGAGACCAGAAAAACTCTAGACACTAAGAAAAATCAAGATGTTTGCCTAGTCTTGGTCAATTTTTAAACTGGTAAACTCTTGGATATTATTTAAGACTTCCTCCATCTAACATTCCTAACTGATTTAGGAAGAAAGTGTGTTTCTTTTCATCCAAGGGCTTGGTGAAAATATCTCCCTTTTTAAGTCAGTTGGGATATATTGCAGTTCAATTTTATTCTTTTCAACATTATCCCTTAAGAAGTGATGCCTAATCTCTATGTGTTTTGTCCTACTATGGAGGACTGGATTTTGAGCTATAGAAATAGCACTGGTGTTATCACAGAAGATTTTAGATTTCTCTAAGTTGTAGCCATAGTCTAGGAGTTGGTTCTGAATCCACAAGATTTGTGAACAACAACTGCCTGCAGCCATATATTCAGCTTCAACAGTTGAAGTTGACACAGAAGTTTGTTTCTTACAAAACCAAGAGACAAGTCTGTCACCAAGGAACTAACAAGTTCCACTGGTGCTTTTCCTGTCAATTCTGCATCCAGCATAATCAGCATCAGAAAATCCAGTTAAATCAAATGCTGAATCTTTTGGATACCAGAGACCTAGATTTGGACAACTCTTAACATACCTGAGAATCCTCTTTACTAGTGTTAGGTGTGACTCTCTAGGGCTTACTTGGAACCTAGCACATATACATGTAGCAAACATTATATCTGGTCTACTGCCTGTAAGGTACAGTAAAGAGCCAATCATTGCTCTATATGTTGTCTGATCAACAGGTTTCCGATGTTCATAAGCATCCAATACATCATTAGTAGGCATAGGTGTTTTCATACAAGATGCTTCAGACATGCCAAATTTCTTAACCAATTCATTTGCATACTTGGTTTGAGAAATAAAGATGCCTTCAGCATGCTGTTTGACTTGCAATCCTAGGAAGAAGGATAGCTCACCCATGCTACTCATTTCAAATTTAGAATGTATTAGGTTGGAAAACCTTCTGCACAATTTTGTGTCAGGAGAACCAAAAATAATATCATCTACATAGATCTGTACAAGTAGGGTATGGGACTTATGGGTTCTAATGAAAAGAGTTTGGTCTACTCTACCCCTTATAAATCCATTTTCCAAAAGGAAGCATGCTAGGGTCTCATACCATGCTCTAGGAGCTTGCTTGAGACCATATAATGCTTTGTTCAATTTAAAAACATAATCAGGATAAGTTGGAGAGATAAAACCTGGAGGTTGTCTGACATATACTTCTTCTTTGATGTCTCCATTTAGAAATGCACTTTTGACATCCATCTGATATACCTTGAATCCTTTATGTGCTGCATAAGCTAAAAAGATTCTGATGGCTTCCAATCTTGCAAGTGGTGCAAAAGTCTGGTCATAGTCTATTCCTTCTTCTTGAGAATATCCTTGAGCAACTAGCCTTGCCTTGTTCCTTACAATTACTCCTTGACCATCCAGTTTGTTTCTAAACACCCACTTTGTTCCAACAATGGAGTGATCCTTAGGCTTTGACACTAGTTCCCACACTTTGTTCCTTTCAAATTGATGCAACTCTTCTTGCATTGCAATGATCCAGTGTGGATCTTGCTCTGCATATTGAATGGACTGAGGTTCAATTTGAGATAGGAAGTAAGTGTGCAACAGGTTTTGGTTGACCTGATTTCTGGTTTGCACACCAGATGAGATGTCTCCAATTATTTGGGAAACTGGATGATCTATTGATGTTACTAAATCAACAGGAGGTGTTGATTGTTCACCAACCTGTGTTGTTGTTTCCTCTTGTGGTACAACAACTGGCTCTTCAAGTTGTTCTTCAATATGTTGAATACTTTCTTCATTTCACTGCCTTCCTCTTTTTGAGTAACCTGTAACTTGTTCAAGTCTTCAACAAGAGAATGTTCCTACAAAGGTTCTATGGTAGAAGAGATCTTCTCCTTGAAAGACATGTTAGATTCATTATATGATATATGAACAGATTCCTCAATTTTTAGAGATGATTTATTATAAACCCTATAAGCCTTGCTGATCATGGAGTATCCCAGAAACACTCCTTCATCAGTTTTACATTGAAATTTTGCTAAATATTTCTTGTCATTATTATGTATATAGCAAATACAACCAAAAACTCTAAAATAATCAACTTTAGGTTTCTTCCCTTTGAGTAATTCATAGGGAGTATTTCCCTTTAGTTTATGTATTAAATTTCAATTCAGCACATAGTTGGAGGTATTCACTGCCTCTGCCCAAAAGGATAGAGGAAGATGAGCATCTGACAACAGTGTAGTGGCAGATTCAATAAGGGTTCTATTTTTCCTTTCAGCTACCCCATTTTGTTAAGGAGTTATAGGAGCTGAGAAAGTGTGCCTGATCCCTTCACTCTGACAGAACTCTTGCATAAGAAGAGAATCAAACTCTGTCCCATGCTCACTTCTGATCAGGGCAATGTGAGTATTGAACTCAATCTGTATACATTTGAGAAATTCTGTCAAACACTTAAAGTTATCAGACTTCTTGCTTAGAAAGAACACCCAAGTGAATATAGAGAAGTCATCTACAACTACTAAAGTATAAGATTTCCCTCCTAGGCTTTGTACTGTGATGGGTCCAAAAAGATCCATGTGTAACAGATACAATATCCTAGGTGAATCACTCTTATTAAGTGACTTAAAACTATTTTTAGTTTGCTTGTCTAATTGACAAGCCCTGCAGAGTCCTTCCTTCTTGTAGGGGCCAGAAGGTAGTCCTCTAACAAGGTTGTCCTTGGATAGCCTAGCAATAGTTCTAAGGTTTAGGTGTCCTAGTCTCTTATTCCATAAAATATTTGGTCTACAAACAGAATTGAACAGACAAATATCTACATCTGTTGAAAGAAAATCTAGTAGATAGATGTTACCTTTCCTTTTACTTGTCAACACAGTTGTGTTGTCCTCTGACTTAATTTTGCATAATGCTTTGCTGAAGGTCACCTGGTAGCCTTCATCACACAGCTGACTGATGCTTATTAAGTTGTGCTTTAGTCCTTCCACATAAGCTACCTTCTTGAATATTACTGATCCAATCTGGACTGCACCATATCCTTTGATTTGTCCAAAGTTTGAATCACCAAAGATAACTTTGGGTCCAACCTTGCTTCTAAAGGATGTGAGGTTGTCCTTGTTTCCTGTCATGTGCTTAGAGCACCCACTATCCAAGTACCCTTGCTGGTTAGATGTTGGATAGGTCTTCACTTGCACATAAAATAATTCATTTGTTTTTGACCCAGTTTACCTTGGGCCTAGGTTGATAACCTTTAAACTCTGAAATAAAAGACATCCCAGGTTGACTCTTATAACCTTCAGGATGATATCTCCTTGGAGGTATAATCCATTCAGTATAAGGGTTAAAGATTTGGGATGAAGGACCCCTAGGATTGGATTTTGATTTGCCCTTGAAAGAATTTCCAGAGCTCTGACCTCTGTTCGACGATCGTGGAGCTGCGTTCGACGATCTTGGGTTAGATCGTCGAGCTCCATTCGACGGTCGACTATGACAGAGTTCAGGAACTTGAGATCGTCGACCTGAGTTCGACGATTTTGCCTGAGATCGTCGATCTGCGTTCGGCGATCGTCGATCTCCGTTCGACGATTACTTGTGGGACTTAGTTTTCTTGGGCAGATCAAAATTTTTCCTAGCTACCTCTACAACTCCCTTTCCTTTATCAGAAATGAACTTGATTGGAGTTGTTAGAACTATGGGTTGGCTGGATGAAGCACCCAAGCCCAGTGTACTGTTAAATCTGGAGTTCACTGTGCTTGTGATGTCCATCAGCTTGATGCTTCTCCCATTAAGGGATTCTTCAAGCTTCTTGGCCTCAGATAGCTCACCTTTCAGTGAAGCAATCTGCTCCCTACAGCACTCCAACTCCTGAGAGAGTTTGAGGTTTTCTGACTTTAAGGTATTATGTTCAGATAAAAGATTTCTGAGAGAGATAATTTCTTTCTCAGATTTTAGCAGGTCTAAACATAATGCTTTAAACTCAGATTTAAAGTCCTCTGAATTAAAATCAAATGAACTAATTACCTGGTCTTCTTCAGGTTGAGTCTCTGAATCTGACTCTGACTCTTCTTCATCTGAATTATGTTGTGAGGCATTAATTGCCATCATGCAGAACTCCTTCTCTTCTGCATCATCTTCATCATCACTAGAGCTGGATGAGACTTCTGACTCCTCTTCAGTCTCACTCCAGGATTCAGCAACAAACCCCTTTCTTGTGTGTTTGTTTTTGCTTGAGGAGGGTTTTCCATTGCCATTCCTCTTGGAGTCTTTCTCCCTTCTTCTTTCTTTCTTGTCCCTTCTGTCCTTGTTTTTGTTTTCTAGACAGTCGGGAACAATGTGCCTTGGTTTCCTGCAACCAAAGCAAACAATTTCTTTATTATTAATTGACTTATCATACCTTGGCTTATCATGCTCCTTGTATGATCTCCTTCTGAAGTCCTTTCTGGCCATCTTGTAAAATCTTTTGGCCAACAGACTGAGCAGTTCATCATTGCCTGTGACTTTGTCTTCAGGCTGATCTTCAGTTGCCTTGAAGGCTATTGTCTTCTCTTTTCTTGTGGCTGGTGAGGCAGCCTTCTGTTCTTCTTCTCTATTCTTGATGAGTAGCTCATAAGATTTGAGCTTACACAATAGAGCTTCTGTGGTGATCTCATTCAAACTTCTGGCATCCTTGATTGGCCAGATTCTTGAATCCCAAGTCTTAGGGAAGCACACTAGAATTTTGTCATTGAGTTCAGTTAGTGATATCTCCTTATCCAAAGTCCTGAGTTCACTGACTATCAGACTGAGCCTGTTGTACATATCTCCAACTGACTCAGTTTCTCCCTTCTTGAAATTCTCATATTGAGATATAAGGTGGGATCTCCTGTCCTTTCTCTCATCACCTGAGCCTGAGACTATTTCAGAGAGTTTATCCCAGATTTCCTTTGCTGAATTGCATTCAGCCACCTTTTGAAAGATGTCATCAGACATGGTCTGGGCTAAGATGTTCATAGCCTTAGCATCAGCTACCTTCCATTTCTGATGTCAGCATTTGTTCCTGATGGAGCTGGAACAGCATTTGTACTTGAGTTCTCTGGAGGTCTTGGACAAACTGTCAAAACAGAATTAAAATTATCCTCGTCAATAGAATTCATGTATAATCTGATCCTTGCTTTCCAAAGTGCAAACTTGGATAGATTTGCCACTAGAGGTCTGGTGCTATCATAATCTTTGTTTTGGGTCATGATTTGTGAAAAAAAAATCTAATACTAAACTCAAAAGAGAACAGATCTAACTAGGAATTTTTGGGTTCAGGTGTTAGCCTGTGCAACCACCAATGGTGTGGTATGTTTAACCAACCTCGCTTTGATACCAATTGAAAGTGCAGCAAGATCTGATATACTCTAGAGGGGGGTGAATAGAGTATATGGTGCTTGAAAACTTTTTACAACAATTGTTGTAATCTGAGTGAACAGGGATGTTGAAACCAAAAACTTGGTCTCTCGTGGAGTTCGGGGTCCCAAAAGAGGGGTGACCTCACACCTACTACACTCGGAGGAACGTCACGGACCGAAGACTTGGGAAACTAGGAACAGACCCTCGGCTCTAGCGCGGAGGTCCCGCCTCACACCCGGAAGGCTACCTGAGCTCTTCCCCTCCCTAGCCAATGCTCGAGCTAGGGTGCCTTGGAGGAGCCCTCTCCTACTCTACCAAGGAGGAACTAAGGGAGGAGGAAGCCAAAAAAGATCCTCCCCAAAGGCACCCAAGGGGGTCTATTTATAGTTTTTCCCAAGCACATGACCCATAATGTCTGAAACGCCCCCAAGGAAAATAAGCCTTGGGTCAATAGGAAACCGCCACGTCGGGGGGCAAAGGAGGAAAAAACATCCCGGCGGTAAAAACGGTAACGACAAGGCCCAAAGGGAGCCAAGGATGGGGAGAGGCCACATGCCAAACCGCAGGGCGGGCGAGACCCGGCCCAGGGCCGGTCTCGCCCCCACCAGCCCGCGGGGCAGGCGAGACCCGGCCCCGGGCCGGTCTCGCCCCCAGCTGCCCGCGGGGCGGGCGAGACCCGGCCCCGGGCCGGTCTCGCCCCCACCTGCCCGCTGAGCGGGCGAGACCCGGCCCCGGGCCGGTCTCGCCCCCACCAGCCCGCGGGGCGGGCGAGACCCGGCCCCGGGCCGGTCTCGCCCCCCACCTGCCCGCGGGGCGGGCGAGACCGGGCCCCGGGCCGGTGTCGCCCCCACCTGCCCGCGGGGCGGGCGAGACCCGGCCCCGGGCCTGATCTCGCCCCCCACCTGCCCGCGGGGCTGGCGAGATCCGACCCCGGGCCTGGTCTCGCCCACCACCTGCCCGCAGGGCGGGCGAGACCACGGCCCCGAGCCGGTCTCGCCCCTGCCAATCCGTTGCACCTGCCTCAACCGAAGGGGCCACCGGGGGGTAAAAGGTAAAATGTTTCCCTCCTACTAGTATATTTCAAAGGTAGAGCCAAAATTGGCCACCGAGAGTGCAAAATCTCCAAAAAGCTTAAAAACGCGTCTGCCTTGTTTAGGGTCCACTCCTCGCGAATACGGGGTTGTACACAATCCCCGCTCTTTTCGAGGTTGGCACAAGCTCAGAAAGAAACATCCAACCCAACGTATTCGCGGAGTGTCACTTCCCTGCGGGGTCAACCTGCCATGCCAGCTATGGGAGCCTGGGTGGCGAGACCTCATCTGGGTGAAAACACTTACCCTCCCCGAGGGGTCAACCTGTCAAGCCAGCTAATGGGAGCCTGGGTGACGAGATGGCCTCGGGGTGAAAACACTCAACCTCCACGAGTAGTCAACATGTCAAGCCAGCTAATGGGAGCCTGGGTGACGAGACGGCCTCGGGGTGCAAACACTTACTCTCCACGAGAGGTACCACCGGCCCTGTCAGCTAGTGGGAGCCTGGCAGCGGGACTGTCTCGGAGCAAAGAGATCTGGGGCTCCTACGAGAGGTACCACCGGCCCTGCAGCTAGTGGGAGCCTGGAAGTGGGACTGTCTCGGAGCAAAGAGAACTGGGGCTCCTACGAGAGGTACCACCGGCCCTGCCAGCTAGTGGGAGCCTGACAGTGGGACTGTCTCGGAGCAAAGGGCTTGGGCTATCACGAGAGATCAACCAACCCAGCCAGCTAAGTGGGAGCCTGGCGGCGGAATCGTCATCGGAGCAAAGCGCTTCTGCTACCACGAGAGATCAACCTACCCACCCAGCTAGTGGGAGCCTGGCGGCGGAATCGTCAATGAAGCAAAGGTCTTGGGCTACCACGAGAGATCAACCTACCCAGCCAGCTAGTGGGAGCCTGGCAGCGGAATCGTCATCGGAGCAAAGGAACTTGAGCTACCACGAGAGATCAACCTACCCAGCCAGCTAGTGGGAGCCTGGCGGCGGAATCGTCATCGGAGAAGAGGAACTTGAGCTACCACGAGAGATCAACCTACCCAGCCAGCTAGTGGGAGCCTGGCGGCGGAATCGTCATCGGAGCAAAGGGCTTGGGCTACCACGAGAGATCAACCTACCCAGCCAGCTAGTGGGAGCCTGGCGGCGGAATCGTCATCGGAGCAAAGGACTTAGGCTACCACGAGAGATCAACCTACCCAGCCAGCTAGTGGGAGCCTGGCGGCAGAATCGTCATCTGAGCAAAGGACTTAGGCTGCCACGAGAGATCAACCTACCCTGCCAGCTAGTGGGAGCCTGGCGGCGGAATCGTCATCGGAGCAAAGGAACTTGAGCTACCATGAGAGATCAACCTACCCAGCCAGCTAGTGGGAGCCTGGCGGCGGAATCGTCATCGGAGCAAAGGAACTTGAGCTACCACAAGAGATCAACCTACCCAGCCAGCTAGTGGGAGCCTGGCGGCGGAATCGTCATCAGAGCAGAGGAACTTGGGCTACCACGAGAGATCAAGCTACCCAGCCAGCTAGTGGGAGCCTGGCGGCGGAATCGTCATCGGAGCAAAGGACTTAGGCTACCACGAGAGATCAACCTACCCAGCCAGTTAGTGGGAGCCTGGCGGCGGAATCGTCATCGGAGCAAAGGACTTAGGCTGCCACGAGAGATCAACCTACCCAGCCATCTAGTGGGAGCCTGGCGGCGGAATCATCATCGGAGCAGAGGAACTTAAGCTACCATGAGAGATCAACCTACCCAGCCAGCTAGTGGGAGCCTGGCGGCGGAATCGTCATCGGAGCAAAGGACTTAGGCTACCATGAGAGATCAACCTACCCAGCCAGCTAGTGGGAGCCTCGCGGCGGAATCGTCATCGGAGCAAAGGACTTAGGCTGCCACGAGAGATCAACCTACCCAGCCAGCTAGTGGGAGCCTGGCGGCGGAATCATCATCGGAGCAAAGGACTTAGGCTGCCACGAGAGATCAACCTACCCAGCCAGCTAGTGGGAGCCTGGCGGCGGAATCGTCATCGGAGCAAAGGACTTGAGCTACACAATCAAACCTTACCAAATCCTACATCCTCAAACGGGGGAAATAGATGGGTTACATGATACCCCCGACTCAGTTGGTCGGGGGTTAGACTCATTACAAGATAAGATACATACAGGACTCTGCCGGGGCGAGGCTTCCTCAGGGGGTCTGGGCCCGGTGGTCGTCATCCGCTTCCTCCTTGCCGAACACTTCCATCCTGCTCAGGCTCTCCATGATCTCCTCCATCTCTTGTGCCTTGGCCAACCAAGAGATGGTGTTGATGACCGTTACGTAGCACTGCCTTGCCATCCTGGAGTCTCCCCTGACTCTGACCTGGATCCTTCCTGAGCTGAACTTGAGGCATTGGTGGAATGAAGGCGGCATGCAACGGAAGGCGCTGATGAGGGGTCTTCCGAAGATGGCGTTGTAGCTGCTTGGAGCGTCAACAATGACGAACCGGCAGTTCCTCGAGACTCCTCCCAATTTTACTTGGAGCCCCACTCCACCCTCGAACTCCTTCCTCTCCCCTGAAAATCCGAACAGGGGTCCGTCCGAGGCCAACACCCTCCTTGGCTCCACCTTCACCTCGTCAAACGACTTCTTGAAAATGACGTTGACGGAGCTTCCGTTGTCAACCAGGATCCGGGAGACGGTGTAGTCTTCGATGGCTGTCTGGATGACCAGCGCATCACAGAACGGATCCTCATGATCTGGTAGGTCCTTCAACGAGAAGGTGATCTTTTCCTCTGGGGGCGGGGTCTGGGAGGTTGAGGCGACGCTCCTTCGGTACATGACATGGAGGCTTGCCTTCTGGGTGGCCTCAACCCCCACTCCACCGTGGATCACTCCTATACCTCTCGGGTTCCCACGTCGACCCGATCCTCGCATATATCATCACCCCCTTCTCCGGGTAGAACCTCTTCTACTCGTACCGACGGCTGCGGCTGGGCAGGACATCTCTCCCCCCTCACCTCCAAGAACTCGGGATAGGTAGCCGTGGCGTGCCCCTCCACCTGGTGGAAGCCGTAGTAGAGCATCGCTCTTTCTCCCCTCTTTCGGCGGGCTAGACGCTCTCTCCTGTTACCTCTTCCCCCTCCTATCGCCAAGGCTTGCTGCGGCGGGGGTAAGAGTTGCCTTGGGGCCTGCCTCTGGAAGTTGAACCTCCCTTGGCCCCCGTGGAAGTTCCCCCCTCCTTGGATGAGAGCTCTTCCTGGACCTTGGGTAGGTCCTCCCTGCTGCCTCCAGCCTGGTTCCGGACCCTCCTATCCTTGGAACCCCTGAGCTCTCTGCTCCTCTCTCCTTCTTCCTTCCTGATGCCTTGAGCCACCCTGCTCCTTTGACTCCACCTCCGTCAACTTTTCCAACCTCTTGACAAATGCCGGGTTGGCTGCCTCCATGGAAATCTCCTCTGCCACCCTTTCCATCAGCTCCTCGAAGGAAAGGGGGGCCTTCCGGGTCAAGCTCATTTTAAAGAAGCCCTCCTTCAGCCCAACGGTGAAGGCCATCTGGAGAGCATACCCTGGCATCTCCTGGACCTCCAAGATCTCCTCTTGGAACCTGTCTACGTAGCGGGCCAGCGAGTCCTCGGCCCCCTGCCTTATCAAGAAGATGGACTCAGGACTCCTCTTTCGCTTCTTGGAGGTGGAGAAGCGGAGCTGGAAGCTTCGGCTCAAGTCCTCGAACCCATATATCGACCTCGGAAGGAGTTGGTGGAACCAGTCCCTTGCCTTTTCCTTCAGCGTGATCGCAAAGAGGCGACACTTGAAGGCATCTGTCATCAGTCTGATAGAGACGGCATCCTCGAACCACTGTAGATGCTGGACGGGGTCATCCTTCCCCGTGTAGTAAGCCATGTCTGGCTCTCTGAACCCCTCGGGAACGGGAGCTGAGATGATCAGCTCGCTGAAGGGTGACCCCCTAAGGGGTGGTCTCGCCACCTCCACTCGTGCGACCTGCTCGCCTGGGAGGTTGGCACTTGCCGGGCTAGAGAACAGCTCCCGGCCGGTGAGGTCTCGCTCCTCCCCATCTCTCATCCTCTCCTTCCCGGGCCTTCTTCCTGGTGAACTTCCTTCTCCCCCTGCTGGGGTCATCTCTCCTAGACCCCTGGGAGTCGACTCGTCGAGGGGGGGGGGAGCGAGCTCCTGGGGGGTCGGGTTGGAGCTGCCACACTGAGGAGCAATGCTTCGCAGCATCTTCATGATACCCTGGATGGAGGCCATGAACTCTTGCCTTGTAAGACCCCCTTTTTTTTCTTTTCAACACCGGGGTCTTAGGCAAAGAACCGCCGTTTTGCGGTGACTCCTTCATGCCCTGAAGGGTCATCACCACAAAGCGCCGATTATGCCGGCCAAATCGATCGCAGAAAAGTAGCACAATAATGTAAATGCAAAATTGCAGTCCACAGAGAATCACATGTCATAATAAATATATCTCCACGAAGGGAGTGTCCACAGATATACAAAATACTAAAATCAAGGGCTCATGCCCAGTACATCATGTCCTCACTACAAATCTCTCAACGCGGAAGTAAACTAATATAACTTCTAGTAGCGATCAGGACTCACAGTCCTTGCCGTCTGAACTCCGGAACTAGACTGCCCGATATCCAAGCGTGCCGACCTCTGGGGCTACTCCTCCATGCTGGGCTCCATGGTCCCCTAAAATGATGTGGTTCGAAAACCATTAGTCTAAAAGACTAAGTCCTATCATCCTCCTCCCCTTCCCCCATGGCCCCTAGGCACCGAGCGGAGAGGAAGAAAGGGGAGGACTTGAAGGTGGAGAGTAAACAAGAATCAGATGGCAGCGGACCTATACTGGCAATTTTTTATAGTACATGTGGCAGTAAAGCATAGTATGAAAAATAACCTTAACTTATACAGAACGTATAAGCAAGGGATCTTTTACAGGGCTTCCATCGTATAAAAAGTCCCATACCAATTTATACGTTGGGGTGTCGGTTAATAGCAGCATTATATATATAAAGAATTTAACCTTTAATTTATAAACTTGCCCACACAAGCTCATAGACTAAGGGGTCGTTTTGCAGGTCCTAATGTATAAGCATCTCATTCCACTTATACTTTAGGTGTCAGGGTTAAATGAATCGATTATGCTACGACATGCAAGTGGGTATGATGGAACAGGCAAGTGCAACACACACACCCCGACTCTGTGCACACAGACCTTTAGTTCCCCCTTTCTGGAGCCGTAACCTCCCAGGATACCTCCGTAGTGGCAGACGGAAGCGGTGGGTTGGGCCTCGCCCACCTCTAAACAAGTAAAGCACTACCGGTCAGACCTATCGTATGCCTCAACGCTTGGTGCACGAAGCGGACTCCTGCGTACTCTTGCCGGCTGGCGCACCGGACTTCTGTTGGCGAAGTGCTAACCACACTTGCCGAGTCAGCTTATTGGCATCGGTGCATCGACCCTCCAATACCGAAGACCAACCACCTTAATTTCCTTTCCTTTTATGCACATGCAAATTTAACGTATCCAAAAACCGAGCCGAAGCTCCCCGGACCAAAATGTCTGTCTCAAACAATCGAGCTGAAGCTCCCCGGACCCAAACGTCCGTCTCTTAACCATCCAAGCCGAAGCTTCCAACTATCTTCTAGGGCTATCTGTGTTCGTGAAATGTGCAACCCTAATTACTAAGTTACTCTTTTCAGCTTGTTAATACAGTTTACGTTAACCCAGGACTGCCCCCGGTATTCCCTGTGAAGGGCTCTCAAGGGACACTAGGAACTATGTTGGGATTAAGCCCAACGTTCCCTTTCGCAAGGTACTTATTATTATTATTGGTTGATTCCCTTACCCATTACCTTCTCAGGTTGCAATAGGCTAATCCTAGGGTGATTTGACTCTACCTCACCTCGGGGAAGACGATCTTTCGTCGATCCCGGGCACCGCCTAACTCTAGCCAATCCATCCCTCTACTCCTCCTACTACCAATAATGAACTTATCTTTATCCATCCAAACCAGCCTACCACTAATCCCAAGACATGCATCCAATTATACTCCAACATGATTTCTACAGTTTTTACTATATGCAGACCACTTAAGTTATATGACTCGTAAAATGGGAGGTACATCAAATAATCATCCAGTACCCCTATGATAATTATTATAGGGCTATAATGACATTTTTAGCATAAATCCAGAAATTTATAATTTTCCCAATTTGTCTGATAATTTATTTATTTATTCTAGTATCCAAAAAGCCCAAGTTGTGAACATGAATTACCAATTTCAGACAAGATAATAATCCACTAAATTTATGTTAATTATAAAATGAATAATAAACTCTAAATCCTAAGTCTTCCAATTCTTCAGCAAGGTTTAAGCCCTTAATTTCAATTTCAAATATATCTCATAATAAGTCATTTTAAAAGATTTTACAGCAATAATACCTCCAAAAATTCAGAGAAAATTCAAGGATGGTTATGATGGCATATAAATACTCTAGATCTAGTTTCATAATTTATCAGTTAATAATAAGGCTATACTTGATTTTCTCATGAAATTCCAAGTTTAAGGATTAATGAACAAAGTATTCTAATTATCCATCACAAAATTCCAAATAAATTCCCACTTGATAATGATGAACTAGGAACACTATGTGTCAAATTTCATAATTGTTAAACAAGTATTGAGCTCTGTAGGAATTATTTAGCATGTAACCAAAGTAATGCACTTGTGAAGGAGATGCCCTAATTATGAATCCAAAAATTCTATTAAAATTCATATAAGATCATTATGCTCTATAACTGCCTCTGCCAAATTTTCAAGACCTTTCAATTGGCAGTGAGATCTCAATAGTCAAATTATTAATTAGGGCAATCCTATTGGTTACAAATGAAGTGCTACAAATATTGATCAAAAATTCCCGAATAAATTACCAGAGGCTCATTATATCCTTATTCCCACACTACCAAATTTTATTATATTTCAAGGAGTTTAGCTAACCTAAACTAGAACTACAAGTTTTATGACCTAAACTAGGGTTAGGGTTTTGTGGACCATACCCTTTTTAAAATCCTTTACGATTTTTACCAGAGGGTTTTATATACCCTAGGACCCTCCATACAAAATTTGAAGTTCATCCAAGGTGTTTAGGACTCATGCCCTTCACAAGGCACAAAGGTCCTTCCTTAGGGTTTGGCCTAGGAACTTAGGGCAAATCAATTCCACTCTACCCCACATTCCATAGGGAGGTGCTAAATTCCATACCAAGTCAGTGGCCCAAATTTCAGCCTCTGTGGAGGTGATTTGGACACTCAAAAGCAAAAGTGCACTTTTTGACCAAAATACCCTTATTAAGGTAAAGTTAGGGTTGGGTCAATACCTATTCAAAACACACCCAAATTAGGTGAACTTTATACAGATACATAACACGAGGTCAGGGACCACTCACCAAAATTTGGGATGGTTTGGAGGTAATTAGACCACCTAATTAAATTATCATAGAGAAATTAAATAATTTCCAAAACTATAGAAAAAGTGTCCCTAAAAATTCTCATTTTTGGTGTACTCCTAGATATGGTCTATATTGACTCCCTGCAAAACTTTCAACTCCTTTGGATCAAAGATAAAGTGTGAGCACCGAATTGAAGTTCTGCCTAGCCCTATATGTAGGCCCCACCAAAATGGGTGCCCTGGTCATACAAGACACCCAAATTGGTCCAAACCAATTTTAAAATAAAATATACCCAAGGGGCTACAAATCCTATGTTGATCATTTCCTCATACAGAGCCTTTAACTATTTTTAAATATTAAATACATTAATTATATAAGGTGTGACAGAAATCAAATGAGAATATATAAAGCCTATAGTTTAATGCATCCCTTGCACGAATCTTGGCGCATGGATAGACGGCATCCAGTCATCTCCTTCCTCCAGCCGATGGTACAGATTGATCCCGCCTGGAGCACTTTCCAGCCGCTGCCGCCGGCGATCCGGCCACCTCCCCGGCCGGCCACCGCCACCACCACCTCCATTGAGGTGGTGGCCGTCGCCAGGCGGCGGCTTGTCCGCCGGAAGCCCATTTTCCGGCGATCCCGAGAGGTGATTTTCCATGGAAAAACCATGAAAATTCGAAATTGATTCGGGCTAATTGAGCCCGAACCTTGAACCTATTGATTGCTAAGAACTATCCATGTTTGAAGGAGTGGAGGAGGACCTTTCTTGTGGCATGAATCCTTGCCGATCGCCTGTATGCCATTTTTGTGGTGGTGGTGGTCAGATTTCTGCAACAACACAGTGAACAGCTCTGGCTCCTTCGGGTAAGGGGTGGGATTGATTCCTTGGAGTCCAGTGAAGCTTTTAAAATGAAGAGAAGGGGTATTAGGTGGCTGGAAATGCATTTGCCATTATTGGCTCTTGGTCAAGCTTGGCGGCCATGGTAGGTAGGGGGGAAATGCTGGCTCCAGCCAGTCAATGGGTAGCTGGTTGCACTCCTCTGGTCTTAGGGAATTGAATGGGAGGTTGGGGAAGGTTGGGGAAGGGGAAAGATGAGCCCAAGTCTTCCTCCATTTCTTCTCTTCTCTTTCTCTCTCTTCCCTTTGAAGCACTTTCTCTCTCCCATTCACCAATCTAAATTTTTGACTCCTACCTAACCCTAAGGCAGCCCACATGTTTATTTCACCCATCCAAGCAAGGTTAGCCCAAGAGAATTGGGCATGAGCTTGAGTTAGCCCATTTGGGCTAGCATGACCCAAACTTATGCTAGGGTTGAACTTGGCCAATTTGGTCTTTGAGCTTGCCCCTAATGGGTCATTGGTGACCCAATGGACTCCCCTAAGACCTAGGTAGGTTGTCTTTGCCCCTTGGAGGTCACTTGACCCTTAGGTAGGGCACTTGACCATTTTAGGGCTAGAGTTGACTTTGGTCAACTAAGCCCCTTGGGTGGGCCCCAATGGGTCCTTGGTGACCATTGGCCTCTCACTAGGGTTATGAAGGTATGTGTGGGGTCCACTTGGCTAAGGTAACTTCAATTGGCCCTTGTGTATGTCAGTTTGACCCAATGTAGTTTAGGTTGACCCATTTAGGGTTAGAGTTGACTTTGGTCAACTTAGCCTCTTGGGTGGACCCCAATGGGTCCTAAGTGACCCATTGACCTCAATCTAGGGTTAGGTGGGCTTGGGTGGGGTCCACTTGACTTGGGGAAGGTCAGTTGACCATATATAGACCAGTTTGACCTATTTAGGGTCAGAGTTGACTTTGGTCAACTTAACCTCTTGGACTGCCCTTCTTGGGTTCTAAGAGACCCATTGACCTCACTTTAGGTCTAGGAAGTCCTTGGTAGGGTTAGTTGGGCACATTAGAGGTCAACTAGAGGTCAACTGCCCTTGATTAGGGCACCTTGCCCTATTTAGGCCTATGGTGGTCCCAGGTCAAATTGTTCACCTGTGGTTGACTCCAATGGACCCTTAAGGCTCTAGTGGACCCTCTAATGGGTTAGTGATGTTGTGGTGGGGTCATGGAGTCATGGTGAAGCCCTAGGTCAAACCCTAGATTTGGTGATGTGGTTGTGCCATAGGCAGACCATGGTGATCCTCATCTTGACCTTCTATTTCTTGGCCCATTTCTGGCTTCCTAAGGTTTTGTCGTGACCTAGTCATGGCAAAACCACTCTTAGGGGTCCAGTTGGAAATGGGATGTTACATGCCTCCCCACAAAGGGTCCCGAGCTAGGGAGCTCGCCGAGATCATCACTGCCTCCCTCACCTCCAGTCATGACTCTCTCCCGAGATCTTCTATGTTGGTCACTCTCCACGCTCACCGCACCAAAATGTTGAAACCTAAAACTTGGTCTCTCGTGGAGTTCGGGGTCCCAAAAGAGGGGTGACCTCACACCTACTACACTCAGAGGAACGTCACGGACCGAAGACTTGGGAAACTAGGAACATACCCTCGGCTCTAGCGCGGAGGTCCCGCCTCACACCCGGAAGGCTACCTGAGCTCTTCCCCTCCCTAGCCAATGCTCGAGCTAGGGTACCATGGAGGAGCCCTCTCTACTCTACCAAGGAGGAACTAAGGGAGGAGGAAGCCAAAAAAGATCCTCCCCAAAGGCACACAAGGGGGTCTATTTATAGTTTTTCCCAAGCACATTACCCATAATGTCTGAAACGCCCCCAAGGCAAATAAGCCTTGGGCCAATAGGAAACCGCCACGCTGGGGGGCAAAGAGGTAAAAACATCTCGGGGGCAAAAACGGTAACGACAAGGCCCAAAGGGGGCCAAGGATGGGGAGAGCCCACATGAAAAAACCGCAGGGCGGGCGAGACCCGGCCCTGGGCCGGTCTCGCCCCCACCAGCCCGCGGGGCGGGCGAGACCCGGCCCAGGGCCGGTCTCGCCCCCACCTGCCCGTGGGGCGGGCGAGACCCGGCCCCGGGCCGGTCTCGCCCCCACCTGCCCGCGGGGCTGGTGAGACCCGTCCCTGGGCCGGTCTCGCCCCCACCATCCCGCGGGACGGGCGAGACCCGGCCCCGGGCCGGTCTCGCCCCCACCTGCCCGCGGGGCGGGCGAGACCCGGCCCCGGGCCGGTCCCGCCCCCCACCTGCCCGCGGGGCGGGCGAGACCCGGCCCCGGTCCGGTCTCGCCCCTGCCAATCCGTTGCACTTGCCTCAACGAAGGGGCCACCGGGGGGGGGGAGGTAAACATTTTCCCTCCTACTAGTATATTTCCAAGGTAGAGCCAAAATTGACCACCGAGAGTGCAAAATCTCCAAAAAGCTTAAAAACGCGTCCGCCTTGTTTAGGGTCCACTCCTCGCGAATACGGGGTTGTACAAGGGAAGCAACTATTAATTCGAATCACAAAATAACCTACAACAGAAATTAATCACAGATCTATACTAATCACAAAAGAATCACAGCCAGAAACAAAAGATAAAGACAAGCAAGCCAGAAGACACAAGGAACTATAGTGGTTCCCCTAAACTTGGGTACATCCACTCTTCTACCACCCTAGGTAGGAATCCACTGCAGGTTGAGTTGATTAGGTGTCCTGGGCACCAATGAGCTTTTGATAAGGTGCTCAAAAACCAAATTAGATTTTTTGATCAGGTGTCTTGCCACCAATGAGCTTTTGAGAAGGTTCTCAAAAACCAAGCACAAACTTTTGAAGGGAGTTTGAGAAACCCTTTACAGAGATGGGGATGAGAGATTGATGGAAGTCTTCTCTTTCTCAGATCTGCTGAGAAGACTATGTGGATTTGATGGTGTCAAAGCTCCCCCTGAGTACTTGAGATGTTTAGGAAATGAAGCTTTGCTGTAGGGTGATAGGCCTTCAGAAGTTGATCTCCAGCAAATGATGATTTCAGCAACAGCTGAAATGTTAGGTGTCTGGATTCTTGAAAGATGTTGGCCTTGAACACTTGAATCACAAGAGATCAGAAGATTTCAGAGGGATGATCTCCTTGGATGTGTGTTCTTCTGAGAATTCTTTGAGATAGAGAATATGTTGTTCTTGTTCTTCTTGTCTGTGTCTAAGTGATAGATAGATTCAAAAAAAATCTTGTATTTTATTCTCTAGTATTGAATAGAAAAACATCCTATGTCAAGAATAGCCGTTGGCCTGCATTAATTGCATCCTTAATTGCAAATGTCTTCTGGAGGAAAGTCCAAAGAAACATTCCTTGATAATCCCTAGAAACTTGGTCCAGAATAAATGAAAACGGCTAGAAAATCTTCTGAATTAATTGCTGAATAACTCCTGAATTTGAATCTTGAAAAATCCTTTAACTCAGCAGAAAACGTCGAACTGAGCTCTGCTATCGTCGAACTGAACTCAGCGATATGGACTTATACAGCAACAGAAAAACGTCGATCTGAGCTCAAAGATCGTCGAACTGAGCTCAGAGATAGAGATCCAATATTGAGTCAAGATCGTCGAACTAAGCTCGAAGATCGTCGAATGGAGTTCGACGATTTGTTGAAGTTGAGCTCAGCGATCGTCGAATGGAGTTCGACGATCCATCGAAGTTGAGCTAGACAATCGTCGATTGGAGTTCGACGAATCGTCGTGCGTAGCTCGATGATATGACTTAGACTCAAACTGAAAATCCTTGGTCTTGAGGGAAGCTTCCAAACCTAGACTTCTAACCCTTAGACTCAATTCTAATTCACCTTTTGAGCTATACAGGAGGTCAAAAATAGGTTTCCTAGAGACATAGTGATCCTGACCCAAATTAGTAATAGGGTGTTCCAACATACTAGGCACAACTGCTGTTTGACTTGATTAAGAAGAAGAATACCAAGAAGGAAGTGTTTTTTGGAAGGATCCTAGGGATCTTCCTCAAGGAAAAGGCTACTGAATCCCTGGTCTCCCAGACCATATTCATTAATGCCAGTAAAAGGCTCACTTGTGCCTTATTTGGCAGGTGGAAGAGGACAATCACCAAGCCCTCTAAGGCTTCTACCTCTTCCACCCCAGCTTCTGAAGGCACCAGGGCTGTTAAAGCCACTCCCACACCTGCTAAGGAGATTCATCCCACTCCTCCATCTCTTCCAGCACCCCTTCCAGCAAAACAACTCACTTCATCTCCCATTCCTTCTTCAACACTTCAATCTCAATAGCATACTCCTGTGCCTACTCCACCTCCATCTCCACCACTTGACATCACTCACATTCCATCATTCCCTCCTCAAGCAAATCAACAACCAACACCTCCTACTTCCCCTCATGACACATATATTCCTACACCACCACCGTCTCCACTTCCCCCACATTTATCCTCCATCCCATCTTAAATCCTACCCGCAGACACTGTAATACCAGATGCCATCCTTCGATCGTCATCACCATCCACTCCTCACATACGTGCTGTTCCACCCTCCATTCCATCCCTAGTTTCTCCCTCCTCCACACCAAATGGAACTTCCACATTTGATCCCTCTACCATATCCTCTATCCTCACCATCATCACCCCTCTTCTGAAATCCCTTATAGCAGAGGCCATTACAGCTATTGCTACCACCATTCAATCCTTATCTGCCCAAATCTCTGCTCTTACTGCTGTCTCCTCCTTAGTCAAGGGCTTGGCCTCAGTCCCTACTCAAACCAGGCAGGGGGAGATGTCTGATGATGAAGCAGTAGCACCAGCTTCAGATACTTCAGCTTCAGTAGATACTGCAGATACTCTAGTCCCCACAGACGTATATCCAGATTGTGCAGATACAGATTTACTTGATACAGATTTAATTGATTTTATTGATACTGATATGGACATGGATGGAACTGTTGGTGATTTTATCCTCAATCGCACAGTTAATTTACAAGCATTGTTGAAAAGTTTTGACACTGTACATATGCAGTATCTTCTAGGAAAATTCACTAAGCCACAGTTGGCTATTGTACCTTATACCTCTCCTGTAAGTCCAGCAGTTGCTAAGCAACTTTGTGACAGTTTTGCAATTCCAGCTTTTGCTCCAACCTCTGCAGCTATTCCATCTTCTCCAGAAAGTGTCTCAGCACCAATCTTTGTGATGGATGACTCACCTATGCCAGATCTGGATGAGTTAATCTTGGCTGATATTGAAGAAGAAAATAAGGCAGCAGTTGCAAGCTCTGTCCCAATTACTTCTGATGCCTGTACAGTCTCTTCTTCAACTACTGCTGAAACCCCAGTTTTTGAAACCTCTGCTTTTGCTACAGAAAAGGATGTCATTGATGATTTAGTATTGAAAGCATTGGATGCTTTATATGATAACCCTCAGGGTTCTGGCAGTGAATATGATGAAGATGATGATGAAGATGATTCAGTTGAAGAAGCTGCCAAGAAGAAGAAGCAATTGTTGTCAAAGAAAAGGAAGGATCCTCCTCCTCCTGCTCCTAAGCCCAATCCAGCAGCTGACACTCCCTACTACATCTTGCATAATGTTACTCCTTATAAGGGAATGCCTGCTTGGATGTGGCTATCAAAGAATCAGCAAAAGGAGAGGAAAAGAAGTAGGAGATACTCTCCTCCACCAGTTCATAGATACAGAAAAGACCCTCTTCCTCCTCCACCTTCAGCTGCTGGTACTTCCAATTCATCAACTCCAAAGCCTGCTCCTGTACAAACTTACCAAAGGCATCAGAGCAAGTCTTCAGGAGGCTATCAGCAGAGGCAATAATCTTCTCATCAACAATAACATCAGCAACAACAACATCAGCAACAACAACATCATCAACAACAACATCAGCAGCATCAACAAAATGTATCTGTAGAATAGAAAGCTGACAGTCCCAAAAGACCTTATTCTCCTCCTATTCCTTTTGAGGATCCTGAAACAGCTAACACCGCAAAAATGGCCAGATTCCAGAAACTGATTGGCCTATCATTGATTAATAAAGCAAAAGTTGAAGGGAAGGACATTTCTGGATACATAACAATGTCAAAGTATAGAAAAGAAGAACTTAAAAGGTTTGACAAAGACAACAAACTCTTCAATGTTGATGACTACATGAAGCTCCATCCAAAGGTTGTTGTTCCCAGAGCTTTCAGTCAGAAAATGCTTGGGATAGCTGATATGACAATGACTACAGCTCAGGCAGCTAATCCAAGCAGAGAGATCAAATTCTCAAAGCCTGGAGCTAGCAGTAGCAGCAGCAAAGAGAAAGACAAAGACAAATTCAAGAAGAGCAAGATATGATCTAGGTTTTTTCTTCATTCTTGTCCTGTTTTGTTTTTACTTTTACAACTCTCTGGTTATGTTTCTGAACAAAGCTTTTATATATCTGCTATAAGTGTTATAAATTCTCTGTCAGATATATGTTTTTTCTGCTTTATTTTGTTTCAGTCTGTGTCTTCACTTAGTGACCTCACCCAAATAGGGGGAGATTGTTGGATCCCTACTTTGGATTTTGGCTAGGTTCACTGAGTTAGGATGTCCTTGACCCACCTTGTATAGTCAGGGTCATTGGTTGTGTCCTAGAGTCTAGGGTTTGTGCTTAGAACATCATCTTGTGGACCAGCCATCCTCCAGACTGCCAGATAAACTCAAGACTTAGAGATATTTTCAGCCCAAGGAAAAGTGTTCGACGTTCATCGATCTCAGCTCAAGGAACCTCATGCCTTGGACGACGATTTCTAGTATACGATTTGAACTCTTCTCAGTCAGAGACTTCTCAGATTATATGTCCACAATCATTCTTCGCTCGACGAATTTGGATCTTTGCTCGACGAATGATAATTGTCAGTTCGACGAAGGATGAAGCAGAATTGAAAAGTTTCCCTGGAAGACTAATTGCTATTGTCTGGTCGACGAACTCATCAACTCAGCTCGATGAACTCATCAAGCTCAGCTCGACGAACTCATCAACTCAGCTCGACGAACTCATCAAGCTCAGCTCGACGAAATCATCAAGCTCGGCTCGACGAACTTATAAAGCTCATCTCGACAAACTCATCAGCTCAGCTCGACGAACTGTGAACTCAGCTCGACGATTTGTGTGCTTCGTTTGATGATTCCAGACTAGGTCTTCTCCAGTTTTTGTCCCTTTTCTTTGCGATGATTCCTGAGTAATTAATGTCCAATCCTCTCGGAATGTTACCGTTAGAATGAGCATTTATCAAGGATTATTACATGTCGTTTTTCCATGTGACAATTAGGGAATTCATTCATTGTCGCTTCCTTCCCAGGACGACTGCATTTACTGCTAAAGATTCAAATTTCGTATGCGCCTTTTTTCAAGAGTTTTTCAGAAAAGAAAAGATCAAGCAGTCCTGCACACACAAAAATTACATTCAAGAAGTCTTTCAGAAATCAAAAAGTTATACACTGTAGCCTAAGCTAGAGAACATCATTTTCAACCCTACAGGACAACTTCAGAAGGACAACAATATTTTTATCTGTCAAAGAAGTTCCTGAAGCAATCTCTGGTTAAAGCAATCAAGACTTTGAAGACCTGTCACCCTGAAGCAGTGCTCCAGATTTTCTGATCCATTCAAGATCTCAGGGGGAGCAATCTGCTGAAATCAATCCACTAGTCTTCTTATTTGTTATTGAGAAAGAGAAGACACCATCACCACTTTTCCATCTTATGTACAGGGATTTAAGCCCCTTCAAAATTATTCTTGGTTGCAAGTCTCCTACCAAAAGACTTGAGGTTTTGGTTTTTGAGCACCTGAACAAAATCTCATTGGTGTCAAGCACCTGATCAAAAATTTGAGTGGATTCCTACCAGGGTGGTAGAAGAGTGGATGTACCCAGATTGGGGAACCACTATAATTTCTTGTGTCGTCTGGTTGCCCCTTTTCTTTTATTTTGGCTGTGCTCTGTGAATTGATAGGTTGCTGTTTTTATCATTTTGTTTTGCTAACCTGTTCACTTAGGAATACATCAAAAGCTTTAAAGTTTTTGTAAAACACCACAATACTCTATTCACCCCCACCCACTCTAGAGTATTTTAGATTTAACCTTCACTTTCATATATAGAGTGGACATTCGTGTCTACGAGTTCAATTGTAACGTTAAAAGCTTCCGCTAGCATGCTTTGAGTTAGGATGCGATTATGTTTTGCTATTAACCTGTGCCCTCGCCGCCTGTTTTATAGCATATAGTGTGGGGACCCGGTCGGACCTTCTATTATATTTTATTGAACGGATGGAGTCGTTACATTAACAACCCAGATCATGCAAGATCTCTCAGTCTCCTCCAAGACCTACAACTCTAGAACAAGGCCCTACACCAGAATAATCATGCCCCTACTACTTAGTGATCAAAAGACCACCTACCTCAAACTTGAACACAAGTCCTACAGCTCAGGCTATGGAGGTTAGCCCTACAACTCAGAGAGTAAAACACTCTTATAGCTCAGATCTGTTAAGATCCTACCTCAGGCCAAAGGCCATACCTCCGACACTCTGGCCTTACCCTCGGATCAACAAATGATCCTACCTCGGCCTTTATAAATCTGGCCTACTACTCATATGCAAAAGGATTCTACAACTCAGATCCAAAAATGGATCCTATAGATAGAGAGGAGTTTGTTGTTGTTGATTTGACACTAGAGAAATTTCTCTGTGCCTGCCTTCCTGGAATGAGTTATCTCAACCCTAACTTACTTTACAGCAATAAGAAAATGAATTCTTTAGTAGACTGCTACTTGTGCTGGAAGAATCTCAGAAACCAAGGTCTCTGAACTTGTTGTTGAAGACAAAGGAGTAGACAGTTCTTTTTTCTTCTAATTCAAACAGCTAACCTTGACTGCAAAAAATTGAAGTGTCTGCTTCTTCTTCTTCTCATAAAAACTTTTTTGAACTTACAGTAGCTGATAAAATTAGCTACAGCTAACTTGAGGAACTTTTAGATCGGTTGATTTAACTTCTTTCTTCAAGCACGACAACAGTGGCAATGAAGATGATGTTCTACCGCAACTTTTCAAAATGAATAAAACCCTAAAAGTTAAAGAACACAGCTCCTGATCTTGTCCCTTTTATCTTCAGCCATCCAACGGTTATATGACCAGTGGGCCCCCCTGAAGTTGTTGGCTGCAACTTGGCTTTTATAGATAATGTATTCCTATAGACCTACAGCGCTACTTGTCCTGTTCTATAGCTTTCCCACAACTAATCTGAATCCTGTTGACTTTTGCTGACATCAGTATTTGTGGACTTCGCCAAATTCTCAGATTCAATCCAGGCATTGAGTGCGTTGATTGAATGGCCTTCACTCAATGCCTCTGGACTTAGATAATTCTTCTACCTGCTTTGGCGTTGAGTGCATTGTGTGAACTGGCTTCACTCAACCCCTATGGACTTAGCCAATTCTTCTGAACTTCTAAGTGTTGAGTGTGTTGTGTAAATCTTCATCACTCAATGCCCCTGGACTTAGCTGCAACTTTCTTTATCTGCTAGGCGTTGAGAGCGTTGAGTGAACTGGCTTCACTCAATGCCTTTAGACTTAGATAGATTTTTCTGTCCATCTTCGATTAAGCTTTGACATCACATGATGCTTTCTTCTCTGGCATTGAGTGAGCTATATTCACTCGACACCTCTGCATTTAGCCAAAATTCTTGACAGATCCTCAACTTCTTTGACTGCTTGAGCTTACGTCAACGCTTCTTGGTATATGGAATTGAGTGAACTTGTTTCACTCAACACCTGTGGACTTAGCCACATTTTCTTCCATGATAATACTGAAGCTTTGACAGACTCTGCTATACTCGATGACTTTTGATATATGGCGTTGGGTGAACTGCCTTCAATCAATGTCTGTGGACTTAGCCGTAGAATAGCTCTGCAGACAGCTGGGCTTTGATTGTCCACACCTTACTCAGCACTTTTTGGCATCTGACGTTGAGTGAGCTTGCTTTACTCAACACCTATGTACTTAGGCGATTCTCAGCCTTTCCAGCATCCTTCTTTGACATCTGGCGTTAAGTGAACTGCCTTAACTCAACGACTATTGACTTAGATAAAGTTCTATCTCTCCACTTCTCTATGTTGTGACCACCTGTCACAACCACTTGGAATACATGTCCAATCAAGTTGATAAGGACCAACCTGCTGTTGGGTATTGTATCCACAATGTACTTGATTTGAAGAAGCCCCTGGACAAGCTAAGGTCAATAGACTATGTATTTGATAAAATAATTCTAGTTGTGCTTGCAGTTTTTCCACGCTAAGTGCACACCAATGTCAGGGTACAGTAGGTCAATATATACGGGTCTGCACGACGTAATCCCTCGTTGAGCAGATCAGTGTGTTGGCCTACGTGTACTCTCTCTATTGGAGTGCACTTATTTTCAAGCACAGGGCTGTAAATATGCAGGAGCAGACAAGGAGCAAGGATGGGTCAAGGAGCATCTCATATGTGGAAAGACGAAAATTCGTCTAAGTTAGAATCGACGAGAATCACCAAGTGATTCTCGCCGATTCGGCGAGAATCACTTGGGATTCTCGCCGATTCATCGAGAATCAGAAGTTGATTCTCGCCGAACTCGATCCAGCAACTTCTAAGCAAGCACCTCTGCGTCTAAGTAAGAATCGACGAGAATCACTTAGTGATTCTGGCTGATTCGGCGAGAATCACTAGTGATTCTCGTCGAATCGACGAGAATCACTGGTTGATTCTCTCCGTCTCGACCTGGCCTAAAGCAGTGCGTGCAACCAAGGCAAATTCGACAAGAATCATCTTTGATTCTCGCCGAATCGTCGAGAATCACCTTTGATTCTCGGCGACTCGGCGAGAATCACTTTCGATTCTCACCGATTTTGACTTGGCGTTTTTCTGGAACTTCCTGAACCGGATTCTGCCGCTGTTAAATTTCTGGACCGGGATTTGGGGATTTCTTTTGTGGGTCCCACAAACGGTCATATTGGTGATAACTACAGTATTTATACACAGGTATTTTGAACGGAATACCCAGACAGAAAGAAGCCGAGCAAGTGCAACCCTAAAATCGCGAAATCTCTCCGCCGCCTCCGTCGCCGCTCGCGCAAGTCCGTCGCCGCTGCTGATCGCAGTTCTTCCCGATCTCCGGCGACAGAAGCTTAGCAAAGCTTGAGTCTCACGTGTCTATCCAGAGATCCCTTGTCTCTCGATTTGTTGACCGGGAAAAACTCCCCCGTCCGAATCGATCGAGACGACCGATCCTAGAGTGACCGTTGGTAGACCTAGTTTGCTTTGCACCGAAGATTGGATCTCAGAAGTACTGCTGCCCGCGCACCGTCGTTGTCGTCGATCCCGAACCAAGCCGCCGCTCGGATTGCCGCCGCCGGTTTCGGGAAGATCCTTTCCAAGAGAGACCAAGGTTGTAGACTTTTCGTTGACTTCACGAGCACGTCGTCGAACGAAGAGGAACACCGTAGTCTCCAAAAGAAGTTTGTATCTCGTGTACATTCTATATTTTCTTTTGTTGTTAAGGAACTTTTGTTCCGTGTTGTAAGGGTTGGGTGCAACCCGTTTTGTGGGAGTGTTGACTCTCACGTGTGGAAGGGTTCCTTCCGTTAGTGCAGGGATTGGATTTCAATCCCGTTGGAGAAGTGACCGAGTCGTCCCTTGTTGGGTAGATAGGTCGAAGCGGGAAAGTGGATGTACCCCAGTCGGGGAACCACTATAATTTGCCTGTGTATTCTGTGTGCTGTGCTTTCTATTTTTATTGTGCAGGTACGTTTGTAAATTCCGCAAAAGTGCTACTCGTCACCTATTCCCCCCCCCCATAGGTGCACATAGCTGACACTAGGTGGACTTTCACCTGCATTCATGAACTTGAACATACATCAAATACAACTATGCGTATACCCTTGACTTTTTTGACTTCTACAAATATGGGACATTGTGAGAAATGGACCCAACAATCTCCCCATATTTGAAGAAGACAAAACCATCAAACAAAATTCTCTGTCAATGATATACACTAACATATGCAGTAATATAACATTAAATTGAAAAACTAATAACAAGAGAATAAGAGTATCAAGTTATAGGTTACCATACTTTCCTTGCCTACAGGGTGATCATCATCACTTCTTGCTCCCCTTCTTTTACTGTCACCTGACCATGATCATTTCCTTGAACTTTTCCTTCTCCTCCCCATTTTTAACTTCTGTAAATCGTCAGGGCGGTGCTGGCCTCTGATTATCTTCTCCCCCTTTTTGAGTTCAGATAATCAACTATTGCAGCATCTTGCTCCTTCTCTACATAAGGCTGAATCTATCCCTGCAAGTGCTGGACATGCTCCCCCTCCACTGAAACATCTTCTATCATCCTTCCTGATAGACACTTTAGTCCATCTAGTCTGTATGACACTTGAACCACTTGAAAAACTTGATACCAATGAAGGTATACCACTTAAAAAATAATCACACCACTCAAGGTCTTTTCCATCGGCAAGATGTAGTACAACATGCAACAAAAACAACATAAGGAGCAACTGATCCTATACCAAGTTCAACATACCTAACTCAAACTTGAATGTGTTTAACTATGCTTCATCGAGTGGCTTAGTGAAGATGTCAGCCACTTGCTTGTCTATAGGGACAAACTAAAGACTCATATCTTCACATTCCACTTGCTCCCTAATGAAATGATACCTAATCTCAATGTGCTTAGTCCTGCTATGAGAGACATGATTCCTAGCAATTGAGATTGTACTAGTAGAATCACAGTACAAAGGAGTTCTACATATCTGAAGATTATAGTCCTGGGGCTGATGCTGGATCTACAAAAACTGTCCATAGCAGATACCTGCTGAGATATATTTTGACTTAGCTGTTGAAATTGCAACACTAATTTGGTTCTTGCAGCTCCAAGACACAAGTCTTCCTCCCAAGAACAAACAGGTGCCTGAAGTGCTCTTCCTATCCTCTTTATAGCCTGCAAAATCTGCATATGAATAGCTTGTTAATTCAAAATCACTATTTCTAGGTTACCATAGGCCAACATCTGGTGTGCCCTTAAGATACCTCAAAATACTCTTAGCAGCAAAGTAGTGAGATTCTTTAGGGCCAGCTTGATACTAGCATAAACACATATAGCATGCATGATGTCTGGCCTACTTGCAGTAAGATATAGAAGGGAGCAAATTATCCCTCTATACAAAGTTTCATCAATAGGTTTACCTGCCTCATCTTTGCCTATAAACATACTCTACACCATGGGAGTTTTCACGGTGGAGGCATTCTACATACCATACTTTTTGATTAACTCCCTAGTAAACTTAGACTGGGATATGGATAATCCATCTTCAGTCTGTCTTACTTGGAGGCCAAAGAAGAAGTTAAGTTCAACCATACCACTCATCTCAAACTTCCCTTCCATAAATTTGGCAAACTATGTACAAAGGTGTCATCAGTAGATCCAATGATTATGTCATCTATATAAATCTGGACTAGAATTATCTTACCCTTAGATTCCCTTAGGAATAGGGTCTTGTCTATATTCCCCCTTGAGAATTTGTTCTCAATGAGGAAGCTATACAATGTCTCATACCATGCTCTAGGGGCTTACTTTTAACTATATAGAGCTTTCTTAAGTATATAAACAAATTCAGGTGAGTTAGAATCAACAAAACCTGGAGGCTGTTCAACATAGACTTCATCCTTTAAGTCACCATTCAGGAAGGCTGGCTTCACATCCATCTGTTAGAATTTAAATCCTTTGAATGCAACATATGCAAGGAAGAGTCTGATGGCTTCCAATCTTGCAACAGGGGCAAAGGTTTGATCAAAGTCAATACATTCTTCTTGTCTGTATCCCTTAGCTACTAGCCTAGTCTTGTTCTTGATTATAATGTCATTTTCATCAAGTTTATTTCCGTAAATCCACTTGACTCCAATGACATTATGTCCTTGTGGTCTGGGAACCAAATTCCAGACCTTACTTCTCTTAAACTGGTTCAATTTCTCATGCATTACTACAATCCAAAACTGATCTATGTTGGCCTCTTCAAATCTCTTGGGCTCAACCTGTGACAGGAAACCTACATATATTATTGTATTAAGGATCTTGCTTGTTGTCATCACTTCTTAGTTTGCATCATAAATAATCTGGTTTCTTGGATGATCTCTTAGATGCCTGATAGCTGGAGGCAATCTTCTTTCAGCATCAGCTTAAGTGGCAGCATCTTGCTGATCTTCATCCACTTAAAGTGTGACTTACAGTTCTTCTGGTATATCCACTCCATCTTCGATTACTGGAGCGCCTTTCTTGATGCTTATCTTGTCCATCATCAGCTTTGTACCTACAGTACTAGAAGAAGAGCTTGTCAACTCATTGTTAATCATGGTGGACTCATCAAAGACTACATGTACAGTCTCTTTAACAACTTGTCTTTTTAAGTTGTAGATTTTATAGGCTTTACTGTGATTGTTATACCCAAAAAAGATCCCATCAAAGGACTTGGCAGCCAACTTCATCACATAGGACTTCCTATTATGAAGCACATATCACTTGCTAACAAAGATCCTGAGATAACCCAGGTTTGATTTTCTGCCCTTCAAGATCTCATAGGGAGCCTTCTTGTGGCTCTTGGTGATAGAGGCTCTGTTAAGGACATGACATGTAGTATTTACTGCCTCAGCCCAGAAATATTGTAGGAGAGATGTGTCACTCAATAAGGTCCTTCCAGCCTCTATGAGAGTTATATTTTTCCGCTCAACAATCCCATTTTGCTGGGGTGTTCTTGGAGAAGATATTCTTGATGAATCCCTTGCTCTTCACAAAACTTTATCATGCTATCAGACTGGAATTCAATCCCATAATCACTTCTGATTTTGGCCATAGTACTATCAAACTCATTATGAATTTTCTTGACAAACTTCATGAAGATGTCAAGGGTTTCATTCTTTTTCTTAAAAAAGAAGACCCAAGTAAACCTAGAAAAGACATCAACCACAACAAGGGTGTAGACTTTCTTACCAAGACTATGAACTAGCATAGGACCAAACAAGTCAATATGTAAGAGGTATAAACACCTCACAGAGTCTTTGTTCCCAATACCCTTGAAGGAAGCCTTGGTCTGCTTGCCTTTTTGGCATGCTGAGCAAATGCCTTCCGCGGTGCATTTCATCTTGGGACCATTCCTAACAAGCTCTTCACTAAAGAGTCTTATAATTCAAATGTGTTAGTCTCTTGTGCCATTGTACACAATATGAGACTTTCTCATTTATAATTAAAAAAATAGGAGAGTCTTTATTATGATAAAGGAAATTTAAACAATAAACATTTCCACTCCTAGTGCCTGTCAAGATGAACTCTTGGTCACTTGACCTCTTAATCTGGCATTCATCCTTGTGGAAGGAAATGACATTGCCGAGATCACATAGTTGGCTTATGCTTATGAGGTTGTGTTTCAACCCCTCAACATAAGACACTATTGAGATTGTGACTATGCCATTCGTAATCTTACCATAGCCTCTTGTCACTCTTCTATCTAAACCACCAAAGATAACTTTGGGTTCATCCTTCACTGGAGTGTACTCCTTTAAATTACTCCTTGTTCCAGTCATTTGTCAGGAACAACCACTGTCCATGTACCATATAGGGGATGGGCAGTTGGACTAACCTGTAATACATAGTTTACCTTACCTTAGGACCACAACAATTATTTGGTCCTAGGTTCTGATTAACCTGAAAAGGGAAATATGCTCCTGTAGATTTTCTGAAAGGAGGACTAACATTAGCTCTGGGCACAGTAGTATCGTGCCTGCAATCCAAGGCAAAATGACCCACTTTCCCACAACACCATCACTCATGAATGATGTATCTAATTTTCTGAGCAGGTCCTACAGTATGGTTAACTGCTGACTAAACAGAAGGAAGGGGTGAAACAGCCTTCTTCAAGTTCCTTTAAGCAAGGATATGATTGAAGGTAAGTCTTCCAGCATGCTTCCTTGGCTGGCTATAACTTCCATTTGCAGCAGTCTTCTTTGCAGATGTTGGGTATTGTATCCACACTAACCTAGATTTGATGAAGTCACCCTTGAACTAAGATGAATTAAGTTGTATTTGATGCTTAGTTTGAGTTATGTGTTTGCATGATTCTAATGGAAGTTGTAGACCGATGTCAGTCTACAGTGGGTCACCAAACACAGGACCATACAATGTTATCCCTCATTGTGTGTTTCAAAGTGTTGACTCATGTGTAGCCTCTGTATTGGGATACACTTCATATTCAAGCTCTAGGACTATGTGAAAAGACTTGATGCAGATTTCCTCTAGAAGAAGAAAATCTGTCAGAAAAATTTTCCTAAGTAAAGTACTCGAGTAGTCCCTTACTTACTCGAGTAAGTTACTGAGTTTATACTCGAGTAGTAATTAACTTACTCGAGTAGTTAAGATATACTCGAGTAGTCCAATTATGGCTCTCGAGTAGTTCATCTCGTATACTCGAGTAGTTTCCTTTTATCTCTCGAGTTTTCAGATTTTCTCTTCTCAAATTTGTCTAAGTGAAATATTCGAGTAGTATTATATATATACTCGAGTAGTTCTATCTTTTGTCTCGAGTAATTGGATTCTAACTCGTGTAGTTCCTACTTACTCGAGTAGACTAAATCATATACTCGATTAGTTCATCTACTACTCGAGTAGTCCAATGTTTCTACTCGTGTAATCCAGATTCCCCCTCCAGAAAATTTCTCTAAGTGAATTACTTGAGTAGTTCATGATTATATACTCCAGTAGTTCTAATTGTCTCGAGAAATTCATCTTATATACTCGAGTAATTCCCTATGTCTCGAGTAGATTATCTTACATACTCGAGTAGTTCAATTTTTCCTATTCCAGAAATTTTCTAAGTGTTTGTCTCGAGTAGTCTATTATATACTCGAGTAGTCCATTTCTATATACTCAAGTAGTATTTCTTGTACACGAGTAATTTACTTCACCTCTCGTGTAAGTACTTAAGTACTTGAGTAAGTCATTTTTGTTACTCGAGTAACTGAGTCTTTCTCATTCTTATTTACTCGAGTAGTTGACTCCATGTACTCGAGTAATGATTTCTTTTTCTCCTGAGTAATTTTTCTCATGTACTCGAGTAGTCATCTTCTACCTACTCGAGTAGTGTTGCATATACTCGAGTAGTTCTGCTTGACTCGTGTAATTTACTTTGAACTTTTCAGAAATTCTTTAAGTCCAGACCTAACGGTCTTATTCTTAAACTTTGACGTGATTGGTCCACGTGTATCTCTCATAATGACTAATTTAAGTCTAATCTTTTCTTCTCCTATAAAAGGCCTTGTCTAATCTGACAAACACTAAGTTTTTAAAAAGAAAATTATTCTAAGAAAGTTTTTGCAGCCGTACTTTCCAAAAAGAAGTCTGTCTCCTCTCTCTCTCTCCAAGAACGAAACTCGCCGCCGCTGCCTTCGTATATTTCCGACTGGCTAGGGTTTCACCTTTTTGAGGATTCAGATTAAGAAGACTCTACAGATCAAGATCTCCGCTCAACGCTTCATCTTCTCATTCGATCGTGTAAAGTCGAGAAGTTCCAGATCTGATATTGCCGAGATTCTTCTTCAATATTCTGATAAAGCTGCATGCCTAGAAGAAGGAATTTCTGATTTTCTGTTGCAGATCTGAACAAGAGAATCTACTATTTGTATTTCCGTACTACTTTATTTCATTATTATAGGAGAAGATTTCTCCGAGTGTGGGAGTTTTCAACTTCGAGATTGTAGGAAGTTTTGCCTTCCGAGTGTAGATCCGTTTGTGGATCGAGTTTGTAACAGCATTGTTCCGAGGGTAGGATTGTTTTCCAATCCGAGATAGTGGAGTAGTCGAGTCTAGTGTATTGCTAGATCGGTGAGGGAAAGTGGATGTACCCAAGGTTGGGGAACCACTATAAATCTTGCCTCGTCTGTGTTTGCTTGTTTGGTAGATATATCTGTGCTTTGGTTTAGATTTTTTTATTGCGCAAAAAGACGCACAACTCACCTATTCACCCCCTCTAGGTGATTTAGGTTGGCAACTATTATCTTTCAATTGGTATCAGAGGGAGGTTGATCATTAAAAGGTTAACACCTTGATCAGATCCTTAAATAGTTGCCATTTGAGATCTACCAAATGGACAAGGCTAAAGATTTTGCCAATCTTCCTTTGTACAAAAAAAATAATTTCCCTCTGTGGAAAGAAAGAATCAAGTTCTTCATGGAAGCTGTGGATCCAAGGATCTTCATGATAGTTGAAGAAGGTTCTTATATTCCTATGACCGTCTCCACTATAGATCCAGCTAAGAAAGTCCCAAAGAAACTTATGGATCTAGATAAGGATGAGATTTCACCTGTCTCATTGGACAAAAAAGCAAAAAATATCATAGCAAGTGCAGTCGATGATTCAATGCTGCAAAATCTGATTCACTGCCAGTCTGTAAAGGAGATGTGGCAGTCATTAGTTACCCCGATGGAATGTACAGAAGAAGTAAGGGATAATAGTAAATCCCTTCTAAATCAGAAGTATGAGGCTTTCCGACAAGGAAACAAAGAAACCATTGCTGACACCTTTGAGAATTTCTTCAAGTTAGTGAATGGGCTAAGGGTCTATGGAAGAGTCTTCACTAATGGAGAGCTAAATGATAAGTTCATGAGATCCCTAACAAAGAAATGGGATAACAAGGTCCGTGCTATAAGGGAGTTTAGAAAACTGGCCGAGACAGATCCTCAGAATCTCTTCGGGAAGCTGATGTCTTATGAGCTCCAACTCAACGCCAGGATGGCTGAAGAAGAGAAAAACAGGTCTGCATTCAAAGAGATGTCTGTTGCTTTAAAGACATACACCTCTAAGAAGTCCAATATCATTCCTCCTACTCCAGCACCAGAAGTTAGTGAAGAAGAAACCTCAGAGCCAAGCACCTCAGGCTCTAAACTATCAGAAGGAGAGTTCTCACTACTCTCTCGGCAGTTCAAGAAATTCTTGAACATGAAGAAGCAATGGAAAGGCAAGGATTCCTTTTATAGAAGATCACGACGCGATGGTGATCGGCAAAGAAAAGGCTCAAGCAGCCATGACAGGTATAATTCTAAACAGAACAAACATATTTCGACTGACATTGTTTGTTATTGCTGTAATAAGCTAGGACACGTCATCGTTGACTGCCCTCACAAGAAGAAGGAAGGTGGCAGAAGAGAGAAAAAGAAGTCCTCGTACAACAAGAAGAGGATAGAGAAGATCTTGATGGCCAAAAAGGGCAAAACTCTTAGTGACTCTGACTCATCTGAGTCGAGTGAACAAGAAGAAGCATATTTTGGACTCATGGCTCAAACTGATGGTGAATAAGAGCCCCAGTTCACTGGGAAGGTAAACTCTCACACTCCTCTCTCTAATTCTGAAGTTTCTGAATATGATTGTGAGGATAGCTCTTCTAACGATGAGTCAGAACTCATGGCCCAATATAAGTAGTTAATCATGGCTTACGACAAATGTCGCCGAGTCGTGAAAACTCAGGCTAAAGAGATAAAGCCTCTTAAAGCTGAAGAGAGCATCTTGAGAGAGAAAGTCGCAAAGACTTACTCGCTCGAAGAAAACTTCAATAATGCTATTGAAGAATATAACAAGGCTCTTGATCATCTTGACCTCAAAGATAAAATCATCAAGGAACTGGAAGTCTAACTTGCTGCTAAAAAGAAACTAGTTGAAAGTTTCTCGAAGCCCAAGACAGTTCTTCCATTCGTTGCTGAATTCTCAGCCAACGCCAAGTGTGCAGGATTAGGCCAAGAAGAAGCTCCTAGTAAATCCACTACGAGAAATAAGGCTCAACGAAAGAATAAGGCCGCCAAAAAGGCCTTAGCCAAAGAGAAGGGGAAAGCCCCTCAATATCAGACCACGTTCAAGAAGGTTATATTTCCTTCAAATGAGTTTGATTTTGACTTATCCTACAGGCACTTTGCTAGGCCTACCTATGTTGAGCCAAAGTCACGTTATCAAGGATGGACTCGACCCATAAACTTTGGCGAAAGTGTCTTTAAGGCACCATATGAAGAAGTCATTCTTCAGAGCTATGACCCTTTCAATCATGGCCATAACTTCAAGAAGGCACCAAAGGCAAATCCTGTTGTAGAAAAGCCTGTAAAGGAGAAGAAGCCATGTGATTGCCATCATCATGAGGCATCTTCATCCAAGAATGCTGCCCCTGCTAGACCACAAGTCCAAAAGGTCAAGCAGGAGAACTTAAGGCAAAGATACAATAGATTTGACTGTTGGTGTTGTGGCAGAATTGGTCACTTTGCCATTAATTGTTGGTTTAATCCTAGAAATGCTGCAACCCCACATGTTGGCAATATGAGGAAGACCACTCCTAATGCTAATATTCGTAGGGGGAGTGTTCTAACCCGAGACCAAGGATACAAACGTATTTGGGTTCCTAAGGCTAACTGATTGTGATTGTAGGAATGTCCAAAGGCCGACAAAACACCAATCTGGTATTTGGACAGTGGATGCTCTAGGCATATGACCGGGACAAGAAGCCTTATTCAGAACTTTACTGCAGTTGTGAACGGACCGAAGGTCATCTTTGGAAGTTCAGACCGTGGAATTACTAGAGGCTATAGTATGATTACTATCGGTAATGTATCTTTCTCAGAGGTGGCTTACGTTGAAGGTTTGGAACATAACCTTATAAGCATAAGCAAACTCTACGATAAAGGATACATAGTTGAGTTTCATGCTGACAAGTGCTTGATAAAATCTGTTGACAATATGGAAACGATTCTATCCGGCACTCGAAGCAGAAATATTTTCTGTTAGAATTTCATCTGTATAGACTCTTCGACACCAGTGTGCTTTTTAGCAAAAGATAGTGCGTCTCTTGGTGACCAATGGTACAAGAGATTAGCACTTATTAATTCCAAAACTATAAATAAATTATTTTCCGTGAACTTAGTACGTGATGCCCCAAATGTCAAGTACGTCAAAGATAGATCTTGTCATGCATGTGTAAAAGGCAAGCAAACAAGGGCTACCTTTAAAAGCGTTATTGACAAGGATTTTAATAGATGTCTTCATCTACTGCATATGGACTTGTTTGGCCCACTGCAAATTAGAAGTTTCTGAGGTAAGGATTATACGTTGGTAATTGTTGATGATTACTCGCGCTTTGTGTGGGTGTTCTTTCTGAAACACAAGTCAGATATCTTTGACATCTTTACTAATTTTGTCATGCAAGTCCAGAATGAGTACAACTGCTCCATAGTCAAAATCAAAAGTGACAACGGAATAGAATTCAAATCTGGGGCCATGATAGAATTTTGTGAAAGCTTTGGTATCTTTCATGATTTTTTCTCTCCTCGTACTCCACAACAAAATGGAGTGGCCTAGAGAAGGAATAAAACGCTCATAGAGGCCTGCAGGATCATGTTGAGTGATGCTTCACTTCCGGAATATTTTTGGGCTGAAGCCGTCAACACTGCATGCCACGTGCAAAATCGAGCTCTCAAAAACAAAAACCACGATAAGACACCTTACGAACTTCTGAAGGGCAGGAAACCAACAGTCTCATATTTTAGAATTTTTGGCTGTAAATGCTTCGTGCAAAACAATGTCAAGTATCATACTACTAAGTTTAGCGAAATGAGTTTTGAAGGTATTTTTGTAGGTTATAGTAGCCATAGTAAGGCATATAGGATTTCTAATAGAAAAACCCTGGTGTTAGAAGAATCGATACATGTTGTATTTGATGAGACGAGCTTGCTGCAACGCAACTCTTCTAGTATGCTTATTGAAGAAGCAGGTGCAAAGCTGAAAGAAATTAGCTTGGATGAACCGTCCGAAAACAAAGTTGAAAAGTTCATCAAGATCACCACTCCAACCACTATTAGAGAGACTGATGATCAAGATGAAGAAGTCATCCAAGATAAAGAAGTCACGCCGGTGATAGAAGACAATCCAGATGCAAGGACTCTAGAGCTCAGACATTTGAAGGATCATCCCATGGACCAGATCATAGGAGATCCCCGAGATGGTGTCAGAACTCGTTGAGGTACAGGAATGGAGAACGTCATTGGGATAAAATGGGTCTACAGGAACAAGATGGACGAGGATGGAACGATAGTAAAGAATAAGGCCAGACTTGTCGCCAAAGGTTATCATCAAGAAGAGGGAATCAACTTCGACCAGACGTACGCTCCAGTGGCAAGGCTGGAGGCTATAAGGTTATTCCTAGCATATGTTGCACTCAAAGGCTTCTCTGTCTACCAGATGGACGTGAAGTCTGCCTTCTTTAATGGTGACATAAAGGAAGAGGTGTATGTGGAACAACCTCCAGGTTTCGTTGATTCTAACTTTCCTGATTACGTTTATTTACTATATAAAGCATTGTATACTCTGAAACAAGCTCCTCGAGCTTGGTATGAGACGTTGTCAAGCTTTCTACTTAAGAACAAGTTCACAAGGGGAAAGATAGACAAGACATTATTTCTTAGGGAAATTAAAGGCAAGATTTTGCAAGTGCATATCTATGTCGACGACATTATTTTTGGCTCTACTGATGACACCCTCTGCAAGAAGTTTTCAAAACGTATGCAAGGGAAGTTTGAAATGAGCAGTATTGGCGAGCTAAAGTATTTCTTAGGGCTTCAGGTAAAACAGTCTGGAGATGGAATTTTCATCTCGCAGACTAAGTTTACCAAATAGCTGATTAAGAAATTCGGAATGGAGAACGCAACCTCGATGAGGACTGTAATGGGTTCAATAATGTCTCTAGACAAGGATGAAAAAGAGAAACCTTTTGATGAAATCAAGTACAGAAGAATTATTGGATCCTTGCTCTACCTTACTGCAAGTTGACCTGACATAATGTTCTCAACATGCATCTATGCTAGATTTTAGGTGAACTCTAAGGAATCTCACTACGCTGCTGTGAAGCGGTTTTTGAGATACCTTAAAGGTACACCAAATCTTGGCTTATGGTACCCAAGAAGTAATGATAGCGAACTAATAGGTTTTTCAGATGCAGATCTTGCAGGTAGCAAAGGAGACAAGAAAAGCACTTCAGGGACTTGCCAATTCTTTGGAAAAAGGCTTATCTCCTGAAGTAGCAAGAAGCAAACCTGTGTGGCAATCTCAACGTCCGAGTCAGAGTACATCTCTGTAGGCAGTTGTTGTGCACAGTTACTTTGGATAAAGAATCAGTTCGAAGACTACAACATGAAGTTTGAAAAGATTCCACTGTTTTGTGACTCCTCCAGCGCAATAGCAATAGCCAACAACCTAGTCTTGCACAACCGGACAAAGCATATAGAGCTAAGGTATCATTTCATCTGGGAGTATGTGGAGCATGGGGACATAGACCTTCAATATGTCCCTACAGATAGGCAAATTTCAGATATTTTCACGAAGCCGCTGGACGAGACCAAGTTCTCGTCCTTCAAAACAGAACTTGGGATGCTCAATAAGGAATACTAGAAGAAGCTGGACTTCCAAGACGACTCAAGGCTCAGAGGTTAGTCCAAAGTTGGAGTTTTCCAAAAGTTTAAGGTTTTGACTCGAGTAAGTAACAACATACTCGAGTAAGTATATGACCTACTCGAGTAGTAGAATAACATACTCGAGTAGTCAACTTAACCTACTCGAGTAGTGGAATGATATACTCGTGTAGTCGACTTGACCTACTCGATTAGCAGACTGACATACTCGAGTAGTCAACTTCACTTACTCGAGTACCTCATTGACCTACTCGAGTACTTCCATACATCTACTCAAGTACTTCTGTATACTTACCCGAGTAACTCTGGACTTATCTACTCGAGATATTTCCTCACTCGTGTTTGTGCCAAGTCATCTCTTATTCAAATTTTCTTAGGCGCAATCCAAAGGCTTATGCCGCCTATTCTATGGTTTACTTCAGTATTTTTTTTAAATAGTTAGACCTAAACCTAGGGTTATATAAATAAGAATATCCGGAAATTTCATCTACACGAAATCATTTCCATCTCTCGAGTACCCGTCTGCCTCTTCGCCTTCCTTCATCAGTTGTAGAGCCGCGCCCTTTCCGTCTCCCCGTCGATGCTTTCTTGGGTTTAACCATCTCCAAGACTTCTGAATCAAGGCCGCCTCATCTACGATCGGTGTTGGCTCGGAATTAGTCGCTGTCGGGATTGCATACCTATCCGCCGATTTCCATAATCTCCTGATTTTGCTCGACACCTCCGGCTTAACATTCATTCTCCAAGAACCATGTCACATCCTCTTCCCCGAAGTTGCAGAGTTTTTCAGGAATGTCAAGGTCAAGCACCATGGCACAGTTTTGAAGTATTCAGTCAAAGGTATCACCATTAAAATCACTCCAACCTCTGTTTCTCGACTTCTCCGTTTGCCAGCTCCAGATGCAGATGATTTTCTGAGTGATGAAGACTATTCCAGAACTTGCACTTTCTGTGGACTTTCTGCTGATGCTAAATACATCAATAGGTCTGATATGCATGCTGAAGGAAAATTCTTGGTCGATGTCATTGGCAAGATTCTTTTATGAAAAACCAACTCCATCAGGGCCATACCCCTTTATTTCTTTGAATTGATGCAAGCTATAGTCCGTAGAAAAGCCTTTCAGTTTGGCTTGTTGATTCTGAATAAGATTAAGGAGAGCATAAAATCCCCCAACTATGCAAGGATAATTTCCCTGCTTCTCCATGAGATCAATCCAGAGGTTTTCAGTTTCTCCAAAGGAAGTATCATTCACCACATGAAGAAGGTCTCCATCTCCTCCATCCAGAGATGGGAGTTAAAGTTGCAAAATCCCTCTCAAGCTGCCAAAGTTACTGAAGCTATAGACATAGAGGTCAGGACTCCATCTCCTTCTCCATCTCAGGTCCCCAGCTCCTCTGGTTCACCTATTGAGGGGGAGCCTGCTCCTTCTGTTCCAGCCAGGATGCCTCCTCCTCCTCCACCTACTCCTCCACCAGTCACTCCAGAAGATATCCAATCAGATCAACAGGTTCAATAAGAACTCCTTTCTATTGATGCTTCCATAAATGAAATGATAGAAGAGTTAACTGCAGATGAACCACCTCCTCATCTATCTCCACCAGCTCCATCCACTGATATTCCCAAGGACCCAATGTAACATCCCATTTCCGACTAAACCCCCAAGAGTGGTTTTGGTCATGTCAAAACCCTAGGTAGCCCAATGGACCAAGTGAAGAAGTCCAAGGTGAAAATCACCTTGGTCTGCCTATAACTCATCCTTATATCACCAAGGGGAGATCTGAACCGTCAGATCCTATAGGAAGAAATAAAGAGCCACACAAATTCCCTGAAAATAACTCTTCCGGTTCTGACACGCCCGTGTCGCCAGGCGTCAGCTTGACGATCGTTGAGCTCATTTCGTCGACCAGAGGGGATCATGCCCACCCGACACGCCCGTGTCGGATGATACACGCTGTGTCACCAGGCATGTCCTCTGCTCGACGATCGTCGAGTTTATTTCGTTGAACAGGGGGGAACATGCCCACGACACGCCCGTGTCGCCAGGCGTGTCGTCAGCCGGACACTCGTCGAGCTCATTTCGTCGAGCTCAGCTCATATCGTCGAACAGGGGGGAACACGCCCCTGACACGCCCGTGTCGCCAGGCGTGTCGTCAGCCCGACGATTGTCGAGCTCATTTCATCGCGCTCAGCTCATATCGTCGAGTTTATTTCGAAGAACAGGGGGAACACGCCCCCGACACGCCCGTGTCGCCAGGCATGTCGTCAGCCCGATGATCGTCGAGCTCATATCATCGAGTTCATATCGTCGAGTTCATTTCGTAAAATAGGGGGGAACACACCCCCTACATGCCCGTGTCGCCAGGCGTGTCGTCAGCCCGACGATCGTCGAGCTCATTTCGTCGAGCTCAGCTCATATCGTCGAGTTCATTTCGAAGAACATGGGGGAACACACCCCCGACATGCCCGTGTCATCAGGCATGTTGTCAGCTCGACGATCGTCGAGCTCATTTCATCGAGCTCAGCTCATATCGTCGAGTTCATTTCGTAAAATAGGGGGGAACACGCCCCCGACACACCCGTGTCGCCAGGCGTGTCTCAGCCTGATGATCGTCGAGCTCATTTCGTCGAGCTCAGCTTATATCGTCGAGTTCATTTCAAAGAATAGTGGGGAACATGCCACCGACATGCCAGTGTCGCTAGGCGTGTCATCAGCCCGACGATCGTCGAGCTCATATCGTCGAACTCATATCGTCGAGTTCATTTCATAGAATAGGGGGGAACACGCCCCCGACACGCCCGTGTCGCCAAGCGTGTCGTCAGCCCGACGATTGTCGAGCTCATATCGTCGAGCTCAGCTCATTTCGTCGAACAAAAGGGAACACGCCCACCCGACACGCCCGTGTCGGATGATACATGCCCGTGTTATAGCCGTGTCACCAGGCGTGACACGGCGTTTCTGGGCAGAATCTTCTTGAGTGGGAGAGAGAAAGCTCCATTTTCCCCCATTTTGGAGGAGAGAGTAAGTGGCCATTCATGGCCATTAAGGTGATACACCGCTCGGTATCCCTCCATTATGCTCTCATTCATCTTCCCTGATGAATTAAAGGGGATTCCAGCAGTTCTGGAGACATTTAATGAAGGGGGGATGCATAGGGTCGGCCATGGGAGGGGAGGTGAAGAGGTTAACCATGGCCAAGAGAATTAAAGCCCCCACACCCCCAACCAACCCTTCCATCATCTTTAGGGACCTCTGAGGAGTAGAATTTCCCATTTTCCCGAACACTTAGAGCTCTCGGAGGAGGAAAAGCCAGGGCACCGAAAGCTTTGAGGAGGAGCAATGGCAGCCGGCGACTGGTGCAAGGAAATGCTCCAAATGAGGTCTAATCCTTCTCCTCTCTATGCGTGCTAGATCTAGACTTGTTTAGGTTGAGAATTTGGGCACAAACGAGCCTGATCGGAGAGAAAATTTCCTTGAAATTCCATGAAAAATGGTGGTGAGAGTTTGCCAGAAACCGCCGCCTCCGGCGGCATGGTCACCGCCAAACGCTAGCCACCACCTAAACAGAGGTGATGGTGGTGGTGGCCGGCCAGGAAGGTGGTCGGGGTGGCCGGAAAGTCGGCTGGAAGAGGCTCCAGGTTGAGCCAATCTCGGCCCTTCGCTGGAGGTTGAGGATGAGTGGATGCAGTCCGTTTTGATCAAGTATTTTAATAATATTAATTGATTTCCTTGAAATTATTAATAGTAGATGGTTTTAATTATTAAAAATACTTGTAGGTCTCTACTGCAAAAGTGTTCAAAATAAACAATGTAGCCCTTGATGTCTAGTTTAATTTAAAATTAATTTCACTCAGTTTGGAATCCTAGTGTGACCACAACACTCATTTTGGTGCAACCTATACATAGGCATGACCAGACATTAGAATTAGCGCCCACACCAAATCACTCATCCAAATGCCTTGAAATTTTGAACATAGGCTCCTCATAGCATTCCCCTTAGACTGTCCAAAAATAAGAATTTTTGGAAAAAGGTTTTCTATAGTGTTTGTGAAAATTTAATAAACCAATTATAAATTATTTAGGTGTCATAAACACCTCAAAATCCCCCCCCCCCAAATTTGGGTGGGTGATCTTAAAGAGCATGTTAGGGCTCTGGTAAAAATTTCATCTCCTTTGGAGATGTTTTGATTAGGTTTTATCCAACCCTAAGTTGACCCTTATAGGGTTAATTAGGTCAAAACACCCCCTTTGGGTTTGAGTGGTCAAATAACCTCAACAGAGGCTGATATTTTGGCCACTGATTCTCTATGGTATGACACACCCTCCAATAGAATTTAGGGTGGTTAAGAGTAAGGTAGCCCTAGAACCCTAGGGTAGGTCCTTTAATGGGGATTCTTAGGGTTAGAAGGTCATGGGGCCAAATGACCTTGGAATGACTTGAAAATTGGTGGAGGGGACCATAGGGTTGGTATAGTCCTCTGGTTAAAACTTTAGGGAATTTGGAAGCCTCAAACCCCTTCAAAACCTTAACCCTAGTTTAGGGCACCAAACCTAATTTGGAGTATTAGGCTATCAAATCACCATAAAATCATTTGAAATTTGGGTAGAGTGGTGGTTAAAGTTTGTAAAAGCTCTGGAGATTTTTGTTATGAATGTAGGATTATTATTTTGGATACTTCATTAATAATTTTGTAATTTGTAATATTTGCATAGAAATTTATTATGAAGGAACTACTTGCTGGAAATTGATGAACTTTAGCCAGGGGACTCCTTATTTTGTTTTAAATCTCTGTGAATATTTATGGGATTTTTGGAAGACTATTTCTAAGGGTTGCTTCATTAAGTATTGTTTCCCATGAAAACTTAATTAAATTTATTTTGGTGTCTAACAAGCTTGCAAAATTATGATTTTTGCACAATGACCCTTTCTGTACCATATTAATATTCTGTAATTTTTATATAATTTTCTGATGAATAATTTTGGGGCTTCCTTCTTTACATATTATTAAGGGAATTATTTTGGATAAATTAATTAGAGGTCAAATATTTTCTGAAAAATTATGGAAATTAGTATCTAGTAATATATCCTTGTTATTTAGTGATCAAAAGTTTTGGGTGGCCATTACTTGAGTAGATCATATAGTTTATGTTCAAATTGCCCATGGCCAAACATTTGGGAAAATTTAATAACTATCTAATTAATTACAAAAATTATGATTCTCTGATTTTAGACTAAACTTGTTATGATATACCTCTGGTAAATTTTATAGGAGATTTGGAAGACAATCCGGAGTACCTCCTTTATACATCTCATATAGTATAGGGTGGTCTGCATATAGTAACTTCGGAAACTGAACTAGAGTGGGTAATGAATTTGAAGAGTTGAATCCTTAGTAGGTTGCTGGTTTGGGTAAATAAATGAGAGATCTGATCAAGTGTAGAAATCAAAAATATTAAGTGGCTTGTGGAAGGGAGCTTTGGGCATAATCCCATCATAGTTCCTAGTGCCTTCGAGAGCCCTTCACGGGGAATACCTTGGGTAGTCCTTGACTAACGTAAACTTTAGGAATAATTTGGGCAAGAGCAACCCTAATAATAGTTTCACCTTACACTCACACTTGTACAAGTAGGGAGATGAATTGGTAGTGAAAGGATAGCGTAGGCCCGTGGCCTAAGGGCTTACTAGTAAAGTTAAATATACTCAGTATTGATTTGGGAGTCCGAGAAGCTGGATGCTCGGGGACTTGGAAAAAAATCGAGGAGACTTGATTAGTCCAGGGAGCCGTGGGCTTTGGAATATGGTGAACTAGTAGGCTTGGTAGTCTAAAGAGCTGGAGGCTCGGTACTATAATTAGATACAACTATCATGGTTGCATGTTCATAACATTGGTGGGTCCTCGGTATTGGACGATCGATCACACCGTTGTCGGTACGTTGACTCGGGGAGACTAACTAGTTTGCTAGGAATAGTACGGAAGCGTACGAGAGGGGCTAGGCTGGGTAGTGTGATTACCAGTCTAGGAGTGGAGAGGCCCAACCCACTGTCTCTGTTGGCCACGACGAGAGGCTCCTGAGAGTTTAGCTGACTCCAAAAAGGGTAACTAAAGGTCTGTGCGCATATAGTCGTGTGTGTGAGTTGCACTTGCATGTGCATACCATAGCATACTGGTATGTCATAGCATAATCATTGCATTTAACCCCTGACACCTATCGTATAAAATGGTATGGGACGTTTTGTACGATAGGCCCCGCAAAACGACCCCTTGGTCTTACTTACTCTTCTTTCTGCTTTTACTAACTTGCTACTCCTTACTGTTTACTTTTGTTACATACTTGTTTACTCATGTTTAATTATTGTGATACCCATGTTATACCTTATTATTTTATTCCTTAGGGTAGATATCACCTGCTTGATTACACCCTGATTTTGGTCCTCCTTTTCACTCCTTTTCGCCCGGTGCCTAGGAGCCACGGGTAGAGGGGTGGGGGATTGTTGACTGAGTCTAGTTTGACTGACGGTCGTTTGACCACCATATTTTAGGTTCTCCGGATGGAGACAGGGAACAGCCCCAGGAGACGCAACACCAGCAGGGTACGGTGTAGATAGAGATGGGCCAGTGTAGCTCGGGTGGACATGCATCCATATCCGTGAGTTGAGAAGAGTATTAGTAGTTTTACTTTTATGAGTGAATTGTAGTGAGGTTATCATGTACCGGGATTAAGCCTGTATTCACTTTCTCGCGATGTGGACTCTTTATTTGTCATGTAATTTCCTCTTTCTATTGTGGACTTGGATGCTTACACTTTCATTCATTATACATTCTGTTGATGGTGATCGATTTGGCCGGCATGATCGACATTTTGTAGTGATGACCTTCCCGGGTGCAAAGGTGTCACCGCAAAGCGGCTGTTCTAGGCCTAAGACCCCGGTGGTTGTTGAAAAAAAAATTGGGGTCTTACACCCAACTCCTGGACAATCTCCAGACACTTCTCCAGTAAGGACTCCAGCAAAATCTCCTGATGCCCCCAAAGAACAGCAAGAACCAATTCTCATTTCTGATGTGCTCTCACATGAGCCAGCTGAAGCTCCTCTCATAAATTTGGATTTCACTATCCCTCAGATAATGGATGAAGAGGATGCCATGATACCCACTACAAGAGCTCAGAGCTCAGTCACTCTCTCTGAAATAGCTCCAGGGTGGCTCCTCCTTTTCCTTCTGCTCCATCAACTTTTGCTCCTCCTGCTGCTACAGCTCCTTCCTCCACATACTTGATGAATCAGATTGTACTTGTTCTTCAAGACCAGAGAACATACTTTGATACTTGTATAAAGACTGTCACAGACAAGGTAACTGCTCTAGAAACTGAGATAAGCAGAGGATTTGCTGATATCCAGCACAATACTGATCAACTCAAACATCTCTTTCAAATTGGTGGCAAAGCCTTAGACCACACCATCACCAGGGTTGGACAGGTTATGGATCAAGGTCTGACTCTTGCTAATAATCAAATGGAACTGGACAAAAGGGCTGAAGCAACCAAGATGAAGATTTTTGAGGAAGTTGGAACTTTCAAATATGATGCCATCTCCCAACTATCTGGTGAAGTCAGAAAGGGGGAGAAGTTGGTAAAAGAATATTTAGAAAAATCTGATGCCCTCCAAAAAGAATTATGGGAAGTCAAAGTTAAAGAGGTCCATGATGATGTTCAAGCTCAGATACAGAGTGTCAAATTCCACACTTATGACACTGCTGTATGGATGCACAACCGGATTCTTCAAGAATTTGCTGCTGATCCTATAATTATTCCTCACATCCTGAACCCACTAGCTGTTGCTGATGCTCCTGCTCCTGCTCCTCCTCTACAACCCACATTCTCTCCAAGGCCTGGTGATTCTGTTGCTCCTCCAAATTCTTATGCTCAGGACTGGGAAGATGATCCTGCTGATATCTTTCTCAAAGCCCCTCCTGAGATACTGACTTATAAGAAGAAAAGGAAATATGGCGAAGGTCCTTCTGTTAGCAAGTCTGTTCCTGCTAAAGCTCCTGAACATGCTGAGGTCTGGTCTCCCACTTCCAAGTCTCTCATCCTGGAAACTCTCAAATTAGTTTTGGATTTCCATGAGAGCAGAAACATTCACTACAGTTTCCATGAATGGGAGTTGTATGAGAAGTCCATGACCAAAAGAAGGATCTATGATAGAGAATATGGAAGAAATAATCCAGCTGCTCCTCCCAGACCCCCAAGTATTATCCTAAACCTTATAGCTATCAGAGAATACAATAGGAGAAACAAGACAAGCAACATCATCAGAGCTTGCCCAAAAGACTCATGAGCTATGGAAATGGATTTTAGTTTTTAATGATATTTCTGGATAATCATATTTATATAATTCAAAGTTTTTGATCTTATTATCTATTTTATAGTTCCTTGATTGCTTACACTGCTTTATTACTTAGCATTCTTTTTATGTCCATAATTCACCTTAGTGTAAAGGGTTTTGACTTCTACAAATAGGGGGAGATTGTTGGGTATTGTATCCACACTAACCCAGATTTGATGAAGTCACCCTTGAATTAATATGAATTAAGTTGTATTTGATGCTTGGTTTGAGTAATGTGTTTGCAGGATTCTAATGGGAAGTGTAGACCAATGTTATTCTACAATGGGTCACCAAACACAGGTCCATACAATATAATCCCTCATTGTGTGTTCCAAAGTGTTGACTCATGTGTAGCCTCTCTATTGGGATACACTTTATATTCAAGCTCTAGGACTATGTGAAAAGACTTGATGCTGATTTCCCCTAGAAGAAGAAAATCTGTCAGAAAAATTTTCCTAAGTAAAGTACTCGAGTAGTCCCTTACTTACTCGAGTAAGTTATTGAGTTTATACCCGAGTAGTAATTAACTTACTCGAGTAGTTAAGATATACTTGAGTAGTCCAATTATGGCTCTCGAGTAGTTCATCTTTTATACTCGAGTAGTTTCCTTTTATCTCTCGAGCATTCATATTTTCTCTTCTCAAATTTGTCTAAGTGAAATACTCGAGTAGTATTATATATATACTCGAGTAGTTCTATCTTCTGTCTCGAGTAATTGGATTCTGACTGGTGTAGTTCCTACTTACTCTAATAGACTAAATCATATACTCGAGTAGTTCATCTACTACTCGAGTAGTCCAATGCTTTTACTCGTGTAATTCAGATTCCCGCTCCAGAAAATTTCTCTAAGTGAAATACTCGAGTAGTTCATGATTATATACTCGAGTAGTTCTAATTGTCTCGAGTAATTCATCTTATATACTCGAGTAATTCCCTATGTCTTGAGTAGATTATCTTACATACTCGAGTAGTTCAATTTTTCCCGTTCTTGAAATTTTCTAAGTGTTTGTCTTGAGTAGTCTCTTTTATACTCGAGTAGTTCATTTCTATATACTCGAGTAGTATTTCTTGTACTCGAGTAATTTATTCCACCTCTCGTGTAAGTACTTAAGTACTCGAGTAAGTCATTTTTGTAACTCGAGTAACTGAGTCTTTCTCATTCTTATTTACTCGAGTAGTTGACTCCATGTACTCGACTAATGATTTCTTTTTCTCCCGAGTAATTTTTCTCATGTACACGAGTAGTCATCTTCTACATACTCTAGTAGTGCTGCATATACTCGAGTAGTTCTGCTTGACTCGAGTAATTTACTTTGAACTTTTTAGAAATTCTTTAAGTCTAGACCTAACGGTCTTATTATTAAACTCTAACTTGATTGGTCCGCGTGTCTCTCTCATAATGACTAATTTAAGTCTAATCTTTTCTTCTCCTATAAAAGGTCTTGTCTAATCTGACAAACCCTAAGTTTTAAAAAAGTAGATTATTATAAGAAAGTTTTTGCAGTCGTACTTTCCTAAAAGAAGTCTGTCTCCTCTCTCTCTCTCTCTCTAAGAACGAAACTCACCGTCGCTGCCTTCGCAGATTTCCGACCGGCTAGGGTTTCACCTTTTTGAGGATTCAGATTAAGAAGACTCTACATATCGAGATCTCTGCTCAACGCTTCATCTTCTCATTCGATCGTGTAAAGTCGAGAAGTTCTAGATTCGATATTGTCGAGATTCTTCTTCAATATTCTGATAAATCTGCATGCCTAGAAGAAGGAATTTCTGATTTTCTGTTGCAGATCTGAACAAGAGAATTTACTGTTTGTATTTTTGTAATACTTTATTTCATTATTGTAGGAGAAGATTTCTCCGAGTGTAGGAGTTTTCAACTCCGAGATTGTAGGAAGTTTTGCCTTCCGAGTGTAGATCCGTTTGTGGATCGAGTTTGTAGGAACATTGTTCCGAGGGTAGGATTGTTTTCCAATCCGAGATAGTGGAGTAGTCGAGTCTAGTGTATTTCTAGATCGGTGAGAGAAAGTGGATGTACCCAAGATTAGGGAACCACTATAAATCTTGCCTCGTCTGTGTTTGTTTGTTTGGTAGATAGATCTGTGCTTTGGTTGAGATTTTTTTTATTCCGCAAGAAGACGCACAACTCACCTATTCACCCCCTTCTAGGTGATTTAGGTTGGCAACTATTATCTTTCAGCAGATGACAAGTTGTTTATAGCACCAGAGATAGCTAGATTTTGCCTGCTAACAAACCTACCCTTGGTATGAACCTTTGCTGTTTAGGCTTAAGTGAAGGAAACTGCCTTATTTTTGAAAGTGGGGGCTGGGGTACCAAACATAAATGGTCCAGGATGGGCCATTTGAATTTCCTCATTCGGAGCCTTAAAGGCACTGATTCCCCTACTATACCTTCGACCATAGTTGTGAACATCTTTGTTCACACTAATGGATCTACCATTCATCCAGTGACCACAGATGCTTTCTTGGTCATACCTGTTTGAAGGCAACATCACCTTCTTAAAAGGGATGGGGCCTTAGAAGCTAAAGGCTTGACTGGAGCTTTACCTTTCCATTTATAAGGGGCAACTCTAGTGTTTCCCTAAAACCCCAACCCATTCTTACCCTTCTGAGAGGAGAAGGAGTCTATTAAGGGAAACATTGTATTGTGCTTAGAGTAACTATCCATAATTCTCTTCTCCATCTAGAGCTTCTCTTCAAGATCTCTAATGAGACTATCCTTGTACTTTATGGTGCCAATCTGGATGAGAGTAATGTTCCTGAGTTAGCTAACTTCCCTAGGCTTCTGATCCAGCAAGGATGCTATCTCAGCCTACTGGGCAGAAGCTAGCTAAAGAGAGGCATTCTCTATAGCTTGCTTTTTGGCCAACTTACTGCTCCTCTTGAAGGTATCTAGAAGTTCACCATACTTGGCAATCAGTTGATTGACATCTTCCTCAGATTCTGAACCATCATCATCACTGGATGATGATGCTTCAGAATTTGGACTAGTCTCATAATTTGATTCAGGAGATAAGCTAGATAGAGAGTGTACCTTTGCTGGACCAGGTTGATCCTTACTGGATTCTTCATCAGACATTACCATCAGCATACATCAACAGTAGGCATCTTCATCCTCATCATCCTCCTCAATCACAGCCTGACTGTGATAAAGGGGCCCTGTTACCTATCCTGGCATTAGGACAGTCTTCAGCTTCATCTGCAATTGTACCCAGCGGCCCAATGAGGGCTTCTTCTTCTTCAGATTAAGATGAAGATGAGTCAGTCCAGCTCTTTTCCTTCTTTTCAATGAAGGACTTGTACTTCTTGCTCTTGTGCTGTTTCTTCTCACCTCCTCCTTTCTCTTGACTAGACAATCAGCTATTACATGCCCAGGTTTGCTGCAACAGTAACAAACAACTTTAGAGGAAGCATGTTTAATATGCTTAAAGTCATACCCGCCTCCCTTGGAGTGCTTCTTCTCTACCTTATAGTAGTCCCCCTTGTGATGAGAGGAGCCAGACCTTCTCCTCCACTACTTCCTCCTCATTAATTTCTGAAGCTGCCTAGAGAAGGCAGTAAAGTCTTCATCTTACATGCTGCTGTCAGATGAACTTGGCACTGTGCAATCTGAGTCAGTAGGCATGCATGGAGGAGAGGGAATCCTCTCTTTGCTCCTCTTGGTATTGCCTGCTCTGAAGGCCAAAGACTTTTCGTTGGACACCTCTTTGATGGCACATATCTTTGTGTCCTAGTCTCTTGTTAAAGACTTGAGAAACTTTTCATTCAGCTCATAATGGCTGAAGACCCTCCCATAGGTCTTCAGCTCATTCACTATCATGAAGAACCATTTATAGCATACAACTATGCTCTCTCTCCCTTGGACTACCTGAAAGCCTCATAGTCCTGGTTGAGTATGGACTTCATGTCATCTCTGACCTCTTCAGTTACCTCCATGTAGATCACTAAAGTGTCCAACATCTCCTTGGAGGACTGACAATGAACCTGATTCTGAAAGGTAGAATCATCTATGACACTAACAATTATGTTTTGTGCCATCTTGTCCAGTGTAGGCAATATGACCTCATCCTTGGTCATTTCAGAATATATCTTTGGTTTTTGGACTGTTGCATCTAGAACTAAGACCGTCATTGGGGTGAAAGGTCCATCTTTTCCATTAATAAAGATCCATGGGTCTGAGGATTCCATAAAAGGCCCGACCCTCTCATTCTAGATTCCAAAACTCTCCATCTTGTAGATGGGGTGTTTCATGGAACCTATCTCCTTATAGTTCTCTCATAAACCCATAAGTATACTTGTTTCAACTAGCCTTTGAGATTTTTCCTTACAATTAGGTCCTTCTTGAGCAACCTCCCTCTGATACCTCTTGAAAGTCTTTAATTCCAAGGTAGCAAAACACCTAGAGGAGGGGGTGAATAGTTTTTTTTTGTCTTTTAAGATTTTATTTAACATGGTGTGTTGTGAGTTAGCTAGGTTATCTTGCTTTCAAGACAATCCACAAAGGCACACATAATATTTATAGTGGTTCCCAAGATTATGGGTACATCCACTGTCCCTCACCTTTCTAACAGCTTGTTAGACAAAGCCCCTTCTCCAAAACTCGGTTCCTAAGAGATTACAACACAGATCCCACAAGATCTCTCAGTCTCCACCAAGACCTACAACTCTGGCATAAGGTCCTACCTCAGAGAAAACTTGCTCCTACAACTTAGTGATCAAAAGACAACCTACCTCAGACTTGAACACAGGTCCTACAGCTCAGGATATGGAGGCTAGCCCTACAACTCGGAGTGTAAAACACTCCTACAACTCAAATCTGTTAAGATCGTACCTCAGGCCAAAGGACATACCTCAGGCACATAGGCCCTATACTCAGATCAAAAAAATGATCCTGCCTTAGACTTTATAAATCAGGCCCACTACTCAGATCCAAAAGGAACCTATAGCTCAAATCCAAGAATGGATCTATCAGGAAGAGACGAGTTTGTTGTTGCTGATTTGATACCAGAGAAAATTCTCTCTGTGCTTGCCTTCTTGTACTGAGTTTTCTCAGACTTAACTTTCTTCACAGCAACAAGAAAATGAATTCTTCAGTCGACTAGTGCTTGTGCTAGAAGAATCTCAAAAACCAAAGTCTCTGAACTTGCTATTGAAGACAAAGGAGTAGAAAGTTATTTTTTTCTTCTTCAAACAGCTAACCTTGACAGCAGAAAATTGAAGTATCTGCTTCTTCTCCTTTCTCAGAAAAAATTTTATGAACTTGTTGTAAAAGATGAAAATAGCTACAACTAACTTGAGGAACTTTTAGATCGGTTAATTCAACTTCTTGCTTCAACCACAAAAATGATGGCGTTGAGATGAAGTTCAGCCGCAACTTTTCGAAATGAATAAAACAATAAATGTTAAAGAACTCAGCTCCCAATCTTGTCCCTTTTATCTTTCGCCATCCAACGACTATATGACCTGTGGGCCCCACTGAAGTTGTTGGCTGCAACTTGGCTTTTACAAAAAAGTCTTCCTGTAGACCTACGACACTATTTGTCCTGTTCTGTTACTTTCCTGCAATTAATTTGAATCATGTTGACTTTTGTGGACTTTTGTTGACGTCAGCATTTGTGAACTTCGCCAAATTCTCAGATTCAATCCAGGCGTTGATTGTGTTGAGTGAATGACCTTCACTCAAAGCCTCTAGACTTAGGCAATTCTTCTACCTGCTTAGGCGTTGAGTGCTTTAAGTGAGCTTGCTTCACTCAACGCCCCAAGACTTAGCCAGTTCCTTTGCACTGCTAGGCGTTGTGTGCATTGAGTGAATCTTCATCACTCAACGCCCCTGGACTTAGCTGGAACATTCTTTATCCGCTAGGCGTTGAGAGCATTTTGTGAATTGGCATCACTCAAATCCTCTGGACTTAGATAGATTTTTGTCCATCTTTCCTTGAGCTTTGACATCACACGATGCATTCTTCCTTGGCATTGAGTGAGCTGTATTCACTCGATGCTTCTAGACTTAGCCAGAATTCTTAACATATCTTCAACTACTTTGACTGCTTGATCTTATCTCAATGCTTCTTAGTATATGGTGTTGAGTGAACTGGCTTCACTCAACGAATGTGGACTTAGCAGCATTTTCTTCCTTGCTAATGCTGAAGCTTTGCAGACTAGGCTATACTCGATGCCTTTTGATATATGGCGTTGAGTGAACTGCCTTCACTCAATGCTTGTGGACTTAGCCTTAGAATTGCTTTAGAGACTGCGGGTCTTTGACTATCCACACCTTACTCAGTACGTTTTGGCATCTGGCGTTGAAAGTATCTAGCGTCTACATAAATCACCTAGAGGGGGGTGAATAGATGAAGTTTGCATCTTTTTGTGAAATAAAAATAATCTTACATAACAAGAACACAAATGCAGAAATTTTATAGTGGTTCCTCGAGTTGGATACCTCCACAGAACCGCCTAGCCAATCTCCCATGAAGGGCAGATTCGGCTACTTCACCAAATAAAGATTTCGCCAAATCTTACACCTCGGAGTCGCAACTCCTACAGCTCGGAGACGACGCTCCTATAACACGGAGAACAAACTCTCCTACGGCTTGCTCCACAAACCAGATCTATAACCTCGATCCATAACAGGATTTACTCTCTCGATCCACAACCAGATCTACAAAACTCGGAGAATAAAATCTCCTACACAACACAAAATGGTATTACAACAAGAACACACGATTACAAGTCTTGATCCGACATTCTTGGAAGGGTTGATCTTGGATCTCGGAGAACTCAAAAACTTGAAATCTTTGGATCTTGAACCTTGATCTTCGACCAACAAGGACTGGAGTATATAAGAATCTTTAACGAAGCCACGATCCAGTAGAAGAAGTCATCAAGGAAGAAGATTGCTCGATGTCGCGGCCGATCGGAAGGGTTTCACAAAATACGTATCGTGCGGCCGACGATTTTCTTTTCCGGGAAGTTCTTGAAAATCGAATTAGCAATTAGGTTAAAAGATTCGTAGTCATTTCAATATTACTCTAGGTATTTATAGAGAGATTCAAAATCAAATAGCAATAAAAGATTTCCAAAATTGAAACCTAGAAAGGTATTGTACATGACTGTCGGTTTCGAACCAGGAAAAAATTGGAAAAGAATGACAAGGAAAATTCGGCGATAATCGTCGAGTATCAGGTATGATACTCACCGAATTAGGGTATTGAAATACGCCAAATATTACCTAAGACATATTCGGCGAGAATCGCTTGGGATTCTCGCCGAATTCGGCGAGTATCAGTAGTGATACTCGATGAATTCGGCGAGTATCGCCAGTGATACTCGTAGATTTTGCCTTGGTCAAATTCTGGAAACCTGGAGAATTTACCCTAAGATATGCGATGAATTCGACGTGTATCAGGAAGCATACATGACGAATTCGGCGAGTATCAAGGGTATACTCGGCGAATTCAACGTGTATGACTTATCATACTCACCGAATTTTACTTAGGTAAAATTCTTCGTTTCTGACTTGTTGTATTTGGCCTTCCGCGCTCCTTCTCCTGTACTTGGGATAGAAGTACACCCCAATATAGAGATTATACGTGAGTCAACACATTGTCCTACACAATGAAGGATTACATTGTATAGTCTCGTGTTTAGTGACCCACAATAACCTGACATTGGTGTGTACTTGGCATTGTAAAACTGCATGTACTTAAATAAAGAGATATATCAAATACAGACTCAATTCATCTTAGCTTGACTGTACCTTTCTTCAAATCAGGGTTATTGTGGATACAATACCCAACAATCTCCCCCTATTTGAAGAAGCCAAAATCCTACAAGCTAAGGTGAATTGCACATACCAAATAAAATTAAATTAAGACTTGAAAAGAGAAAAAGAAATTAAAATGATTACAATGCGCATTCCAAGACAATTAGAAAAATCAAATATATATATATATATATCAAAAGTGTTTTAGATTAGAGAAGGCATCCCACAACACAAAATAATGAAATATATATAAAACTTTAGGTCTTCTTGTTCTTTCTTTTCAACATCTCTCTCTCAAAATATACAATGTGCTTTAGATAGTACTTTGGAGGAGGAGGAGGCATAACATCAACATTCTTGTACTTTCAGAAATGAATCCACCTCCTGGTGCAGACTTCTTTGTATCTGTTCCATTCTTCTAGACTATAGTGATCCTAATGATTCTCCGCTCCGAGCTCGTACAAGGCAAAGGTGTCTAAGATAATTCATTTTGAAGTTGGGCTCCAAAGTTCATCCATTTCATGGTTAGGCCCTTCTCTGACATGAGCTGGCCTGGCCAGTTTTGGTCTGACTTCGGAAGTACCTTTTCAAAATTTCCTTTTCTTGAGAACCTGAGCCCTTGAGAACACAACAATGACAACATCAGTAGCATCTTGAACATCTGGAGTCACAGCAGCAGCTGCAGCAACATAAGCCTGAGAGAAGACCTGAGAGTCTGTACAGTATTGAGTGTAGTCCGGAGCCGGATGAACTTCAACATGAACAGGCTCGGCAGGAACTTGAGACGGGAAAAACTATCCATGTAACCATACAGTGTTGTCATAGCTATAGTCATTTGTTTGTGTGAATTGATCGAACATAGACTTTTCAACACCGTCAAGCTTAGCTGTAAGTGTTTCCTCCACCTTTTGGCTTTGGAAGAAATGGTATTACCATACATTTGCAAAGAAGAATCATAGTGTTCCATAGATCTGTAGTATTCGTCAATCATGGTGCTAGTATTTTAGTCAAGATTTGTCCGACCATCTTTGTTGGTCGTAAGTCCACTCATCATAAGTGTGATTACAGTAGCAGCTTTGTCATACTTTTCATCAAACCTTTCCTCTAGCTTATCAAATTTTACTTTAATTTTAGCAAGCCGATCAAGCATAAACTTCTTTGATTGCTTAACTTTTTTGACCACTTCCTCCAACGAGGCATCGAACTTTGCATGTTGCTTGGCTAGCATGGCTTCAACAGCTTGCAGGATCTGATCACCTAAACTAGAGCTTGGAGCATCTGGCAGCACTGGAAGAGAAACATTCACAACAATCAAACTTAGTCCTTCTGAAGCTAGAGCAGGGGCATGCACATTAGCAGGTCCTTCCTCATCAGAGAGGTCAACTATCCCTTCGGGTACCAATGGCACCCTTCCTAGTCTCTTGTTCAGGTTGCGCATGAGTCTGGCAACCTCAGTGGACAGATATATGCAGGATGGAGTTGTCTCCCCCTCAGATACTATAGAGGAGATCATCTCGGGGATAGGAACTATCAGATTGTCCACAAACATAGGCTCTGAAACAACTAAGGCATTACTGGCAACATTCGCGATAGCAGGCTTATCACGAACCAGCATATTCTTATCAGAAGCAGTCTCTAACTCATAATCAACAGTTGTATCATGATCCACGTCATCAACAAAATCCTCATCATGATCAAAAGCGGCTAGATCATCTACATCTACAGTTTTCTCTAGAATTGCATCAGCCCTGGCCTCCTTAGGCACCAACTCTTCAACTACAAACTGAGCAATCTGAGCAACCTCTGCCATCAGATTTTCTAGCTCTGGAACTGGAGTAACTGAAACTGAGGCAGAAATCACTAAAGCTGTCAGTATGTTTGGAACCACTGACTGCCCCTCAATTACTGCACTCATGCTCTCAGGAATCTCACTGGGGTGTGGAGAAGGGGTCCTATCATCAAGAGCATGACCTTCCTCATCAACTGGGCATACTAGGGCTACCCCTCTCTAGATGATCCTCCAATCCCATCGAGAGAAGATTTTAGAGTCTATCTTCTTGAGGTGATGGATAGGAACTACTTTGGTCATGTCAAATCTATCACCATCGAGTTGATTTAGGTATACAGTGATAATCCTCCCAAAGTTGGGAGTGCGTAGGCTGTCCTTAATCTTGGCAAACAGTAGAGCACTCCAGTAAAGCTTCTTCCCCCAGACAATTGCTACTAGTATCTTGAACATCTCCGTGGAAAGATAGTCGTGCGATCCCTTCATGTAAATGAGCACCTTGCCAACAATGTCAGAGAGGAGCTTGCCCTCCTCACTCATTCCTTTTCTCTTTAAGGTCATGGTGCCTCGGGGTAAACCACAGAAGGATAATGTCCTGGTAAAGTCGGCCTCCTCTAGGTAGTCGGCCTGATCACAGATAGGTAGTCGCAAGTACCTAGACAGCCAGGAGGCATTCACCTTCACTTTGATTTTCTGAACCTTGCTTTTTATAACAGAGTCCTCGTGATGTAATTTGGCATTATTGAAAAACTACAAGACTTTCTTGTCGAGCACCTTGCAGGGGTGTTCAAGGACGAAGGAGAGTCCAGCGGTCTCCAACATAAGAATGACGTTCTTGAATTCATCAGAGTCTTGAGCAAATCCTGAGCGGACCAACTTACCTCCCCGTAGCAAGCCACTGGTGCTTCTAGGAGCCATTGTAAATTAAGGAAAACTGGAATTTTTGAAACTCTGGAGAGCAATCTGTACGGGTCTGAGGAATCTTGTGGTGTGGACGCAAGCACAGTACTGAAGAACCTCTGGAATGCTGCAAGAACTGAAGGCTTCACTGTAATGAAGAGACAACAATATCAGATAGTTTCTATCGGTAGGTGGCGGTGACACACGGTAGCCGGCGGCAACAAATTGTAGTCGGCAGCAAGCTTGAAACTATGACACTGCGGCAAGCTTTCCATGGTCGATTCGAGCAAGGGAACGAGACGAAGGCGGCATTCGACGAGATTCAGCGGCTTTGGAATTTGGCGAAAACCGTGTACATGCCCTCCTGTTTCTATTTATAAAACAATATATATATATATATCAGTATGTGATTTTTAAATGGCATTTAGAATGCGCGTACCTCAAATTTGATCGTCCAGTCTTCAGATCCAATATATACAATTTGGAATATTACTCCCAACAGACTTCTCCGAGATTGGCTATTGGGGGAGTCCGATTCGGCGAGTGTTGTACGAATATGCGACGAGTGGGTTGATATTCACTGAATTGGACTTGTAGAAATTACTTCGTTGTTGAATTGGATCCCGAGACCAATTTTTCATGCTTGAACTTCTTCATGAGTCCTTGTTCAGCATACCGGGAGTAAGGCAAGCTCCTTGTCATTTTTTCAAAACGGATGAAGTAGGTCAAGCAAGAAAAATTTGTCTCGGGATCAAATTTTGAAAAACGAGAACTTAGCCTCATCTACCGGCTTTGTAAAGATATCAGCAACCTGCTTGTCCGTCGGGACATAGCCAAGGACTACGTCCTTATTTTCCACATGTTCTCGGATGAAGTGGTAGCGCACCATAATTTGGTAGGTCCGGCGGTGGGAGACTGGATTGTTTGTGTTTGCAATAGCGCTGGAGGAGTCGCATAACATTGGAATCTCTCGGAACTTCAATTTATTATCTTCATGTTGATTCCTGATCCAAAGAATATGTGCGCAACAACAACCCGCAGAGATATACTATGATTCGGCTGTAGAAGTTGCGACACAATTCAGCTTCTTGCTGCTCCAAGAGATAAGCCGTCTTCCGAGGAATTGGCACGTCCCGGAAGTGCTTTTCCTGTCGTCCCTGCTTCCTATAAAATTAGCATCTAAAAAGCCAATTAGCTCGACATCATTACTTTTTGGGTACCATAAGCCAAGATTAGGTGTGCCCTTATGGTATCTTAAGATCCGCTTTACAAAGACTTAATGAGATTCCTTAGAGTTCGCCTGAAACCTAGCGCAGACATATGTCGAAAACATTATATCTGGTCTACTGGTTGTAAGGTAGAGCCAGAATCCAATTATGCTTTTGTACTTTGTGATGGAGACGACGGCCCACAACATGATGAAGAAGGCAACGACATGCTTACGGAAGATTTTTCTCCGTCTCCAGTCAAATACTAGCGGTGCCTTGGTGATCTTGTGGAGCGACGCTACAATCTCTGCCCTAGGCGCAAGACTGCTTAATAATATATAGTTGAATTTATTTTGCTATTTTTGAGCATTTTTATTTATTATGTTATATTTAAACATTGGAGTGTTTTATTTTTATTTTGCGCTGCATGTAGCCTAACCTTATTGTAAGCCTATATAAGGCCTTATATTGTTTATTTCTCATTAAGTTGAATGAAAGCAAATTGAAACCATAATTCCTCCTGTTGAGAACTCCCTCCTCTCTCCCTCTTAAAAAAATTCAGCCTCACCTCTCCCCTCCCTCCAAACCACCGACCCCTCTTTCTCCCTCTCAGAAATCGGGCCACCACTCCTCCTCCACACTCCAAAGGAAAATTTGGCCAGCCTCCACAAAACCGCCACCTTTTCTCTCTCCTTTCCTCCCTCATGGCTTTCCTCCACCACCAACATCAAGCCTCTACATCTCCAACCCGAGCGGCCACCACAAGCAAAACTCGACCACCACTACAAAACCAAAACCCGACCACTCTCCTCCTTGCAACACCCACCACCCCTCAAAAATCCTTGGGTAGATCTCGGCCAAGGCATGACGCGAAGAAGGCGGACGACTTTTCTCCCATCCGGAGTGAATTCTGGCGGAGCTGTTGAGGAGCGATCCAAGTTAGTGAAAATCTGAATCATACATTCCGAGTGGGTAACGAAAACTTCTACCTTCGTGTGATTTTCTCTTTCCCTATATTTTTCTTGTGGTGGTAAATTTTAGCGTTGATTCTTGATAGACTTAAAATAAACGTGGTTTTCTTCGATCAATTTTGTCATCTATCTTGATTGATTTAATTATAAAGAGGTTTGGCGAAATCATTTGCTTTTGATGGGAGAGATCTACCGTTTCCGAGTCACAAATTTTGGTAGATCTCTTTTGGCACAACCTTCGCTCGATCGGACCGGGTGGGTCCTTTTAGCCAGAAAGAATATTGGCCTATAGCCATTTATTCGTTGCTAATCGGTTTGGCTACTCATACGTTAACATCTAATAGATATAATTGCTTGCGTGTGCGCTGGGTTGAAAAATTATGTGAGTGTAGAATTCGATCGTTGAAAGGTAATAGTGCTTAGTTCGTCATCTTTTACGGTGTCTACGCGTGGGCCTTCATCAATTTGGTATCAGAGGGAGGTTCATGTCAATTTCCTAATTGGCACCCTCCCCCATCTTGCCTTGTTCATCGACACGCACTTGTCTTGGATGTCTTTTGCCAAAATTACAAAAAAAAAATTCTGGTCTGCCAATACTGCCCTAAAATTTTAATTTTCTGCAAAAAAAATTAAAAAAATTTTTAATACTCTCTTTATAATTTTCAGAAAGAAATTCAAAAAAATATATTTTTCTACCCTAGATAGTAAGCGGGAACAATTCCTCCTGTTGTCTTTTTCCTTAAGCCAGTATTACCGTATTGTTGCATGTGCACTAGATTAGGTACGAAGTATTCCCCATATTCTTGTAATATGGCGGACGAACGGGATGCGGGTCACAGTCTCACACCGCTTGAGGAACTCTGCCAGGATTTCACTGAACAAATGACGGCTATTAGGGAGACACTTGAGGAACTGAGATTAAATATCGCTGCTCCCCGTAATTAACCCGCCAACCAACGTACGGAAGGAAATAATAACCATTACATTAATAATAATAATGAACAAGTTCCGCAAGCACCATAAGATTTTGATATTACTAGGGTCGTCCGGGCCAAACCCCCATCGTACGATGGATTTGGAGAACCCCAAGTTTTCCTAAACTGGGTTATGGAAATAGTGTGCTACTTTCAGTGTTACAATCTGTCTGACGAGGACAAGGTGCGAGTGGTGAGAATGAAGTTGTTAGGTAGAGCTAACATATTTTGGTTGAATGAGGAACGACGTCTGAGAGTCGAGAATGGTGAATTACCCATTGGTTGGGCATACATGAAGGAAATTGTGACATGCCAGTACATCCCTACATATCATCGAACGCAGATATTTGATGATTTGGCTACCCTTAAACAAGGGAATAGGTCAGTTTCTGATTATATGAGTCTTCTTAAGGATATGATGGTTAGGTGTGGCGTGAAGGAGATGTCATAGATCACCCTGTCTAGGTTTCATAAGGGATTAAACCCCAACATCTAGGGAAAATTACTTCATTATGGTCACATCGACCTAAACGTCACTTTTATTGCTGCATTAGATATTGAGAAGCACAACATTCATAAAAATAAGTCTCGCTCGTTTTAGAAGGGAAAGTCCATCTTAGGACCACCTCCCACTTCCAACTATAAAGATAAGGGGAGGTTCCAGTCCACTAACTCAAACTCCATAGTTGTGACTGCCAAGAATAGTAGAAACCCAATAGATGAGAGAGTCTATATACGAAGGGTTAGCAAAACGAATGCTACTTGTTTCGCTTGCGAGATTCAGTGTCAATATGATAGTGAGTGTCCTACTAAGCCCAAGCCCAAAGCCCTCTTAGATTACACTTGTGAGTCTGACAACCTCATATATGAGGCAGGAGAAGATAACGAGTCAAAGTACCGAGCGATTTAGAGGATGACTCCCATATGATGGTCATGCGGTGTATTTTGGCTACTCCACCAGCATTAGATGACTGGAATAGGACGAACATCTTTTAGTTAAATTTTAAGAGTGGAGAGAAGTGGGGTAAGTTGATCATAGACAGTGGTAGCTGAATGAATGTAATTTCTAAAAATACGGTGGCCCGAATGTCATTAGATACTGAGCCACACTCTAACCCTTATAAGGTGGCATGAGTAAATAAAACATCCCTACTAGTGTCTAAGCGTTGTTTGGTACCCCTTACCATCAAGGCTTATTCTAAAAAGGTGTGGTGTGATGTCATCCCCATGGATGCTTGTCATGTTTTTCTTGGACGCCCATGGATTTATTACCATGATGTTACTCATCTAGGGCAAGGAAATACTTATGAGTTCAAATTTAATGGCAAGACCATTATTTTTAAACCCACTCCGCCTTAAGATCCATCGGTCTCTTCCAAAGACACTATTGTGCCTATAGAAAAGAAAACCTTAAGCTTGATAGGTAAGAAGGAGTTTGTGCATGAGTCCTTTATTGATGGTATCATGTACGCGTTAGTATGTTTACAAGTAAAGGAAGATAACTCCTCTTTTGAAAATTTCCCTCGAGCATTGAAGGCCCTTTAATAAGAATTTAAGGATGTCTACCCGGATGATTTACAGCCCGAGTTACCCCCCATGCAGGAAATTCAACACGAGATTGATTTTGTCCTGGGTTCCTCATAGCCAAATCTTCCTCATTAGCGACTAAACACCACCGCACACTTAGAGTTGCAAAAGTTAATTTTGGATTTACTAAGTAAGGGGTTCATTCGTCATAGTAAGAGTCCTTTTGTTGCACCTGCATTATTGGTCCTTAAGAAAGATGGTTCTTGGAGGATGTGTGTAGATTATAGGGCCGTTAATAAAATAACTGTTAAATATAGGTTTCCCATCCCTCAATTGGACGACTTATTGGACATGTTTGCAGGGGCCACGATTTTTTCCAAGTTATATCTTAAGAGTGGCTACCATCAAATCATGATTAGGGAGGGAGACGTGTGGAAAACGTCATTTAAGTCAAAGGATGGACTCTATGAGTGGTTGGTGCTTGGGGAAGGGCTCACTAATGGCCCGAGTACATTTTCGAGGTTGATGACCTTAGTGTTCAAGACTTATTTAGGAAAATTTGTAGTTATTATTTTGATGATATCCAAGTCTTTACTGCCTCACAGAACGATCTTGAGTCGCACTTAAAGACTTTACTTACCACATTGCGTGCGGAAAAATTATTTGTTAATCTTAAGTAATGTACGTTTAATGTTCCAACCGTGGAGTTCCTAGGTTTTATAGTAAGTTCGGAGGGGATCCATGTTGACCCTAAGAAGGTTCAAGCCATCAACGATTGGCTGGAACCAACCAACATACGGGATGTTCAGAGTTTTCACGGATTAGCTACTTTTTATCGCCAGTTTATAAAGGATTTTAGTAGTATCATGCCACCAATCACGGAGTGCATGAAGAAGGGAGATTTTTCGTGGACTAAATCGGCCACCAAAGCGTTTGAAATAATTAAATCCCGAATGTCAGAAGCTCCTCTTTTACGATTACTAGATTTTAATAAAGTTTTTGAATTGTCCTGTGACGCAACTGGAGTCGGTATTTGTGGTGTCTTGAGACAAGAGGGACATCCTATTGGATACTTAGTGAGAAACTCTCAGGACCAAAATTAAATTATTCTAATTATGACAGAGAGTTCTATGCAGTTATTTGGTGTTTACATCATTGGCAACATTATTTTATCTCTAAGGAATTTGTTATTCTATCTGACCACGCGGCATTGAGGTTTATTAATTCCAAAAATAAAGTTAGCCCGAGGCATGCTAAGCGAGTCTCCTATCTTCAGGAGTTTACCTTCATAATTAAACATCTAAAGGGAACTTTAAATCGTGTGGCGGATGCTCTTAGTCGTGTCTCCTTATTATTGTCTACGCTAGAGGTCAAAGTGATTGGTTTCGATAGGATAAGGGATGAGTATGTTAATTGCCCGGATTTCAAGGACATCTATTATTCCACTCAGAACAACTCTCCCACTACTATTTCAGCATATTATATTCGGGACGGTTATTTATTTAAACATTCAAATCTTTGTATTCCTCGTTCTTCCCTTCGGCATTTTATTGTATGGGAGTTACATAGTGGTGGTCTAGGTGGACATTTCGGGCGGGATAAGACCATTACATTAGTAGAAGACAAGTTCCACTGGCCAGGCCTTAAATCTATAGTTAATAAAATTGTGGGAAGTTGTCGCACGTGTCAATTAGCAAAGGGTAGTAGAATGAATGCGGGACTTTATACCCCTCTTCTGATTCTTTCCATTCCTTGGGAAGACGTTAGCATGGATTTTATTCTAGTCCTCCCGGTCACGATTAGACGTTATGATTCCATTCTTGTGATAGTAGATCGATTTTCTAAAATGTCCTATTTTATTGCATGTAATAAGACCAATGATGTGTCACATGTAGCAAAATTATACTTTAAAGAAGTTGTTGGGTATAGCGGCATTCCAAAAACTATAGTGACCGATCAGGATGTAAAATTCAATAGTTATTTTTGGAAGACCCTGTGGAGGATTATGGGCAACAAACTATTATTTTCTTCGGCCCACCATCCACAAACGGATGGGCAAACAGAAGCGGTAAACAGAAGTTTGGGTAGTTTGCTACGTTGTCTTGTGGGTGACCACTATGGTACGTGGGACCTAATCCTTCCCCATGCTCAGTTTGCGTACAATAACTGAAAAAATAGGTCCACAGGTTTATCACCGAATGAGATTGTGCACGGATATAAAGCACCTGTGCCACTTAACTTGATTATGTTACCGCCATCTTATAATTCAAGTCAATTTGCACAGGATTTTGCCTCTCATATTCATAATTTGCATAAACACATAAATGAAGCGCAAATTGCACAATATGCATCTTATCAAGTTCATGCTAACGTACATAAAAGAGGGTCTCACTTTAAGGTTGGCGATTTATTCATGGTGCGTCTCATCCCTGAACGGATGCCTTCGGGCACTATAAAAAAGTTATCGAATCGGCGAGCTGGACCTTTTGGGATTTTAAAGAAATTAGGAGACAACAAATATCTTTTGGAGTTACCCACTGATTGGGGTATTTACCCTATTTTTAATGTTTTTGATTTAACGTCATATGTTTCTCCACCTCTTGAATTATCTGATTGTCTGTTTAGCTCCACAACATTTTCTAATGGGTTTGGGGGGTGAGCTTGTGTCTGGTTCACTCTCTCCATCAGTCTCGAATTGAGGTACATTGGTTGTTGATGAAGAAACTTTTCCTCCATTATTGCCTAATGCTTTTCCCAGGTTTCCCAGGACCAACTTTTTGCTAGATAGGATTATCAAGGATGAAGTGCTTTCCTCTCCATGTGGTGACATTTGCCTTTACTTGATTCGATGGTGTGATTGTCCAGCCTCTGATGACTCTTGGCTTCTTGAATCGAAGGTGGTTCTTTTGGATGATGCTCTTCTGCGTCGGTACATTCAGGACAACTCATTGGGATGAGTACTTTCGAGCGGTGGAGGATTGATGGAGACGACGGCACCCAACATGATGAAGAATGCGACGACATGATTACGGAAGATTTTTCTCCGTCTCCAATCAAAGACTTGCGGAGTCATGGTGATCTTGTGGAGCGAAGCTACAATCTCCGCCCTCAGCGCAAGATGTCTTAATAATATTTTTTTGAATTTATTTTGCTATTTTTTAGCATTTTTATTTTATTATGTTATATTTAAACATTAGAATGTTTTATTCTTATTTTGGGCTGCATGTAGCATTGTTGTAAGCCTATATAAGGCCTTGTATTGTTTATTTCTCATTAAGTTGAATGAAAGAAAATTGAAACCCTAATTCCACCTCTTGAGAATTCCCTCCTCTCTCCCTCTTAAACAAATTCGGCCTCACCTCTCCCCTCTCTCCTAACCGCCGACCCCCTCCTTCTCCCTCAAAAAAATCTGTCCACAACTCCTCCTCCTCACTCCAAGGAATATTCGGCCAGCCTCCACAAAACTGCCACATTTTCTCTCTCCTTTCCTCCCTCACGGTTTTCCTTCACCACCACCCTCAATCCTCTACATCTCCAACCCGAGTGGCAAGCACAAGCCAAACCCGACCACCTCCACAAAACCCAAACCGGACCACCCTCCTCCTCGCAACACCCACAACCCCTCAAAAATAGTTGGGTGGATCTCGTCCAAGGCATGACGCGAAGAAGGCGAACGCGTTTTCTCCCATCCGGCATGAATTCCGGCGGAGCCATTGACGAGTGATCCAAGTTAGTGAAAATCGGAATCATCCATTCTGATTGGGTAACGAAAACATCTACCTTCATGTGATTTTTTTCCCTATATTTTTCTTGTGGTGGTAAACTATAGCGTTGATTCTTGATAGCCTTAAAATAATCGTGGCTTGCTTCGATCGATTTTGACGTCTATCTTGATTGATTTAATTTTCGAGAGGTTTGGCGAAACTCGTTTGCTTTTATTGGGAGAGATCTACCATTTCCGAGTCACAAATTTTTGCAGATCTCTTTTGGTACAACCTTCGCTCGATCAGACCGCGTGGATCCTTTTGTCCGGAAAGAATATTGACCTATAGCAATTTATTTTATCCTAATTGGTTTGGATACCCGTACGTTAGAATCTAATTGATATAATTGCTTGCGTGTGCGCTGCATTGAAAAATTGTGCGAGTGTAGAATTCGATCGTTGAGAAGCAATCGTGCTTAGTTCGTCGTCTTTTACGATGCCTATGTGTGGGCCTGCATCACATTGTTTCATCAAAAGGTTTACCTTTCTCGTCCTTGTCCAGATATTTTATTGAACACATTTGAGTCCTCATAGAGGTTGCGTTCTACATTCCAAATTCCTTAAGAAGCTCCTTGGGGAACTTCGTCTGAGAAATGAAAAATCCATCTTCAGATTGCTTCACCTAAAGTTATAAGAAATACTTCAGCTCTCCCATACTACTCATTTCAAACTTCCCTTTGCATAAGTTTGGAAAACTTCTTGCAATGGTTGTCTTCCGTAGAACCAAATATGATGTCGTCGACATAGGTTGCACTAGCAGAATCTTGCATTTTTCTTCCCTAAGATATAATGTCTTGTCTATCTTTTCTCTTGTGAACTTGTTCTCAAGAAAAAACCTAGACAACGTCTCATACCAAGCTCGGGGAGCTTGATTTAAGCATTATAATGATTTATTTAGAAAGAAAACATGATCAGGGAATTTAGAGTTTTCAAAACCAAGAGGTTGCGCTATGTATACTTCCTCTTTCAGATCCCCATTGAGGAATGCTGACTTCACGTCCATTTAATAGTTGGTGAAGCCTTTGAGGGCAGCATATGCAAGAAACTAACTGATCGCTTGGAGTCTTGCCACTGGAGGAAAGGTGTAACGCCCCGAAACTCAAAAAGCGACGGGTGGAGTTTTGAGCCAAGTTTGGAATTTGGCAGGGGTCACACGGCCTGGGACACGGGCGTGTCATAGGTCGTGTCCTTCGCGGGTTGAAGGAGGGTTGTGGCGTGTTTGACACAGTCTGTTGTGTCGACACAGGGCATGTTGTGTCGACACAGGGCCTCCTGTGTCGACACAGGGCCTGCTGTGTCGACACAAGGCCTGCTGTGTCGACATAGGTCCTGCTTTGTCGACACAGAGTGTCGACACAGAGTGTCGACACTGGTTGTGCTGTGTCGACACGGAGTGTCGACACAAGGTGTGCTGTGTCGACACAGAGTGTCGATACAGGGGTCTTGGCAGGGTCTCGGCTAAATGTCCCGGCACAGTTTGAGTTTGTCGCAGACGTGTCTTGCTCCGGTTTATGAACCGTGCGGTGTTCAGCCCAGTTTTTCCATGTCAGACGTGGATCGTAGCCGTACATTTCTTTATGTTGGGATCCGACGGCTGGAGGTTATTCCTATTGGGATATACCCGAGTGTATGGATTTAAAACCCTCATCTTCTGTTCGCTGCTTCTTTGTCTAAGTTCTAGAGAGAGGGGAGAGCAACGAGGAAGAAGAAGTCTAGATCCGGTCACCGGCGGAGCTTCGGAGCTCCAAATCGCGAACAGACTTCGGATCTACGGAGGCAAGGAGAGGGCGGTGCTTTTCATCCGCATACTTCTCCATAGCGCCAAGGAAGAATGCTAGGGTAACGATTCTCTACTTGAGCATGTGAAGCTCTACTTCTTTTGCATAGGGAAGCTCGCTCTCCCGAGTTTGCGTTGAGTTTGAGGCGTTCCTACAGGTAGACAAGAATAGTCCTTGTTGTGTACATGTAGAGTCCGTAATCAAGAACGGATATAGGCATGATGTGTGAGGCCTACCCGGACAAGTTGTCTGGATCAGGGATGTTGCATTGCATAAATGGCCGGAGAAGACTCCGTGCGAATGTTTGTTTTTTGGGTTTTATACGTGGTAGATTGTAACCGGGAGCCTTGGGGATTAACCCCAAGGTGCACCCGGAATACTGGGCAGATGCGTGATTCTGCCAACTTGGTGGCCTAGGAACCAACTTGAACATAACCGGGTTATGTGAACTGTGTAACGGAAACGGGACTCGGGAGAAGTTTGACCCGCGCATATGGATTAAATTGTCGTTGTGATGTGAGCATGAGTTAGACGGAACCGTACCCGCTCTATGTCGTTCTGTGTGAGCCGTTGGCATAGATGAGGGTCTTCGGCGGTCTATGGCTTCAATTGACGTGACCCATGCCGGTAAGACAAAATTCTCATAGTTTGGCCATCAAAGTGGCTGTGGTGAGACCGAGGTGTCTATGGCTTAAATTGATGTGACATTGACCGGTTCACCAAGAATGTGCCCTGAGTGCACGGGGCGTGTGGCCATGCATGCCAATGCCTGTGATGTAATGTATATATATATATATACTGATTGGTTATGTTAATAAAGTGCAGGGAAGGAGCATCGCCACCCCAAATTGGGTGCGGGATCGTTATAATTTGGTCAGCATTGCTGACCATTACTTTGGTTTGCCACCATTGCGGTGGATTGTGCTTGCAGGTGTTGCGGAGCCGAGCGGTAAATAGCGGGCTAAAGCCCAAGTTGCTGAGTCGGCCCTCGAAGGCCTAATTTTGATTGTTTCTTTTATTCATGTATGGCCGGCCTGTGTGCCAAGGTTTGAAAAACGTGTAATTTGAGGAAAACAATTGTAAGGCCATAAGGCCAGGACTTGTGTATTTGTACTTCATTCCTGTTGGCTTTGTAGTGGACATTCATGCTAGTGTTGAGTTCTTTATTAATGCAACAATTTTAATTGCTTCCGCTAGAATGCTTTGTGTAGGACGTTGATATTAGTTGGATGGTTTTCATTGAGTAACCACCCGGTCAATCTGTGGTATATGGTGTCGGGCCCCACCGGACCTACTGCTATATGCTATGTGATGGATAGGGGTGTTACAAAAGGTCTGGACGAAATCGATCCCCTCTTCTTGCAGGTATCCTTTAGCTACAAGTCTAGCTTTGTTCTTAATAATTACTTTGTTTTCGTCCAGCGTATTTCTGAATATCCACTTGGTGTCGATCAAGTTCTGTCCCTTTGGTCTAGGCACCAACTCCCCGACTTTGCATCATTCAAACTGGCTGAGCTCCTCTTGTAATTCCATTATCAAAGAGGCATCTTTGTTCACTTCATCGAACTTCTTCGGTTAACCCTAAGACAAAAAGCTTAGATGCAAAACTTCATTAGATGAACCTCTTCTGGTTATCACACCGTAGCCTGCCTCTCCGATGATTTTATCAGTTGGGTGATCTCTTATGTGTCAGAACCATAGATTCCTTGCCCTCCCTCCATCATGCTCTGCAGCATCTTGTGTAGCCTCTATGGGTTGATGCAATTCTTCTTCTAGCGGTTCTTCATCCACAAGGCCTGCATTGACGATCTTTACTGTGCTTGAAATGTCTTCTTTGACTGGTTCATCCAAGCTAAGCTCTTTGAACATGGTACCTGCATCTGCACCAATAACACTAGACGAGCTGCTTTGAAGTATGTTAGTCTCATAAAATACAACATTTATAGACTCTTATACCACCAGAGTTTTCTAATTAAAAATCTTATATGCCTTACTATGGCTACTATATCCTACGAAAATCCCTTCAAAACATTTTTTACTAAACTTTATGCGGTAATACTTCCCATTATTAAGTACGAAGAATTTACTTCCAAAGAATCTAAAGTAGGACACAATTGGTTTTCAACCCTTCAATAGCTCACAGGGGGTCTTACGATAGTTTTGTTAATGAGTGCTCTATTTTACATGTGACAAGCCGTGTTGACTGCTTCATCCCAGAAATACTCTGGTAGTGTGGCATCGTTCAACATAGTTGTACGTGCTTCAATTAGGGTTCTCTTCCTTCTCTGAACAACTGCATTTTGTTATGGAGTGCGCGGGGATAAAAACTTATGAAAGATACCTTGCCTTTCACAGAATTTTGTCATGGCACCATACTCAAACAATTTTTCGTGGTCACTTCTGATTTTGACCACTGAGCAGTCCAATTCATTCTGAATTTGCCGGACAAAATTATTAAAGGAATCGAAGGTGTCTGACTTGTGTTTTAGAAAGAACAACCAAGTGAAACACTAGTATTCATCAACAATCACTAACGTATAGATCTTACCTCCTAGGCTGTGAATAGGCATAGGACCAAATAAGTCCATATGAAGCATGTATAAGCTTCGTGAAGAATCATTTTCAACAATACCCTTGAAGATAGCCCGTGTCTACTTAGCCATTTGACAAGAGTGAAAGAGCAACTAGATCTGATATACTCTAGAGGGGGGTGAATAGAGTATATGGTGGTTTAAAAGTTTTTACAACAATTGTTGTAATATGTGTGTGCAGGGAAGCAAAAATAAATCTAATCACAGTACTAAGTTAACCAAAAACTAAACACAGAAAAATCAAGGACAGAAACAAAAATGAATGCAAGCAAAACCAGAAGACACAAGGAAATATAGTGGTTCCCCAAACTTGGGTACATCCACTCTTCTACCACCCTAGGTAGGAATCCACTGCAGGATGAGTTGATCAGGTGTCCTGGGCACCAATGAGCTTTTGATAAGGTGCTCAAAAACCAAAGCAGATTTTTTGATCAGGTGTATTGCCACCAATGAGCTTTTGACAAGGTGCTCAAAAACCAAGTTCAAACTTTTGAAGGGAGTTTGAGAAACCCTTTACAGAGAGGGGGTGAGAGAGTGATGGAAGTCTTCTCTTTCTCAAACAACTGAGAAAACTATGTGGATTGATGTCAAAGCTCCCCCTGAATCCTTGAGATCTTCAGGAAGAAAAGCTTTGCTAAGGGTGATAGGCCTTCAAAGGTTGAACTCCAGCAATAGATGATTTCAACAATAGCAGAAATGTTTAGTGTCTGGAGTCTGAAATATGTTGTCCTTGAACACTTTGAAAACTACAGAGATCTGAAGATTTGATAAAGCTTGATCTCCTTGGATGAGTGTTCTTCAGAATTCTTTGTGACAGAAGATTTTTGAATGTGTCTCTGTAATCTGTATTGTGTGTGCTCTTCTTGTTCTCTTAGAGATTCAAAAAACATTCTATCTTTTATTCTCTGGTCCAGAATAGAATATCATTCTCTGTCAAGTATAGTCGTTGGCCTGCATTAATTGCATCCTTAATTGCATAATCTCTTCTGGAGGAAAGTCCACAGAATTATTCCTTGAAAAATCCCTTGAAACTTGGTCCAGAAATAAATGAAAACGGCTAGCAAATCTCTGAATTAATTGCAGAATAACTCCTAACTGATTTGAATTTGAATTAAGAAATATCCTGGAAGTTATCTGAAATCGTCGAACTAAGCTCTGCTATCGTCGAGCTGAGCTCAGCGATCTGGAAATATACAGCAGCAAAATATCGTCGATCTGAGCTCAAAGATCATCGAACTGAGCTCAGAGATTAAGATCCAAAGCATAGTCAAAATCGTCGACCTGAGCTCACCGATCGTCGAATGGAGTTCGACGACATAATGAAGTTGAGCTCAGCGATCGTCGAATGGAGTTCGACGATCTTGTCGAAGTTGAGCTAGACGATCGTCGATCGGAGTTCGACGAATCGTCGAGCTGAGCTCGACGATTAGACTAAGTCTCCAGACAGAAAATCTTGGTCTTCAGGGCAGCTTCCAAACCTAGATTTCTAACCCTTAGACTCAATTCTAATTGACCTATTAAGCTATACAGGAGGTCAAGCAAAGGTTCCTAGAGACATAGTGATCCTGACCCAAATTAGTAATAGGGTGTTCCAACAATCTCCCCCTATTTGGGTTAGGATTACTATTTACAGACTTTGGAAAAACTTAATCAACATACAATCAGTAAAACATAAAAACAACAGCTAGACATGGCAGAAAAAATCACAGAGATATATATGGCATCCAGATAATCAGAAATTCCAGAAATTGTCACCTTACAATATCATTTCTTCTCTTTGCCCTTAACCATTTTAATTTCTCTGTTTGGATTGAGGGCTTCTTTGTTGGATCTGGTGTCATCTGCTGCACCCAAATAAGTTTGCTTTTTAGGCCTTAGGACCACTGCTTCAGGATGTAATTCCATGTATCTGTCAGCGTCAAAGAATTTACTGGAAGCATATCTCTCTAATTCTTTTTGTCTTTGCTCAGACATTGTTGAAATGTTGGAAGAATCTAATCCTTGTTCTCTGGCCTTTTTAATTTGGTCCAGTGCAGCTAATTCCTTTAACCTTGCAGTCCAAGCAGCTGGATTATTTTCAGGGTCCTCAAAAGGTACAGGTGGCTCATACTTGTTGGAAGGATTGTCTTGAGGAGGCCTGTCAGACACAGTCTCTTTTAGCTTGTAGGGGAAAGGACCAGAAGTTGTATCAGAAGAACTATGTCCTCCCCTAGAATATGGGTGCTGCCTGGAGTACCCTTTGGAATAAACTTGAATATCTCTTTGAGTACCTCTATATCCTCGTCTCCTAGAATGTGAACCCCTGGATTGGCTTTCCCTTTGGTAAGATCTGGCATGAGGTTGATAGGGAGCCTGACTTCTGGCTGGGGGTTGACTTGCAGAGCTTCCACCTGCACCTGCATCAGGAGGAGGTGGTGGAGGAGGATGAGAGTGCTGGAATGGGGATGAACCCTTCTCATATTTTCTCTTTTTCTTCATTGCTTTCAGCTGATTTTTAGAATATTGCATCCAGTGTTCAGTGATTGGGCAGTTATGCAGAATGTAATATGGGATATCATTGTTATCTTTAACTTTAGCAGGAGGAACCCTTTTCATTGCTTTGCTCCTTGCCTTCCTTATCCTGGTAATGGTAGCAGATGAGTCATCAGAGTCTGTTTTAAATTCATCAGATTCAGAACTCTGGTCCTCATAGAGAGCATCTATTTTCTTCATTAAATCCTTCTTAAGCTGAACAGAGGCAGATGAGGCAGAAGCTGAAACAGCAGTAGCAGTGGGTGTTGAGATGGTAACAGCAGGGACAGCAGCAGATGGAGAAGGTGCAACAACAGCAGCAACTTCACTAACAACAGCAGATTCACTAACAGCCACAGAAGCATCATCAAAGTCTGCAGAAGGCTCAAATTCAGTGGCCTCTGTCATAAGAAAGTCCTTGGAAGATGGTTCAGCAGAAACAGCAGAAACTTCAGCATCAGCAGTAACAACATTCTCAGGAGCAGCAGTATCAACAATCCTTTCTTCAGGAGAAGCAGCAGCAGCAATGACTGAATTTACAAAAGAGGAGATCATGCTAGGGTCACAGCAAGAAAGAGGCACAAGTTCCTTGGATAAGTCTTCTGGAGGCTGGACAGCATGAACCTCTGGTAGACAGCTAAAGTAGGCAGAATAAAAAGCAGATAGCAAAGACCTGAGGTCTATTGCAAGAACTACAGTAGGAGGCATAGCAGCAGCAATAAGAGAAGCAGAACTAACAGCAACAGCAAACGGAGGGCTTGCAGAAACAGCAGCAGCAGCATCATGAAGATTCTCTTCATATGGCATCTCCCCCTGCCTAGATGCAGATACATCTGGATCAAGGCACACTGCTGTAGGTGCTGCCTGAGGGAAGAGGTAAGAGAGCCTGGAAGAAAGGGCTGCCACTGACAGGTGGAGTGGAGCCAAAGAGGTCTCCAACAGCAGAGTTAGCCTGGGGGCAAGTAACTCATACAGCCTGTCAGCTAGGGCTAAGAGGTCTACTTGCTCAAGGGCTGGAGCAGAGGTAGAAGGTATGGAAGCAGCTGAGGTTTCTGGAAGTGGAGAGCTGGAGAATGGTGGAAGGGATGGCTCAGGTGTTGGTAGGGTGGATATGGAGGATAGGGGAATGGATATGGATGGGGTGAATGTTGGTTGGTCTATGATGTGGTGTAGGAGATCTTGGAATGAAGTGGAGGAGGTGGGTAATTCAGGAGGAGATGATGGGGAATCATCCATAAAGGAATCATCCAGTAGGGTGAAGGATGGAATAGAGGGGGAAGAGGTCACAGCAGGTGGAGGGTAGGAGAACAGTGGGTGGAATTGTTCTTCTGGTGTAGAAAGAACAGGGGCTGGAGATGGTGTGGATGTTGGAGATGGGCTGGAGATGGTGATGGTGGATGGAGCTGGAATGGTGGATGGTAGGGGTAGGGATGGAATTGGAGGAGGAGGAGAGGCAGCAACAGCAGCAAGGTCATCTACAGGGGCAGAGACCTGTGGAGGATTGACTCTTGGAGTCCTTGTGCCTGAAGGAGCACTGGAGGAGGGCCTGCTAGGCTTGCTTATTTTCCTGTCCCACTTTCCAAAGAGGGCACAAGTCAGTCTCTTGGAGGCATTGATATGAACACCAGAGGAGACTAGCAAGGCAGGACACCTATGCTGTAGAAATACTCCAATAATTCTTCCAAAATTAACAAAACTTTTGTTTATTTTCTTTTTGATGAGGTCAAAGAAGACCTCTCCCCAGTTCAGATTTTTCTTGTCCACAAGAGCTCCCATGAGACAGAGCTGATGTCTGGATATTGTATCATTGGCAGAGTGCTTTGCCAGTAGCACTTTCCCAACCACATCTGCTAGGAACCTATATTCAACAGACAGATTCCTCTTGAAGAGCTTGCTAGGGTTTCCCTCTGGATGACCCATTCTGGCAAGCAGGTCAGAAAACTCATCTCCAGATAAATCAACATAGACTTCTCCATTTCTCAATCCAAAAACTTCTGTTAAAATTGTGGGGGTCAAGGGTACCTGAGTTCCAGCTATTGACCCAACTATGGTGCTGTTATCTTGATTATGGGCAGTATAAACCCACTCCTTGATCTCATCTGAAGCCAGCTTGATCCTGGTGGTCATTATAGCAGTCAGATTCTGATCCTTGAGCAGACCCAGTATATCCTGAAAAATCTGATCAGTCGTGCTGAAGGATTCTATATCAATGTCGAAACCGGCATCAAACTTCATTGCAGCAAGAACAGCAACTGACACAGCCATTGTACCTGCAAAAACTCAACAAACAAAACGACCAAGAGTAGAACTGTTTGGAGGGAAAGAAGATTCTTGCAGAGAAATCGAAAGCGCAAATGAGAACGACGGCGAAAAATGAGTTTTATATTAGGGTTCGACGCAGAATTGGAAAGATCGTTGAACTCAGTTCGACGATCGAGGCTCCTAAAGGAATCTGAAGAGTCTTCAACATCGTCGATCTCCGTTCGACGATATTGGAAAGCGTCGAGCTCCGTTCGACGATCGTTCAGAGAACAAAATTGTCGAGCGCCATTCGACGATCGTTGACCGGAAGAGATAGTTCACACTATCTGAGAGGCGCTGAACTCAGTTCGATGATTTTTGGAAATCGTCGATCTCCGTTCGACGATCTTGGGGCAAATCGTCGAGCGCAGTTCAGAGATCAGAAAAATTCTAAACACTAAGAAAAATCAGAATGTTTGCCTAGTCTTGGTCAATTTTTAAACTTTCAAAATCTTGGATATTATTTAAGACTTCCTCCATCTAACATTCCTAACTGATTTAGGAAGAAGGTGTGTTTCTTTTCATCCAAGGGCTTGGTGAAAATATCTCCCCTTTGTAAATCAGTTGGGATATAATGTAATTCAATTTTATTCTTTTCAACATTATCCCTTAAGAAATGATGCCTAATCTCTATGTGTTTTGTCCTACTATGGAGGACTGGATTTTGAGCTATGGAAATAGCACTAGTGTTATCACAAAAGATTTTAGACTTCTCTAAGTTGTAACCATAGTCTAGGAGTTGGTTTTGAATCCACAAGATTTGTGAACAACAACTGCCTGCAGCCATATATTCAGCTTCAGCATTTGAAGTTGACACAGATGTTTGTTTCTTACAAAACCAAGAGACAAGTCTGTCACCAAGGAACTGACAAGTTCCACTGGTGCTTTTCCTGTCAATTCTGCATCCAGCATAATCAGCATCAGAGAATCCAGTTAACTCAAATGCTGAATCTTTTGGATACCAGAGACCTAGATTTGGACAACTTTTAACATACCTGAGAATCCTATTTACTAAAGTTAGGTGTGACTCTCTAGGGCTTACTTGGAACCTAGCACATATACATGTAGCAAACATTATATCTGGTCTACTAGCTGTAAGATACAGTAAAGAGCCAATCATTGCTCTAAATGTTGTCTGATCAACAGGTTTCCCATGTTCATCAGCATCCAATACAACATTGGTAGGCATGGGTGTTTTCATACAAGATGCCTCAGACATACCAAATTTCTTAACCAATTCATTTGCATATTTGGTTTGAGAAATAAAGATGCCTTCAGCATGTTGCTTGACTTGCAATCCTAAGAAGAAGGATAGCTCACCCATGCTACTCATCTCAAATTTAGAATGCATCAGGTTAGAAAACCTTCAGCACAATTTTGAGTCAGTAGAACCAAAAATGATATCATCTACATAAATTTGTACTAGTAGGGTATGAGACTTATGGGTTCTAATGAACAGAGTTTGATCTACTCTACCCCTTATAAAACCATTTTCCAAGAGAAAGCATGCTAGGGTCTCATACCATGCTCTGGGAGCTTGCTTGAGACCATATAATGATTTATTCAGTCTAAAAACATAATCAGGATAAGTTGGAGAGATAAAACCTGGAGGTTGTCTGACATTAACTTCCTCTTTAATGTCTCCATTAAAGAAAGCACTTTTGATATCCATCTGATATACTTTGAAGCCTTTGTGAGCTGCATACGCTAGAAATATCCTGATGGCTTCTAATCTTGCAACAGGTGCAAAAGTCTGGTCGTAGTCGATTCCTTCTTCTTGAGAGTATCCCTGAGCAACTAGCCTTGCCTTGTTCCTTATAATTACTCCTTGATCATTCAGTTTGTTTCTGAATACCCATTTTGTTCCAACAATGGAATGATCCTTAGGCTTTGGCACTAGTTCCCATACTTTGTTCCTCTTGCATAGCAATGATCCAGTGTGGATCTTGCTCTGCATCTTGAATGGACTGAGGTTCAATTTGAGATAGGAAGCAGGTGTGCAATAGGTTTTGGTTGACCTGATTTCTGGTTTGCACACCAGCTGAGATTTCTCCAATTATTTGGGAAATTGGATGGTCTCTTGATGTTACTAAATCAACAGGGGGTGTTGATTGTTCACCAGCCTGTGTTGTTGTTTCCTCTTGTGGTACTACAACTGGCTCTTCAAGTTGTGCTTCAATATGTTGAGCATTCCCTTCATCTTCACTGCTTTCATCCTCTTGAGTAACCCGTAACCTGTTCAAGTCTTCAACTAGAGAATGTTCCTGCAAAGGTTCTATGGTAGAAGAAATCTTCTCCTTGAAAGACATGTTAGATTCATCAAAAGAAATGTGAACAGATTCCTCAATTTTCAAAGATGATTTATTATAGACCCTATAGGCCTTGCTGATCATGGAGTATCCCAGAAACACTCCTTCATCAGCTTTGGCTTGAAATTTTGCTAAATATTTCTTGTCATTATTGTGAATGTAGCAAATACAACCAAAGACTCTAAAATAGTCAACTTTAGGTTTCTTCCCTTTGAGTAATTCATAGGGAGTCTTTCCCTTTAGTTTATGTATCAGACTTCTGTTCAGCACATAGTTGGAGGTGTTCACTGCCTCTGCCCAGAAGGATAGAGGTAGATGAGCACCTGACAACAATGTAGTGGCAGATTCAATAAGGGTTCTATTTTTCCTTTCAGCCACCCCATTTTGTTGAGGAGTTCTAGGGGCTGAGAAAGTATGCCTGATCCCTTCACTCTGACAGAACTCTTGCATAAGAAGAGAATCAAACTCTGTCCCATGATCACTTTTGATCAGGGCAATGTGAGTATTGAACTCAATCTGTATACATTTGAGAAACTTTGTCAGACACTTAAAGTTATCAGACTTCTTCCTTAGAAAGAACACTGTTGGAACACCCTATTACTAATTTGGGTCAGGATCACTATGTCTCTAGGAATCTGTGTTTTGACCTTCTGTATAGCTTAATAGGTCAATTAGAATTGAGTCTAAGGGTTAGAAGGCTAGGATTGGAAGCTGCCCTGAAGACCCAAGTTTTTCTGGAGACTAAGTCCAAATCGTCGAGCTCAGCACGACGTTTCGTCGAACTCCGGTCGACGATCGTCTAGCTCAACTATTAACAGATCGTCGAGCTCCATTCGACGATCGCTGAGCTCAAACCTCATAATATCGTCGAGCTCTGGTCGACGATTGCTGAGCTCAACTTCTCAATATCGTCGAGCTCTGGTCGACGATCGCTGAGCTCAGGTCGACGATTTTGACTCTGCACTGGATCCTTATCTCTGAGCTCAGTTCGACAATCCTTGAGCTCAAATCGACGATTTCTTTGCTGCTTGCATTTTCCAGTTCGCTGAGCTCAGCTCGACGATAGCAGAGCTCAGTTCGACGATTTCAGTTATCCTTCAGAATTCAAATTCAAATCAGATAGAAGTTATTCTGCATTTAATTCAGAAGTACTGCCAGCCGTTTTCATTTACTTCTGGAGCAAGTTTCAAGGAATTTTTCAAGGAACAATTCAGTGGACTTTCCTTCATAACAGATTATGCAATTAAGGCTGTAATCAATGCAGACCAACGGCTATCTTTGACAGAGTAATATTCTATTCAGACTTAGAGAATAAAAGATAGAATGTTTTTGAATAAAGACAGAGAATAGACAAGAACAGAAGGAGATTGACAAGAATAGGACACCTCTCAATATACAGAGACTCTGAAAAATATTCTGTCAAGCAAGAATTCAGAAGAACACTCATCAAGAAGAGATCAAGCTTTCAAACATTCTTCAGATCTCTTCAGCTTTCAAAGTGTTCAAGGCCAACATCATTTCAAGACTCCAGACACTCAACATTTCAGCTTGCTGAAATCATCTTTTGCTGGAGATCTATCTTTGAAGGCCTATCACCCTCAGCAAAGCTCTTCTTCCTGAAGATCAAGGACTCAGGGGGAGCTTTGAAATCAATCCACTTAGTCTTCTCAGTTGTTTGAGAAAAGAGAAGACTACCATCACTCTCTCACCCCCACTCTGTAAAGGGTTTTTCAAACTCCCTTCAAAAGTTTGAATCTGGTTTTTGAGCACCTTGTCAAAAGCTCATTGGTGGCAAGACACCTGATCAAAAAATCTGTTTTGGTTTTTGAGCACCTTATCAAAAGCTCATTGGTGCCCAGGACACCTGATCAACTCATCCTGCAGTGGATTCCTACCTAGGGTGGTAGAAGAGTGGATGTACCCAAGTTGGGGAACCACTATATTTCCTTGTGTCATCTGGTTCTGCCTGTTTTCTTTTTGTTTCTGGCCTAGATTTTCTTGTGCTTAGTTTCTGCATAGCTTAGTTTTGTAATTAGTTTTACTTTTGCTTCCCTGCTCACACTCATTACAACAATTGTTGTAAAGCTTTGCAAAAGTTTTTCTTTGTGTTTTAAAAAGCACCATATACTCTATTCACCCCCCCTCTAGAGTATATCTGATCTAGTTTCCCCTTTCAATTGGTATCAGAGCCAGGTTGGTTAATCATACCATATCTGTTTGGTTGTACAGGCTAACACCTGAACCCCAAAGATCCCAAACTAGATCCTTCTTTTGTATTTCATTATTAGATTTAGCTTGCACAAGTCATGGCCCAAAACAAAGATTATGCTAGCACCAGACCTCCAGTGTGCAATCTGTCAAAGTTTGCACTTTGGAAAGCAAGGATTAGACTCTACATGAATTCTATTGACGAAGACATTTTTAATTCTGTTTTGACAGTGTGTCCAAGACCTCCAGAGGGCACAAGCACAAATGCTGTTCCACCTCCATCAAGAACAGATGCCGATATCAAAAAGTGGAAAGTAGCTGATGCCAAGGCAATGAACATCTTAGCTCAGACAATGTCAGATGACATTTTTCAAAAAGTAGCTGAATGCAATTCAGCCAAGGAAATTTGGGACAAGCTCTCAGAAATTGTCTCTAGCTCAGCTGATGAGAGAAAGGACAGAAGATCCCATCTCATCTCCCAATATGAGAACTTCAAGAAGGGAGAAACAGAGTCAGTGGGAGACATGTACAACAGACTGAGTCTAATTGTCAGTGAACTGAGGACATTAGACAAAGAGATCTCACTGACAGAACTTAATGACAAGATCCTAATGTGCTTCCCCAGCACTTGGGATTCAAGAATCTGGCCAATTAAAGATGCCAGAAGCCTGAATGAGATCACCACTGAAGCCTTGTTGGGTAAGCTCAAATCTTATGAGCTACTCATCAAGAACAGAGAAGAAGAACAGAAGGCTGCTTCACCAGCCACAAGAAAGGAGAAGACTATAGCATTCAAGGCAACTGAGGATCTGCCTGAAGAAAAAGGAACAGCCAATGATGAACTTCTCAGCTTGTTGGCCAAAAGATTCTATAAGATGGCCAGAAAGGACTTCAGAAGAAGATCATACAAGGAGCAGGATAAGCCAAGGTATGACAAGTCCATTGGCAATAGCAAAGACATTATTTGCTTTGGTTGCAGGAAACCAGGGCATATGGTTCCTGACTGTCCAGAAAACAAGAACAAGGACAGAAGGGACAGAAAAGAAAGAAGAAAGGAGAAGGACTCCAAAAGGAATGGAAATAGCAAACCTTCCTCTAGCAGAAATAAGCACACAAGGAAAGGATTTGTTGTTGAATCCTGGAGTGAGACTGAAGAGGAGTCAGAAGCCTCTTCCAGCTCAAGTGATGATGAGGATGATGCAGAGGAAAAGGAGTTCTGCATGATGGCAATCAATGCCTCACAACACAACTCAGAGGAAGAGAGTCAGAGTCAGACTCAGAGACTCAACCTGAAGAAGATCAGGTAATCAGCTCTTTTGATTTCACTTCAGAAGATTTTAAACTTGAATTTAAAGCACTATGTTTAGACCTGCTAAAGTCTGAGAAAGAGATCATCTCTCTCAAAAATCAATTATCTGAACAAAATGCTTTAAAATCAGAAAACCTCAAACTCTCTCAGGAGTTGGAGAACTATAGGGAACAGATAGCTTCACTGAAGAGTGAGCTCTCTGAGGCCAAGAAGCTTGAAGAATCTCTCAATGGGAGAAGCATCAAGCTGATGGACATCACAAGCACAGTGAACTCAAGATTCAACAGTACACTGGGCTTGGGTGCCTCATCCAGCCAACCTATTGTTCTAACAACCCCTATCAAGTTCATTTCTGACAAGGGAAAGGGAGTTGTAGAGGTTGCCAGGAAAAATTCTGATCTGCCTCAGAAAACTAAAGTCCAGCACAAATCGTCGAACGGAGATCGACGATCGCCGAATGAAGATCGACGATCGCCGAACGCAGCTCGACGATCTCAGGACAAATCGTCGAACGCTGATCGACGATCTCAGCCAAGATCGTCGAACGCTGCTCGACGATCCCATATACCTGACCTCAGCCATAGTCGACCGTCGAACGGAGCTCGACGATCGGACCCACGATCGTCGAACGCAGCTCCAAGATCGTCGAACAGAGGTCAGAGCTCTGGAAATTTTTTCAATGGCAAGTCAAAATTGAATCCTGAGGGTTCTTCATCCCAAACCTTCAACCCTTATACTGAATGGATTTTACCTCCAAGGAGATATCATCCTGAAGGATATAAGAGTCAGCCAGGGATATCTTTCATTTCTGAATTTAAAGGTTATCAACCTAGGCCCAAGGTAAACTGGGTCAAAAACAAGTGAATTGGTTCATGTGCAGGTGAAGACCTATCCAACATCTAACCAGCAATGGTATTTGGATAGTGGGTGCTCTAAGCACATGACAGGGAACAAGGACAACCTAAATTCCTTTAGAGCCAAGCTTGGACCCAAAGTTATCTTTGGTGATTCCAACTTTGGACAAACTAAAGGATATGGAGCAGTCCAGATTGGTTCTGTAACCTTCAAGAAGGTAGCATATGTGGAAGGACTGAAGCACAACCTAATCAGCATCAGTCAGCTATGTGATGAAGGCTACCAGGTGAACTTCAGCAAAACTTCATGCAAAATCAAGTCAGAGGACAACACAACTGTGTTGACAGGTAAAAGGAAAGGTAACATCTACCTAATAGATTTTCTTTCAACTACTATAGATATCTGTTTATTCAATTCAGTTTGTAGACCAAATGTTTTATGGCATAAGAGATTAGGACACCATAAACCTTAGAACTATTGCTAGGCTCTCCAAGGACAACCTTGTTAGAGGACTACCTTCTGGCCCCTACAAGAAGGAAGGACTCTGCAAGGCTTGTCAATTAGGCAAGCAAACTAAGAACAGTTTTAAGTCACTTGATAAGAGTGATTCACCTAGGATATTGTATCTGTTACACATGGATCTATTTGGACCCATCACAGTACAAAGCCTAGGAGGGAAATCCTACACTTTAGTGATTGTAGATGACTTCTCTAGATTCACTTGGGTGTTCTTTCTAAGGAAGAAGTCTGATAACTTTAAGTGTCTGACAGAGTTTCTCAAATGTATAAAGATTGAGTTCAATACTCACATTGCCCTGATCAGAAGTGATCATGGGACAGAGTTTGATTCTCTTCTTATGCAAGAGTTCTGCCAGAGTGAAGGGATCAGGCATACTTTCTCAGCTCCTAGAACTCCTCAACAAAATGGGGTAGCTGAAAGGAAAAATAGAACCCTTATTGAATCTGCCACTACATTTTTGTCAGATGCTCATCTACCTCTATCCTTCTGGGCAGAGGCAGTGAACACCTCCAACTATGTGCTGAACAGAAGTCTGATACATAAACTGAAGGGAAAGACTCCCTATGAATTACTCAAAGGGAAGAAACCTAAAGTTGACTATTTCAAAATTTTTGGTTGCATTTGCTATATTCACAATAATGATAAGAAATATCTAGCAAAATTTCAAGCCAAAGCTGATGAAGGAGTGTTTCTGGGATACTCCATGATCAGCAAGGCCTATAGGGTCTATAATAAATCATCATTGAAAATTGAGGAATCTGTTCATGTTTCTTTTGATGAAACTAACATGTCTTTCAAGGAGAAGATTTCTTCTACCATAGAACCTTTGCAGGAACACTCTCTAGTTGAAGATATGAACAAGCTACAGGTTGCTCAAGAGGATGAAAGCAGTGAAGATGAAAGCAATGCTCAACATATTGAAGCACAACCTGAAGAGCCAGTTGTTGTACCACAAGAGGAAACAACAACACAGGTTGGTGAACAATCAACACCCCCGGTTGATTTAGTAACATCAAGAGACCATCCAATTTCCCAGATAATTGGAGAAATCTCAGCTGGTGTGCAAACCAGAAATCAGGTCAACCAAAACCTGTTGCACACCTGCTTTCTTTCTCAAATTGAACCTCAGTCCATTCAAGATACAGAGCACGATCCACACTGGATCATTGCCATGCAAGAAGAGTTGCATCAATTTGAGAGGAACAAAGTATGGGAACTAATGCCCAAGCCTAAGGATCATTCCATTGTTGGAACAAAATGGGTATTCAGAAACAAACTGGATGATCAAGGAGTAATAATAAGGAACAAGGCAAGGCTAGTTGCCCAAGGATATTCTCAAGAAGAAGGAATTGACTACGACCAGACCTTTGCACCTGTTGCAAGATTAGAAGCCATCAGGATATTTTTAGCTTATGCAGCTCACAAAGGCTTCAAGGTTTATCAGATGGATGTCAAGAGTGCCTTCTTAAATGGAGACATCAAAGAGGAAGTCTATGTCAGACAACCTCCAGGTTTTATCTCTCCAACTCATCCTGATTTTGTTTTTAGATTAAATAAAGCATTATATGGTCTCAAGCAAGCTCCTAGAGCATGGTATGAGACCGTAGCATGCTTTCTCTTGAAAAATGGTTTTATAAGGGGTAGAGTCGACCAAACTCTTTTCATTAGAACCCATAAGTCTCATACCCTACTAGTACAAATCTATGTAGACGATATCATTTTTGGTTCTACTGACTCAAAACTATGCAGAAGGTTTTCTAACCTAATGCATTCTACATTTGAGATGAGTAGCATGGGTGAGCTATCCTTCTTCCTAGGATTGCAAGTCAAACAACATGCTGAGGGCATCTTTATTTCTCAAACCAAATATGCTAATGAGCTGGTTAAGAAATTTGGCATGTCTGAGGCATCTTGTATGAAAACACCCATGCCTACCAATGCTGTATTGGATGCTGATGAACATGGGAAACCTGTTGATCAGACAACATATAGAGCAATGATTGGCTCTTTACTGTATCTTACAGCTAGTAGACCAGATATAATGTTTGCTACATGTATATGTGCTAGATTCCAAGTTAGCCCTACAGAGTCACACCTAACATTAGTAAAGAAGGATTCTTAGGTATGTTAAAAGTTGTCCAAATCTAGGTCTCTGGTATCCAAAAGATTCAGCATTTGAGTTAACTGGATTCTCTGATGCTGATTATGCTGGATGCAGAATTGACAGGAAAAGCACCAGTGGAACTTGTCAGTTCCTTGGTGATAGACTTGTCTCTTGGTTTTGCAAGAAACAAACATCTGTGTCAACTTCAACTGCTGAAGCTGAATATATGGCTGCAGGCAGTTGTTGTTCACAAATTCTGTGGATTCAAAATCAACTCCTAGACTATGGTTACAACTTAGAGAAGTCAAAAATCTTTTGTGACAATACAAGTGCTATCTCCATAGCTCAAAATCCAGTCCTCCATAGTAGGACAAAACACATAGAGATTAGGCATCACTTCTTAAGGGACAATGTTGAAAAGAATAAAATTGAACTGCAATATATCCCAACTGATTTACAAAGGGGAGATATTTTCACCAAGCCTTTGGATGAAAAGAAACACACCTTCTTTCTAAATCAGTTAGGAATGTTAGATGGAGGAAGTCTCAAATAATATCCAAGATTTTGAAAGCTAAAAATGACCAAGACTAGGCAAAATTATGATTTTCCTTAGTGTTTAGGATTCTCTGATCTCTGAACTGCGCTCGACGATTTCCCCAAAGATCGTCGAACGGAGATCGACGATTTCCAGGATCGTCGAACTGAGTTCAGCGCCCCTCAGACAGCATGAACTGTCTCCTTCGGTCAACGATCGTCGAACGGCGCTCGACGATTTTGTTCACTGAACGATCGTCGAACGGAGCTCGACGCCTTTCCAAATCGTCGAACGGAGATCGACGATTTTGGAGTCTCTTCAGATTCCTTTAGAAGCCTCAATAGTTCAACGATCTTTCCATTTCTGCGTCGAACCCTAATATAAAACTCATTTTTGCCGTCGTTCTCTCTTGCGCTTTCAATTTCTCTGCAAAATTTCCTCCCTCCAAACAGTTCTACACTTGGTCATTTTGTCTGTTGATTTTTGCAGGTACAATGGCCGTTTCAGTTGCTGTGCTAGCCGCCATGAAATTTGATGCAGGATTTGACATTGATCTAGACTCCTTCAACACCACCGATCAAGTCTTCCAGGACATCCTCAGTTTATTCAAAGATCAGCACTTATCTGCCCTCATGCCCACAAGAATCAAACTTGCCTCAGATGAAATCAAAGAATGGGTATATACTGCACACAACCTTGACAACAACACCATTATTGGATCCATTGGTGGCACCCAGGTACCTCTGACCCCAACAGTCCTCACAGAGGTTTTTGGATTAAGAAATGGTGAAGACTCTGCTGAACTTTCTGGAGAAGAATTCTCTGATATACTTGCCAGGATGGGTCATCCTGAGGGGAACCCTAGCAAGTTGTTTAAGAGGAACCTGTCAGTTGAATACAGGTTTCTGGCAGATGTTGTAGGCAAGGTTCTGTTGGCCAAACATTCTGCACATGACACCATCTCCAGATATCAGCTCTGCCTCATGGGAGCTCTGGTAGATAGGAAAAGCTTGAACTGGGGAGAAGTCTTTTTTGATCTGTTGAAGAAAAAGATAAACAAAACCTTTGTGAATTATGGAAGAATTCTGGGAGTCTTCCTTCAGGCTAAGTGCCCTACTCTGCTAGTCTCCTCTGGAGTGCACATCAATGCCTCCAAGAGACTCACCTGTGCCCTATTTGGGAAATGGGACAGGCAAATCATCAAGCCCAGCAGGCCCTCTCCATCTCCCCCTTCAGGCACCAGGACTCTAAGAGTCACTCCACCCCAGGTCTCTGCCCCTGCAGAGGACCTGCCTGCTGTTAGTGCTACTTCTCCTTCTCCTCCAAGCCCAACCCTACCCATTCCATCCACCACTCCAGCTCCCTCCACCATTACAATTTCCAGCCCATCTCCAACTTCTATTCCATCTCCAGCAACCATCTCATCTCCACCAGCAGACCACTTCCATCCCCTATTCTCTTATCCCCCACCAGATGTCACCTCATCCCCATCCCTTCCATCCTTCACACTTCTGGATGAATCCTACATGGATGATTCCCCCTCCTCTCCTCCAGAGTTACCATCCTCTTCCACCTCTTTTCAAGACCTTCTCCACCACATTATTGCCCAACCCACATTCACTCCATCCATATCCATCCCATTATCCTCCATCTCCACCATCCCCTCTCCTGAGCCATTCATTCCACCCTTCAGCCCTCCTCCTCCAGCTTCATCAGCCATCCCTGTACCCTCTACCTCTGCTCCTCTTCTTGAGCAAGTAGGTCTTTCAGCCCTTGCTGACAAGCTGTATGAGCTCATTGCCCCCAGGCTCTCCCTTCTCTTGGAGACCTCTTTGGCTCCTCTGCACTTGTCAGTGGCAGCTCTCTCTGCCAGGCTTTCTTCTCTCCTTCCTCCAGCAGCCCCACCAGCAGGTTGCCTTGATCCAGAGGTATCTGCATCCAGGCAGGGGGAGATGCCCTATGAAGACAGTCTTCATGCTGCTGCTGCTGCTGCTCCTGTGTCTGCTACCTCTTCTATTCCAGTTGCCTATGCTACTCCAGCCCTAGCAATAGACCTCAGGTCTTTGCTATCTACATTTGATACTGCATATTACAGCTGCCTTCCAGAAGCCTATGCTGTCCAGCCCTCTGAAGATCTGTCCAAGGCTCTGGTGCCCTTCTCATGCTGTGACCCCAGTATCATTTCTGCTTTTATTCTTTCAGTGACTGCTGCTTCTGATGATGTTACTGCTGCTTCTGCTGAAAACAAGGCTGTATCTGCCTCTGAAATTATTCTTGTTGCTGCTGAAGCAAATGTTCCATCTGCTGCTAAAAATCAAATGGATTCTGTTGAGCCCATCCCCCAGGACTCTCTGATGATAGAGGCTGTTGTTTTTGAGCCTGCTGTAGATGTTGTTGTTATATCTGAGCCTGCTGCTGCCAAAATTCCTGAAATAATCACTGTTGCCTCTACTGCTGCTCCAGTACCTGTTGTTATATCTGCTGATGCTTCTGTATCTGTTGCCCCATCAGCTGCTGTTCAACTGAAAGAAACATTGATGAATAAGATTGATGCCTTATATGATGCACAAAGTTCTGAATCTGAGGATTATAACACTGCTTCTGATGATTCATCTGCCACCATTGCAAAGAAAAGGAAAGCAAGAAGTAAGGCATTAAAGAGGGTTCCTCCTGCCAAAGTTAGAGATGACAATGATGTCCCTTACTATATTTTGCACAACTGCCCAATCACTGAGCATTGGATGCAGTTCTCTAAGAACCAGCTAAAGGCTATGAAGAAGAAGAGGAAGTATGAGAAAGGTTCCACTCAGTTCAAGCACCCTCATCCTCCTCCACCACCTCCACCTGATGCAGGTGCAGGTGGCAGCTCAGCAAGTTCAGGCCCTGCTAGAAGCCAGGCTCCCTACCAACCTCATGCTAGAACATATCAAAGGGAAAGCCAGTCTAGGGGCTCTTACTCTAGAAGGGGAGGATATAGGGGAAACCAAAGAGAGACTCAGGTTTAGTCCAAAGGGCATTCCAGGCAGCATCCTTACTCCAGGGGAGGACATGTTCCTTCTGACACATCTTCTGGTCCTTTCCCCTATAAGCTCAAAGATACTGTGACTGCCAGGACTCCTCAAGATACTTCTTCCAACAGGTATGAGCCACCTGTTCCATTTGAGGACCCTGAGAAGAATCCTATGGCTTGGACTGCTAGAATGAAAGAGCTGGCTGCATTAGATCAAATAAAGAAAGCCAAAGAGAAAGGCCTAGACACTTCCAACATCTCCACAATGTCAGAACAAAGACAGAAAGAACTAGAAAGATATGCTTCCAGCAAATCTTTTGATGCAGGCAGGTACATGGAATTGCATCCTGCTGCAGTGGTTCCAAGGACTTCTAAGCAAACATATCTGGGAGCAGCTGATGATACAAGATCCAACAAAGAAGCATTAAATCCTAACAGAGAAATTAAAATGGTAAAAGGCAAAGAAAAGGAATAACTCTGTAAGGTGATAACTCTTGGTTTTTCTGACTGCCCTCTGGATATCATGTTTATATATATCTCTGTGATGGTTCTGTGATGTCTAGCTGCTGTTGTTTTTAAGTTTTTCTGACTGTATAATGTTGTTTGTTTTTCCTATGTCTGTAAATAGTTTTCCTAACCCAAATAGGGGGAGATTGTTGGAACACTCTATTACTAATTTGGGTCAGGATCAATATGTCTCTAGGAATCTGGGTTTTGACCTTCTGTATAGCTTAATAGGTCAATTAGAATTGAGTCTAAGGGTTAGAAGGCTAGGATTGGAAGCTGCCCTGAAGACCCAAGTTTTTCTGGAGACTAAGTCCAAATCGTCGAGCTCAGCACGACGTTTCGTCGAACTCCGGTCGACGATCGTCTAGCTCAACTATTGACAGATCGTCGAGCTCCATTCGACGATCGCTGAGCTCAAACCTCATAATATCGTCGAGCTCTGGTCGACGATCGCTGAGCTCAACTTCTCAATATCATCGAGCTCTGGTCGACGATCGCTGAGCTCAGGTCGACGATTTTGACTCTTCACTGGATCCTTATCTCTGAGCTCAGTTCGACGATCCTTGAGCTCAGATCGACGATTTCTTTGCTGCTTGCATTTTCCAGTTCGCTGAGCTCAGCTCGACGATAGCAGAGCTCAGTTCGACGATTTCAGTTATCCTTCAGAATTCAAATTCAAATCAGATAGAAGTTATTCTGCATTTAATTCAGAAGATCTGCCAGCCGTTTTCATTTACTTCTGGAGCAAGTTTCAAGGAATTTTTCAAGGAACAATTCAGTGGACTTTCCTTCAGAACAGATTATGCAATTAAGGCTGTAATCAATGCAGACCAACGGCTATCTTTGACAGAGTAATATTCTATTCAGACTCAGAGAATAAAAGATAGAATGTTTTTGAATAAAGACAGAGAATAGACAAGAACAGAAGGAGATTGACAAGAATAGGACACCTCTCAATATACAGAGACTCTGAAAAATATTCTGTCAGCAAGAATTCAGAAGAACACTCATCAAGAAGAGATCAAGCTTTCAAACATTCTTCAGATCTCTTCAGCTTTCAAAGTGTTCAAGGCCAACATCATTTCAAGACTCTAGACACTCAACATTTCAGCTTGCTGAAATCATCTTTTGCTGGAGATCTATCTTTGAAGGCCTATCACCCTCAAGCAAAGCTCTTCTTCCTGAAGATCAAGGACTCAGGGGGAGCTTTGAAATCAATCCACTTAGTCTTCTCAGTTGTTTGAGAAAAGAGAAGACTGCCATCACTCTCTCACCCCCACTCTGTAAAGGGTTTTTCAAACTCCCTTCAAAAGTTTGAATCTGGTTTTTGAGCACCTTGTCAAAAGCTCATTGGTGGCAAGACACCTGATCAAAAAATCTGTTTTGGTTTTTGAGCACCTTATCAAAAGCTCATTGGTGCCCAGGACACCTGATCAACTCATCCTGCAGTGGATTCCTACCTAGGGTGGTAGAAGAGTGGATGTACCCAAGTTGGGGAACCATTATATTTCCTTGTGTCATCTGGTTCTGCCTGTTTTCTTTTTGTTTCTGGCCTAGCTTTTCTTGTGCTTAGTTTCTGCATAGCTTAGTTTTGTAATTAGTTTTACTTCTGCTTCCCTGCTCACACTCATTACAACAATTGTTGTAAAGCTTTGCAAAAGTTTTTCTTTGTGTTTTAAAAAGCACCATATACTCTATTCACCCCCCCTCTAGAGTATATCTGATCTAGTTTCCCCTTTCAAACACCCAAGTGAATCTAGAGAAGTCATCTACAACTACTAAAGTGTAGGATTTCCCTCCTAGGCTTTGTACTGTGATGGGTCCAAAAAGATCCATGTGTAACAGATACAATATCCGAGGTGAATCACTCTTATTAAGTGACTTAAAACTGTTTTTAGTTTGCTTGCCTAATTGACAAGCCCTGTAGAGACCTTCCTTCTTGTAGGGGCCAGAAGGTAGTCCTCTAACAAGATTGTCATTGGATAGCCTAGCAATAATTCTAAGGTTTAGGTGTCCTAATCTCTTATGCCATAAAACATTTGGTCTACAGACAGAGTTAAACATGCAAATATCTACATCAGTTAAAAGAAAATCTACTAGATAGATGTTACCTTTCCTTTTACCTATCAACACAGTTGTGTTGTCCTCTGACTTGATTTTGCATAAGGCTTTGCTGAAGGTCACCTGGTTGCCTTCATCACACAGCTGACTGATGCTAATTAGGTTGTGCTTCAGTCCTTCTACATATGCTACCTTCTTGAAAGTTACTGATCCAATCTGCACTACACCATATCCTTTAGTCTGTCCAAAGTTTGAATCACCAAAGATAACTTTGGGTCCAAGATTGGCTCTGAAGGATGTGAGGTTGTCCTTATTCCCTGTCATGTGCTTAGAGCACCCACTATCCAAATACCATTGCTGGTTAGATGTTGGATAGGTCTTCACCTGCACATAAGACAATTCATTTTTTTTGACCCAGTTTAACTTGGGCCTAGGTTGATAACCTTTAAATTCAGAAATGAAAGACATCCTAGGTTGACTCTTATATCCTTCAGGATGATATCTCCTTGGAGATAAAATCCATTCAGTATAAGGGTTAAAGATTTGGGATGAAGGACCCTTAGGATTCAATTTTGATTTGCCTTTGAAAACTTTTCCAGAGCTCTGACCTCTGTTCGACGATCTTGGAGCTGCGTTCGACGATCTTGGGTCAGATCGTCGAGCTCCGTTCGACGGTCGACTATGGGTGAGGTCAGGTATTTGAGATCGTCGACCTGCGTTCGACGATTTTGGCCGAGATCGTCGATCTGCGTTCGACGATTGTCCCTGAGATCGTCGAGCTGCGTTCGGCGATCGTCGATCTCCGTTCGACAATTGTCGAGCTCCGTTCGACGATTTCTGCTGGGACTTAATTTTCTGAGGCAGATCAGAATTTTTCCTAGCAACCTCTACAACTCCCTTTCCCTTGTCAGAAATGAATTTGATGGGAGTTGTTAGGACTATAGGTTGGCTGGATAAAGCACCCAAGCCCAGTGTACTGTTAAATCTAGAGTTCACTGTGCTTGTGATGTCCATCAGCTTGATGCTTCTCCCATTAAGGGATTCTTCAAGCTTCTTGGCCTCAGAGAGCTCACTTTTCAGTGAAGCTATCTGTTCCCTATATCACTCCAACTCCTGAGAGAGTTTGAGGTTTTCTGACTTTAGAGTATTGTGTTCAGATAATTGATTTCTGAGAGAGATAATCTCTTTCTCAGACTTTAGCAGGTCTAAACACAGTGCTTTAAATTCAGATTTAAAATCTTCTGAACTAAAATCAAAAGTGCTAATTACCTGATCTTCTTCAGGTTGAGTCTCTGAGTCTGACTCTGACTCTTCTTCCTCTGAATTGTGCTGTGAGGCATTAATTGCCATCATACAGAGCACTTTTTCTTCTGCATCATCCTCATCATCACTGGAGCTGGATGAGGCTTCTAACTCCTCTTCTGTCTCACTCCAGGATTCAGCAACAAACCCTTTTTTTGTATGCTTATTTTTGCTTGAGGAAGGTTTGCCATTGCCATTCCTTTTGGAGTCTTTCTCCTTTCTTCTTTCTTTTCCGTCCCTTCTGTCCTTGTTCTTGTTCTCTGGACAGTCAGGAACTATGTGCCCTGTTTTTCTGCAACCAAAGCAAATAATGTCTTTATTATTGCTAATGGACTTGTCATACCTTGGCTTATCGTGCTTCTTGTATGATCTTCTTCTGAAGTCCTTTCTGGCCATCTTGTAGAATCTTTTGGCCAACAAGCTGAGTAGTTCATCATTGCCTGTGGCTTTATCTTCAGGCAGATCCTCAGTTGCCTTGAATGCTATGATCTTCTCTTTTCTTGTGGCCGGTGAGGCAGCCTTCTGTTCTTCCTCTCTATTCTTGATGAGTAGCTCATAAGATTTGAGCTTACCCAATAGAGCTTCAGTGGTAATCTCATTTAGACTTCTGGCATCCTTAATTGGCCAGATTCTTGAATCTCAAGTGCTAGGAAAGCACATTAGGATCTTGTCATTAAGTTCTGTTAGAGAGATCTCTTTGTCCAATGTCCTGAGTTCACTGACAATTAGACTTAGCCTGTTGTACATGTCTCCCACTAACTCAGTCTCTCCCTTCTTGAAGTTCTCATATTGAGAGATGAGATGGGATCTTCTATCCTTTCTCTCATCAGCTGAGCCCGAGACTATTTCTGAGAGCTTGTCCCAAATTTCCTTGGCTGAATTACATTCAGCTACCTTTTGAAATATGTCATTTGACATTGTCTGGGCTAGAATGTTCATAGCCTTAGCATCAGCTACCTTCCATCTCTTGATGTCAGCATCTATTCCTGATGGAGGTGGCACAGCATTTGTACTGGAATTCTCTGGGGGTCTTGGACATACTGTCAAAACAGAGTTAAAGATATCTTCGTCAATAGAATTCATGTAAAGCCTAATCCTTGCTTTCCAAAGTGCAAACTTCGAAAGATTGCACACTGGAGGTCTGGTCCTAGCATAATCTTTGTTTTGGGTCATGATTTGAGAAAACAAAATCTAATAATAAAATACTAAAGAAAAGCAGATCTAGCTTGGGATCTTTGGGTTCAGGTGTTAGCCTGTACAACCAATCAGGTATGGTATGTTTAACCAACCTCGCTTTGATACCAATTGTAAGAGCAACTAGATCTGATATACTCTAGAGGGGGGTGAATAGAGTATATGGTACTTTAAAAGTTTTTACAACAATTGTTGTAATATGTGTGAGCAGGGAAGCAAAAATAAATCTAATCACAACACTAAGTTAACCAAAAACTAAGCACAGAAAAATCAAGGCCAGAAACAAAAATGAAAGCAAGCAAAACCAAAAGACACAAGGAAATATAGTGGTTCCCCAAACTTGGGTACATCCACTATTCTACCACCCTAGGTAGGAATCCACTGCAGGATGAGTTGATCAGGTATCCTGGGCACCAATGAGCTTTTGATAAGGTGCTCAAAAACCAAAGCAGATTTTTTGATCAGGTGTCTTGCCACCAATGAGCTTTTGACAAGGTGCTCAAAAAACAAGTTCAAACTTTTGAAGGGAGTTTGAGAAACCCTTTACAGAGAGGGGGTGAGAGAGTGATGGAAGTCTTCTCTTTCTCAAACAACTGAGAATACTATGTGGATTGATGTCAAAGCTCCCCCTGAATCCTTGAGATCTTCAGGAAGAAAAGCTTTGCTGAGGGTGATAGGCCTTTAAAGGTTGAACTCCAGCAATAGATGATTTCAGTAATAGCTGAAATGTTTAGTGTCTGGAGTCTGAAATATGTTGGCCTTGAACACTTTGAAAACTACAGAGATCTGAAGATTTGAGAAAGCTTGATCTCCTTGGATGAGTGTTCTTCAGAATTCTTTGTGACAGAAGATTTTTGAACGTGTCTCTGTAATCTGTATTGTGTGTGCTCTTCTTGTTCTCTTAGAGATTCAAAAAACATTCTATCTTTTATTCTCTGGTCCAGAATAGAATATCATTCTCTGTCAAGTATATCCGTTGGCCTGCATTAATTGCATCCTTAATTGCATAATCTCTTCTGGAGGAAAGTCCACAGAATTATTCCTTGAAAAATCCCTTGAAACTTGGTCCAGAAATAAATGAAAACGGCTAGCAAATCTCTGAATTAATTGCAGAATAACTCCTAACTGATTTGAATTTGAATTAAAAAATATCCTAGAAGTTATCTGAAATCGTCGAACTGAGATCTGCTATCGTCGAGCTGAGCTCAGCGATCTGGAAATATACATCAGCAAAATATCGTCGATCTGAGCTCAAAGATCGTCGAACTGAGCTCAGAGATTAAGATCCAAAGCATAGTCAAAATCGTCGACCTGAGCTCACCGATCGTCGAATGGAGTTCGACGACATAATGAAGTTGAGCTCAGCGATCGTCGAATGGAGTTCGACGATCTTGTCGAAGTTGAGCTAGACGATCGTCGATCGGAGTTCGACGAATCGTCGTGCTGAGCTCGACGATTAGACTAAGTCTCCAGACAGAAAATCTTGGTCTTCAGGGCAGCTTCCAAACCTAGATTTCTAACCCTTAGACTCAATTATAATTGACCTATTAAGCTATACAGGAGGTCAAGCAAAGGTTCCTAGAGACATAGTGATCCTGACCCAAATTAGTAAATGGGTGTTCCAACAAAGAGTTACGTGGACTCTCTTTAAGGCACTTAATGTTGTGGAATCGCACACTAAGTTGTGAGAAAATAACATGTTTAAGGTTTTAAAATTAATATGTGCTAATCTCTTGCGCCATTGGTCACAAAGAGATGCACTATCTTTGCAATAAAACATATTGGGTAGAATTGTCTAAGCAAAGGAAATTTAAACAGAAAATATTTCAGCACCAAGTTCCTGTTAAAACCTTCTCCAAATTTCCAGATGACTTTATCAAGCACTTTCCTTACAGAACTCAACGATGTAACCTTTGTCACAAAGTTGACTTATGCTGATGAGATTATGGTGTAATCCTTCGACATAGGCCACCTTTGTGAAAGGGACTACGTCGTTGGAAATCATACTATAACCTTTTTTTAGTTCCACTGTCTGGACCACCAAAGAAGACTTTTGGTCCGTCTTTTACTAGAGTGTAATCACGCAAAAGGCTTCTTGTCCCGGTTATGTGCGGATAGCATCCAATTTCCAAATACCAAACTGGAGTTCTATTGGCCTTTGGACATTCCTGCAAAAATAAATAAGTTTACCTTAAGAACCCAAATGTATTTCGGTCCATGGTTCCTGGTCAGCATACTCCCCCTTGGAACATTAGACTTGCGAGTGGTTGGTCTCGCATAGCTACCTCTAGGAGTTACAAGATTGGTAGGGTTATACCAACAATCTGCGTCAAAATGACCAATTTTTACGCATCACCAATAGTCGAATCGGTTGTACCTCCTTTTGTACTCCTGCTTTACCCTTTGAATGTGAGGTCTAGAAGGGGTAGCATTCTTAGAGGTGAAGGCCTCCTGGTTGCAGCATACACAGGGGATTCCCATCTCCTTAGCTTTAGGCACAACAGATTTAGCTTTTGGTGCCTTCTTAATGTTATGGCCATGAACATATGGACTATAACTCTTCATCTTAATTTCTTTAAATGGTGCTTTGAACATGCTGGCACCAAAGTCACATGGACGGTTCCATCCCTGGTATCTATTTTTGGGCTCTAATTGAGTAGGCCTAGCATGATGACCATATGATGACTCAAGGTCAAACTTGTTCATAAGAAAGATTACTTTCCTGAACAAAGGTTGACCCATGGGTGCCTTCCCCTTTTCTTCGGAGCTTGCCTTCTTGTCAGCCTTACCCTTTATACCGACATGGCCAAGACCACTACCCTTCTTCTGAGTTGAAAACTCATCGATGAGAGGGAGAAGAGTCTTTGGCTTGGAGAAACTCTCAACACGTTTTTTCTCTACCATGAGCTTTTCTTGATGCTTTGATCATGGCTGATATTGAGGAAGAAAATAAGGCAGTTGCTGAAAGCACTGTAATAGATAGTTCTCCAGCTCCATCTCAGACAGAAAGACCTTTGATTTCTGCAGAGGCTCTCAAAGCACTGGATTCACTGTATGACAATCCTCAGGATTCTGATGATGATGATGAGGATGAAGATGAAGATTCAGATGAGGAAACTAAGAAAAAGAAAATTTCTAACAAGAGTAAAGCACCTCCACCTCCTGTTCAAAAGCCCAATCCAGCAAATGACACCCCTTACTATATCCTTCATAAAATCACTCCTTATAAGGGTATTCCTGCTTGGATGTGGCAATATAAAAATGAACAGAAAGAAAGAAAGATAAGTAGAAGTTATTCAACTCCTCCTACACAAAGATTCAAGAAGGATCCTCCTCCACCTACTTTTCCAGCTACTGGTGCTTCGGGCACAACATCTCAAAGGACTACTCAATTTCAAACTTATAAAAGGCATCAGGGTAGGTCCTCATCCCCAGGAAGCATCCAGCAAAGATACTACTCTTTAGGAAAGCAGCACCAACCTCAATAGCAGTAACATCAACAACAGCTACAGTAACAATTCTGATAACATCACAAAACTAAAAGCTCCAACAGACCTGCTTCCGCACCTGTACCATATGAAGATCCTGAAACAGCAACAACAGCTAGTATGGCCAAGTTCCAAGAAGTGGTTGGCCTTTCTATGATCATCAAAGATAGAGCTGAAGGAAAGGATCCATCAGAGTATACTACTATGTCAAAATACAGGAAGGAAGAGCTCAACAGGTTTGAAAAGGCTAATAAATTCTTTAATGTTGATGACTACGTGAAATTGCATCCAGAAGCAGTGGTCTCAAGGGCTACATCTCTAAATATCATAGGGGATGCTGATATGACAATGACAAAGGTGCAAGCTGCTGATCCCAATCGGAAAATTATATTTACAAAGCCTGGTGAAAGAGCTAAAGAGGATAAGCACAAGGAGAAGAAGATGGGGAAGTGAAACCTGAACTGATAAGTTTGTGTTGTTTTGAAACTACTTATTAAATTCTTGAAGCAAAGCTTACTGTGTATATATATATATATATCTATTGCATGTGTTTATTTTTCCTGCCAGATATATGTGTTCATGCTTTGTAAATTTTTTGATTTTATTATGAGTCTGTAATTAGTGACCTTACCCAAATTGGGGGAGATTGTTGGATCCCTCGTTTGATTTGGGCTAGGTTCACTAAGTTAGGATCATATGACCCATCATGTATAGCTAGGGTCATGGTTGTGTCCTAAAGTGTAGGCCAAGTCCTCAGAATCAACATCATATGGACCAGCCTTCAACAGACTGCTAGAGACTCAAGCAATTGTGTCGACACTTGGGAAAGTCTGTATCGACACTAGAAGCCTGATTGTGTCGACACACATGAATTGTGTCGACACACATAACATCTGTCGACATCAACTGTGTCGACAATAGAAGCTAGATTGTGTCAACACACATGAATTATGTCGACACACAGAACATCTGTCGACATCAACTGTGTCGACACACCAAACATCTGTCGACATTAACTGTGTCGACACCAGAAAAAAGATTATGTCGACACACATGACTTGTGTCTACATACAGAACATTTGTCGACAGCAATTATGTCGACACACATGACTTATGTCGAAACACTCCAGATTTATGTCAAAACAACAACTATGTCGAGACATGAAGCAATTATGTCGACACACAGGACTTTTGTCGACACATCCCAACGAAACAAGTTCTCAGTTCAACAAACCGAGTTCTCAGGTCGACGATTTCTAGATACTCTACTTCAGCATTTCATTCCAGAAATCTCTAATTCCAAAAACACTTCACTGGACTCAGCTCGACGAAGTCAAATTCTGAGCTCGATGAACTTGATATGCAGAAAAGGCAAGGTTCTAGAGAATGCAGTTATATGTTCTAAGCTCGATGATTTTGGAACTCTGATCGATGAACAGAAGCCATCTGGTCGACGAACACAACTCCTCTACTCGACGAAATGTGGACTTAGCTCGACGATTTCTTTTTTCTGTTTGACGAATCCACACTTAGTCATTTCCATCCTTCTGTCCCTTTCCTACTGTAATAATTCATGAGTAATTAATGCTAAAATATTCTCTGAAAATTACCGTTAGACGGAGCATTAATTACGGTCTTCATCAGGATTATTGCTTACCATTTTCCATGGGACAATTGGGGAAACTCAATCAATGCAAAACATTCTCCAGGCCGTCAGCATTAAATGCAAAAGAATTTCAAATTTCAAAATAAAGATAATATGGAACATACAAAAATGGATTTTCCATCTTCTTCTCTGTAAGTAAGAAACAGACAGACAGTTTTGTGAATCAAGAATCAAGAATCTCCGGCTTCTCTCTCTCTCTCTTGACAACACTCTGAAAAAAAACGATAGAAAGCTGACACAGAAATACAAGATCTAAACCAGAAGAACATCAGCAATCTGAAGAAGAAGAACATAAAATCAAAATTAAGAGTCTTCTTTCTTCTATACTCTAGGACACTTCAAAGGACAACAAATCCTCTATCTGTCATGATGTTCCTGTACTTTGTCTGGTCAAAGCTGAAAGACTGAAGGCCTATCACCCTGAAGCAAAGCTCCATCTTCCTGAATCATTCAACAACCCATGGGGAGCCCTTTGCTAACAACAAATCCACAAAAGTCTTCTCAGTTGTACATTGAGAAAGAGAAGACAAAATCAATCTCTCAACCCCACTGTATAAAGGGTTCTTAACTCCCTTTAAAAGTTATTCCTGGTTGCAAGTCACCTGACCAAAAGACCTAAGGATTGGTTTTTGAGCACCTGATCAAAAGCTCATTGGTGTCAGGCACCTGATTAAAAATATGAGTGGATTTCTACCAGTGTGGTAGAAGAGTGGATGTACCCATGTTGGAGAACCACTATAAATTTCTTATGTTGTCTGGTTGCTCTTTTCTTTTGTTTCTTGTTGTAGCTGTGATAGTTAGGATTGTTGTGTTTGTGCTTTAATTTTATTCCTACAGCACTAGGAATAGATTGAAGTAGTTAGAAAATTTTATAAAAACCCTAAATACTCTATTCACCCCCCCCCCCACTCTAGAGTATTCTAGATCTAACCCCTCACATTCACTTCGAATTCGTGGTCGAATTCTCCTGTGGGGTGGCGAGCACGTATCTGTGCGAACCGTGTTAACACTAATGAACTCTTCAACGTCCACTTAGGAATGCAAATACACTTGTTTTAGGAACCTGCGTGTTCCTATATTGTTGTTATTGCTTGTGCGAGGTCGCTAATGTGTGTCTTGTTCACCTATAGGTGACTCATAGTGGTGATGGGCAATCTGAGCCCCAACGTTTTGATGAGAGTGCGACACCAGCTGAGGTGCCTACAACACCTCCTTCTGCAGAGACTGTGCGCTTAGTTGCTGAGGCGTTGTTTTCAATGATTCATGAGCAGCCTACTGGGCAGGCGCAGCCGGCATTGGTGCCAGAATGGGTTGCTGTACGGCCAGAACCTGTTGCGGTTGTTGATCCTCGGGCAGCTGAATGGCAGTTGAAGCAGTTTATGAGCTTCAATCCTCCTACGTTCATAGGTGTGGGATCCCCAACGCAGTCAGAAGATTGGTTGACGCGCGTCAAGCGAATATTGACGGAGATAAGGATGGAGGAAAATCAGAAGGTCACCTTGGCTACCTTCTTGTTGGAAGGAGAGGCTCGACTATGGTGGGACGAGATAGAGTTACACCACTTAGCAGACAGGTGATGCGGTTAAAACTCCAAAAATTGGTGAGTATTCCCGCGGTGCCCCGGGCGGTTTATTTAATGAAAAAGGCGGATTTGGTTTTATTTAGAAAACGGGGCGCGCAGATTCATTTATTTGGATATAAAACGGTTTAGATCGAGTTTTAACAAAAGGAGGCAAGTGCACCTATCGTGAGTAGTACACGATATTCCGGTGTGGAATATCGAGGTCGTATTGTTCTCGGGGTAGGTTCGATTATTTCTACCCTTTTGTGGAGGGGACTATTATTTTATCGATAATTACTTGTTGGGTATTTTACATATAATAAAAAATGACCGAAAACAGAAAGCATAAAAGAGAAAGCAATAAAGGTGGAGCCGATGAAAAGTTTAGCGCAACGGCATCAAATCAAAATTGAACTAAAATAAACATTTAATAAAAAGCGATCCTAAGTTTTAAATTAATTAATGCGGAGACTTAGTCGTGAAGGTTCCACTAAAATGAGCTCACCTAGCTATAGGATTATCGCTCACCAGAACGCTAAGACTATTTGACCGAACGTTAGCCCGACAAAAGATTCCTCTTAATGCCTGCATTATGCTAAGAACCCCGCTATTGGGTGGGGAACCCAATCCGGTAGAGTTGGCGCTCCTCCTCTCTCGAGGGTTAGTGCGAAACTCCATTTACCAAGGGGCGATCGGTCCATACGCACGGCCTCTCGGCTAGCTAGCGTATGGACTACTGAAATAGAGCCCACACATCGATATGTGGTTCTACACTTCGTAAACCCTAGGCAAATCTTAAGTAATTTTAATTAATTGGAAAAACAGGACCTTTAATTATTTAAAGCTATTTTATTTGTCCCAATGCTCTTCGATACTGAGGGCTAAAAACAGTTAGCCACTCTTCGGAATGGGGACGGCTTGCGGTGAAAGCGATAAAAGGAAAGCAGTAAATAAAGCGGGAAATAAAGCAATAAAGGAAAGCTGTAAAGAAAGCAGAAAATTGCAAGTCCTACTCAAACAAGTAGGACTGAAATGAAAGCAGAAAATGCAAGTCCCGGCTCAAATGAGTGGGCGGGAGAAATGAAAGCGAGTCCTACTCAAACGAGTAGGAGGAAATAAATGCAACGCACGCACACACTCGACAAAAATTAAAACTCACGCACACACTCGACATGAAATGAAACACAAGCACACAACAGAATGTAAAAACTCACACACTCTACTGGAAAGGAAATAAAACACTGCGCCATTTCACTCTTATCGAGTAGGCGGAAATAAATGCGTACACATAAAAAATTGCAAAAAACTAAGTTACCGAAAAATTAAAATAACAACATTTCTACCGCTAGAATGCTGTAGAAATGCATAAAAAGCTAAAATAAAAATTAAACGAGCAATTGGGTTTACAAATAAACGCAAAAACGCAAGTGCTCGAAAAATTAAAACGAATACATTTCTACCGCAAGAATGCGGCAGAAATGCGTAAAATGAAGACGAAAAAATTAAACGAGCAAAACTTTAAAATAAAATGAAAGTGCACGAAAAATTAAAACGACTTTATCGTCATTTCTATAACTCCGTAAAAGTGAATAAAAAGTGAAAATAAAGCGAAAAAAACGAGAAATTTTACGAACTAAAATGGAAAAATCTAAGTTAATGAAAGATAAAAATCACTTTGAAAACACTTTTACGGATTTATAAAAATGCATAAAAAATTATAAAAATCCTAAGTATAGCATAGTTAAGTGAACAATTAAAGAAAACATCAAAGTAAAAACTATGCTCATACACTCACACACGCATTGTAAAGAACAGAAAAACAAAAGAAACAAAATAAGATTGCATAAGAAAGTTGTTTAGATGGAAACCCAAACCATATAAAGGGAGAAAAATACAATTTTTTTTAAGTACAACAAGTTACATAGAAAGGTAAAAACAAAAACTAAGGAGAGGGGGATAAAATCCCTTACATAAGCTTTGGAATCATCCAAACAGTATAACATCTTAGCAAAATGGATCCAAAAAGTGGAACAGCATTACAAGCAGAAGCTCTTAATTTATAGAGAAATTTTTCTTAGGACACGGCCGCTGGCATGTACGGGGGCGTGTCAGCACTGTACAAAATGTGGCTGGCGAGATTTGACATCAAATTTTACTTCGGCTGAAATCGTGGCGGTCACGCCCCATATCACGGGCGTGACGGGGGGCATGTCGGGGAGGTGGAACTGGGCGCGGGTCGCGTCAAAAAGTCGCGGCGCGGGTGTTGTCTGGCCGGTGGAGTAATCACGCCCAGGTCACGGGCGTGATGTTGGGCGTGTCGAGTTGGTCGGCGTTCATCGAGCGGAAAACGTCGAGCGGGAGTGACACAGGCATTGGTCATGGGGCGTGTCATGGGACACGGGCATGTGTCCAGACGTGTCAAGCCTTTTTAATCAAAAATTGCTGATTTCACGGGATTTGAACTATCACGCCCTGGTCACGGGCGTGACAAACAGTACACAGGCCTGTACTTGACTTTTTTGCAATTTTTCTTGAAAAATTCAGGAAACAAAAATAACTTAAGTTAGAACTCTTTTCACGAAAAAGAAGCAATTTATTAAAGAAAAATATACAAAAATAACAAAAATAAACAAAAACAACTTATTTATTGTACATAAATATAGGTATATTTACAATTCGTCAGCAGGCAGTTAACACAAGTCTCGACTGAGGAGTTCTCGCGACTATTCCTGTTGAAGCACCTACTAGCAGCACAACGCATTGCCATAGACAATGAGTTCCAACGGCTAACACAAGGAGAAACTAGTGTTGATAGTTACCTGCATGAGTTCACAAGGTTGGGACGGTATGCGGGCTCTATATTCGCTGATGAACAAGGAAAAACCAATAGTTTTACAAAGGGTTACGGGATGAGTTGAGATTCCTGCTCTCGAGTTCAGTGAACCAAGGGTTTCAGGCATTGTACGATACTGGGTGTGCGCTGGAGAAGGATATGAAATGGGTGCAAGGCATAATGTACTTGGCGGTGACAAAGCCAGAGTTCAAAGCACCCCGTCCTAGAAAATCATACTACTAAAAGAAACGGGGCAAGAGGTCCAAGTCTTCTGAAAAGGCTCCTTCTACGATTACGTCGGGGGCAACTTCGGGGCAAGAGTCTCGTACCTGCTTTACATGTCGTAGAGTGGGGCATATAGCCCGTAACTGTCAGCTGTTCCGCCAGAGGTGGAAAAGAAGACAGGAGCGTCTTATGCTGAGAAAGGAAAGGCAGTGGTGGAGTCCTCTACGTCCCAGGCACAACCCCGAGTTTATAACCTTGGCCAACAGGAGGCCATCAAACAAAGTGACGTCATCACAGGTACGATTTAAGTTCTTGATTGCTTTTCATATTGCATACCTTGTATGTAGCTTGTGTGTGATGTAACATCACTCAGACAACCAGACCCCTAGGAGTGGTTTTGTCATGACTAGGTCATGACAAAACCATAGGATGCCCAAGATGGCCAAGTGAACCTAAGAATGTAGGTGAGACCCCTATGGTCTGCAAATAGTAAATTTCTAAACCCTAGTTTAAGATGACCATGGGGCTTTACCAAGACTTCAAGACCCCACCATGGGGCTTTACCAAGACTTCAAGACCCCACCATGGTCTCATCAACCCATTATAAGGTCCATTAGAGCCCAAATGGTCCATTGAAGTCGACCTAGGGTGGCAAGTTGACCTAGAATCACTCTAGGCCTAAATTGGGCAAGGTACCCTAACTAAGGGCAGTGTACCCTAGTAAAGCCCAACTAACCCGACCAGGGCCTTCCTAGACCTATAGTGGGGTCAATGGGTCACTAAGGACCCATGGAGGGCAGTCAAAGTGGTTAAGTTGACCAAAGTCAACTCTAACCATAAATGGGTCAACCTGACCTACATAGGGTCAACTGACCTTCCCTTAGCTAAGTGGATCCTACTACTATCCTCATAACCCTATAGTAAGGTCAATGGGTCACCTAGGAGTCATTGGCGTCAATCCAAGAGGTTAAATTGACCAAAGTAAACTCTAACCCTAAATGGGTCAAACTGACCTAAAATGTGTCAAACTGACCTACACAGGGCCAATTTAAGTTCCCTTAGACACGTGGACCCCACACATACCTTCCTAACCCTAGTGAGAGGCCAATGGGTCACCAATTACCCATTGGGGTCAACCAAAAAGGATAAGTTGACCAAAGTCAACTGTAGCCATAAAGTGGTCAAAGTTCCTTGCTTAAGGGTCAAGTGACCTCCAAAGTGCCAAGGAAACCCCACCTAGACCTTAGGGGAGGCCAATGGGTCACCAAGTACCCACTAGGGGCAACCTCAAAAACCAAATTGACCAAGGTCAACCCTAGTCAAGGTTTAGGTTAAGCTAGCCCAAATGGGCTAACTCAAGCTCAAGCTAAATTCACATGGGCTAACCTTATTTTGGTGGATGAAATGAACATGTGGGCGCCATTGGGTTAGGTAGGAGTCAAATTTCAGGCTTGGTGAGTAGGAGAGAGAAAAATCTTTAAATGGAAGAGAGAGAAAGAGAAGGGAATAATGGGGGAAGACTTTGGGGCTCATCCCTCCCCTTCCCCAACCACCCATTCAATTCACTAGGACAAGGGGAGTGCAACCAGCTAGTCCTAGACTGATTTGATCCAGGCTTCATACCCCACCTACCATGGCCGAAAATTTTGACTAAGGACCAATAATGGCAATGCAGCCTACAACCACCTAACACCCCATCTCTCCTTCTTAAAAGCTTCACTGGACTCCAGGGAGTAAGTTCCACACCTTTCCTTAAGGATCTAAGGGAGTTCACTATGTTGTTGCAGAAATCCGACCACCACCACCACCACCATGACAGTTCGGTGATCAGCAAGGCGACAACCACCCACACAGGTCCTCCTCCACTCCTTCTTCCATGGGTAGTTCATAGGAATCATTAGGGCCAAGGTTCGGGCTCAATTGAGCCCGATCCAAGTTCAAAATTTCCTAGTTTTTCCGTGAAATTTCACTTGTCGGGTTTGCTGGAGTAAGCCACTCCGGCGGTTGTGCCGCCGCTTGACGACAGCCACCACCTCAACGGAGGTGGTGGTGGCGGTGGCTTGCCGGGGAGGTGGCCAGATGGCCGGCGGCAGCGTTTTGTAATGGCTCCAGGTGGGATAAATCTGGATCGTCGGCTGGAGGTGGAAGATGACCAGATGCCGTCCAAGGCGCGCCAAGATTCGTGCAGTGTTGGGTACATTGGAAAATATGTACCTGATTTGAAGAAGCCTCACCCTAATCAATGATATACATCAAAATGTATTTGATGTGTTTTGAGTTTAGTTGTGCAGGTTAAGTATTTAAAGAGAAAGCTGAAAAGTTTCTAAGTCCATGTGTCGACACCCAGAAGCAAAGTGTCGACACTTAAGAAGACTTATGTCGACACCCAGAGAAGCAGTGTCGACACTTGGAGTAATTGTGTCGACACCAGGGATGCAGAGTCGACACCAGGAGGAAAGTGTCGACACATACAGGATGTGTCGACACTCATTGAAGAAATGTCCAGTGAAGAAGTGTCGACACTTAGAAGCAGTGTCGACACCCAGTGGAACTTTGTCGACATCAGAAAGTGTCGACACTTGGAGAATGTGTCGACACACAGCAGAAGACTCAACACATGAAGAAAGTGTCGACACTAGGAGGCTGTGTCGACACTCAGCAAAAGTTCAACAAATTCTAAGTACAAGTGTCGACACAAAGGAGATGTGTCGACACTTAGCCAAAGTCTCAACACATGAAGAATGTGTCGACACAAAGGATCAGTGTCGACACACAGCAGAAGTCTCAACACATGAAGAAAGTGTCGACACAAGGAGCTGTGTCGACACTCATCAAATTTCTATGAAGAATAAGTACAAGTGTCGACACCAAGCAGAGGTGTCGACACTCAGCAAAAGTATCAACACTGAAGGCATGTGTCGACACCAAGAAGATGTGTCGACACTTAACAAATTCAACATAAGAACATGTGTCGACACAAAGGAGTTGTGTCGACACTTACAAGAAATCAACAAAGTACTGAAGAACAAGGAGTTGTGTCGACACACAATATCAGTGTCGACACATTCTGAAGATGCAGTGTCGAGAAGTAAATTCTACAACACAAGGAGTTGTGTCAACACCTTGAAGGCTAGTGTCGACACTTAGTCTACTTGTGTCGACACTTAGTCTATAAGTGTCGACACTTAAAGACAGACTGTCTCGACACTTTCAGACAGTTACAGATGTTTCAAGAAGTGACTGGATGACATGACAGCTGCCATTCCAGCCGGTGTACTGCAACTGTCATAGATGTCAGGAAGCTGTTAGAAACCGGATCAGCCGGTCACCATGAAGAAGGCCTATATATAGGCTTATTCTGTCAACAGAAGAAGATGATTCACACAAGATCAAGCAATTCATTGAAGAATCAAATCAAGTGAAGATCTAAGTAGTTGGAGAGAGAGAGCTCCTTCCAGGAAGACATCTGGTGGAACCAGGCTATGAAGAAAGTTTCAGACTTAGTTCTGATTATTAAGTTGCAGTGATTGAAGATCTACTGCAGAGAGTATCAACCCTATTGTGTTCTACATTAAAGAAGCTTTGAAGAAAGCCAAGTGAGGTTGATCTCAGCAGAGTTCTTCCAAGAACTCATCAAGAAACCTGTCAACTCTCCTCTCTTATTCTGAGTTGTAGGTATATATACATTGTATTCTTAATTTCTTGTAGGATCCTTAGGGATCTGAGTTGTAAGCCTGAAATTATAAAGGCTGAGTGGTAGGGCCTGTGTGCCTGAGTGTAGGAGATCTATTTCTCTGAGTGTAGGCCTTGTGGCTGAGTGTAGGTCTTTGGAGAAGACTGAGTTGTAGGGCTGTTGAGCCTGAGTTGTAGGAGTGGGATCACTCTGAGCTGTAGGAACCATTTGGGGTTCTGAGTGTAAGATCTGAGGATCTGAGAAATAGTGGAGGAGTTTGGCCGAATCTAGTACACTACTAGATAGGCGAAGGGGGAAAGTGGATGTACCCAAACCTTGGGGAACCACTATAAAACTGTGTGTACTCTGTGTATGTGTGTGATTCTGTGATTGCTGTTTATAGTTCTGTGAAATCTGTGATATAATCTGCCTAAAAGTTTAAAAAGATTAAGTCACCTATTCACCCCCCCCCCCCTCTAGGTGATTAGGTACAATTTCTTTCATGCAGTATAAGGAATTAAACAATAAGTTTATGATTTTCATTTTAATGAATTCTGTCACATATAATGTAATTAATGGTTTTAAATATTACAAATACTTCGACGCTAATTCATAGAAAATGGTCATCACATAAATTGTATCCCTGAGTGTCTACTTTAATTCAAAATTAGTTTGAACTAATTTGGTTGCCTGGTTTTACCAGGGCACTCATTTTGGTGGGGTCTATACCTAGGGCTTGACATAAACTAAAATGGATGCCCACCCTTCATCTCTTGTCCACATGACTTGCAATTTGGCCAAAGCGTCACCCTAAACAATATCTAGGGCCTGCCCAAAAATGAGAATTTTTGGGGACACTTTTTCTATATTTTTGGAAATTATTTATTTTCTCTTGGGTAAATTAATTTAAGGGCCAAATGACCTCCAAACTCATCCAAATTTTAGTGAGTGATGCTTTGGGTCATTATTAATATCTGGCTACAATTTCATCACATTTGGAGGTGGTTTGAACTAAAATCATGCAAACCATAGCCTTGCCCTAAAAAGGGTATTTTGGTCAAAAAGTGCACTTTGGTTTTTGAGTGCCCAAATCACCTCAACTGAGTTTGGAATTGGGGCCACTAGCTTGGTATGGCCTTTTTCACCTTCCCATGAATGATGGGGTAGATTGGAATTGATTTGCCCTAAGATCTAAGACCAAACCCTAAGGAAGGGCTTTTGTGCCTTGTGAAGGGCATGAAGCCATAACACCTTGAATGAACTTGAAATTTGGTACGAAGGGTGCTATAGCCCACTGGTAAAAATCCTCGGGGATTTGGGAAAGGTTAGAACCCACTGAACCCTAACCCTAGCTTAGGGCACAAACCTTGTAGTGCTAGAATAGGTTAGTAAAACTCCTTGAACAATAATGAAATTTGGGTCGAGTAGTCATAAGGATAGATTGAACCTTTTTAAATTTAATTGAGACTTTTGGATCAATATTCTTAGCACTTCCTTTGTAACTCATGAGATTGCACTAAATAATCATTTGGTCATTATGATGCCACTGCCCATTGAAAGGTCATGAAAACTTGGTAGAGTGCGTTTTAGACTTATTGCTCATGTGTAAATTTTATTAGAATTTTTGAATACATAATTAGGGTACCTACTTCTCAAGCTCATAAATTTGGGAACTTCTGAAATAATTCTTACAGATCTCAATACATTTTGAAAAATTTTGAAACTGGATAAGCAGTGTTCCTAGTTCATTATACTCATATGGGAATTTATTTGAAATTTTTTGATGGATAATTGTTATACTTGGTTCATTAACCCATTAAATTGGAATATTATGAAAAAATCAAGTATAGAGTTTATTATTCAATGATAAATTATTAAACTTGATCTAGAGTATTTATATGTCCTTACAATCATAGTTGAATTTTCTCTGAATTTGTGGAAGTATTATTGCTGTACTTATCTCTTAAAATGATTTACTGTGGGATATACTTAAAATTAAAATTTGGGGCTTAAATCTTGCTGAAAAATTGGGAGACCTTGGATTTTAATTCAATATTCGTATAGTATTTAACATAAATTTGGTGGAATATTATCTTATCTAAAATTGGTACTTCATGTTCAAATTTGGGATTTTTGGTTGCACGAATAATTAAATAAATTATCAGATAAATAAGAAAATTGTAAAATTCTGGAGGTAGGCCACCAAGCTCATAATAGCCTTCCAATAATTATTATAGGAGTACTGGGTGACTATTTGATGTACTTCCCATTTTACGGGTCATATAGCTTAAGTGGTCTGCGTATATTAAAAAGTGCAAAAATTCTGTTGAACTATAAACTTGGGCACATAAGTTGGGATTAGTGGTTTGCTGGTTTGGATAAATAAGAAATGAGTTCATCATTGGAAGTAGGATGAGTACAGGGTTGGATTGGCTAAAGTTAGGTGGTGCTCGGGATCGACGAAAGATCGCCTTTCCCATAGGAGAGGAGGTGTCAAATACACTAGGGATAGATCCAGTAAAACAAGTAAGGGTTTGGGAAACTTGATAGCAACCAATGAAAGTGTAACGCCCCGAAACTCAAAGGAGCAACGAGTGACGTTTTGGGCCAGTTTTGGGTTCTGGCAGTAGGCACACGGCCTAGTACACAGGCGTGTGCCCGGGCGTGTCAGGCTGGATTCGACGTTTTGGTCGAGAGGTTGCCGATTTTGGAGTCGACGATCGTCGAACAGAGAACACGGCCTGCGACACGGGCGTGTCGCATGGCGTGTCAAGGCCGTGTCGACGATCGGCCCAGGGCGTCGACGAATTTCGCTCGACGAAGTGTCGAGACATGGCACACGGCCTGCGACACGGGCGTGTCTCAGGGCGTGTCGACCCGTGTCGACACTCGTCCCGGGGAGTCGACGAACTTTGGTCGACGATGTGTCGAGACAAGGCACACGGCCGAGGACACGAGCGTGTCCAAGGCCATGTCGTCAGGTCGACGATCTTCGCTCGACGAAGTGTCGACTGTCGAGACCGTGTACACGGCCTGAAGCCCAGGCGTGTTGAGGTAGACACGAGCAAGGACACGGGCGTGTCCTAAAACCCGTGTAGTGCTCGGGTTGTTTTCGTGATAAATCGATGGGGGTACACGTGTCACAACCCGCATTTCCTCCACGAGTGCATCGTATCAGAGCAAGAGGAACTACGAGTTATGATGTCATATCGTGCAGGGGATAACTGCACACGCTCAGGCAAACCCTCGACGCTTACTTTACTAGTTGAAATCCATCAGTTAAATGCAAGAAAATCGTTTAGTTTAATGGCCGTATCCCTCGGCCTTAGGAATCAAAATATGTGTTTGACGATCTTATGCATCCTAGATTTATAATCATATATGAAATCATCTTTTGTTTTGTTTTACGTTGTTTGGAAAATACGTATTAGTTTATCAAAACATGTATGCATGATCTAGGATAATAGGTTTGTTTTATCTTGAAAATATCTAATGCAATCTAGCATAAATCCTTCCCAAGAGCAAGGAGACATCATCTCATCCAAATGAGTCACATTAGCAGGCTAGCATTCATATATTACAAGTAAAGAAAGCCACCAATGGGCGCCAACAAGCTGACACGAACCCATTGGGGCACATGTATGTCTGTACAACAAAGAAAAGAACTATCTCGCTAAGTAAGCTCGGCTAGCTCCAAAGAAACTCTACCCAAGCACTAGCCGCTCAAACGGCTACAACCTGCACCTGAGGCATTCAAGAAAGAACACCTCAGCAATCATCAAAGCTACACAATAAAGTATGAAGTTCAGAAAATATGACGAAGGGGCTTACCGACCCCGTAGCAATGTTTCATGTAAGTAAAATGAGTGAAAAGAACAGGTGGAAAATAAGTGTAAAACACTGTCAATCCCAAGTGTAAAACACACCAAGTGCGTGCAATTCTCATCAAGTCCTGCTCAACCCGCAGGAGCAAAAAGGCAATACACATGCCAAATCCATCATCTTTAGAACAAGAAACAACCATACTAGTGAAACATAAGCAGCGGTTAAGTTCGATTCCGCAAGGGTCTTTTGGTGGCGGCCCTAAATGGAACGCACCAATAAAAGCTAGCCCAAATCGGGGCCAAAATGGTGCTCTACACCACAAATCCAAACCCGGTGGCCACCAAGGCTTAAACCACACCACCCCTTACCGAAACCTCACACAAACGCTCCTGCCATGGTTCACAATTCGCCTCGCAAAACTCACTATAAGCGAACCCAAGCTCAACACCATAAGCAAATCTCACCATAACCCAAGCTACACACGTTTCCTTCCTTCGTCCTCACTCATGACTACAAATTGCCCAAGTTATGTCAAACTTGATAGAGTTGATTAATTGAACAAGAAAGAATCACATGATTATGATATGAACAAGAAAGAATCACATGAACAAGAAAGGTTACATGAATCAAATGCGCATAAGACTTAATTGAGCATAGCGAAAATTTGATAATTAGGCGGTAAACATGTAAGACTTGAAGGAATAAGATGATTCATGTTTGTGTGTACTAAATAAAAACAAGGGTAACAAGACTAATAAATTTGAACAAGCTAGTAACATTGAAAGAGGAAGGCTAGCTAAACTTGCACAATCAAAGAACAAAAAAAAACAACTTGGCAAGGGTGAAGAACACCGCTTGCCTGAACCGAGATGACACCGCGACGGCTGCTCCTCTCTTTCCTTCTCTTGTCTTAGCTTTGCTCCCTTGAGTTCCTATTGGAATGAGGAAGAAGATGAAGAAGAAGGTGAAATGTGGAGGAGAAATCTCTGTTTCATCCTTATTTCCTCCAGAACAGAGCTGGTCCATTTGATCCAGAATCAAAGAAATGAACGGCACAAAAAAACTGGAAAAAATTGAGTTTCGGCCCTGTCACGCCCTGTGACACGCCAGTGTCACAGGGCGTGTACCTTAAGCGGCGCAGACGCCAACACTTTCCAGCTTATCCACAAGGTACACGGCCGGGTATACGCCCGTGACCGGTAGGTCACGCCCGTGACCTAGGGCGTGTAACCCGTGTCTCGACATCTCGTCGACCAAAAGTGTCGACACTTCGACAAAGCTGGACACGCCCGGTGACACGCCCGTGTCACAGGCCGTGTCCCCTCTCTCGACACCCGACACTCGACACTCGACACAGCGGGACACGGCCCGTGACACGCCCGTGTCATGGGGCGTGTACCCCATTCGTCGAGCTCAACTCGACGCAAGAAAATTCGTCGAGTCAAGGAGGTCACGCCCCATGTCACGCCCTGGGTTACACCCCGACACGCCCGTGTCGGGGGGGGGGGGGGGGGGGGGGGGGGGGCGTTCCTCCCATAACTTCGTCGAACGAAGTTCGACGACCACAAAGCCAAACCGCATCCTGATGTAGACACGCCCTGGGCACGCCCGTGTCCCAGGCCGTGTCATGCACAAAAATGACCATTTTTCACTGTTTTGAAAAGTGTTTCTGTTTCGTCCTAGACCATTTCTTCCTCAACAACTTTTTACCCCTTTTTTCTGTACACATCGTCCATACAATCAACCCGTTTTGAGCAACTTTACCCGGGCTCGAAAAAGTGCAAGCATTCCCTAAGAGGCCTCACCGAGTCCCCAAATATTTGGACTCTAGCTTGCTGTGGAATCATGCCACTAGGCTACCAAAACAGCCACTCGAATGCCTGCGGGCAAACCTTGCTCGAACAAAGGTCAAAGCCAACGTAACGCCCATCAAGCATATGCAATCTTTTCGACGAAAAAAAAATATGGGGCGTTACAGTCACTCCCCCTAACAAAAAGTTTCGCCTCGTAACTTTTCAATCATTTTGATCTAAATCAAATGATTTATCAAACCAAAACACTAATTCAACAAAAACACCAATTCACATACCAGCTTATTTACGGGAACAAATGAGGGTGAGCCGCCCTCATCGTTGACTCGAGCTCCGACGTCGCACTTTCCACATTCTGATTTTTCCATAGCACCTTGACCATAGGAATCTTCTTTTTCCGCAACTCGCGCTCTTGGGAGTCCAAAATACGGATGGGCATCTCCACATAAGAAAGGTTCGGCGCTAACTGCGGCACAACATCCAAAACTTGCTTACCATTTCGCACACACTTGCGTAGTTGGCTGACATGAAACACGTCGTGAACACCAGGAAAGTTCACGGGTAATTCTATTTTGTAAGCGGATGCACCAACTCGCACAAGAATCTTGAAGGGACCCACAAACCTTGGGTCTAATTTGCGCTCTTTTCCAAACCTTTTAATTCCCACCATTGGGGAGACCTTCAGGAAGATGAAATCCCCCACTGCAAACTCTAACTCCGACCTTCGCCGGTTGGCGTACTTTTCATATCACTCTTGGGCGATCCGGAGCTTCTCCCGAATAAGTCGTACGACAACTTCCATGTCCTCGAGCGCCTCTGGGCCCAACAAAGGCCGCTCGCCAACCTCAGCCCAAAATAGGGGAGTCCGACATCGTCGCCCATATAAAGCTTCGAACGGATCCATTTGCAAGCTTTCCTGATAGCTGTTATTATATGCGAATTCCATAAGCCGCAAACGTTCATCCCATGCTCCGCCATATGAAAGAATGGAGCATCGAATCATATCTTCCATAATTTGGTTGACTCATTCCGTTTGGCCATTCGTCTGAGGGTGGTAAGCAGTGGAATACCTCAAATCCGTCCCCAAACCCTCTTATAGACTCTTCTAGAAACGAGAAGTAAATCGGGAATCCCGGTCTGAAATGATATTGACTGGCACACCATGCAGTCGGATGATCTCATCTAAATATAGCTCCGCTATTGTCTTCATCAGGTAGTTGACCTTAAAGGGTATGAAATGAGCACACTTGGTCAACCGATCCACGACCACCCATACGGAGTCATGTCCTCGTGGAGATCTTGGTAAGCCTGTAATAAAATCCATTGAAATGCTTTCCCATTTCCATGTTGGAATCTCCAATGGCGTCAACTTACCACCAGGCCTCCCATGATCAGCTTTCACCCGCTTGCAGGTATGACATTCAGATACAAATTGCGCTATATCTCTTTTCATTCCATACCACCAGACAATTTGTTTCAAATCACGGTACATTTTAGTTGAGCCTGGATGGTAGGCCATACTTGATCCATGTGCTTCCCTACACACCATCTCGCGAATGTCTCCAACTGTGTGGATACAAAATCGACCACGATACTTTAACGTGCCCCCATCATCAATAAAAAAATCCGGTAATTCACCCTTTTCAGTCCGAAGAAATAAATTTAAAAGATCAGGATCATCCTTTTGCTGTTGTCTTGCAAGCACCATCCATGAAGGTTCTTCTACTGCCGAATGACTTTGTGGTTCATATCTTCCCACGGAAATATCCATCAATATAAATTCCTCCACTAGACGGTCGGCTGAAAGATGAAATAATTTACCTGTCTTCCGACTCAACGCATCGGCCACAACATTAGCTTTCCCCGGATGATATTGAATTTCCACATCATAATCAGCTACATATTCAGCCATCGCCATTGGCGCAGATTAAGTTCCTTTTGCGTGAAGACGTACTTCAAACTTTTATGATCCGTAAAGATTTTACACTGCACACCTTAAAGTAAGTGTCTCCACAACTTCAATGCAAATATCACCGCTGCGAACTCCTGATCATGCGTCGGGTAGTTCTTTTCATGACTTTTCAACTGTCGAGACCCATACGCAATCACCTTTTTGTCTTGCATTAAAACACATCCAAGTCCAACGTGCGACGCATCCACAAAAACTTCATAATCTATCCCTTCTGTCGGTAAGATCAACACAGGAGCGGTACATAACCGGTTCTTGAGTTCAAGGAATGATGCCTCGCACTTGTCAGTCCAATCAAACGGCACATTATTCTGGGTTAAGTGAGTCAAAGGTGCGGCCAACGTAGCAAAACCTTCTACACATCTGCGATAATAGCTGGCCAATCCCAAGAAGCTCCGAATCTCCTTGGGTGTCTCCGGTCTCCTCCATTCCATGACTGCAGCAATCTTTTCGGGATCCACTGAAATTCCCTGTTGATTAATAACATGACCCAGGAATGCAACCTGAGGTAACCAAAACTCACATTTTCTTAACTTGGCGAACAACTTTTGGTCTCGCAAAGTGGCCAATACCAATCGCAGATGCTGTTCATGCTCCTCAGCACTGCGGGAGTAGACAAGAACGTCGTCAATAAAAACCACCACAAACCTATCCAAGTAGATCTTGAACACCCGGTTCATCATATCCATGAGGCTGATGGTGCGTTGGTCAAACCAAATGACATCACAAGAAATTCAAAATGGCAATGTATTGATCGAAACGTAGTCCGCGGAATATCAGACTCCCGAACCTTTAGCTGATGATAGCCCGAGCGGAGATCAATCTTCGAAAATACTGAACTGCCACGCAGTTGATCAAACAAATCATCAATTCTTGGTAGTGGGTACTTGTTTTTTATAGTCACCTTGTTCAACTCCCGGCAATCGATGCAAAGCTGCATCGACCCATCTTTCTTCTTCACAAATAACACTGGTGCACCCCAAGGTGATGAACTTGGCCTGATAAACCCCTTTGCCAATAAATAGTCCAGCTGTGTACACAATTCTGCTAGCTCACGCGGGGCCATTCTGTACGGCGCTTTCGCAATAGGCCGCATGCCCGGCTCCAACTCAATGACAAACTCGACATCATGATCAGGGGGAAGACCAGGTAGATCAGTAGGAAAAACATCTGGAAATTCACGCACAATAAGAATCTCCACCAAACGCGGCAAAACAGCACGAGTCCCCACAACTGAGACGAGACAAGCAAAACAGTCAGAAACAAACAACGTCCGAACACATACCGCTGAAATCCCTGGAGAATCCTGGCAAGAATCACCATAAACACTTCCCGGCTGACCATTGTCCTTGATAAAATCCAAGCGCTTTCCTTTGCACTAGATGACGGCGTCGTAGCGGGATAACCAGTCCATGCCCAAGATAATGTCAAAATCTTCCAAATCGATCACCTTGAAATCAGCCTTTGCTAAGAAATCCCCCAACAAAATGGGACAATCAAGAAGACCCCAGTCTGCAACCACAGAAGCACCGGAAGGAAATTTCACCAAAAAGGCATTCCCCACTCGATCTGGTGTCAAATGATTCTGATCCAGAAAGGTTTGAGCCACAAATGAATGGGTCGTGCCAGAATCGAAGAGAACACGCGCCCAACGGTTCTTTACCTTAAAGTTTCCTATAAGGGTACATATGTAGCTAAGAAGTACGCATAAGCGTCATAAACAAAACGTGAACCAGAGGAAGTAATCGAACCTGAGATAACTTGAGGTGACATCTGAGCTTCCTCTGAAGAGATCACATTTAACTTCCCTTTTCCTTTGTCCAAACGCGGAGGCGGAGGCAAAGCCTGGAGTGGCCTTGGCTGCAGCACAGGCTGGTTTTGTGGGCACCTTGCCTTGAGATGTCCCTGTTTGCCACACTGAAAGCACACCTTGTCTTTGACCCAACAGCGGCCCACATCATGACCTCTTCCCCCACAACCTGTACACTCCAAGTCTCTGGTTGGTGCACCCTAAATGGCATGCACCTGCTCCTTCTTCTGCATCCCTAACCGCTTGAAACATTTCTCAAATGGGTGGCCTGACCGGCCACAGAAGCTACACGTCTCCTTACTCTTTTTTCTTACGTCTGATACTTGGGAGCTTTTCCCTTCCACGAGCTTTCTTTTGTCCTGCCTCATCAATTGCCCTCTTTGTTTTGCATTTTCTATAGCTTCAACCTTCAAAGCAGCCTCCACCACAGTAGTGTAACTCGTCGCTCCATAAGCACTTGCGAACTGCTACACGTCGCTGTGGAGTCCGCCAAGATATCTCTTTACTCGGTCAGCTTCCGTAGTCACCAAGCTCGGAGCGAACCGACTTAGCTTGCTAAACTCAATTTCATACTCACTAACTGTGAGTTTCCTCTGCTTCAGGTACAAGAAGTCATTCATCAGGCGGTCCCTTTCCACTGACGGCAGAAACTTGCGCCGTAACAGTTCTTTGAAGGCTTCCCATGAACATCCCGTCCCTAGGCTTTCCTTTTCTCACAACCACCAACCTTTTGCTAACCCTTTTAGTTGATAGGCGGCAAGCATCACCTTCTGGTCCTCGGTAACGCCAGAATAGACAAACATCTCTTCCAACGTGATCACCAAATCATCCAAGATCACAAAGTCCGCTTTTCCATCATAGGTAGGTGGTCCGCTTTTCCACGGAAGGAGTAGAAATAGTAGGGCCTCTGACAGTCTCTTGCACTCTTAGTGCCAGCCCAGACATCGCTGATGACATAGCTTGGAGCTGGGACTGCACATCCTGTACCTGCCTTGTCAAAGACTCATTACTTTGGCGTAGACTATCCATCAGAGCATTATTCTGCGCGCCCGAAGACTTGCCCTCAGATTGGAGAGTCTGCCTTGTCACTGGACGCTTCGACATCCTATAAACCATTTCACTCGAGATCAATCAACAAACAACACATAACGACGCTGTACAGACACAACATATAATATGAACATCAACTGCTAACTTGCTCTGGGAGTTTGAGAATGATGGTATGCCTAGCCTAAAGATGACTCACCATCATCCCACTAACTTGTGCCTAACCGATGAATGCATGACTATGTTTGACCCAAAACCATGTGTGTACAGGTGTCATCATGTAAATCTTAGCTTGGCACGTTGTGCTCATGCAATGTTATGGTATGCGTGCTGTGCTATGCATTCTAGAAAAGGCCTTAATGCATTCCATGAGCGGTCGTACGCATCACAATGCTATGCATCCCATACTACATAGCATTGCATGCAACGAATAAAAGAAAATGTGCTAGTCGCATCCATGTGGTGAGGTTATGCATCCCATACTACATAACCGCACATGTTGCCCCTATGGTGGATCCATATACAACCACATATTATGCATCCCATACTACATAATATGCCCCGCATACTTCTGTTCATGTCATGAGTGTCGTATTCGTGCTTCGGCCAAGACATACTGATGGTACCTCGGTGTGTGTATGATATGATGCTTACGACAATGACAAAAAGGAAAGTTTGCCCGACCAATTGTTAAGCAAACCTCCCTCTGATACCAACTGTCACAACCCGCATTTTCTCCACGAGTGCATCGTATCAGAGCAAGAGGAACTACGGGTTATGATGCCACGTCGTGCAGGGGATAACTGCACACGCTCAGGCAAACCCTCGACGCTTACTTTACTAGTTGAAATCCATCAGTTAAATGCAAGAAAATCGTTTAGTTTAATGGTCGTATCCCTCGGCCTTAGAAATCAATATGTGTGTTTGACGATCTTATGCATCCTAGATTTATAATCATATAAGAAATCATCTTTTGTTTTGTTTTACGTTGTTTGGAAAATACGTATTAGTTTATCAAAACATGTATGCATGATCTAGGATAATAGGTTTGTTTTATCTTGAAAATATCTAATGCAATCTAGCATAAATCCTCCCCAAGAGCAAGGAGACATCATCTCATCCAAATGAGTCACAGTAGCAGGCTAACATTCATATATTACAAGTAAAGAAAGCCACCAATGGGCGCCAACAAGCTGACACGAACCCATTGGGGCACATTTATGTCTATACAACAAAGAAAAGAACTACCTCGCTAAGTAAGCTCGTCTAGCTCCAAAGAAACTCTACCCAAGCACTAGCCGCTCAACCGGCTACAACCTGCACCTGAGACATTCAAGAAAGAACACCTCAGCAATCATCAAAGCTACACAATAAAGTATGAAGTTCAGAAAATATGATGAAGGGGCATACCGACCCTGTAGCAATATTTCATGTAAGTAAAATGAGTGAAAAGAACATGTGGAAAACAAGTGTTAAACACTGTCAATCCCAAGTGTAAAACACACCAAGTGCGTGCAATTCTCATCAAGTCCTGCTCAACCCGCAGGAGCAAAAAGGCAATACACATGCCCAATCCATCATATTTAGAACAAGAAACAACCATACTAGTGAAACATAAGCAGCGGTTAAGTTCGATTCCGCAAGGGTCTTTTGGTGGCGGCCCTAAAGTAGAACGCACCAATAAAAGCTAGCCCAAATCGGGGCCAAAATGGTGCTCTACAACACAAATCCACACCCGGTGGCCACCAAGGCTTAAACCACACCACCCCTTACCAAGTCCTCACACAAACGCTCATGCCATGGTTCACAATTCGCCTTGCAAAACTCACCATAAGCGAACCCAAGCTCAACACCATAAGCAAATCTCACCATAACCCAAGCTACACACGTTTCCTTCCTTCGTCCTCACTCATGACTACAAATTGCCCAAGTTATGTCAAACTTGATAGAGTTTGATTAATTGAACAAGAAAGAATCACATGATTATGATATGAACAAGAAAGAATCACATGAACAAGAAAGGTTACATGAATCAAATGAGCATAAGACTTAATTGAGCATAGGGAAAATTCGATAATTAGGCGGTAAACATGTAAGACATGAAGGAACAAGATGATTCATGTTTGTGTGTACTAAATAAAAACAAGGATAACAAGACTAATAAAATTGAACAAGCTAGTAACATTGAAAGAGGAAGGCTAGCTAAACTTGCACAATCAAAGAACAAAAAAAAACAAACTTGGCTAGGGTGAAGAACACCGCTTGCCGGAACCGAGATGACAACGCGACGGCTGCTCCTCTCTTTCCTTCTCTTGTCTTAGCTTTGCTCCCTTGAGTTCCTTTTGGAATGAGGAAGAAGATGAAGAAGAAGGTGAAATGAGGAGGAGAAATCTCTGTTTCGGCCTTATTTCCTCCAGAACAGAGCGGGTCCATTTGATCCAGAATCAAAGAAATGAACGGCACAAAAAAACTGGAAAAAATTGAGTTTCGGGCCTGTCACAGGGCGTGTACCTTAAGCGGCGCAGACGCCAACACTTTCCAGCTTATCCACAAGGTACACGGCCGGGTACACGCCCGTGACCGGTAGGTCACGCCCGTGACCTAGGGCGTGTAACCCGTGTCTCGACATCTCGTCTACCAAAAGTGTCGACACTTCGACAAAGCTGGACACGCCCGGTGACACGCCCGTGTCACAGGTCATGTCCCCTCTCTCGACACCCGACACTCGACACTCAACACTCGACACTCGGCACTCGACACAGCGGGACACGGCACGTGACACTCCCGTGTCACGGGGCGTGTACCCTATTCGTCGAGCTCAACTCGACGCAAGAAAATTCATCGAGTCAAGGAGGTCACACCCCAGGTCACGCCCTGGGTCACGCCCCGACACGCCCGTGTTGGGGTGTGTGTTCCTCCCGCAACTTCGTCGAACGAAGTTCGACGACCACAAAGCCAAACCGCATCCCGAGCTAGACACGCCCTGGGACACGCCCGTGTCCCAGGCCGTGTCATGCACAAAAATGACCATTTTTCACTATTTTGAAAAGTGTTTCTGTTTCGTCCTAGACCATTTCTTCCTTAAGAACTTTTTACCACTTTTTTTGTTTTCTGTACACATCGTCCATACAATCAACCCGTTTTGAGCAACTTTACCCAGGCTCGAAAAAGTGCAAGCATTCCCTAAGAGGCCTCACCGAGTCCCCAAATATTTGGACTCCGGCTTGCTGGGGAATCGTGCCACTAGGCTACCAAAACAGCCACTCGAACGCCCGCGGGCAAACCATGCTCGAACAACGGTCAAAGCCAACATAACGCCCATCAAGCATATGCAATCTTTTCGACGAAAACAAAATATGGGGCGTTACAACACGGTCGGCCATACGGCCGTGTCAGGTGGATCACGGGCGTGTCAGGTCGAACACGGGCTTGTTCGATGCCCGTGTGTTGTTCCAGGCGAGTCGATTTTGACGGCGAATGAGGCACACGGCCCTAGACACGGGCGTATGCCAGGCCGTGTGCGGTCCAGATTGGGCATTTCAGTCCCGAATCAAAGCCGTTTGTTTCTTTAATTGATGATCCAACGGCTGGGGGTTGTTCCTGATGGGATATACCCGGGATTGGGTCATAGAAACCCTCACTTTTCATGAGTGGTTATCTTTCTAAAGCTTAGAGAGAGAGGAGAGCCAAGGAAGGAAGAAGGAGCTAGATCCGGCCATTGGAGGAGCTTCGAAGTTCCGAATCTCGAGCCGACTCCGGATCCATGGAGGCAAAGCTAGTGCGGTGCTTTTCATCCGCTTACTTTTCCATGGCGCCAAAGAAGAACGCAAGGGTAACGATCCTCTTCTTGAGCATGTGTAGCTCTCCTTCTTTGCATAGGAAGCCCGCTCTCATGAGTTTGCGGTGAGTTGGAGGCGTTCCTTCGGGTAGATATGTAAAGTCCCCGTTGTGTATAGTCCGTAAGCAAGAACGGACATAGGCATGATGTGTGAATCCTACCCGGACATGTTGGTCTGGATCGGTGATGTTGCATTGCATAAATGCCAGAGAAGACTCCGTGCGATTGATTGTTTTTCGGGTTTTCTACGAGGTAGATTGCAACAGGGAGCCTTGGGGATTAACCCAAAGGTGCACCCGCAAAACTGGGCGGATGCGGGTGGCCTGAGAGCTAACTTGAACATAACCGGGTTATGTGAAATGTGACGGAAATGGGACTGAGGAGATGTTTGACCCGCGCAAATGGCTTAAATTGTCGTTGCAATGTGAGCACGGGTTAGATGTAACCGTACCCATTCTATGTCGTTCGGTTAAAGAGACCTAAGGGTATGTGACACTTGTCGCTGGCATAGATCTTCGGCGGTCTATGGCTTAAATTGTCGTGACCCAGGCCAAGAAGACAAAATGATCATAGGTTTGGCCGTCAAAATGGCGGTGGTGAGTCCGGAATGTCTATGGCTTTAATTGACATGACATCGACCGGTTCACCGAGAATGTGCCCTGAGAGCACGGGGCGTGTGGCCGTGCTAGCCAACGTCTGTGATGAAATGATTATTTATATATTTTGCTCGCTTATGCTAATGAAATGCAGGGAAGGAGCATCGCCGCCCCGAGCTGGGGACGAGATCGTTATAATTTGGTCAGCATTGCTGACCGTTGCCTTGTTTTGCCACTGTGCGATGGTTTGTTGCTTGCACGTGCTGCTGGACCAAGCGGTCAATAGCGTGCTAAAGCCCAAAATGCGAAGCCATCCCTCGAAGGCCTAATTGGAGTGTTTACTATTTTTATTCATGTATGACCGGCCTGCGTGCCGTGGTTTGTAAAACATGTAATACGAAGTGAACAATTTTGTAAGGCCTTAAGGCCTGTACTTGTGTATGTACAACATTCCTGTTTTGGTATTAGTGGACATTCATCCTTTAGTGCTGGGTTCTTTGTTGCAACTTTTATAAACTGCTTCCGCTAGAATTCTCTGTATAGGACGTTATGATTAGTTGGATGGTTTCCATGAGTAACCACCCGTTCTGTCTGTAGTATATGGCGTCGGGCCCCGGCCGGACCTACTGCTATATGCTATGCAACGGATAGGGGGTGTTACAATTTGGTATCAGACTACTAATTTTGGTCGGGCTTAAAATGAATTCGTGAGCGAATTCTTTTTAAGGGGTGGTGAGCATATTGTGTGCGTCATCGTTATAATAGTAAAAGAACCCATGAATGTCCACTTAGGAATGAAAATACACATGTTTGAGGAACCTGCGTGTTCCTATAATTGCTGTTTGCAATTTTATTTGGTCGCTTAACGGTGTTTTGTACCACTATAGGTGACCAGAAGTGGTGCTGGGCCGTCAGAACGTCGAGTTTCTGAGGCTAGCAGTGCACCAGATGTAGCTCCTGCAACACCTCTATCGACTGAGACCATATGATTGGTGGCAGAAGCAGTGTTGGCCATGATTAATGCGCAGCCTGCAAGGCAAATGCAGCAGCCCGCTCCTGCGATGGAGCAGGTACCGCTGCAAGAGGCTGAGCCGAGGAGAGCGGAACAAGTGGTAGTGGAACCGTTGGTGCCAATGAGGGCAACCGAGAGGCAGCTTAAGCATGTAATGAGCTTTAACCCTCCGGTATTCTCGGGGTTGGGAACCCCATCTCAAGCTGAAGACTGGCTCTCCAGGGTGAAGAGAGTCATGACAGCAATGGAGACGGAGGAGTTGCAAATGACCACCATCGCTACGTTCCTTCTGGACGGTGAAGCGAGAATGTGGTGGGAAGGATTGGAGCTGCATCTACTGAGAGGTAGACAACTTGTTGATGTCTCGATGGAAGAGTTCTCGGGATTGTTCTTGGCTAGATACCTCCCTTCGGTGCAGAAGATAGCGTTGGAGAATGAGTTTCTGAAGTTGGTTCAGGGTGAGAGTAGCGTGGATGAATATCTCCATGAGTTTACTCGTTTGAGTCGATATGCTAGCTCCACCATCGTGGATGAGGAGCGCAAGACTAATCGCTTCTATGAAGGGTTGAGAGATGAGTTGAGGTTACTACTCTCGGGGCCGATGACGCGGGGTTTCTTAACCTTGGTCAACACGGCTCGGTCCTTGGAGAAGGATATGAAGAACGTACAAGCAAAGAAAAGCTTATGTGATAAGAAGTCTGAATTCAAAGTGCCGACTACTTCAAAGTCCGGCTATCAGAGGTCCTTCAAGAAGCATAGGACTTCGGGTCCAGCTCCTTCTGGTGCTTCTGGGGCAACTACGGGTCGGACCCCGGGCGCATGTTTTACTTGTGGAAAGATGGGGCACTTTGCCCTCGATTGTTGGAGCGGACTCCCCAAGTCCGAGAGAAGGGCGGGAGCGACCTATGAAGAGAAGGGAAAGGCGGTGGAGTCGACCGCGTCCCACTATGCTCCGGCCCAACCAAGGGTGTATAATCTTGGCCAACAGGAGGCCATCAAACAGGCTAATGTGGTGACAGGTACGGTTTAATTTATAGCAAGTCAATTTCTTTAAATACTTGTTATGCACATGTTACCTTACCACTGCTTTTTTAGGATTTGTTTTGATTTGTGAAAATCCGGCAAGAGCACTCTTCGATACGGTAGATTCACACTCCTTCTTGTCCGAAGGATTTATATCACGCATCGGAGTCCCTTCTTCGATGGCGAAGGATAAGTTGGACGTGTTGTTGCCCAATGGGTGTTCGATGCGCGCGGTTAGGATCTGCGATGTTAAGTTTCGTATTGGGAATCAAGAGTTCGATCTGCAAGTGTCGTTACTTCCGTTGGTTGAGTTCGATGTCATATTTGGCATGGACTGGCTCTCGGAGCAGCAGGCCCATATAGATTGATGTAGGAAGGAAGTCAAGCTGGGAGCAAGTCGTGAAACGACTTTTACGGGCTTAAAGGGGTCGAGCAAGACGTTAATGTCTGCTCTTCAGGTGGTGAAGGCGGTTCGTGCCGGTGCAGAACTGTTCTTTACACTAGTAGAGGTTGCAAAGCCGAAGCCCACGTTGGATTGTATTTCAGTGGTATCGGAACACCCTGATGTGTTCCCCGCAGATCTTCATGGAGCCCCGCCGCAGCGGGAGATAGATTTCACGATTGACCTAGTGCCAGGTGCAAAGCCTGTGTCACGATCTCCTTATCGGCTAGCGCCTAAGGAAATGGCGGAGCTGAAAGTTCAACTGCAAGAGTTGTTGGAGCAAGGGTATGTGCGCCCGAGTTCTTCGCCTTGGAGCGCGCCGGTCCTCTTTGTTAAGAAGAAGGACAGAAGCTTGAGGCTATGTATTGATTATCGGGAGCTCAACAAGTTGACGGAGAAGAACAAGTACCCAATCCACCATATTGATGATCTATTTGATTAGTTAGTCGGGTCGACGGTGTACTCGAACTTGGATCTCAAGGCTGGGTACTATCAGCTACGAATAAGGGAGAGTGATATCCCGAAGATAGCGTTTAGTACGAGGTACGGGCATTATGAGTTTACGGTCATGCCGTTTGGGCTGACTAATGCACCATCAGTGTTCATGGATTTGATGAACATGACTTTCAGGGAGTACTTGGACCATTTTGTGATCGTCTTCATCGACGATATTTTGGTGTACTTGCAAAGTGAGGAAGATCACTTCAAGCATCTTCATTTGGTTTTGGAGACGCTAAGGAGGAATCAACTGTATGTCAAGTTCTCGAAGTGCGAGTTTTGGTTATCCTCAGTAGCGTTCCTCGGTCATATAGTGATTGGAGAGGTATTGCTGTGGATCCGGCGAAGATTGTTGCGATACGGGAGTGGCCTAAGCTTGCTACGGTAGCGGAAGTCCGGAGCTTTCTGGGGCTTGCCGGCTATTATAGGCGCTTCGTAGAGAAATTCTCGCGGGTAGCGTTACCTCTCACTACTTTGACGAGGAAGGAGCAGAAGTTCGTTTGGACGCCGGAGTGCGCGCGAGCTTTTGAGGAGTTGAAGTGTCGGTTGACCACGGCGCCTGTGTTGAGTTCGCCATGTGGGACCGAAGGCCATGAGATTTATAGTGATACTTCGGGCAGCGGTTTGGGTTGCGTGCTACTGCAACACGAAAGTGTTGGGTTTTCTCTATGAGGATGGCACAACACTTGTGCATGCAGCGGAAGAATAAAAACATCAAGAAGAACCCCAAAAGAGATGGGATCGGGCGATGGTAGTTGAATCAAGAAGTTAATATACAACTAGGCAAAAATTACCTCGGTGGCGTTGAGTCACAACTCAACGGAGATGCTCCAAGCTTCGTGTTCTTGCTGGTGGCAAGTTCTACGTGGAATGATATCCACGTCTCTGCAGAAATCCACACGAGCGGGAGAACACCGATTTTTTCCGTCGCACGGATAATCGGGAAGGAAAATGACCACACCTTGCTTCCCACGGACTGCTAGGTCCGCGCTAGGGATAGCAACACCAGCGACAATCGCCGGAGAGGAGGAGGTCGACGGAGCGAGCACGGCGGCGGAACCCTTCCGTCGGCAGATTCGGGATCGGCGGAACGAACGAACGAAGAACGGCGGAACACTTCCGTCGATTCGATCAGCGAGTACGGCGGGATTCGATCAGATCTCATTCCCAAAATCCCTAAGTATCTCTTTATACCAAAGGCATAAACAAACTTAGGAATATCGCTATCCGCAGACCACCCAGAAAATTAGGGTTCCAGAATCGGCGAGAATCACCTAGCAGATTCGGTGAGAATTAATCGGCGAGAATCACCTAGGATCGGCGAGAATCAGCTAGGATCGGCGAGAATCAGTCGGTGAGTATCACCTAGGATCGGCGAGAATCAGAGTACAATACTCGACGATTCACGTCGAACCTCGGTCGACTATCTTACCAATCCTTCAAGGCAACATTTGCCCAACCCGACGATCCTTTAAGGGAACACTTTGCCCATAACCCCATTCAGTTCAGTGATTGGTAACCTTTACTAACACAGTCAATCATCCAACTTCTCCCCATCTCTTATGTGCGACCCTGCAGGCTCATATCGCGTTGGCAGTGAGATTACATGTTTGACCACTTCTAGATCACCATGGTAACTCCAACAGTCTCCCACTTGATCTTGAAAGTATCAAACCAAAAACCTCACAAACAATGAGCGGCATCTAGCAATGCATCATTGCTCCCCAAGCAATAAGAGTTTATAATTCATAAGCCTTTATGACCAATGTATCAGCGTTGTCTTTGTCCCTTTGTCCCTTACATCCAGAAAGAACTAGAGGCATGGACCGTGTCACCCTCGTAATAGCTCAATCAAAGTTTCTTGATCCAGGACGGACTTCCAGAGAATGGTGAGTCCAATATCACATATTGACTCAACCAAGCATGGCCATGCATTTCTCAGTCCAGTTCCATCAAGGGGCCCATGGATGCAACTCCTGTCATACAGGAGGACAAATCTCATATCTGCTCACACATAAACACCCAAATGATTCGTAACATGCCCAACAACCACCCTTATCATCAACCTTTCTCAAGGAAGACTTTAGATGGCATCAAAGCACGCTCTTCCTCACTTGATGAATGCTGTGACTTCAGGTCAAAGGACCACAACACCATTGTCAATTGAGACCTGCTCGTGACATGATTGGATGACAATCCACAAAGTAGTCTCAGATTGGGTCTGTCCAGTACAACTTGTTCCTAACAAGTACCCACGTGATGACTTGATATCACAATATCATGACTTGTGAGAACCGGTCATCAGTCAACGCACGTGCTAGCCTTCATGTACCATCATCACCCTTAGCTTCTATGATGATACTCGACCAGGGACCTTTTAAGAATGAAGCTTCAAATAAATCATAGGCTCTCACATTCAAGTCACGTAGTTGATGTCCCATGGAAGCGAACATTCTAAGGGTATCTATTATGTTAACATTTAACTATCATATAGAAAAACTCATAATAAAAGAACTTGCCATTAATTGTAAGAGAAAAACTAGGTACACTGTTCATCATATGAACAAATGGCCAACAAAATACATGTTTACATGCAATCCACAAGATTATCACTAGAGTTGATCATTTAGGTATCATATACCCATCGATCTAGTATGACCATCATGCTTTCTCTGCGCGAGAGGCTTTGTCAGTGGATCCGCAATATTCTCCTCAGTCGGCACTCTACAAAGGTTCACATCTCCTCGTTCGACAATCTCACGAATAAGATGAAACCGCCGAAGTATGTGCTTGGAGCGCTGATGGGATCTAGGTTCCTTAGATTGTGCAATTGCACCATTGTTATCACAGTAGAGAACTACGGGACCAACAATGCTAGGAACTACATCAAGCTCGCCGATGAATTTCCTAATCTATATAGCCTCCTTCGTCGTATTAGCTGCGGCGATATACTCGGCCTCTGTTGTAGAATCAGCAACTGTCTCTTGCTTGGAACTCTTCCAGCTCACAGCTCCTCCATTCAGGCAAAACACAAAACCTGACTGAGACTTGGAGTCGTCTCTATCAGTTTGGAAGCTAGCATCCGTGTAACCACTTACAACGAGCTCTTCCTCTCCACCATACACCAAGAACACATCCTTAGTCCTTCTCAAGTACTTCAGGACATTCTTGACTGCAATCCAGTGACACTCACCGGGGTCTGACTGATACCTGCTAGTCATGCTCAAAGCAAAGGAGACATCGGGTCGAGTACATAACATCACGTACATGATTGATCCAATTGCCGAAGCATATGGAATCAACTTCATGCGGTCCTTATCTTCACAAGACTTTGGACACTGGTCATTAGAGAGATTCACACCATGAGACATGGGCAAAAATCCTTTCTTGGACTCAAGCATGTTGAACCGCTTCAACACCTTTTCGATGTACGTACTCTGGGTCAAACCCAGCAACTTCTTCGATCTATCTCTATAGATCTTAATACCGAGTATATAAGTCGCTTCACCCAAATCCATTCATTGAAAAGCAGTTCCCTAGGTTGTTCTTAACAACTTTCAGGGTAGGAATGTCATTCCCAATCAACAGTATGTCATCTACATACAATATCAGGAAGACAACAATGCTCCCACTGATTCGCTTGTAAACACAAGGCTCATCTTCATTCTTGATGAAACCAAACTCTTTGATTTTCTCATCAAAATGAAGATTCCAACTTCGAGAGGCCTGTTTCAGTCCATAGATGGACTTATTCAGCTTGCATATTTTAGTGGCTTCATCTGGGGATACAAAACCCTCGGGTTGTGTCATATACACTTCCTCAAGGAGGTTTCCATTAAGGAAAGCCGTTTTGACATCCATCTGCCAGATCTCGTAGTCATAATACGCAGCAACAGCAAGCAATATCCTTATGGACTTTACCATGACAACAGGGGAAAAGGTCTCATCATAGTCAATACCATGAATTTGCTTGAAACCCTTAGCCACCAGTTGCCCTTTGAATGTATGTACATTCCCATCCACGTCGGTCTTCTTCTTGAAGACCCACTTGCACCCTATGGGTCGCACCCCTTCAGGTGGTTCCACCAAGTTCCAAACTTGGTTTGCATACATGGAGTCCATTTCGGATTTCATAGCCTCTATCCATTTGTCGGAGTCTGGTCCATTCATAGCCTCTTGGTAGGTTGCTGGTTCATCATCATGATCCATAAGCAACACATTACCTATTTGAGACACGAGAAATCCATATCTCTCAGGCTCAAACCTCGGTCTACCAGATCTACGTAGGACTTGTGTTCCTTGAGCAGGTTCTCTAGCTACAACATCTTATAGTCCTGTCTCAAAATCCAATTCAGGTTCATTCACTACATGTGGTTCTTGAACTTATTCAAGCTCTACCTTTTCAGTCTTTCTTGATAAGAACTCTTTCTCCAAGAAGACACCAGTCCTTGCGACAAACACTTTGCCCTCAGACGGTAGGTAAAAGTAATACCCTCTCGTTTTCTTAGGATATCCCACCAGATAACATTTATCCGATTTGGGTTCCAACTTGTCAGGCATTTGACGTCTCACGTATGCCTCACAGCCCCAAATTTTAATAAACGACATACTAGGACGCTTCCCAGTCCATATCTTATATGGTGTCTTCAGAACCGTTTTTGTTGGAGCGCGATTCAATGTCATTGCAGCAGTCTCTAAAGCAAAACCCCAAAAGGAAACAGGCAAGTCTGCATGACTCATCATCGAACGTACCATGTCTAACAGAGTACGATTTCTCCTCTCAGACACACCATTATGTTGTGGTGTTCTAGGTGGAGTGAGCTGTGATACAATACCACACTCTTTCAGATGATCACGGAACTCATGACTCAGGTATTCGCCACCTCGATCAGATCGGAGTGCTTTAACCCTTTTACCCAACTGGTTTTCTACTTCATTCTTGAACTCTTTAAACTTTTCAAAGGTCTCGGATTTGCACTTCATAAGTTACACATATCCGTATCTACTGAAATCATCAGTAAATATAACAAAGTAGAAATACCCACCTCTAGCCATGGAACTCATGGGTCCGCATACATCACTATGTACAACACCCAAGAGATCCTCAGCCCTCTCAGTATAACAAGTGAAAGGAGCTCTAGTCATCTTGCCTAACAAACAAGATTCGCCTCGCTCAAATGATTCATAATCAAATGAGTCCAAAAGTCCATCTCTATGGAGCTTGGATATGCGCTTCTCGTTGATATGGTCCAAACGACAATGCCAGAGAAATGTAGGGTTCGAGTCATTTGTTCTTAGTCTTTTATTATTTTCTACATTACAGATCAGATGGTCCAAGTTCAAAACATAAAGACCATTAAACAATTGGACTACAACATAACAAACATCATTCTTAAATATAGAATAACAGTTGTTCTTAATTATAAAAAAAATCCAATCATGTCCAAACATGAAATAGATATAATGTTTCTAGTTATGGCCGGAACAAAATAACAATTATCTAGTTCTATTACAAGCCCACTGGGCAAAGAAAGACGGTAAACCCCTACGGCTACAGCAGCAACTCTTGCTCCATTGCCGACACGGAGGTCCACCTCCCCTTTACTCAGCAATCTTCTCCTTCCCAGTTCCTGCACATTTGTACAAATGTGAGAACCACATCCGGTATCCAATACCCAAGATGAAGGAGCAGAAAGGTTTATCTCTATAACGTGAACATTTGAAGCGGAAGTCATACCTCCCTTCATTTTCTGCAGACCTTCAATGTACGAAGGACAGTTCCTCCTCCAATGACCAGCCTTGCCACAGTGGTGGCATTTCCCTTCCTTCACCGTGCTTTTCTTTTTCATCAGTGCAGAAGACTTGGGCTCAAGATATGACTTAGGTCCTACCTTCGTCTTCTTAGAGCCCTTGGCCTTGCCCTTGCCCTTATGCACCATCAGTATGGGGCTGGCAGGCTTGACCTTCTTCAAATTGATTTCGGCAGTTCTCAACATGCCTAGGAGTTCGGGCAGTGTCTTGTCTATTTCATTCATGTTGTAGTTCAAGACGAACTGCTCATAACTGTCCGACAATGATTGCAGGATCAGATCTGTGGCCAACTCTTGACCAAGAGGAAAACCCAGCCTTTCAAGGTTCTCTATATACCCAATCATCTTGAGTATGTGAGTGCCTGCTGAGTCTCGAACTCCCATCTTGCACTAAAACAACGCTTTTGTGACGTCGAACCTCTCTTGACGAGCCTGCCCTTGAAACATTTTCTTGAGATGCTCGTCAATCTCCTTGCACCCCATGTTCTCATGTTGCTTCTGAAGCTCAGAGTTCATAGTGGCAAGCATAAGGCATTCGACATCTAAAGCATCATCAGTATACTTCTTATAAGCATCCTTCTCAGCACAGGTAGAGTTCCTGGTCGGCACCTCGGGGGCTTCTTCTTCCAGAGCTTTCGCTCTTGCCTGAGAACAATTCTCAGGTTCCTATACCAGTCCATGTAATTAGTCCCACTGAGCTTATCCTTCTCAAGGATGGCTCTCAGAGACAACATGGAGTGTGAAACACTTGCCATGGAATTCTACAAGAATTTATGCAGAATAAAATCAGTACCAAAATTTCAAATACAATTTATTTTAATTTGGACTTCAATTAAAACACTCCCACTATTTTATTCGAAATGATAGCCCTCACTAACAATTCGGAGAGTTCATGCGAGCTACTCTCTTAGTGGACAAGATCCGTATTTCACCAACACAATGAGTCAGCTTTGGCTTTCCTCTCACAATGCGGTTATTTAGGTAGGCAACGCTTGCCAATTGCATCCTCATGCAATTCTTGTATGGTTGGTGAATAACTCCTTACTCGCATCCATCATATGGTGCATGCCAACCCTATGCCTCTAGGCACTCAACCTTTGAGGTCACCTAGTTAAGCTGGACCCGATGTCGACAGTGGGATATCACAATTATCCGCTCGCACCCTTACCAAGATAGATTAATGCACCTTGCTTTGGCAAGCCCACACTTCATTGATCGAGGCAGGAAGAGTGTCATCCATCGGAAGGCATCCGAACACTTAATATTTGATGAAGAGATTTTGATTATAGGTTAACAATTAACCATGATCAACATTTGATCAATGTGCACATCCAAAGAAAAACAATTTTTCTAAAACCACATGCATCCCTTATGTGCACAACCTGACACCATCAACATTTGATAGAAGGAAGGGCTAAATCTGAACATCCGGAAACTTCCAAATCCTCAGATTTACATGCATTGGACAAAAGCAAAGACAACTCAACTTAAAGCAATAGACAAGCTCATCTCTCTATGTTGGATTCAAAATCCAAAACAATCTCGAGGGATGGTTACTGCTAAGGAGACTACAATTTCTAACAATTAGAAATTTCCACGAAATCCCAGAAGTTCTTGGCGGGGTACCAAGACTAAATCTAGACATTTAGAACACTTCTAAATCCCTAGGTTTACACGCACTGGAATAACAAAACCCCCAATACAACAATCATGGCCTCAACCTAGCTCTGATACCACTATTGGGTTTTCTCTATGAGGATGGTACAACACTTGTGCACGCAGCGGAAGAATAAAAACATCAAGAAAAACCCCAAAAGAGATGGGATCGGGCCATGGTAGTTGAATCAAGAAGTTAATATACAACTAGGCAAAAATTACCTCGGTGGCATTGAGTCACAACTCAACGGAGATGCTCCAAGCTTCGTTTTCTTGCTGGTGCCGAGTTCTACGTGGAATGATATCCACGTCTCTGCAAAAATCCACACGAGCGGGAGAACACATATTTTTTCCGTCGCACGGATAATCGGGAAGGAAAATGACCACACCTTGCTTCCCACGGACTGCTAGGTCCGCGCTAGGGATAGCAACACCAGTGACAATCGCCGGAGAGGAGGAGGTCGACGGAGCGAGCACGGCGGCGGAACCCTTCCGTTGGCGGATTCGGGATCGGCAGAACGAACGAACGAAGAACGGCGGAACACTTCCGTCGATTCGATCAGCGAGTACGGCGGGATTCGATCAGATCTCATTCCCGAAAACCCTAAGTATCTCTTTATGCCAAAGGCATAAACAGACTTAGGAATATCGCTATCCGCAGACCACCCAGAAAATTAGGGTTCCAGAATCGGAGAGAATCACCAAGCAGATTCGGTGAGAATCAATCGGCGAGAATCACCTATGATCGGCGAGAATCAGCTAGGATCGGCGAGAATCAGTCGGCGAGTATCACCTAGGATCGGGGAGAATCAGAGTACAATACTCGACGATTCACGTCGAACCTCGGTCGACTATTCTTACCAATCCTTCAAGGCAACATTTGCCCAACCCGACGATCCTTTAAGGCAACACTTTGCCCATAACCCCATTCAGGTCGGTGATTGGTAACCTTTACCAACACAGTCAATCATCCAACTTCTCCACATCTCTTATGTGCGACCCTACAGGCTCATATCGCGTTGGCAGTGAGATTACATGTTTGACCACTTCTAGATCACCATGGTAACTCCAACAGGAAGTGTAATAGCTTATGGCTCGAGACAACTAAAAGTGCATGAAAGGAACTATCCGGTCCATGACTTGGAGTTAGCGACCGTGATTTTTGCCTTGAAGCTGTGGAGACACTATTTGTACGGTGTGAAGATTGATATCTACACCGATCACAAGAACCCGAAGTATCTGATTGATTAGAAGGATCTGAATATGCGGCAGCGTAGATGGATGGAGTTCCCGGGGGACTATACATTCAAGATCCACTACGTGCCTGGTAAAGGGAATGCGGTTGCGGACGCGTTGAGTCGCCGGGCTCCAGCTCAAGCCAATTGGCTATCAGTGCATGATGAGCGCTTTGTGCGGGAGTTGGAGGCATTGGAGATTTTTTGTGTGGATAGGCAATCAAGTGCTGAAGCAGTTCTGAATTGGACTGAAGTCCAATATGACCTGGCTGATCGTATTCGACAGGCTTTGGATATGGATGCCCATATGAAGTAGTTCATGGTAGGGGCTCTAGATGGGTCAAATTCCCAATTCGTTGTGGAGGATGGATTGCTTTGGAAAGACGGTCGTCTGTGCGTCCCAAGTGTGGGTAATTTGCGGGTGGAATTGTTGTACGAGGCACACCATACCAAGTACTCGATTCACCCGAGGAGCACGAAGATATACCGTGATGTCAAGAAACTGTTTTGGTGGCCTGGTTTGAAGAAAGATGTGGCGCTCTACATAGCGAAGTGCCAAACTTGCGCCTTGGTGAAGGCGGAGTGCCAAAAGCCGAGAGGATTTCTGAAGTACTTGCCTATTCCGGAGTGGCAAATTTGACGACATCTCTATGGACTTTGTGCACGGTTTTCCAAGGTCACAAAAGGGGAACGACGCCATTTGGGTGGTTGTTGATCGGCTAACAAAGGTGTCGCATTTTATTCCACATAGGAAGGATGATCCGGTGGAGAAGTTGGCAAAATTCTATGGGGATAACATAGTACGACTTCATGGTGTATGCCCCACAGCATCGTGAGTGACCGAGATGGGTGGTTCACGTCCAATGTTTGGAGGCTAGTGAAACAAATATTGGGGACAAAGTTGAAATTCAGCACAGCCTTCCATCCGCAAATGGATGGGCAGACCGAGAGGGTCAATAGAACTATGGAAGACATGCTTCGCATGTGTGTCTTGGATTTTGGAAAGCAATGGGAAGACCACCTTTATTTGGTGGAGTTCGCATACAACAACAGCTACCAAGCGAGTATTCAAACGGCGCCCTTTGAGGCCCTATATGGTAGAAAATGTCGCACGCCGTTATCTTGGTTAGAAACACGTGAGTCAAAGTTGTATAAGCGATTGGAAGTCGAGGATGCTACTTCTTTGGTGAGAACCATTCGGGAGAGGTTGCTTATCGCTCAGGACTGGCAAGCGAAGTACTAGAAAGCCAAGTACAGGAATGTGGAGTTCGCTGTGGGCGACTATGTGTATTTAAAGATCAAGCCGTTCAAGGGTGTCTCGCGGGTGCGGTGATTGAAAAAGCTAAGCCCGAGGTACCTTGGGCCGTTTGAGGTTCCGGAGCGAGTTGGTGAAGCGGCCTATCGGTTGAAGCTTTCAGTGGAGCTTGGTGGATTTCATGATGTATTCCATATTTCGGTGCTTTGGATGGCGGTGCAAGAGCCTACGCAAGTGATCGCGGTTGATCAAGTGCCGGTGGATAGTGGGCTGACGATAAAGGTCAAGCCTGTGCAGATTGAGGACTCGGAGGTCAAACTGCTATGCAATAAAGAGATCAGGATGGTCAAGTTCCGGTGGGACAATTGCAGTCGTGAGGAGATCTTTTGGGAGCGAGAGTAGACTATGCTTGACGAGTATCCGGAGTTGTTCCGCTCAGGTACAAATTTTGGTTTTGTACATGTCTTTCCTTTATATCATTTCATGGACGAAATTCTTTTAAGAGGGGGAGAGTTGCAACGCCCCGAAACTCAAAGGAGCGACGGGTGACGTTTTGGGCCAGTTTTGGGTTCTGGCAGTAGGCACACGGCCTGGGACACGTGCGTGTCCCAGGGCGTGTCAGGCTGGATACGACGTTTTGGTCGAGAGGTCGCCGATTTTGGAGTCGATGATCGTCGAACAGAGAAAACGACCTGCGACATGGGCGTGTTCGCCGGGCGTGTCAAGGCCGTGTCGACGATCGGCCCAGGGCATCAACGAATTTCGCTCGACGAAGTGTCGAGACATGGCACACGGCCTGCGACACAGGCGCGTTGCAGGGCGTGTCGACCCGTGTCGACACTCGTCCCGGGGAGTCGACGAAATTTGCTCGATGATGTGTCGAGACAAGGCACACGGCTGAGGACACGGGCGTGTCGAAGGTCGTGTCGTCAAGTCGACGATCTTCGCTCGACGAAGTGTCGAGTGTCGTGACCGTGTACACGGCCTGGAGCCCAGGCGTGTTGAGGTAGACACGGGCAAGGACACAGGCGTGTCATAGAACCCATGCAGTGCTCGGGTTGTTTTCGAGATAAATCGATGGGGGTATATGGCCGGCCACACGGCCGTGTCAGGTGGAACACGGGCGTGTCAGGTCGAACACGGCCGTGTTCGATGCCCGTGTGTTGTTCCAGGCGAGTCGATTTTGACGGAGAATGAGGCACACAGCCCTGGACACGGGCGTGTGTCAGGCCGTGTGCGGTCCAGATTGGACATTTCAGTCCCTAATCAAAGCCGTTCATTTCTTTAATTGATGATCCAATGGCTGGGGGTTGTTTCTGATGGGATATACCCGGGATTGGGTCTTAGAAACCCTCACTTTTCATGAGTGGTTATCTTTCTAAAGCTTAGAGAGAGAGGGATAGCCAAAGAAGGAAGAAGGAGCTACATCCGGCCATTGGAGGAGCTTCGAAGCTCCGAATCTCGAGCCGACTCCGGATCCACGGAGGCAAAGCTAGTGCGGTGCTTTTCATCCACTTACTTTTCCATGGCGCCAAAGAAGAATGCAAGGGTAACGATCCTCTTCTTGAGCATGTGTAGCTCTCCTTCTTTGCATAGTAAGCCCGCTCTCGCGAGTTTGCGGTGAGTTGGAGGCGTTCCTTCGGGTAGATATATAAAGTCCCTGTTGTGTAGAGTCCGTAAGAGAGAAAAGACATAGGCATGATGTGTGACGCCTACCCGGACATGTTGGTCTGGATCGGTGATGTTGCATTGCATAAATGCCGGAGAAGACTCTGTGCGATTGATTGTTTTTTGGGTTTTCTACGGGGTAGATTACAACAGGGAGCCTTGTGGATTAACCCAAAGGTGCACACGGAAAATTGGGCGGATGCGGGATCCTGCCAACTTGGTGGCCTGAGAGCCAACTTGAACATAACCGGGTTATGTGAAATGTGACGGAAATGGGACTCGGGAGAAGTTTGACCCGCGCAAATGGCTTAAATTGTCATTGCGATGTGAGCACGGGTTAGATGGAACCGTACTCGTTCTATGTCGTTCGGTTAAAGAGACCTAAGGGTACGTGGCACTTACCGTTGGCATAGATTAGGGTCTTCGGCGGTCTATGGCTTAAATTGTCGTGACCCAGGCCAAGAAGACAAAATGCTCATAGGTTTGGCCGTCAAAGTGGCGGTGGTGAGTCCGGAATGTCTATGGTTTTAATTGACGTGACATCGACCGGTTCACCGAGAATGTGCCCTGAGAGCACGGGGCGTGTGGCCGTGCGAGCCAACGTCTGTGATGAAATGAATATTTATATATGTTGCTCGCTTATGCTAATGAAATGTAGGGAAGAAGCATCGCCGCCCCGAGCTGGGGGCGGGATCGTTATAATTTGGTCAGCATTGCTGACCGTTGCCATATTTTGCCACTGTGCGGTGGTTTGTTGCTTGCAGGTGCTGCTGGACCAAGCGGTCAATAGCGGGCTAAAGCCCAAAATGCGAAGCCGGCCCTCGAAGGCCTAATTGTAGTGTTTAAAGTTTTTATTCATGTATGATTGGCCTGCGTGCCATGGTTTGTAAAACATGTAATACGAAGTGAACAATTTTGTAAGGCCTTAAGGCCTGTACTTGTGTATGTACAACATTCCTGTTTTGGTATTAGTGGACATTCATGCTTTAGTGCTGGGTTCTTTGTTGCAACTTTTATAAACTGCTTCCGCTAGAATGCTCTGTGTAGGACGTTATGATTAGTTGGATAGTTTCCATGAGTAACCACCCGGTCTGTCTGTAGTATATGGCGTCGGGCCCCGGCCGGACCTACTGCTATATGCTATGCGACGGATAGGGGGTGTTACAGATAGTAAGTGCCTTGCGAAAGGGAGCTTTGGGCGTAATCCCATCGTAATTCCTAGTGCCTTCGAGAGCCCTCCACGGGGAATACATTGGGCAGTCCTGGGCTAAACCTAAACTGTACGCAAAATTGGAATGCAAGAGTAACTAGTAAATCTACGGTTTCCCTTTCACACACCTCGATGTCTCGGGAAGATAGGTTGGGTCATTCGGACAGTAGTCCCAGTGGTTATGGTGATGGGCAGGTTAGCCCGGCGAACTTTGGCTCGGTAATGGTTTGTGATGGGCAGGTTGGCCCGACGATCTTCGGCTCGGTTGTTGTTTATGACGGACGAGATGGTCCGGGGAGCTTTGGCTCGGTAGCTGATACTTAAGGTTACATGTGCATAAGAATAAGGTGGCGGGTATTCGGTATTGGTGAGTCGATGCACCGATGCCAATACGTTGACTCGGCAAGTGTGGTTTAGCACTTGGCCAAATAAGTCTGGTGCGCCAGCCGGCATGAGTACGTAGGAGCTCCGCTTAGTGCACCAGTGTTGAGGCATGCGATAGGTCTGACTGGTAGTGCTATTACCGGTTTAGAGGTGGGCGAGGCCCAACCCACCTCTTCCGTTTGACACTACAGATGTATCCTGGGAGCTTCGGCTCTAGAAAGGGGGAACTAAAGGTCTGTGTATATAGAGTCGGGTGGGTGAGTTGCCCTTTCATGATCACATCATGGCATAATGGTATTTCATAGCATAACCATTGCATATAACCCCGACACTTATTGTATAAGTGGTATGGGACGCTTTATACAATAGGCCCTGCAAAACGACCTCTTGGTTTATAAGTTCGTGCGAGCATTCTTATAAGTTAAGGTTTTCATTCAGAATTATAAATATATGCTTGCTAGAGAACCGACACCCTATCGTATAAATTGGTATGAGACTTTTTATGCGATAGGAGCCCTGTAAAAGATCCCTTGGCTTATGTGTTTTCATATAAGTTAAGGTTACTTTCTTGTTCAGTTTTTCATACCTTATTTACTGTCATATATACTATAGAACTGCTAGATTAGTTCCACCGCCATCTGTTTATTTATTATTCTCCACTATCATGTCCACTCCTTTCCTTCTCCCCGCTCGGTGCCTACGAGCCATGGGGGAAGGGGCAGAGGATGATAGGACTTAGTCTTTTAGACTAACGGTTTTTGAATCACATCATTTAAGGGACCGTGGAGGCCAGCATGGAGGATCAGTCCCGGAGGTCGGCACACTTGGAGATGGGGCAGTCTAGTACCGGAGTTCACACGGCAGGGACTGTGAGTCCTGATCATTAGTAGTTATAGTATTTTGCTTCCGCGATGAGAGATATGTAGTGAGGACTTAATGTACTAGGCATAAGCACATGTTTTTAGTACTTTTATTACATCTGTGGACAATCCCTTAGTGGAGATTATTTACTATATATATATGATTTATGTGGTCTTGCTTCTCACTATTTGCTACAGTTGTGATCGATTTGGCCGGCTGCATCGGCATTTTGTAGTGATGACCTTCCAGGGTGCGAAGGTGTCACCGCAAAGCGGCGGTTCTGGGCCTAAGACCCCAGAGTTCTAAAAAAACGGGGGTCTTACAAGTGGCATCAGAGGAAACCTCGATCGAAAAATAGCAGTCCACAACCCCTATGTCACCCCCGCGCGAGTTTAGTTTGGGTACAAACTAAGCAGCGGAAGCAGTGGTGTGCCCATATGGGTGGATCACATGTAAATCGTCCACGTTTAATTAGGATTGAATCGATTATTTACTATTGGATTTTGTTACGCAGCCCCCAACACAGCCTACGCCACAGGGCGGAGTCCAGCAGACTCCGAATGTTGCACCACCTCCCCAGGTCCCCACTCCATTCTTACAGTCAGAGATGAGACTGACTCTGACAGCAATCTTGGAGGCTTTTAGGGCTGAATAGGTTCCGGCTCCACAGCCAATCCCGGGGGCCAACTGGCTGATTATATTCCGAGGACTTTCTCCCCCGTCCTACTTGGGGACAGAGTCGGCCATTCGGACGGAGGAGTTGCTGGACATCATGTATGAGATGCTGACTGGGATCTAGTGCCCGTGGGAGGAGAGGGTGCCCTTGGTAGTCTCTTTCTTGGAGTCCCATGCCAGAAGATGGTGGAAGACATCGCTGGACATGACATTTGCTGTCAAAGAGGTTGCAGAGATTGCTTGGGGGGAGTTCAGGGCTGTATTGTTGGAGCATTTTGTTCTGCAGTCGGCCAGAGACGAGCTGGAGGATAGTTTTCTACAGTTGAGATAGGGCAGCAATACAGTGGTGGAGTATCATCGAGATTTCAACCACCTAGCCCGGTTTGCAGATTCTTAACAATTGGATGAGGCAGGTTACACTGAGAGGTTCTATAAGGGCCTGCGAGAGGATCTGAGGGAGTCTCTTCTATTCGTGTATGACGGGCATATTCCTCGGATATTGGAGATGGAAAAAAGGATCGAGGCAGATTGGCATACTACCCGAGGCTGGAAGCGGCCAATTGTGGATCAGAGCCGGGGAGCCAGGAATGATCAGCGACGGGGCCGCATCACAGATGGGAGGAGAGTAGAAGACCAACCTCGTCAGGAGGTGAGACAGGAGCAGAGGGAACTAGTAGTTGTGGCGCCTCAACTACCCCAGATGCGGGAGGTGCAGAGACCCGGGGCTATGGAATATCCCCTGCCAGAATGCTTCAACTGTCATCAGGTGGGGCATATCCGGAGGAACTGCCCCATGAGGGGGGCACCACCACAAGCACCACTGGTTGCCCCGCCAGCTCAGTATTCTGGAGGCCGAGGATGTGGCCGAGGTCGTGGATACCAGCGTAGAGACCACATGCAAGAGAGGGAGAAAGTGTATGCACTGGATCATACTCAACAATGGAATCCGGAGCAAGTGATCACAGGTACTCCAATTAATTTTAAGTTTTCTCTTTCCTAGATAATTAGAGTTATGGATATAAAACTGATAAACTAGGAAAGAAAACCACAATTAGATTTCTAAGACTTTAAACTACCCCAGGCATAGTCTTCATCAGCGGCAAGCCCGCCTATAAGTTGTTCGATACGGGTGCTTCACACTCGTTCGTGTCGAAAGCCTTCGTGGAAGGGCTGGAAGGCGTGGAGCGGTTCACTGGCTTGATGATGATGATACGACTACCAGATAGATCTGAGTTATTCACCACCACTCTCTGGAACATGGAGGCGGAGATCGGCGGAATGATATTAGAAGCACCAGCGACGATCATGAAGATGCCAGTCTTTGATTTGATCCTGGGAATGACATGGTTACACTAGACCATGCTCAGATTGACTTCAAGTCTAGGAGGATTACTGTGAGGCATGGGGATTCCTACATCACCATCGAAGGTATTAGATCTATTCTCCCTCTCTTGTTGTCATCCGTGCAAGCCATCAAGGCCCACGTACAGGGGGAGGAAGTCTATTTATTGATGACATCCTCATTTACTCGAGGATAGAGGAGGAGCATATACGACATCTGACGCTGACCCTGGAGAGACTATGGGAGCACTAGCTTTATGCGAAGATCAGCAAATGCTAGTTTTGGTTGAGGGAGGTGGCTTTTATGGGCCATATCATCAGTGGTGCTGGGTTGGTAGTGGATCCGGCCAAGATTCAGGCAGTTCGGGATTGGCCGCAGCTAAAGTCGGCCACAGATGTACGGAGTTTTCTAGGACTTGCCGGTTACTATCGGAAGTTCGTGGAGGGATTTTCTTGTATTGCCCTTCCACTCACATCCCTGAAAAGGAAGGATATGCCCTTTGTCTGGACCATGCAGTGTGAGGTGGCTTTTCAGGAGCTGAAGGGTCGGCTCACCTCGGCTCCTATACTTGCCCTTCCTTCGGGGAAAGAAGGATTCCAGGTCTACACCGACGCTTCCTACCATGGCATGGGTGCAGTGCTGATGCAGAATGGTCATGTGATAGCATACGCTTCTCGGCAGCTGAAGAAGCACTTGCAGAACTACCCAGTTCATGACTTAGAGATGGGAGCGGTAATATTTGCTCTGAAAGTCTGGCGACACTATCTTTACGGCGTCCACAGCGAAATTTACTCCGATCACTAGAACTTGAGGTATGTGGACTCGCAGAAAGAGTTGAACATCAGACAAAGATGTTGGGTGGAGTTCCTAGCAGATTACCAGTACGAGATACACTACCACCCAGGGAAGGCGAATGTGGTGGCAAATACGCTAAGCCGGAAGGCCGTAAACCCTGGAGCAGGAATGCAATTGATGACCTTGGAGTTGGTCCAAATGTTATAAAAGATGCAGTTATCCTTTGTGTTCGAGGATCACCCTGATCTGTACCGGGAGTACCTAGCGTCGTTGATTACCCCAGATGACATTCGAGACTGAGTCAGAGATGGGCAGAGGAAGGATGCCCAGCTAGAGCTGATATTTCGGGCCTTAGAAGCAAGCACTGTTGGGGATTACCCGCTGAGGGATGCTCTAGTGTGTTTCAGAGGACGGATTTACATACCAGAGGGAGGCCAGGTCCGAGAGGATATTATGACGGAGGCCCACTGAAGTCGGTATACGGTACACCCGGGGATTACAGAGATGACTGCGGATCTGAAGAAGAACATGTACTGGTCAGGAATGAAGAAGGATATCACCTACTTCATGACCCATTGCGAGGCATGCCAGTTGGTGAAAGCATAGTGCAGAAACCACGCAGGATTATTGCAGCCACTCCCAGTGTCGGAGTGGAAGTTCGATAATGTCGCGATGGACTTTATACATGGGCTTCCCCGATCGCGGACGGGGAACGATTCAATCTAGACGATCGTCTACTGGCTGACGAAGGTAGTCAGATTTATCCCGATCAGAAAGGATGACTCAGTTGGTATGCTGTTTCGGAAATTCGTGGAGCAGTTCGTTCGATGTTATGGCGTACCCAGGTTGATTGTATCAGATCGGGATGGACGGTTTACGTCTTGGGAATGCAGATCATTGCAGACTTACTTGGGCACTCGGCTAACATTCAGTACAACGTTTCATCCCCAGACTGATGGGCAGACGGAACGCACTAATCAGACTCTGGAAGATCTGCGGCGACTTTACATATTGGATCGCGGTGATCCTTGGGTGAAGCTGTTGCCACTGATCGAGTTATCATATAATAACAACTACCAGTCCAGCATAAGGATGGCTCCTTATGAGACCCTATACGGACGGAGGTGTAGGAATCCGCTGTCATGGATACAGGACGACGATCCGAAGTCTTTGGGTTTGGAGTTTGTTGAGGACACCGAGGCTCAAGTGAGATTGATATGGGACAGGATGCTAGAAGCACAGAGCCGACAGGAAAAGTATTACGATGCTCGACATCATCAGGTGGAGTTCCGGGTGGGGGAGCAGGTGTTCTTGAAGATCCGGCCAATGCATGGGGTTTCACGGGTACGTAGTCGGAAGAAGAAGCTCAGCCCAAGATATATGGGGCCTTATAGGATCCGGGAGCGGATCAGTCATTTTGCATACAGGCTGGAGCTACCACCGGAGCTGGCGAGTCTGCATGACGTGTTCCATGTATACTCTCTTAGGAGGGCTTTACTATGCCCGGAGCAGCAGATTACGACCATAGATGGGCCAGTAGCATCTGATCGATCAGTTCACTTGGAACCGATCCTGATTGACGACAAGGGGATACGAGTCTTACGCCGCAAGAAGGTACCATTGGTCAAGGTTCTGTGGAGGAATCATGGGCGAGAAGAGCACACATGGGAGCCTTAGGACTGATGCAACGGAAGCACCCGAAGCTTTTCAGTCAGGTACTACTCACAACCTCTCGGGATGTTATAATTTACCTTTCATATTTGAAACCCCGTAGGCCTAACTAGAATTTCGAGGTTGAAATTTTTTATTTATATATTGGGATTTATAACATCACTCAGACAACTAGACCCCTAGGAGTGGTTTTGTCAGGACTAGGTCATGCTAAAACTCTAGGAAGCCCAAGAGGGCCAAGTGAACCTAAGAATGTAGGTGAGACCACTATGGTCTGCAAATAGTAAATTTCTAAACCCTAGTTTAAGATGACCATGGGCCTTTACCAAGACTTCAAGACCCCACCATGGTCTCATCAACCCATTGTAAGGTCCATTAGAGACCTAAGGGTCCATTGAACTCGACCTAGGGTGGCCAAGTTGACATAGAACCACTCTAGGCCTAAATTGGGAAAGGTGCCCTAACTAAGGGCAGTGTACCCTAGTAAAGCCAAACTAACCCTACCAGGGCCTTCCTAGACCTAAAGTGGGGTCAATAGGTCACTAAGGATCCATGGAGGACGGTCAAAGTGGTTAAGTTGATAAAAGTCAACTCTAACCCTAAATGGGTCAACCTGACCTACATAGGATCACATGACCTTCCCTTAGCCAAGTGGATCACACTCCTGTCCTCCTAACCCTATAGTAAGGTCAATGGGTCACCTAGGACTCATTGGGGTCAATCCCAGAGGTTAAGTTGACCAAAGTCAACTCTAACCCTAAATGGGTCAAACTGACCTACAATGGTTCAAACTGACCTGCACAAGGCCAATTGAAGTTCCCTTAGCCAAGTGGACCCCACACATACCTTCCTAACCCTAGTGAGGGCCAATGAGTCACCAAGGACCCATTGGGGTCAATTAAAAAGGCTAAGTGGACCAAAGTTAACTCTACCCCTAAAGTGGTCAAATTGCCCTGCTTAAGGGTCAAGTGACCTCCAAAGGGCCAAGCCAACCCCACCTAAACCTTAGGGGAGGCCAATGGGTCACCATGGACTCACTAGGGGCAACCTCAAAAACCAAATTGACCAAGGTCAACCGTAGTCAAGGTTTAGGTCAAGCCAGCCCAAATGGGCTAACTCAAGCTCAAGATAAATTCACTTGGGCTAACCTTGTTTTGGTGGATGAAATGAACATGTGGGCTGCCATTGGGTTAGGTAGGAGTCAAATTTCAGGCTTGGTGATTAAGAGAGAGAAAAATCTTCAAATGGAAGAGAGAGAAAGAGAATGGAATAATGGGGGAACACTTTGGGGCTCATCCTTACCCTTCCCCAACCCCCCATTTAATTCACTAGGACAAGGGCAGTGCAACCAGCTGTTCCTTGACTGGTTTGAGCCAGGCTTCATCCCCTACCTACCATGGCCGAAAATTTGACTAAGGACCAATAATGGCAATGTAGCCTACAACCACCTAACACCCCAACTCTCCTTCTTAAAAGCTTCAATGGACTCCAGGGAGTAAGTTCCACACCTTACCTGAAGGATCTTAGGGAGTTCACTGTGCTGTTGTAGAAATCCGACCAACACCACCACCACCATGATATCCCGTTGATCGACAAGGTTACAGCCACCAACACAGGTCCTCCTCCACTCCTTCTTCCATGGGTAGTTCATAGGAATCATTAGGGCCAAGGTTCGGGCTCAATTAAGCCCGATCCAAGTTCAAAATTTCCTGGTTTTTCCGTGAAATTTCACTTGTCGGGTTCGTCGGAGTAAGTCGCTCTGGCGGCTATGCCACCTCCTGGCGACAGCCACCACCTCAACAGAGGTGGTGGTGGCGGTGGCCGGCCAGGGAGGTGGCTGGATGGCCGGCGACAACATTTGGAAATGGATTCAGGAGGGATAAATCTGGTTCATCGGCTGGAGGTGGAAGATGACCAGATACCGTCCAAGGCACGCCAAGATTCGTGTTGTATAAGGAATTAAACTATAGGTTTATGATTTTGATTTTAATGAATTTTGTCACATATAATGTAAATAAATGTTTTAAATATTAAAAATACTTAGAGGCTAATTCAGAGGAAATGGTCAACACATAAATTGTATCCCTGTGTGTCTAATTTAATTCAAAATTGGTTTGAACCAATGTGGGTGCCTTGTTTGACCAGGACACTCATTTTGGTGGGGTTTATACCTAGGGCTAGGCAAAACTAAAATGTATGCCCACCCTTCATCTCTAGTCCAAATGACTTGAAATTTGGACAGTGAGTCACCCTAGACCATATCTAGGGCCTGCCCAAAAATGAGAATTTTTGGGTACAATTTTTCTATAGTTATGGAAATTATTAAGTTCTCTAGGGTAAATTAATTTAAGGGCCAAATGACCTCCAAACTCACCCAAAGTTTGGTGAGTGATGCTTTGGGTCATTTTTAAGCTCTGGTTAAAATTTCATCACATTTTGAGGTGGTTTTAACTAAAATCATGCAAACCCTAACTTTGCCTTAAAAGTGTATTTTGGTCAAAAAGTGCACTTTGGGTTGAGGTGATTTGGCCTAAGATCTAAGACCAGACCATAAGGAAGGGCTTTTGTGCCTTGTGAAGGGCATGAGGCCATAACACCTTGAATGAACTTGAAATTTGGTAGGGAGGATGCTAGGGTAGCCAAAGCCCTCTAGTAAAAATATTAGGCGATTTGTGAAAGGGTAGGCCCCACAAAACACTAACCCTAGCTTAGGACACAAACATTGTAGTTCTAGAATAGGTTAGTAAAACTCCTTGAACAATAATGAAATTTGGGTAGAGTGGTCATAAGGATAGATCGAAATTGGGAATTTTGGATCAATATTCTTAGCACTTCCTTTGTAACTCATGTGATTTCCCTAGATAATCATTTGGTCATTATGATCCCAATGCCGATTGAAAGGTCATGAAAACTTGGCAGAGGGAGTTTTAGACCATATTGCTCATGTGTAAATTTTATTAGAATTTTTGAATACATAATTAGGGTACCTACTTCTCAAGCTCATAAATTTAGGAACTTGTTAAATAATTCTTATAGAGCTTAATACTTGTGAAAATTTTTGAAACGTGATAAGAACTGTTCCTAGTTCATTATACTCATATGGGAATTTATTTGAAATTTTTAGATGGACAATTGTTATACTTTATTCATTAACCCATTAACTTGGAATATTATGAGAAAATCAAGTATAGAGTTTATTATTCAATGAAATGTTATGAAACTTGATTTAGAGTATTTATATATCCTTATAATCATCCTTGAATTTTCTCTGAATTTTTGGAAGTATTATTGTTGTACTTATCTCTTAAAATGATTTATTGTGGGATATACTTAAAATTAAAATTAGGGGCTTAAATCTTGCTGAAAAATTGGGAGACCTTGGCTCTTAAGTTCAATATTCATATAGTATTTAACATAAATTTGGTTTAATATTATCGTATCTAAAATTAGCACTTCATGTTCAAACATGGGATTTTTATAAATTATCAGATAAATAGGAAAATTGTGAAATTCTGGAGTTAGGCCACCAAGCTCATAATACCCTCCAATAATTATTATAGGAGTACTGGGTGAATATTTGACGTACTTCCCATTTTACGGGTCATATAACTTAAGTGGTCTGCGTATAGTAAAAAGTGCAGAAATTCTGTTGGAGTATAAATTTGGGCACATAATTTGGGATTAGTGGTTTGCTAGTTTGGATAAATAAAAAATGAGTTCATCATTGGAAGTAGGATGAGTAGAGGGTTGGATTGGCTGGAGTTAGGTGGTGCCCGGGATCGACGAAAGATCGTCTTTCCCGTAGGAGAGGAGGTGTCAAATACACTAGGGATAGATCTAGTAAAACAAGTAAGGGTATGGGAAACTTGATAGCAACCAATGATAGTAAGTGCCTTGAGAAAGGGAGCTTTGGGCGTAATCTCATCGTAGTTCCTAGTGCCTTCGAGAGGCCTTCATGGGGAATACCTTGGGCAGTCCCGGGCTAAACCTAAACTGTAGGTAAGATTGGAATGCAAGAGTAACTAGTAAATCTAGGGGTTCCCTTTCACAAACCTCGATGTCTCAGGGAGATAGGTTGGGTCACTCTGGCAGTAGGCCCAGTGGTTGTGGTGATGGGCAGGTTAGCCCGACGAGCTTCGGCTCGGTTATTGTTTATGACGGACGGGATGGTCCGGGGAGATTTGGCTCGGTAGTTGATACTTAAGGTTGCATGTGCATAAGAATAAGCTGGTGGGTCTTCGGTATTAGTGAGTCGATACACCGACACCAATACGTTGACTCGGCAAGTGTGGTTTAGCACATGGCCAAATAAGTTCGGTGCGCCTGCCGACATGAGTACGCAGGAGCTCCGCTTAGTGCAACAGCGTTGAGGCGCACGATAGGTCTGACTGGTAGTGCTATTACCAGTTTAGAGGTGGGCGTGGCCCAACTCACCGCTTCTGTTTGCCACTATGGAGGTATCTTGGGAGGTTCGGCTCCAGAAAGGGGGAACTAAAGGTCTGTGTACACAGAGTCGGGGTGGGTGAGTTTCACTTGCATGATCACATCATGGCATAATTATATTTCATAGTATAACCATTGCATATGACCATGACACCTATTGTATAAGTGGTATGGGATGCTTTATATAATAGGCCCTACAAAACGACCCCTTGGTTTATAAGTTCGTGAGAGTGTTCTTATAAGTTAAGGTTTTCATTCAGAATTATAAATATATGCTTGCTAGAGAACCGACACCCTATCGTATAAATAGGTATGAGACTTTTTATACGATAGGAGCCCTGCAAAAGATCCCTTGGCTTATGTGTTTTCATATAAGTTAAGGTTACTTTCTTGTTCAGTTTTTCATACCTTACTTACTGCCATATATACTGTAGAACTGCTAAATTAGTTCTGCCGCCATCTGTTTATTTGTTATTCTCCACTACCATGTCCTCTCCTTTCCTTCTTCCCGCTCGGTGCCTAGGAGCCATGGGGGAAGGGGCGGGGGATGATAGGACTTAGTCTTTTAGACTAACGGTTTTCGAATCACATCATTTAGGGGAACGTGGAGCCCAGCATGGAGGAGAAGCCTCGGAGGTCGGCACGCTTGGAGATGGGTCAGTCTAGTACCGGAGTTCAGACGGCAGGGATTGTGAGTCCTGATCATTAGAAGTTATAGTATTTTGCTTCCGCAATGAGAGATGTGTAGTGAGGACTTGATATACTGGGCATAAGCCCATGTTTTTAGTACTTTTATTACATCTGTGGACACTCCCTTCGTGGAGATTATTTACTATATATATGTGATTTCTGTGGTCTTGCTTCTCACTATTTGCTACAGTTGTCATCGATTTGGCCGGCAGGATCGGCGTTTTGTAGTGATGACCTTCCCGGGTGCAAAGGTGTCACCGCAAAGCGGCGGTTCTGTGTCTAAGACCCCATTGTTCTAAGGAAAAAAAGGGGGTCTTACATGTGATGCGTTTGTCATAGGCTTTGTCCTGATTCGACAAAATCCGGCGAGAGAACTCTTTGATATGGGTGCGTCGCATTCATTTATGTCTAAGGACTTCATAGCTTGAATTGTAGTACCGTGTCATGTGACAACAGATAGGATAAAGATGTTATTACCGAATGTTCGTGTGATGCTTGCGGATAGGGCTTGCGATGTGGAAGTTCAGATAAGAAGTCGGGATTTCGGTTTGAGCACATATGTGCTACCGATATCGGAATTTGATGTAATCTTTGGTATGTACTGGCTCTCGGAGCAGCGTGCTTGTATTGATTGCAATTCAAAGGAGATCACACTAGGCCAGAATACCGAGCTTGAGACTAAGTTTGCTGGTATGCGAGGGGTCAGCGGGACCCTGTTGTCTGCACTCTAATTCATCAATGTTGTTCGGAAGGGCGCAGAGTTATTCTTTACACTTATTCAGGCGATTTTTCGATTGTGTCAGAGTTTGCAGATGTCTTTCCGAAAGATCTTCCTTGGTTACCACCACAACAGGAGATCGACTTCACGATTAAGTTGGTGCTAGGTGCAAAACCTATGACCCGCTCGCCATATAGCGTCGCGCCAAAGGAAGCGGCTGAATTGAAAGTACAGTTGCAAGAATTGTTGGAGCAGGGGTATATATGCCCAAGTATGTCACCTTAGAGCACGTCTATTCTGTTTGTGAAAAAGAAGGACGGTAGTTTGCGGTTATGTATTGTCTATCGTGAATTGAATAAGCTGACAGAGAAGAACATGTATCTGATTTCATGGATAGATGAATTATTCGATCAGATAGTGGGATCAACCGCCTATTCCAAATTGGATTTAAAATGTGGATATTACCAATTAAGGATTCGGGAAGTGATGCGTAAGATCACGGCAGTGAACCGGTCGCACAAGTAATATAAAATGGGGGTTTTCCCAAGTATCGATCTCTCAAGGAACACAGTAAGGTGAAGTTAATTTCTAGGAGGACTTGAGATTGAAGTCCTCAGGTCGGAGCTAACTAAGCGGGGTTTTGATGTTTGCGGAAACAGAAAATAAAAGGCTAACAACTACTCCTATGCAACGCCGCTATGCGATTCTTCTACAGGCGAGATGGAAGACTAGTCGGGCCGCTATGCACCGAATCACGGGGCGGATGGACGAGAAGGCTACCGGATGAGGTGGTTAGAACAACGGAATGAGGGTCGTGAGCACCTCTTCACAACGCACGCCACTAGCAATTGCTAGTGCGGCAAGGGTGGATGGTGGTGGATGAAATATGGCACAACTCAAGTAAATAATGAAAACATACAAAATCACATAACATGATTGTATAAAAACGTTTTACAAACTAAGCATACTTCATCAATATAAATAGAGTTAAACACCAATATTCAACAATAAAGCAAGAACAAGTCAAGAAATCGACCGAATCCGAAGTCTTGCTGAGGATTCACGATTGGAATCGTCGGGTTGTCATTCCGCGTCCAAGCTCGGTCCTCAACTGCGTCCGGGGTAGAGAAGGGCTGTCACCACCTTCCAATGGCCCGTCTTCTTCGTCTCACGATAGCGAATGAAGTTTGCTAGCTTTCCTTTGCTTGATGGCTATGGCGTCAAACCCTAATTGAAGCTCACGATGAAGGAGAAGGCCGAGAGAAACCTCCGGCTTGGATTTGGCGATGAAAGCTTGCCCGGAGCACCTCCCTAGGGTGGAAGATGAAGGGGAACAGTGCAGAAGGCGGAAAACGGCAGAGAAATGTCGAGCTCCGGATCCTCCTTTTCAATTAGAGCGAGACCTGCACTATTTATACAAAGCAGAAATGAACAATGCGCACGATCACAGGCGCACGACAAGTGGTCGTGCGCACTATGTCCGGTGCTCGTGCGCACTGGCATGGAAGATCAGTAAGAAGATGTAACGCACCGAATATTGTGTACGAGTCGGTTGCGAAAAAGGGTTTTTGGTGCCTGTATATGGGTACACGGCCTAGGACACGGGCATGTCCAAGGCCGTGTCTGGCTGGTGATTTTTTGGCCGTTTCCATCCCGAGAAGGACACGGCCAGGAACACGGCCAGATGACACGGGCGTGTCATCCGACACGGGCGTGTGCCAACCCGTGTCCCTACCTGTGTGCAGTTGGGTCATGTCCGTTGCTGTGGCGGTTATGCATGACACGCCCCCGAACACGGGCGTGTCGAGGAACCAGACACGGGCGTGTCAGGTGAGACACGGCCGTGTCATGGACCGTGTGCGACTCTCTATTCGACGATCGTGCCTGGATCGAGGCACATGGCCAGGGACACGGCCGTGTGCCAAGCCGTGTTCGGCCCAGGTCTGGAGAATTTTGTGCAGCTCTGAGCCGTTTGTTTTCTTTAATTAAGATCCGACGGCCCAGATGAGATCCTGCTCTGTTAAGGCCGGGAATAGGAGGTTAATCCCTCATTTTCTCTCCAAAGCTTTCTCCATCCAAGGTGAGAGAGAAGAGGAAGAAGAAGGAGGTTTCCGGCTGCTGGCGGAGCACTGGAGCACCGTTTCGAAGTCTGAGAGCGGATAAGTGGAGGGAAGGTCGTTGCGAAGAGTTCTGACTGCGTAGTTTTTCCATGGCGCCAAAACAGACTACAAGGGTAATGATTCTCAACTTGAGCGTTTGAAGCTCTTTCTTTCTGCATAGGGAATCCCGCTCCCGCGAGTGTGCGGTGAGTGCGTGGTGTTCCTTGGGGTTGATGTGAATAGTCCCCCTTGTGTTGCATATAGAGCCCGGAATCGTAAGTACGGGCATAGACATTGTGTGTGAAGCCTACCCGGACGTGTATTGTCTGGATCAGTGATGTTGCATTTGCTATGATTTGCCGGAGAAGACTCCGTGCTTTGGCTTTTTTCGGGTTTCTACGCGGTAGATTCCAGCAGGGATCCTTGGAGGTTAGCTTCAAGGCGCACCCGGAAAATTGAGCGGAAACGTGTTCTGCTAACTTGGAGGTATGAGAACCGGCCTTGATCATATCTGGGTTATGAGATTGTTTTGGAAAATTTGGGATCCGAGAGCAGCTTGGCCCGCGCGTAGGACTTAAATTGTATATGCGGCGTGAGCAACGGTCAAGTGGAATTGGACCTAGGCTATGTGGTACGGTGCGAGAAATCCAAAAACGGGTACTGGCCGTAGGCATAGTCAGAGCCTTAGACGGTGGTCAGATAGGCTAAATGCTCACATGTTGTTGCCATCCTGGGGGTGGTGGTGAATGCACTGATTGGTCAGGGTTCACCATGAATGTGCCCTGAGTGCACGGGGTGTTTGGCCGTGCGAGCCTACACCTGTGGCGAAATATAATTGCGTTGTATTGTTTTATTGGACTAATGCTATGCAGGGAAAGAGCATCGCTGTCTCGAGTAAGGGCGGGGTCGTTATAATTTGGTCGGCTTTTAGCTGACCGTTGCCTTGTTTGCCACCGTGCGGTGGTATGTGCTTGCAGGTGCTGCGGAGCCGAGCGCCAAATAGCGGGCTGGAGCCCTTGTTGCTGAGCTGGCCCTAGAAGGCCGTAGTATAGTTGTTTTTACATTTATCATGTGTGTCCGGCCTGCGAGCCGATGTATGTAAGACATGTTATATTAAGTGAACATTTGTAAGGCCATAAGGCCATATACCCGTTTCAGTGTGTTTGGGGTTTCATTCCTGTAGTTGTAACTGTGGACATTCATATTTATTGGTTTTAAGTTTGGGTTCTTTCAACTTTAAAAACTTCCGCTAGAATGCTCTGTGTAGGACGAGTAGTCTTAATTGGATGGTTTGAATATTCATTTGGTAACCCTTCCAACTGTCTGTGGTATATGCCGTCGGGTTACAGCTGGACCTTCTGTTATATGACATGTGACGGATGGGGGTGTTACAATTTGGTATCAGTCTTCTGGTTACGGTCAGGCTAAAATGAATTCGTGGGCGAATTCGTTTAAGGGGTGGTGAGCACATGTGTGCGTCATCGTTATAACATCAAAAGAACCCATGAATGTCCACTTAGGAATGGAAAATACACTTGTTTTGTGGAACCTGAGTGTTCCAATGATTGCTTTTAGCAATTTGTTGGTCGTCTAATCATGTGTCTTTGCTACTATAGGCAGCTAGGAGCGGTGCTGGTCGGTCAGAGCGTATGCAATCAGCGGAAAGTAGTGCACCAAGGGACGTGCCTACCACACCTCCTTCAGCGGAAACCATCAGGATGGTGGCTGAGGCAGTATTCGCAATGATAAATGCCCAACCTGCAGGGCAAATGCATCACGCACCTCCTGTGAATGAGCAAGAACCGATTAGGGCGGCAGAGCCGAGAGTAGTGGAACGCGCAGCAATGGAGTTGGTAGAGCCAAGAAGAACTACAGAGAGGCAGCTAAAGCATGTGATGGGCTTTAATCCTCCGAGGCTTAATGGGGTTGGAACGCCAACTCAAGCTGAGGACTGGCTCTCTTCCATAAAGAGGGTCTTGACGGCCACAATAACTGAGGAGTGGCAGAAGACCACCATAGCGACTTTTCTTTTGGAAGGTGAAGCGAGGCTGTAGTGAGACGAGATGGAGTTTCATCTTCTATGGTGGAATTTTCAAGATTGTTCCTAGCCAGATTTGTACCCTCTGCTCCGAATTTGGAGATGGAGAATCAATTTCTCGGGTTGATTCAGGGATCCAGAAGCGTGGACGAATATCTGCATGAGTTCACACGGTTGGGTCGTTATGCTGGTGCTATGTTGACAGAAGAAGAGAGGAAGACCAACCGATTCTATGAGGGCCTTCGCTGTGATTTACAGTTACTCCTTGCTGGGCCTAAGGCGCATGGCTTCCTAGCCTTGGTCAATTCAGCCAGATCATTGGAAAAGGTTGCGAAGAAAGTTCAAGAGAAGAAGGACCCAGGAGAAAAGAAGTCCAAGTTCAAGTTGCCAAATAATAAGTCAAGTTTCCGTAGGTGGAACAAGAAGCGGAGGACTTCGAACTCAGCCCCTTCGGCTGATGCATCGGGGGCAACTACAAGTCGAGTCCCCGGAGCTTGCTACAACTGCGGGAAGACGGGGCATTTTGCTCGGGAGTGTTGGAGCGGACGTTCAAAGTCCGAGAGGAGACCTGGAGCGACTTATGAGGAGAAAGGGAAGGTGGTGGAGTCAACCACGTCCCATCATGCTCCAGCCCAGCCTAGAGTCTACAACCATGGTCTGCAAGAGGCCATAAAGCAAGCGGACATGGTGACAGGTATGAGTTAAGTTATAGTGGTTTAACTTTTATAGTTGTTACCTTCGTATTTGTTAGCTTACGTTTGTTAGTGTTAGGCTTTGTGCTAATCTTTGGGTTTCCGGCGAGAGCCCTTTTTGATACGGGAGCATCACATTCCTTCTTGTCCGAAAAATTCATATTGCGCATCGGAGTTCCGTTCTCGATGGCAGAAAAAAAGTTGGATGTGATGTTGCCTAATGGGTGCTCAATGCGTGCGGATAGGATTTGTGTTGTGAAGATTCGGATTGGAGACCGGGAGTTTGATTTGCGGGCATTGGTTCTACCATTAGTGGAGTTCGACGTAATCTTCGGTATGGATTGGCTCTCGGAACAGAGTGCATGCATTGATTGCAACCGTAAAGAAGTCATGTTGGGTCTGGACACTGATCGAGAGACTACTTTTGCGGGCATGAAGGGGTCAGGGAAAGTTCTGATGTCAGTCCTTCAGTTGTTCAAGGCAGTTCAGTCTGGGGCAGAACTGTATGTCACTCTAGTGCATACTTCGACGCCTAAGCCTAGTTTGGACAGCATGCCAGTTGTGTCTGAGTATCCTGATGTGTTTCGAGATGATCTCCGAGGAGACACTCCTCAGTGGGAGATAGACTTTACTATAGAGTTGGTACCGGGTGCCAAATCAGTGTTACGCTCGCCCTATCGGATAGCTCCAAGAGAATGGCAGAGTTGAAGGTGCAACTGCAAGAGTTGCTAGAGCAAGGTTATGTGCGTCCAAGTTCGTCACCTTGGAGCGCACCAGTTCTCTTTGTCAAGAAGAAAGATGGGAGCTTGCGGCTTTGTATCGATTATCGGGAATTGAACAAACTTACGGAGACGAACAAATATCCAATCACGAGGATTGATGATCTGTTTGATCAGTTGGTTGGATCAACAGTATATTCGAAGTTAGATTTGAAGTTCGGTTACTATCAGTTGAGGATAAGGGAGAGCGACATCCCAAAGGTAGCATTCAGTACGCGGTTTGGGCATTATGAGTTCATGGTCATGCCGTTTGGGTTGACGAATGCGCCATCCGTGTTTATGGATCTGATGAATAGGACGTTCAGAGAATACCTGGATCATTTCGTGATAGTATTTATCAATGATATCCTGGTGTATTCGCGGTGTGAGGAGGTTCACTACAAGCATTTACACATGGTGTTGGAGACATTGAGGAAAAGTCAGTTGTATGCAAAGTTCTCCAAGTGTGAATTCTGGTTATCCTCGATAGCGTTCCTTGGTCATGTTGTTAGTGGAGAAGGAATAGCTGTGGATCCGGGGAAGATAGTGGCGATACGGGAGTGGCCTACTTTGACTACGGTGGCAGATGTCTGAAGTTTTCCGGGGCTTGCTGGGTACTTCAGGCGCTTCGTAGAGAACTTCTCGCGGATAGCACTACCACTCACGACGTTGACAAGAAAGGATCAGAAGTTTGTGTGGTCTCCGGAGTGCGAACAGGCTTTTGAAGAGTTGAAGAGGCGGTTAACCACGATGCTTATTTTATGTTCGCCAAGTGGAACCGAAGGGTTCGAGATCTATAGTGATGCTTCGGGCAGTGGTTTGGGTTGTGTTCTGCTACAACATGGGAGAGTGATAGCTTATGGTTCACGACAACTGAAGGTTCACGAGAGGAATTATCCGGTCCACGACTTAGAGTTAGCGGCCGTGATATTTGCTCTAAAGCTTTGGAGGTACTATCTGTACGGTGTGAAGGTCGATATTTACACGGATCATAAGAGTTTGAAGTACCTGTTGGACCAAAAGGATCTGAACATGAGGCAGCGGAGGTGGATGGAGTTTTTAGGGGACTGCACCTTCAAGATACATTATGTGCCTGGGATGGGAAATGCAGTGGCAGATGCGTTGAGTCGTAAGATTCCCGCACAAGCCAACTGGTTATCGGTACATGATGAGAGATTAGTCCAAGATTTGGAGGCATTGAAGATATCTTGTGTCGATAAGAAGTCTAGTGCCGAGGCGAAACTGTTTTGGACAGAGCTGCAGTGTGATCTAGCGGATAGAGTTCGGCTGGCTTTGGTTCAGGATAGCAGCATGAAGCAGATCTTGGATGAATCTTTGGATTGGTCAATTTCCCAGTTTGTGGTTGAGGATGGGTTGCTAAGGAAGGACGGTCATCTATGCATTCCTAGTGCGGATAATCTTCGGGAGGAATTGATGTATGAGGCTCATCATAACAAGTACTCAATCCACCCGGGAAGCACGAAAATGTATAAATACATGAAGAAATTATTCTGGTGGCCAGGTTTGAAGAAGGATGTGGCACTTTATGTGGCCAAGTGTCGTAGTTGTGCATTTGTGAAAGCGGAATGCCAGAAGCCCGGAGGTTACTTGAAATCCCTTCCTATCCCAGAATGGAAGTTTGACGACATATCTATGGATTTTGTGCACGGTTTGCCGAAGTCGCAGGAGGGAAACGACGCCATTTGGGTGGTCGTAGATAGGTTGACAAAGGTGTCTCACTTTATCCCAGTAAGGAAGGAAGATCCGATGGAAAAGTTAGCCAAACTCTACGTGGATAATATTGTTCGATTGCATGGTGTGCCTCGCAGTATTGTTAGTGATCGTGATGGACGCTTCACGTCGAATGACTGGAGGTTGGTGCATGGTCTGTTGGGTACTAAGATAAAGTTCAGCACAGCCTTTCACCCACAGACAGATGGCCAAACCGAGAGAGTCAACATGACTATGGAGGACATGCTTCGCATGTGCGTCCTAGATTTAGGGAAGAATTGGGAGGATCACTTGTACATGGTGGAGTTTGCGTACATCAACAACTTTCAGGCAAGTATTGGAATGGCGCCTTTCGAAGCCTTATACGGGAGGAAGTGTCGTACGTCTTTGTCTTGGTTGGAGGCAGGCGAATCGAAGTTGTATAAACGTTAAGCGGTGGAAGATGCCACTTCAATGATACCAACAATTCAGGAAAGGCTGAAGATCGCTTAGGATAGATAGTCAAAGTATTACAACGCCAAACATAGAAATGTGGAGTTCAACGTTGGTGACATGGTATATCTAAAAATCAAGCCGTTCAAGGGTGTATCACGGGTTCGACACTTGAAGAAGCTGAGTCCGAGATACCTTTGACCATTTGAAATCCTGGAGCGTGTTGGCGAGGCGGCGTATATGTTGAAGCTGTCGACGGAGTTGAGTGGGCTGCATGACGTGTTCCACGTATCGGTGTTGCGTAAGGCAGTGCAAGAGCCTTCGCAGATCGTTGCGGACAATCAGGTACCGGTTGATTATGAGTTAACAACAAGGGTCAAGCCAGTACGAATTGAAGATGTTGCAGTCAAATGACTCCGCAACAAGGAGGTCCAAATGGTTAAAGTCCGTTGGGATAATTGCGGACATGAGGAGCTTTCTTTGGAGCGAGAGCAAGCTATGTTGGAGGAATACCCCGAGTTATTCCACTCATGTATTATTTAGATTTTGTGTACCTTTTCTTAATTTCGGGACGAAATTCCTTAAGTGTGGGAAATTTGTAACGCCCCGAATATTGTGTGCGAGTCGGTCGCGAAAAAGGGTTTTTGGTGCCTGTATAGGGGTACACGGCCTAGGACACGGGCGTGTCCAAGGCCGTGTCTGGCTGGTGATTTTTTGGCCATTTCCATCCCGAGAAGGACACGTTCAGGAACACGGCCGGATGACACGGGCGTGTCATCCGACACGGGCGTGTGCCAACCTGTGTCCCTACCCGTGTGCAGTTGGGTCGTGTCCGTTGCCGTGGAGGTTATGCGTGACATGCCCCCGAACACGGGCGTGTCGAGGAACCAGACACGGGCATGTTAGGTGAGACACGGGCGTGTCTTGGACCGTGTGCGACTCTCGGTTCGACGATCGTGCCTGGATCGAGGCACATGGCCTGGGACACGGCCATATGCCAAGCTGTGTTCGGCCCAGGTCTGGAGAATTTTGTGCAGATCTAAGCCGTTCGTTTTCTTTAATTAAGATCCGACGGCCCAGATGTGATCCTGCTCTGTTAAGGCCGGGAATAGGAGGTTAATCCCTCATTCCCTCTCCAAAGCTTTCTCCTTCCAATGTGAGAGAGAAGAGGAAGAAGAAGGAGGTTTTCGGCCGCCGGCGGAGCACCGTTTCGAAGTCTGAGAGTAGATCCGTGGATGGAAGGTCGTTGCGAAGAGTTCTGACCGCGTAGTTTTTCCATGGCGCCAAAACGGACTACAAGGGTAACGATTCTCAACTTGAGCATTTGAAGTTCTTTCTTTCTGCATAGGGAATCCCGCTCCCGCGAGTGTGCGGTGAGTGTGTGGTGTTCCTTGGGGTTGATGTGAATAGTCCCCCTTGTGTTGCATATAGAACCCGGAATCGTAAGTACGGGCATAGGCATTGTGTGTGAAGCCTACCCGGACGTGTATTGTCTGGATCGGTGATGTTGCATTTGCTATGATTTGCTAGAGAAGACTCCGTGCTTTGGGTTTTTCGGGTTTCTACGATGTAGATTGCAGCAGGGATCCTTGGAGGTTAGCATCAAGGTGCACCCGAAAAATTGAGCGGAAACGTGTTCTGCTAACTTGGCGGTCTGGGAACCGGCCTTGATCATAACTGGGTTATGAGATTGTTTTGGAAAATTTGGGATCCGAGAGAAGCTTGTCCCGCGCGTAGAACTTAAATTGTATATGCAGCGCGAGCAACGGGCAAGTGGAATTGGACCTAGGCTATGCGGTACGGTGCGAGAAATCCGAAAACGGGCACTGGCCGTAGGCATAGTCGGAGCCTTAAACGGTGGTCAGATAGGCTAAATGCTCACATGTTGTTGCCATCCTATGGGTGGTGGTGAATGCACTGATTGGTCAGGGTTCACCATGAATGTGCCCTGAGTGCACGGGGTGTTTGGCCGTGCGAGCCTACACCTGTGGCAAAATGTAATTGCGCTGTATTGTTTTATTGGACTAATGTTATGCAGGGAAAGAGCACCGCCGTCCCGAGTAAGGGGCAGGGTCGTTATAATTTGGTCGGCTTTTAGCTGACCGTTGCCTTGTTTGCCACCGTGCGGTGGTATGTGCTTGCAGGTGCTGCGGAGCCGAGCGCCAAATAGTGGGCTGCAGCCCTTGTTGCTGAGCTGGCCCTAGAAGGCCGTAGTATAGTTGTTTTTACATTTATCATGTGTGGCCGGCCTGCGAGCCGATGTATGTAAGACATGTTATATTAAGTGAACATTCGTAAGGCCATAAGGCCATGTACCTGTTTTAGTGTGTTTGGGGTTTCATTCCTACAGTTGTAACTGAGGACATTCATATTTGTTGGTTTTAAGTTTGGGTTATTTCAACTTTAAAAACTTCCGCTAGAATGCTCTGTGTAGGACGAGTAGTCTTAATTGGATGGTTTGAATATTCATTTGGTAACCCTTCCGACTGTCTGTGGTATATGGAGTCGGATTCCAGCTGGACCTTCTGTTATATGCCATGTGACGGATGGGGGTGTTGCAGAAGAACTGGGATAACGCACATGAGTAGTGGCGCACGACCAGTGGTCGTACGCACTAAGTTCAATGGTCGTGAGATTACCTCAGATAGGACTCCAGAAAAGAGGAATCAATGCACACGATCAGTGGCGCACGACCGGTGGTCGTGCGCATTATGTCCAGTGGTCGTGCGCTTACCCCAGGCTGATTCTGGAAAACGAAGAGTAGTGCGCACGATCAGGGTTGCACGACCAGTGGTCGTGCGCATTAGATCACATGATCGTGCGTAGTATTCCTATTTCACAACCATACCGGAACACGCACACGACCCCTGTACCGAAAGGAAAAACCAATCACTGATATGTGCAGACATTCCAGGCAATCACAAAAAGGAGTACAAACAATAAAAGTAACAAAATACACAACCACGTGCATAAATGTGCACTTCCTATGGAAATAATGATTAGATGAAATAAGAACGATAAAGAACTAAAAGTGAAGTGCAAACACGTGAAAACTAGCTCAGATGAGTTCGAAAATAGGTATAAAAAGTGGACTCATCACACCCCCAGACTTAACTGTTTGCGCGTCACGAGCAAACAAAATCTAAGCAGATAGGGAAAAATACTAGTTAACAAAGAAATTGCGATACGAAGTACCATGCAAAGTCGCATGCTCGCGCGCGTAAAAATATAATTGAAGAAATTTCCAAGTATACAAAATAATTTATATTTTTCACAATGTGTATCAACATTTTATTATTACTCAAAAATGGAATCACGATGAATCATCCGGTCATGCGTAGGTAGAAAGTAGACTAATCGCTAGGCGAGCATTGCCAAAGATCAGGGCTCGGGATAACCTCCAAAGGAATCCACCAATGTCGGTGACCATATGCTTGCCCTTTCTCATTCTCTCCACGGCACTGGTTTGGTTCACACACGAATCAGTAGGACTTGAGGTGAAGAGATGGGGCTTGGGTTTCGGTGAGGTAAACAAAGATAAACAGGAAGGCTATGCACCTAACCCAAATGAGCTAGTATAAAATGAATCCCTCTACTAAGCAAAATACACGCGGGTACACCACACCCCCAGACTTAATTTTTCAAATATGGTTGTGTGTACCGCCTACTCCAAATACAATCTCATTTCGAAAATGAGTTTCAAATAAAACTTTTTCTTTTCATTTTTTTTACAATTAACATCATTTTTTTCTTTTTCAAATAACTTATCTTTTAACAATTTCAGCACATATAAGCTTTGTAGCACATCCACAAATTCACACGTAAAAGCACCACATCAACACCCCAACATGAAAAATGTAAAACTCTAAAGCTTGACTTGGGAGTGCGACTAGGATTGGCTTTGAGGCTTTGGTGAAATAAAGGTGGAGCTGAATCAAAAGAATGGGTAGGCACAAGGGGGCTAGCGAGGACAAGACGTTAGGAACGGTTCAAACCTCAACCGGGCCAAAATGATGGCCTACATCATGCTCATGTGAGTGAACTATCCTATACCCATGTTTCAAGAATAGCTTGGGGGCAGGTTCTTAGCCAACGAGAAAGACTATCCATCCTCCCGACTCGAGCAATACAAAACTAACGGCCGTCTACACACATCCCAAAGCTACCGTCGGATTCACACCGGATTCACCAATTTTTGAGTAGAATAAAAAGATCTTTACGCAAATAGAAAAGTATAAAACCATAAGCATACAGAAAAATTAAATCAACTCGAATTTCTACACGAGACGAGAGCAGTTGACTAGGAGCACAACAAGGTCAACATTTTACTCCGTCTCACAATCCTATATCAGCACCATAATTTTCCCAAATCATACAAAAGAAACGAGTTTAACTCGCAGCATGCAAAAAGCTAAGCACGCGCTCATGTGGGTGTAGTGGTGTGCAGTTCAATGAACTAATCAAAATAAAACTATAAAAGTTTCTAGTATGCACATGAGATGTGCACGTGAAAAAAGTAACAACACTGGCTCTCCCACAGACTTAAACTAAACTACACAGCATATGATAGAGAAATTAAAATCATAATGAGCTAAGGGAGGAGGTTACCCAATGCTCAGCCAGTTAGCATACTAGAAGACGCGTGTAATCCTGATGCATATCCTCCATACGAAGAATCACAACCCTGCCAATGCGATTTGCCATGAATACCTGCAGGGGTGAGCTCCACAAAAACAAAACAAATTATACAAAAAGAAATGCTAAAACTAAAAGAAACATGAAAATAAAAATGCAGGAAATGAAAGATAAGTACTGGGGTTATTGTCATCCCAGCACGACTTATTCGGCTACGAAAAGGTTCTAGCTAATGGGCCTATGAAAAGAAAAATGCACAGGTAACTGTCCCAATATCCGTTGCGGTAACGGGTACCGATACAGTGATAAAACAGTTACCCCTCTACCTAAATAGTAATACCTGCCCAACACAGGTAGAGGAAATAAGAAATAAGAAGAGGAGGAGCACTGGTCCTCGCTCATCTTATCACAAAATAAATCCTTGCCTAGCAAGGTATCGTCTGCAGGGAGTCTGCAGTAGGAGAAAGCAATGAATGGAGCTTCCTCAATAGAGGAGGAATCAACCTTCTCGCAAAAGATGATGCTATCATCCATGACTCGAGCTGAAAGCTCCATGTCCTCCTGAAACACCTGCGAAGACTCAACCCGCACATGCTCAGATACAGAAATGGGATCAAGAAATAAAGGAGATGAATAACTAAAAGAATCAGAAATAGGGGGAGTGGTCCCGGTCTCACTCCCAGCAGGATCCCGACATAGATCATCGACGGCGTCATATGAGTCATGGCGAGGGGAATCCACGAGCTCGAGGTCCTCGGTGGTGGTTTGGACCACCTCATCCATCAAGGAAGTGGAAACTTCCTCAACAAAGAGGATCTCCTCATCAACACACCTCGGTGCGTCCACATGTTCCAGGACGTAATACTGTCCATTAATGAAAATAATATCCTCGTCAAACATGGGCACATCCTCAGGCTCAGAATCACAATCCGGCCGAACATCATCAACCGACTCACTAAAAATAGGGATAGATAATTCTTGCAAAGAAGGCGGAGGAACAACAGCATCATAGAAAATATGTGCAGGTTCCTCCGGGGGTGAATCATCAGGAGGGGAAGAGTGCATGGGGAGAGACGGTGCCACAATGTCGTCACACCGATCAGCATAAAGTCTGATGGGTATATCCGCAACAGTCCCCCATAGACAAGGTGGTGCTGCGAACATATCATCAGAATCAGAAGGGGCAGCCGATTGAGAGGTGGATGGAATGAATCGGATACCCGGTTCATCATCCTCCTCCAACTGGCGCTAAAATTCTACGCAATCTTTCAACACGTGATCGGTGCTACGACAACACAAACATCGTTTTCCATTACTCCTCGGTATAGGTGGGACTGGAGAGGAATAAGAAAAACATGAAGGCATAGAAGAGGAGTGACCATAAGACCTGGGTTGGGTGTATGAAGTACCATAAGAAGACGGTGCTCCATACACAGAACCACGAGAATTATGCTCCCATTCTTCAGTGGGGCACTCATCACTACCATGCCTATAATCCCCGCACCATCGGCAACGGATATTCATATAAGAATACATGGTGCAACAAGAATAATTCACCAACAGAAAGTTTCTAAGCAATAATTAACTACACAACACAAATAAAAGAATAGGAAAACCTGCTACAACAAAATTAAAATTAGAATAGGAACAAAAAAAACCAAACACAAAGGCTAAAAACTAAAACAAAGAAGATAGTGATATGAACAAAAGAAAGAAAAAAAGGGCTTCTATCTCTTATCTTCCTCTACAAAAACTCACACGACTGTGTTCCCCGGCATCGGCGCCAAAAACTTGATGCTTAAGATCACGACAGTGAACCGGTCGCACAAGTAATATAAAATGGGGGTTTTCCCAAGTATCGATCTCACAAGGAACACAGTAAGGTGGAGTTAATTTCGAGGAGGGCTTGAGATTGAAGTCCTTAGGGTCGGCGGTAACGATGGGGGCTTTGATGTTGCGATAAAAAGAAGGTAAAAATTTAACAACTACTCATATGCAACGCCGCTATGCGATACTTCGCCAGGCGGGATGGAAGACTAGTCGGGCCGCTATGCATCGAATCACTAGGCGGATGGACGAGAAGGCTAGCGGATGAGGTGGTTAGAATGACGGAATGAGGGTCGTGAGCACCTCTTCGCTACGTATGCCACTAACAATTGCTAGTGCGGCAAGGGCGGATGGATGGTGGATGGACTAATAGGCGCACCTCAAGTAAATAACGAAAACATACAATCACATAAACATAATTGTATAAAAACATTTTACAAATAAGCATACATCATCTATAAATAAGATTTACAACATCACATAAACAACAATAAAGGAAGAACAAGTCAAGAGATCGACCGAATCTGAACTCTTGTTGAGGATTCACGGTTGGAATCGTAGCATTGTCAATCCGCGTCCAAGCTCGGTCCTCAACTGCGTCCGGGGTAGAGAAGGGCTGTCACCACCTTCCATTGGCCAGTCTTCTTCGTCTCATGATAGCGTACGAAAGTTACAAGCTTCCCTTTGCTTGATGGCTATGGTGTTGAAGCTTGAAATGAACCCAAGAGATGATGTAGGAGGCCAAGAGGAAGCTCCGGCTTGGATTTGGCGGTGAAAGCTTGCCCGGAGCACCTCCCTAGGGTGGAAGATGAAGGGGAACAGCGAGAAGGCAGAAAACGACGGAGAAATTCAAGCTCCGGATCCTCTCTTGAATTAGGACGAGACCTGCACTATTTATACAAAGCAGAAATGAACAATGCGCACGATCACAGGCGCACGACTAGTGGTCGTGCGCACTATGTCTGGTGCTCGTGCGCACTGGCATGGAAGATCAGGAAGAAGAACTGGGATAACGTGCACGAGTAGTGTCGCACAACCAGTGCTCGTGCACACTAAGTTCAATGGTCGTGCAATTACCCTAGACAGGACTCCAGAAAAGAGGAATCAATGCACACGATCGGTGGCGTACGACCGGTGGTCGTGCTCATTATGTCCAGTGGTCGTGCGCTTACCCCAGGCTGATTCTGGAACACGAAGAGTAGTGCGCAGGATCAGGGGCGCACGACCAGTGGTCGTGCGCATTAGATCCCATGATCGTGCGCAGTATTCCTGTTTCAAAACCATCCCGGAACACGCACACGACCCCTGTACCGAAACGAAAAACCAATCACTGATATATGTAGACATTCCAAGCAATCACAAAAAGGAGTACAAACAATAAAAGTAACAAAATACACAACCACGGTCATAAATGTGCACTTCCTATGGAAATAATGATTAGATGAAATTGGAATGATAAAGAACTAAAAGTGAAGTGCAAACGCGTGAAAACTAGCCCAGATGAGTCCGAAAATAGGTATAAAAAGTAGACTCATCACACCCACAGACTTAACTGTTTGCGCGTCCCGAGCAAACAAAATCTAAGCAGATAGGGAAAAATACTAGTTAACAAAGAAATTGCGATACGAAGTACCATGCGAAGTCGCATGCTCGCGCGCGTAAAAATATAATAGAAGAAATTTCTAAGTATACAAAATAGTTTATACTTTTCACAATGTGTATCAAAATTTTATTATTACTCAAAAATGGAATCACAGTGAATCATCCGGTCACGCGTAGGGAGAAAGTAGACTAATCACTAGACGAGCATTGCCAAAGATTGGGGCTCCGGATAACATCCAAAGGAATCCACCAATGTCGGTGACCATATGCTTGCCCTTTCGTATTCTCTCCACGACACTGGTTTGGTTCACAGACGAATCAGTAGGACTTGAGGTGAAGAGATGGGGCTTGGGTTTCGGTGAGGTAAACAAAGATAAACAGGAAGGCTATGCACCTAACCCAAATGAGCTAGTATAAAATGAATCCCTCTACTAAGCAAAATACACGCGGGTACACCACACCCCCAGACTTAATTTTTCAAATATGGGTGTGTGTACCACCTACTCCAAATACAATCTCATTTCCAAAATAATTTTCAAATAAAACTTTTTCTTTTCATTTTTTTTTACAATAACATCATTTTTTTTCTTTTTCAAATAACTTATCTTTTAACAATTTCAGCACATATAAGCTTTGGAGCACATCCACAAATTCACACGTAAAATTACCACATCAACACCAAAATATGAAAAATGTAAAACTCTAAATCTTGACTTGGGAGTGCGACTAGGATTGGCTTTGAGGCTTTGGTGAAATAAAGGTGGAGCTGAATCAAAAGAATGGGTAGGCACAACGGGGCTAGCGAGGAAAAGACATTAGGAACGGTACAAAGCTCAACCGGGCCAAAATGATGGCCTACATCACGCTCATGCGAGTGAACTAACCTATACCCATGCTTCAAGGATAGCTTGGGGCAAGTTCTTAGCCAACGAGAAAGACTATCCATCCACTCGACTCGAGCAATACAAAACTAACGGCCGTCTACACACATCCCTAAGCTACCGTCGAATTCACACCGGATTCACCAATTTTTGAGTAGAATAAAAAGATCTTTACGCAAATAGAAAAGTATAAAACCATAAGCATACAGAAATATTAAATCTACTCGAATTTCTACACGAGACGAGAGCAGTTGACTAGGAGCGCAGCAAGGTCAACATTTTACTCGGTCTCACAATCCTATATCAGCACCATAATTTTCCCAAATCATACAAAAGAAACGAGTTTAACTCACAGCATGTAAAAAGCTAAGCATGCGCTTATGTGGCTGCAGTGGTGTGCAGTTCAATGAACTAATCAAAATAAAACTATAAAATTTCCTAGTATGCACTTGAGATGTGCACGTGCAAAAGGTAACAACACTGTCTCTCCCCCAGACTTAAACTAAACTACACAGCATATGATAGAGAAATTAAGATCATAAAGAGCTAAGTGAAGAGATTACCCAATGCTCAGCCAGTGAGCATACCAGAAGACGCATGTAATCCTGAAGCAGGCCCGCCATACGAAGAATCACAACCCTGTCAATGCGATTTGCCATGAATACCTACAGGGGTGAGCTCCACAAAAACAAAACAAAATATACAAAAAGAAATGCTAAAACTAAAGAAACATAAAAATAAAAATGCAGGAAATGAAAGATAAGTAATGAGGTTATTATCATCCCAGCACGACTTATTCGGCTACGAAAAGGTTCTAGTTGTTGGGTTTCTCTTTGAGGATGGCACAACGCTTGTGCACGTGGCGGAAGAATAAAACAACAAGAAAAACCCAAAGAGATGTGGATCGGGCCATGAACGTTGAATCAAGAAGTTAGCAAAAACTAGGAAAAATTACCTCGATGGCATTGAGTCACAACTCAACGGAGATGCTCCAAACTTTGTCTTCTTGCTAGTGGCGAGTTCTACGTGGAATAATATCCACGTTTCTGCAGAAGTCCACACGAGCGGGAGAACACCGAGCTTTCGTCGCACGGAAGATCGGGAAGAACGATGACCGCACCTTGCTGTTCCACGGACTTCTAGGTCCGTGTCAGGAAGAGCAACACCAGCGACGATCGCCGGAGATGAGGAGGTCTACGGAGCGAACACGGCGGCGGCGGAACCCTTCCGTCGGCGGCGGGATTCGGGATCGGCGGAACGATCGTGGAATGGCGGAATGCTTCCGTCGATTTCGATCGGCTGCCAAAAGCTAAAAGCATAAAGCCCGAAAACCCTAAGTGTTCTATTTATACTCAAAGTATAAAATAAACTTAGGAAAATCGCTATCCGCAGACCACCCCGAAAATAGGGTACCAGAATCGGTGAGTATCAGTCGGTGAGAATCGGCGAGAATCGGCGAGAATCGATCAGCGAGCATCACCATGGATCGGCGAGAATCAGAGTACAATACTCGACGATTCTCGCCGATCGTCGAGCCTCACATGACGATACACGTCGAATCTCGTCGACCGTCGAACTGCGGTCGATGATACTTGTCGAATTTGTCGATCGTCGAGAATCAGCATATTGATTCTCGACGATTCTCGTCGATCGGCGAGAATCAGAGAGACGATTCTCGTCGATCGGCGGGAATCAGAGAGACGATTCTCGACGATAGTTATCGACCCTCGGACGACAGTTCTTACCAGCCCTCCAAGGCAACATTTGCCCAACCCGACGATTCTTTAAGGCAACACTTTGCCCACAACCCCATCAGGTCGGTTATTGGCAAACTTTACCAACACAGTCAATCATCCAACTTCTCCACATCTCTTATGTGCGACCTTGCAGGCCCATATCGCGTTGGCAGTGAGATTACATGTTTGATCACTTCCAGATCACAATGGTAACTCCAACAGACTCCCACTTGATCTCGAAAGTATCAAAGCAAAAACCTCACAAACAATGAGCGGCATCTAGCAATGCATCATTGCTCCCCAAGCAATAAGAGTTTATAACTTATAAGCCTTTATGACCAATGCATCAGCGTTGTCTTTGTCCCTTTGTCCCTTACATCCTAAAAGAACTAGAGGCATGGACCGTGTCACCCTCGTAATAGCTCAATCCAAGTTTCTTGATATAGGACGGACTTCCAGAGAATGGTGAGTCCAATATCACATATTGACTCAACAAGGCATGACCATGCATTTCTCAGTCCAGTTCCATCAAGGGGCCCATGGATGCAACTCCTGTCATACAGGAGGACAAATCCCATATCTGCTCACACACAAACACCCAAATGATTCGTAACATGCCCAACAACCACCCTTATCATCAACCTTTCTCAAGGAAGACTTTAGATGGCATCAAAGCACGCTCTTCCTCACTTGATGAATAATGTGACTTCAGGTCAAAGGATCACAACACCATTGTCAATTGAGACCTACTCATGACACGATTGGATGACAATCCACAGAGTAGTCTCAGGTTGGGTCTGTCCAGTACAACTTGTTCACTAACAAGTACCCACGTGATGACTTGATATCACAATATCATGACCTGTGAGAACCGGTCATCAGTCAACACACGTGCTAGTCTTCATGTACCATCATCACCCTTAGCTTCTATGATGATACTCGACCAGGGACCTTTAAGAATGAAGCTTCAAATAAATCATGGGCTCTCACATTCAAGTCACGTACTTGATGTCCCATGGAAGCGAACATTCTAAGGGTATCTATTATGTTAACATTTAACTATCATATAGAAAAGGACACAATAAAAGAACTTGCCATTAATTATAAGAGAAAAATTAGGTACAATGTTCATCATATGAACAAAAAGCCAACAAAATACATATTTACATGCAATCCACAAGATTCTCGCTAGAGTTGATCATTTAGGTATCGTATACCCATCGATCTAGTATGACCATCATGCTTTCTCTGCGCGAGAGGCTTTGTCAGCGGATCCGCAATATTTTCCTCAGTCAGCACTCTGCAAATGTTTACATCTCCTCGTTTGACAATCTCACGAATAAGATGAAACCGCCGAAGTATGTGCTTGGAGCGCTGATGAGATCTAGGTTCCTTAGATTGTGCAATTGCACCATTGTTATCATAGTAGATAACTACGGGACCAACAATGCTAGGAAATATATCAAGCTCGCCGATGAATTTCCTAATCCATACAGCCTCCTTCGCCGCATTAGCTGCTGCGATATACTCGGCCTCTGTTGTAGAATCAGCAACTGTCTCTTGCTTGGAACTCTTCCAGCTCACAGCTCCTCCATTCAGGCAAAACACAAAACCTGACTGAGACTTGGAGTCGTCTCTATCAGTTTGGAAGCTAGCATCTGTGTAACCACTTACAACGAGCTCTTCCTCTCCACCATACACCAAGAACACATCCTTAGTCCTTCTCAAGTACTTCAGGATATTCTTGACTGCAATCCAGTGACACTCACCGGGGTCTGACTGATACCTGCTAGTCATGCTCAAAGCAAAGGAGACATCGGGTCGAGTACATAACATCGTGTACATGATTGATCCAATTGCCGAAGCATATGGAATCAACTTCATGCGGTCCTTATCTTCACAAGATTTTGGACACTGGTCCTTAGAGAGATTCACACCATGATACATGGGCAAAAATCCTTTCTTGGACTCAAGCATGTTGAACCGCTTCAACACCTTTTCGATGTACGTACTCTGGGTCAAACCCAGCAACTTCTTTGATCTATCTTTATAGATCTTAATACCGAGTATATAAGTCGCTTCACGCAAATCCTTCATTGAAAAGCAGTTCCCTAGGTTGTTCTTAACAACTTTCAGGGTAGGAATGTCATTCCCAATCAACAGTATGTCATCTACATACAATATCAGGAAGACAACAATGCTCCAACTGATTCGCTTGTAAACACAAGGCTCATCTTCATTCTTGATGAAACCAAACTCTTTGATTTTCTCATCAAAACAAAGATTCCAACTTCGAGAGGCCTGTTTCAGTCCATAAATGGACTTATTCAGCTTGCATATTTTAGTGGCTTCATCTGGGGATATAAAACCCTCGGGTTGTGTCATGTACACTTCCTCAAGGAGGTTTCCATTAAGGAAAGCCGTTTTGGCATCCATCTGCCAGATCTCGTAGTCATAATACGCAGCAATAACAAGCAATATCCTTATGGACTTTACCATGGCAACAGGGGAAAAGGTCTCATCATAGTCAATGCCATGAATTTGCTTGAAACCCTTAGCCACCAGTCGCCCTTTGAATGTCTGTACATTCCCATCCATGTCGGTCTTCTTCTTGAAGACCCACTTGTACCCTATGGGTCGTACCCCTTCAGGTGGTTCCACCAAGTTCCAAACTTGGTTTGCATACATGGAGTCCATTTCGGATTTCATAGCCGCAAGCCATTTGTCGGAGTCCGGTCCATTCATAGCCTCTTGGTAGGTTGCTGGTTCATCATCATGATCCATAAGCAACACATTACCTATTTGAGACACGAGAAATCCATATCTCTCAGGCTCAAACCTCGGTCTACCAGATCTACGTAGGACTTGTGTTCCCTGAGCAGGTTCTCTAGCTACAACATCTTTTAGTCCTATCTCAGAATTCAATTCCGGTTCATTCACTACATGTGGTTCTTGAACTTCTTCAAGCTCTACCTTTTCAGTCTTTCTTGATAAGAACTCTTTCTCCAAGAAGACACCAGTCCTTGCGACAAACACTTTGCCCTCAGACGGTAGGTAAAAGTAATACCCTTTCGTTTCCTTAGGATATCCCACCAGATAACATTTATCCGATTTGGGTTCCAGCTTGTCAGGAATTTGACGTCTCACGTATGCCTCACAGCCCCAAATTTTAATGAACGACATACTAGGATGCTTCCCAGTCCATATCTCATATGGTGTCTTCAGAACCGTTTTCGTTGGAGCGCGATTCAACGTCATTGCAGCAGTCTCTAAAGCAAAACCCCAAAAGGAAACAGGCAAGTCTGCATGACTCATCATCGAACGTACTATGTCTAACAGAGTACGATTTCTCCTCTCAGACACACCATTATGTTGTGGTGTTCTAGGTGGAGTGAGCTGTGATACAATACCACACTCTTTCAGATGATCACGGAACTCATGACTCAGGTATTCGCCACCTCGATCAGATCGGAGTGCTTTAACCCTTTTACCCAACTGGTTTTCTACTTCATTCTTGAACTCATTGAACTTTTCAAAGGTCTCAGATTTGCACTTCATAAGATACACATATCTGTATCTACTGAAATCATCAGTAAATGTAACAAAGTAGAAATACCCACCTCTAGCCATGGAACTCATGGGTCCGCATACATCACTATGTACAACACCCAAGAGATCCTCAGCCCTCTCAATATAACCAGTGAAAGGAGCTTTAGTCATCTTGCCTAACAAACAAGATTCGCATCGCTCAAATGATTCATAATCAAATGAGTCCAAGAGTCCATCTCTGTGGAGCTTGGATATGCGCTTCTCGTTGATATGGACCAAACGACAATGCCAGAGATACATAGGGTTCGAGTCATTTGTTCTTAGTCTTTTATTGTTTTCTACATTACAGATCAGATGGTCCAAGTTCAAAACATAAAGACCATTAAACAATTGGGCTACAGCATAACAAACATCATTCTTAAATATAGAACAACAATTGTTCTTAATTATAAAAGAAAATCCAATCATGTCCAAACATGAAATAGATATAATGTTTCTAGTTATGGCCGGAACAAAATAATAGTTATCTAGTTCTATTACAAGCCCACTGGGCAAAGAAAGACGGTAAACTCCTATGGCTACAGCAGCAACTCTTGCTCCATTGCCGACGCGGAGGTCCACCTCCCCTTTACTCAGCAATCTTCTCCTTTCCAGTTCCTGCACATTTGTACAAATGTGAGAACCACATCTGGTATCCAATACCCAAGATGAAGGAGCAGAAAGGTTTATCTCTATAACATAAATATTTGAAGCGGAAGTCATACCTCCCCTCAATTTCTGCAGACCTTCAATGTACGAAGGACAGTTCCTCCTCCAATGACCAGCCTTGCCACAGTGGTGGCATTTCCCTTCCTTCACCGTGCTTTTCTTTTTCATCAGTGCTGAAGACTTGGGCTCAAGGTATGACTTAGGTCCCACCTTCGTCTTCTTAGTGCCCTTGGCCTTTCCCTTGCCCTTATGTACCATCAGTATGGGGTTGACAGGCTTGGCCTTCTTCATATTGATTTCGGCAGTTCTCAACATGCCTAGGAGTTCGGGCAGTGTCTTGTCTTTTTCATTCATGTTGTAGTTCAAGTTGAACTGCTCATAACTGTCCGGCAACGATTGCAGGATCAGATCCGTGGCCAACTCTTGACCAAGAGGAAAACCCAGCCTTTCAAGGTTCTCTATATACCCAATCCTCTTGAGTACGTGAGTCCCTACTGAGTCTCGAACTCCCATCTTGCACTGAAACAACGCTTTTGTGATGTCGAACCTCTCTTGACGAGCCTGCCCTTCAAACATTTTCTTGAGATGCTCGTCAATCTCCTTGCACCCCATGTTCTCATGTTGCTTCTGAAGCTCAGAGTTCATAGTGGCAAGAATAAGGCATTCGACATCTAAAGCGTCGTCAGTATACTTCTTATAAGTATCCTTCTCAGCACGGGAAGAGTTCCCGGTCGGCACCTCGGGGGCTTCTTCTTCCAAGACATAGATCTTTCGCTCTTGCCTGAGAATAATTCTCAGGTTCCTATACCAGTCCATGTAATTTGTCCCACTGAGCTTATCCTTCTCAAGGATGGCTCTCAGAGACAAGGTGGAGTGTGAAATACTTGCCATGGAATTCTACAAGAATTTATGCAGAATAAAATCAGTACCAAAATTTCAAATACAATTTATTTTAATTTGGACTTCAATTAAAATACTCCCACTATTTTATTCGAAATGATAGCCCTTACTAACAATTCGGAGAGTTCATGCGAGCTACTCTCTTAGTGGACAAGATCCGTATTTCACCAACACTATGAGTCCGCTTTGGCGTTCCTCTCACGATGCGGTTATTTAGGTAGGCAACGCTTGCCAATTGCATCCTCATGCAATTCTTGTATGATTGGTGAATAACTCCTTATTCGCATCCATCATATGGTGCATGCCAACCCTATGCCTCTAGGAACTCAACCTTTGAGGTCACCTAGTTAAGTATGACCCGATGTCGACAGTGGTATATCACAATTATCCGCTCGCACCCTTACCAAGATAGATTAATGCACCTTGCTTTGGCAAGCCCACACTTCATCGATCGAGGCAGGAAGAGTGTCATCCATCGGAAGGCATCCGAACACTTAATATTTGATGAAGGGATTTTGATTATAGGTTAACAATTAACCATGACCAACATTTGATCAATGTGCACATCCAAAGAAAAACAATTATAAACCACATGCATCCCTTATGTGCACGTCCTAACACCATCAATAATTGATGGAAGGAAGGGCTAAATCTGAACATCCGGAAACTTCCAAATCCTCAGATTTACATGCATTGGACAAGGGCAAAGACAACTAAACTTAAAATAATAGACAAGCTCATCTCTATTTGTTGGATTCAAAATCCAAAACAAGATCGAGGGATGGTTACTGCTAAGGAGATCACAATTTCTAACAAATAGAAATTCCCACATAATTCCAGACGTTCTTGGCGGGGAACCAAGACTAAATCTAGACATTTAGGACACTTCTAAATCCCTAGGTTTACATGCACTGGAATAACAAACTTCCAATACAATGATCATGGCCGAAACCTGGCTCTGATACCACTGTTGGGTTTCTCTTTGAGGATGGCACAACGCTTGTGCACGCAGCGGAAGAATAAAACAACAAGAAAAACCCAAAGAGATGTGGATCGGGCCATGAACGTTGAATCAAGAAGTTAGCAAAAACTAGGAAAAATTACCTCGGTGGCGTTGAGTCACAACTCAACGGAGATGCTCCAAACTTTGTCTTCTTGCTAGTGGCGAGTTCTATGTGGAATAATATCCACGTTTCTGCAGAAGTCCACACGAGCGGGAGAACACCGAGCTTTCCGTCGCACGGAAGATCGGGAAGAACGATGACCGCACCTTGCTGTTCCACGGACTGCTAGGTCCGCGCCAGGAAGAGCAACACCAGCGACGATCGCCGGAGATGAGGAGGTCAACGGAGCGAACATGGCGGCGGCGGAACCCTTCCGTCGGCGGCGGGATTCGGGATCGGCGGAACGATCGCGGAATGGCGGAACGCTTCCGTCGATTTCGATCGGCTGCCAAAAGTTAAAAGCATAAAGCCCGAAAACCTTAAGTGTTCTATTTATACTCAAAGTATAAAATAAACTTAGGAAAACCGCTATCCGCAGACCACCCCGAAAATAGTGTACCAGAATCGGTGAGTATCAGTCGGTGAGAATCGGCGAGAATCGGCGAGAATCGATCAGCGAGCATCACCATGGATCGGCGAGAATCAGAGTACAATACTCGACGATTCTCACCGATCGTCGAGCCTCACTTGACGATACACGTCGAATCTCGTCGACCGTCGAACCGTGGTCGACGATACTTGTCGAATTCGTCGATCGTCGAGAATCAGCATATTGATTCTCGACGATTCTCGTCGATCGGCGAGAATCAGAGAGACGATTCTCGTCGATCGGTGGGAATCAGAGAGACGATTCTCGACGATAGTTATCGACCCTTGGACGACAGTTCTTTCCAGCCCTCCAAGGCAACATTTGCCCAACCCGATGATTCTTTAAGGCAACACTTTGCCCACAACCCCATTCAGGTCGGTGATTGGCAACCTTTACCAACACAGTCAATCATCCAACTTCTCCACATCTCTTATGTGCGACCTTGCAGGCCCATATCGCATTGGCAGTGAGATTACATGTTTGATCACTTCCAGATCACAATGGTAACTCCAACACTAGCTAATGGGCCTATGAAAAGAAAAATGCACAGGTAACTGTCCCAATATCCGTTGCGGTAACGGGTACCGATACGGTGATAAAACAGTTACCCCTCTAACTAAATAGTAATACCTATCCAACACAGGTAGAGGATATAAGAAATAAGAAGAGGTGGAGCACTGGTCCTCGCTCATCTTATCATAAAATAAATCCTGGTCTAGCAAGGTATCGTCTACAGGGAGTCTGCAGGAGGAGAAAGCGATGAATGGAGCTTCCTCAATAGAGGAGGAATCAACCTCCTCGCAAAAGAGGATGCTATCATCCATGACTCGAGCTGAAAGCTCCAAGTCCTCCTGAAACACCTGTGAATACTCAACCCGCACAGGCTCAGATACAGAAATGGGATCAAGAAATAAAGGAGATGAATAATTAAAAGAATCAAAAATAGGTGGAGTGGTCCCGATCTCACTCCCATCAGGATCCCGACATAGATCATCGACGGCGTCATATGAGTCATGGCGAGGGGAATCCACGAGCTCGAGGTCCTCGGTGGTGGTTTGGACCTCCTCATCCATCAAGGAAGTGGAAACTTCCTCAACAAAGATGATCTCCTCATCAACACACCTCGGTGCGTCCACATGTTCCAAGACGTAATATTGTCCATTAATGAAAATAATATCCTCGTCAAACATGGGCACATCCTCAGGCTCAGAATCACAATCCGGCCGAACATCATCAACCGACTCACTAAAAATAGGGATAGATAATTCTTGCAAAGAAGGAGGTGGAACAACAACATCAGAGAAAATATGTGCAGGTCCCTCCGGGGGTGAATCAACAAGAGGGGAAGAGTGCATGGGGAGAGACGGTGCCACAATGTCGTCACATCGATCAGCAGAAAGTCTGATGGGTATATCCGCAGGAGTCCCCCATAGACAAGGTGGTGCTGCGAACATATCATCAGAATCAGAAGGAGCAGCCGATTGAGAGGTGCATTGAATGAATCGGATACCCGGTTCATCATCCTCCTCCAACTGGCGCTGAAATTCTACGCAATCTTTCAACACGTGGTCGGTGCTACGACAACACAAACATCGTTTTCCATTACTCCTCGGTACAGGTGGGACCAGAGAGGAATAGGAAAAAGATGAAGGCGTAGAAGAGGAGTGACCATAAGACCTGGGTTGGGTGTATGAAGTACCATAAGAAGACGATGCTCCATACACAGAACCACGAGAATTATGCTCCCATTCTTCAGTGGGGCACTCATCACTACCATGCCTATAATCCCCGCACCATCGGCAACGGATATTCATATAAGAATACATGGTGCAACAATAATAATTCACCAACAGAAAGTTTCTAAGCAACAATTAAGTACACAACACAAATAAAAGAATAGGAAAACCTGCTACAGCAAAAAATTAATTACACAGCACAAAATTAAAAAAAAAGGCTTCTATCTCTTATCTTCCTCTACAAAAACTCACACGACTGTGTTCCCTGGCAACGACGCCAAAAACTTGATACGTAAGATCACGGCAATGAACCGGTCGCACAGGTAATATAAAATGGGGGTTTTCCCAAGTATCGATCTCTAAAGGAACACAGTAAGGTGGAGTTAATTTCGAGGAGGACTTGAGATTGAAGTCCTCAGGTAGGAGCTAACTAAGGGGGGTTTTGATGTTTGTGGAAACAGAAAATAAAAGGCTAAAAACTACTCCTATGCAACGCCGCTATGCGATGCTTCGCCAGGCGGGATGGAAGACTAGTCGGGCCGCTATGCACCGAATCACGGGGCGAATGGACGAGAAGGCTAGCGGATGAGGTGGTTAGAATAGCGGAATGAGGGTCGTGAGCACCTCTTCGCAACGCACGCCACTAGCAATTGCTAGTGCGGCAAGGGTGGATGGTGGTGGATGAAATATGGCGCAACTCAAGTAAATAACGAAAACATACAAAATCACATAGACATGATTATATAAAAATGTTTTACAAACTAAGTATACTTAATCAATATAAATAGAGTTAAACACCAATATTCAACAAGAAAGCAAGAACAAGTCAAGAGATCGACCGAATCCGAAGTCTTGCTGAGGATTCACGGTTGGAATCGTCGGGTTATCATTCCGCGTCCAAGATCGGTCCTCACTGCGTCCGGGGTAGAAAAGGGCTGTCACCACCTTCCAATGGCCCGTCTTCTTCATCTCACGATAGCGGACGAAGTTTGCTAGCTTTCCTTTGCTTGATGGCTATGGCGTCAAACCCTACTTGAAGCTCACGGATGAAGGAGAAGGCCGAGAGGAAGCTCCGTCTTGGATTTGGCGGTGAAAGCTTGCCCGGAGCACCTCCCTAGGGTGGAAGATGAAGGGGAACGGCGGAGAAGGCGGAAAACGGCGGAGAAATGTCGAGCTCCGGATCCTCCTTTTCAATTAGGGAGAGACCTGCACTATTTATACAAAGCAGAAATGAACAATGCGCACGATCACAGGCGCACGACCAGTGGTCGTGCGTACTAAGTTCAATGGTCATGCGATTACCCCAGAAAGGACTCCAGAAAAGAGGAATCAATGCACACGATCAGTGGCGCACGACCGGTGGTCGTGCGCATTATGTCCAGTGGTCGTGTGCCCACCCCAGGCTGATTCTGGAAAATGAAGAGTAGTGCGCACGATCAGGGCGCACGACCAGTGGTCGTGCACATTAGATCCCATGATCGTGCGCAGTATTCCTGTTTCACAACCATCCCAGAACACGTACACGACCCCTGTACCGAAAGGAAAAAACCAATCACTGATATGTGCAGACATTCCAGGCAATCACAAAAAGTAGTACAAACAATAAAAGTAACAAAATACACAACCACGGGAATAAATGTGCACTTTCTATGGAAATAATGATTAGATGAAATAGGAATGATAAAGAAATAAAAGTGAAGTGCAAACACGTGAAAACTAGCCCAGATGAGTCCGAAAATAGGTATAAAAAGTGGACTCATCAGGAAGGTGACATTCCCAAGACAGCGTTTGGAACACGCTGTGGTCATTATGAGTTCACTGTAATGTCATTTGGGCTATGTAATGCGCCATCAGTGTTCATGGACCTAATGCACCGAACGTTCTGAAAGTACTTGGATCTATTTGTAATTGTATTCACTGACGTTATCTTGGTGTACTCTCAGTCGGAAGAAGATCATGCAAACCATTTGCTGTTGGTGTTGCATACCCTGCGAAGGAATAAGCTTTATGCCATGTTCTCAAAGTGTGAGTTTTGGCTATCGTCGGTGGCTTTTCTTGGTCATGTGTTGAGTGGAGAGGGCATTGCGTTGGATCCGTCGAAAATAAGAGTCGTACAAGAGTGGTCGGTGTTGTCTTCGGTGGCCGAGGTCAGGAGTTTCCTTGGACTGGCGGGCTACTACAGATGCTTTGTAGAAAACTTCTCACGGATCGCTTTGCATATTACCTGTCACAACCTGTATTTTCACTGCATATAATAACTTATCAGAGTAAGAGAAAATGCGCGCCATGATGTCACGTCGGCAGGGGATAACTGCGGACGCTCAGGCAGACACCTACTTAATCATGAAAAAAGATTTTTTTTGTAATTTTAAGGGAAAAAAATCATGTAAGTGCAATAGTTAGTCGTATCCCTCGGCTTAGTGGCTCATTTAGTCCACGAATCAAAATATAGTTATACGCTGTGGAAAAATATTTGTTTAGATTGACTCGAACATCGTACATGAGTATAAACGTCCCCAAAGTACAACTCATGCTATGTAAGACTCTAAATTTATAATAGTAGTAAAGATAGTTTTTACGGTCGTTACATATAACAAGTTAGAGTTTTTAAAATTATGCGGTGCATTAAGTAGTAGTAGTAGTAGTAGATTTTATTCTTAAAAATACCTATCGTGCATTCCTAGCATAAATCTTCCTAGAGAGCAAGTACTCCACATCCACATATAGAGAAATAAGCAGCTAGCAAGTATCTAAAAGTAACAATACTGTGGGCGTCAACAAACTGACACGAACCCACATACAAAAAAGTATGTCTGAACCAGTAACTAAAAGAAACAACAATCTACCTCGCTAAGGCGAGGCAACAACCACGACCAACACAGCCGCCCAGAAACTCCAAAACCAGCTCTGCTATCTGCTACTGCTCTGAACCTGAGCCATTCCAAAGATAAAACACCTCAGCAAGAAGGAACAAATGGTGGTAGAAATTAATAAGCCCAAATAAACAAAGGTCAAAGGGGTACCAACCCAAAACCAACAGTACTGAAATAAAGTACAAAAAGAGGAACAAGTCATCATCATGAAAAATAGCTCTTACGTGATTCGTCACGTACAATAATAGTACACCATACGCACGAGACTATGAGGTGACAACATGAATAATTCATAAGGAAGAAATACAAAACCTTTATTAGGCACCTGCGGTCGACTTTACCAAAAAAACACGGGCGAGGTGGTCACTCGTGGACACACCACCCAAAAACACGGGCGAGGTGGTCAATCTTGGGCACACCCACACGAATTTAAAATCTGAAAGTGCAAGGTAGATCTGAAATACTCTAGAGGGGGGGGGGTGAATAGAGTATTGTGCTCTCTTACAAAACTTTACAACTTATGTTGTATTCCTAAGTGAACAGGTCAGTAAATAAAATAAATAAGCACAACAACCTATATAATCACAGAGCAACACAGCCAAAACAAAAGAAAGAGGGCAACCAGATGACATAAGAAATTTATAGTGGTTCCCCAACCTGGGTACATCCACTCTTCTACCACCCTGGTAGGAATCCACTCAGGTTTTTGATCAGGTGCCTGACACCAATGAGCTTTTGTTCAGGTGCTCAAAAACCAAAACATCAAGTCTTTTGGAAGGAGACTTGCAACCAGGAATAATTTTGAAGGGAATTAAAACCCTGTACAGGAGTTGGAAGAGAGGTGTTGGTGTCTTCTCTTTCTCAATAACAACTGAGAAGACTGTGGATTGATGTTAGTAGATTTGCTCCCCCTGAGATCTTGAATGTATCAGGAAAGCTGGAGCACTGCTACAGGGTGACAGGTTTTGAAAGCTTGAGTGCCTGGACCAGAGATTGTTCAAGAACTTCTTTGACAGATAGAGTTTTGTTGTCCTTCTGAAGTTGTCCTGTAGGATTGAAGGAAGAAGACTCTTGATAATGTTTGATTGTTCTTCTTCTTCTTGATGGAATTATTCTCTGGCCTGGGCAGGGTGCAGTGAAGAACTTTTTGATTGTTGTAAGATTGTTCTTCTGTGCAATCTGTTTGTGTGTCTGGTATGTGTTGTATTGCTTGTCTATTTCACTGTTACTGTATCCCTTTCTTTTCTTACTTTTTACTGATTGAGAGCATTCGAAATTTGAATGGTTGAGCAGTAAATGCAATCGGCCTGGGAAGGAAGCGACAATCAATGATTTCCCTAACTGTCCCATGGAAAAACGGCATGCAATACTCCATAGTCAATGTGCATTCTAACGGTAACATTCCGAGAAGATCTGGCATTGATTACTCTTGAATCATTGCCAAGAAACGGGACGGTAAACTGGAGAAGACCTAGTCTGGAATCGTCGAACGAAGAACAGAATTCGTCGAGCTGAGTTCGAGTTCGTCGAGCTGAGCTTGAGTTCGTCGAGCTGAGCTTGAGTTCGTCGAGCTAAGCTTGAGAGTGTTCGTCGAGCTGAGCTTGAGTTCGTTGAGCTGAGCTTGATGAGTTCGTCGACCAGACAATAACAATGGTCTTCGAGGGAAATCTTGTCAATTCTGCTTCAATCTTCGTCGAACTGACAATCTTCATTCATCAAGCTGAGATCCAATTTCGTCAAGCAAAGAGCAGTTCTGGACTTGGTCAAAATATTCTGTATGACCGATATTCTGTGTCGACATAAATTGGTGTCGACTGATTGATCTTGGTGTCGACACAAAACTTCTGAACTCAGGAATTGTCGAGTAGAGTACTGAATTCGTTGACCTAAGAAGTTGACTTCGTCGACCTGAGAAGTTGACTTCGTCGTCCTGAGAAGCTGTCAACTTGAGGTCCAAGTTATTCGAGCTCAGATTCTAGTTCGTCGACCAAAGTCTGAAGTTGGACTTGGAAAAATCTGGAGTTGTCCTGACTTTAGCTTGTTGAAGAAACTCTATCTTCGTCGAATAGAGAACAAAGATCGTCGAGCTCAGAACAAAGAAATGTCTCACGATCGTCGAGCGTAGAACACCTTTCGTCGAGCTGAGTTCGATGAACGTCGAACTCATTTTACTTAGTCTTGAATCCTTCTAAGTCTGGAGTCTCTGATGGTCTTGTTGATAGCTGGTCCATCTGAAGTTGACTCTAAGGACTTGGCCTAGACTCTAGGACACAAATTGACCCTGGCTATACATGATGGGTAACATCCTAAGCTACTGAACCTAGCCCAAATCAACTAGGGCTCCAACAATCTCCCCCTATTTGGGTGAGGTCAATAGGAGACTAAGAACATAAACAAACAGATAAACAAAGCAAGAAAAAAAATATATCTGGCAGAGAATTACTAACACATGCAACAGATATATATACACATAGGCTTTGTTTAAACAAAAAGCATAGTTTGAAAACAAATGCAGACAGAAAATGAAACAAAATAAAGATTACTTATTCTTTTTCTTCAAAGATTTGTCTTCAGTTGTCTTCTCTTCTGGCTTTTTGAAAATAATTTCTCTGTTAGGATTTGAAGCCTCTGCTGCAGTCAGAGTCATGTCAGCTTCCCCAATAATCTTCAGTGATGTAGCTCTAGTGACAACTGCTTCTGGATGGAGCTTCATATAATCATCAACATTGAAGAGCTTGTTGCCTTTGTCAAACCTTTTTAACTCTTCTTTTCTGTACTTTGATATAGTTGTTAAACCTGATGTGTCTTTTCCTTCAGCCTTTGCTTTATTGATCAAAAATAGGCCAATTAACTCCTGGAATCTGGCCATTTTTGCAGTATTGTCTGTTTCAGGATCTTCAAATGGAATGGGAGGAGAGTATGGCCTTTTTGTACTAACAGCTTTTTGATCTTCAGATGTTTGTTGCTTTTGCTGCTGATGCTGATGTTGACGTTGATGTTGTGAGGATTATTGACTTTGCTGGCTGCTTCTAGAGGATTTCCCTAACTGTCTCTGATAAGTTTGCATGGGGGCAGATCTCTGAGAGCTAGAGCCAGTGGAACTAGCTACTGGAGGAGGAGGAGGAGGTGAATCCTTTCTATATATGTAGACTGGAGGAGGAGAATATCTCCTGCTTCTTTTCCTTTCCTTCTGTTGGTTCTTTGATAACCACATCCCTGCAGGCATGCCCTTGTAAGGAGCAACATTGTGCAGAATATAGTAGAGAGTGTCAGCAGAGGGATTGGGCTTAGGAGCTGGAGGAGGAGGAGCCTTCCTTTTCTTGGACATCAATTTCTTTTTCTTCTTGGAAGCTTCTTCATCAGAATCACCATCATCATCATCATCATCGTCTTCTTCAGTATCAGAACCCTGAGGGTTATCATATAAGGTATCCAGTGCTTTTAAAGTTTTAGAATCAATGACAGCTTTTGCTATAACAGGGGCAGAAGTAGAAGTTTCAGGAACTGGAGTTTCAGCAACAGTTGAGGAGGAGAATGTACAGGAATCAGAAATAGCTGGGACAGATCTTTCAGTTGCTGCCTTATTCTCCTCTTCAATATCAGCCAAGATTAGCTCATCCAAATCTGGCATAGGGGAATCATCCATAACAAAAACTCGTATTGAGATATCTTCTGGAATAACTGTAGATGATGATGGAGCAACAACTGGAAGAACAAAACTGTCATAGAGTTGCTTAGCAACTGCTGGACTAGCTGGAGAAGTATAGGGAACAAGAGCCAACTGTGGCTTAGTTAAGTCTGCTGGAAGGAATTGCATATGTACAATATCAAAAACTTGCAGTAATGCTTGTAGATTAACTAAGGGATTGAGAATAAAATCACCAACAGTTTCAGCAGTATCCATGTCAACACTATCCATATCAGTATTAATAAAATTAATCAAATCAATTAAATCTGCATATGTAGTATCTGGAAGAACTTCTGAAGCTGTATCTGCATCTGCTGGGGAAGCTGTATCTGAAGCTTGTGCTGCTGCTTCATCATCAGGCATCTCCCCCTGCCCGTGTTCAGTGGGGACTGAGGCCAGGCCCTGGACTGAGGAGGGGGTAGCAGAAGGAGCAGAAATTTAAGCAGATAAAGAATTAATGGAATTTACAAGAGGTGTAATGGCCTTTGTGATAAGGGTTTTGATGAGTGGAGAGAGAATGGTGAGAATAGATGATATGGTAGTTGAATCAAAGGAGGAAGGGGAAGAGGATGTTGCATTACGGTTGCAGGAGGGAGCAACTTAGGATAGAGTGGAGGGTGGAATAGCAGATATGTGATGAGTGGATGGTGATGAAGATGGAATGGTGACATCTGGAATGGCAATGTCTGTGGGTAGGGTGAAAGATGGAATGGAGGACAAATGAGGGGGGAAGTGGAGACTGAGGAGGTGTAAGAGTATGTATGTCATGAGGTGAAGTTGGAGGTGTTGATGGTTGATTAGCTTGCATAGGTGGAGATGGAATGTTGGTGATGTCCAGTGGTGGAGATGGAGGAGGAGTAGGCACATGAGGAGGTTGCTTTGTTGGAAGGGGTGCTGGAAGAGATGGTGAAGGGGGAAGGATCTCCTCAGCATGTGTGGGAGTGGCTTTAACAGCCCTGGTGCCTTCTGAAGCTGGTATGGAAGAGGAGGAAGCCTTGTATGGCTTGGAGATAGTCCTCTCCCATCTGCCAAATAGAGCGCAGGTGAGGCGCTTGCTGGCATTGATGAAGATGGTCGGGGAGACAATAAATTCACCAGCCTTCTCCTTGAGGAAGATACCCAGGATTCTTCCAAAACAAACCTCTTTCTTACTGATCTTCTTATTTATCAGATCAAATAAGACCTTACTCCAATCAACAGGATGCTTATTCACCACAACACACATGATAAGGAATTGATGTCGTGTAAAGTAATCATGTGCGGTGTGCTTGCCCATCAGTATTTTTCCCACAATGTATGCCAAGAACTGATAAGCGGCAGACAGTTGTTTCTTTAACAACTTGTTAGGGTTGCTTCCAGAAAATCCCATCAACTTCAGCATTGAACTGTATTCTTCAGAATCCATTTCCATATCATCTTCTCCATTTACCAAACGAAAAATCTCAGAAAGAATTGCGGGAGATAACGAAACAGCATTACTCCCTATATTTCTTGTCAATGTATCATCCTCAAAAATAGTAGAAGTGTATACCCATTCTCTTATTTCAGTTCCATGCAGTTTTATCCTTCTAGTCATGAAATCCTTGAGACCATGTTCTTCTAGTAGTTCCAGAATATAAAGGAATATAGGGTCAGAGTGTTGGAATGAATCAAAGTCCATGTCAAAACCGGTATCAAATTTCATTGCGGCAAGAAGGACAGAGAAAACAACGATCAAGAGCAAGAGACCTGAAAGCGCGGGACGGAGGTCGAAGAAAACCTAGATATAAGATTTTCAGAATATGAATCGACAATCTCCATTCCACGAAAAAGAAAAATTCTTCGAACTGAGGTCGACGAAATAAATTATAGATAGATAATTCGTCGATCTCATCCAGAAGAATCGAAAATAGTTCGTCGAACTTCGTTCGACGAAATATCTTCTGAAGCAAAGTTCGTCGATCTCCGGTCGACGAAAATTGTTTCCACATAGAGAATTCATCGATCTCCGTTCGACGAGCATCTCTCAAACTATTCCTAATTCGTCGAACTCCGTTCGACGAACTCTGGAAAATTCGTCAAATGCAAACAAAAACTAATTTAACTCTTCTCCATTGATCATTCCCAGTTGATTTATAAAAAACAGATGAGTTTTCTCATCCAAGGGCTTGGTGAAAATGTCTGCTCTCTGTAAATCAGTAGGAATATGGATTAAGTTAATTTTTCTTTTCGTCTACATTATCTCTAATGAAATGATGTCTTATTTCAATATACTTGGTCCTAGAATGGTGAACTGGATTCTATGCTATAGCAATAACACTAGTATTATCACAAAATAATGTTGAATTATTTAAGTTGACACCATAGTCTAGGAGTTGGTTTTGTATCCATAACATTTGTGAACAGCAACTGCCAGCAGCCATGTATTCTGCTTCTGCAGTTGATGTAGACACAGATGTTTGCTTTTTACAAAACCAGGAGACAAGTCTCATACCCAGAAACTGACAAGTTCCAGAGGTACTTTTCCTGTCCACTCTACATCCAGCATAATCAGCATCTGAGTATCCAGTTAACTCAAACTCTGATTCTGTAGGATACCAGAGTCCTAGATTAGGGCAACTCTTTATATATCTCAAAATTCTTTTTAAGAAAATAAGGTGAGATTCTTTAGGGTTCACTTGGAACCTAGCACAAAGACATGTGGCAAACATTATGTCAGGTCTGCTAGCTGTTAAGTATAATAGAGATCCAATAATTGCCCTATAATGTTTCTGATCTACAGGTTTCCCTGCTGCATCAGAATCCACAACAGCATTTGTAGCCATAGGTGTTTTCATTCCTGAAGCATCACCCATCCCAAACTTTTTGATAAGCTCTTTAGCATACTTAGCTTGGGAGAGGAAGATACCATCAGGGAGCTGCTTCACTTGGAGACCAGGGAAGTAGGAAAGCTCACCCATGTTACTCATCTCAAATTTGGAATGCATGAGGTCAGCAAACCTCTTGCACAATTTGGGATCAGTAAACCCAAAGATGATGTCATCCACAAATATTTGTACTAACAAAATTTGGTCCTTATGATGTCTAGTGAAAAGAGTTTTATCTATGGTTCCTCTTATAAATTTATGCTCTAAAAGAAAGCTTGCTAAGGTATCATACCAAGCTCTTGGAGCTTGCTTTAAACCATAGAGAGATTTATGCAATTTAAATACAAAAGAGGGTTGAGTAAGAGAGATAAAACCTAGAGGTTGTTCTACATAAACCTCTTCTTGAAGCACTCCATTCAAGAATGCACTCTTGACATTTATTTGGAACACTTTGAATCTCCTATGAGCTGCATAGGCAAGGAATATTCTTATGGCCTCTAATCTTGCAACTGGGGCAAAGGTTTGGTCATAATCAATTCCTTTATCTTGTTGAAGCCTTGAGCAACAAGCCTAACCTTGTTTCTCACTATGTTCCCTTGAGCATCCAACTTGTTTCGGTAGAACCATTTGGTTCCAATAACTGGGTAGTTATGAGGTCTTGGAACCAAATCCCAAACTCTACATCTCTTAAACTGATTTAGTTCCTCTTGCATTGCAATGATCCAGTAGGGATCTTGCTTAGCTTCATGTATGGAGAGAGGTTCAATCTGAGAGAGAAAACAGGCATGCATCAAGTCTTGGTTGAGTTGATGCCTTGTCTGTACATCTGCTGAAATGTCTCCAATCACTTGAGATCTGGGGTGATCTCTAAGTGTGACAAGATCAGTTGTTAGAGTTTGTTCAGCAATAGCTTCTGTAATTAATTCCTCTTGGGGAATGTTATTAGCTGTTGAGGGAAGTTTATGCACTTCCTCTTGAATTTCTTCTTCACTGTCTTCAGCAACCTGTGGAGAAGGATGGTTTGACACCTTTTGGGTAAGGTTTAGTCCATCCATGACTCACACAGTTGTGGAACCTGCAAAAAGCTATTGGTAGAAATCTCTTTCTCCTTATAAGACATGTTAGCTTCATCAAAGGATACATGGACTGATTCTTTAATTTTAAGAGTGGATTTATTAAAAACCCTATAGGCCTTGCTAACTGGGAATATCCTAGAAAAATTCCTTCTTCAGCCTTAGTCTCAAACTTTCTAATGTATTTTTTGTTGTTAGTGTGAATATAGCATATACAACCAAAAACTTTAAAATATGTGATTTTAGGTTTCTTTTCTTTAAGTAATTCATAGGGGGTCTTATTTTTCAGCTTATGTATTAGGCTTCTATTCAGGACATAGTTATTAGTGTTTACAGCTTCTGCCCAAAAGGATAGAGGCATGTAAGCATCTGCCAATAATGTGCCTGCAGATTCAATGAGTGTCCTATTTTTCCTTTCAGCTACCCCATTTTGTTGGGGAGTTCTAGAAGCTGAGAAGCACTGCCTGATACCTTCCTTCTCACAGAACTCATGTATAAGAAAAGACTCAAACTCTGTGCCATGATCACTTCTGATCAATGCAACATGAGTAGAGAACTCAATCTGTATGGTCCTGAGAAAATCTGTAAGAACCTTGAATGTATGACTTAGCTCTCAGAAAGGCTACCCAACTGAATCTAGAGAAGTCATCAACAATCACTAAATTGTAAGACTTCCCTCCTAGGCTTTGTACTGCAATGAGTCCAAATAGATCCACATGAAGCAAATACAATATCCTAGGTGAGTCACTTTTATTAATGGATTTGAAACTAGTTTTAGTTTGCTTATCTAATTGACAAGCCCTGCAAAGGTTTTCCTTCTTGTAGGGACCAGAAGGTAAACCTCTAACAAGGTTGTCTTTAGATAACCTAGCTATATTCTTAAGGTTTACATGTCCTAATCTTTTATGCCACAACTCATTTTGGTTACTAGTGATATTGAGTAAACAAACATCAATTTTGGCAGAAACAAAATCTACTAGATATATGTTACCTTGTCTAATTCCAATTAAAATAGTTTGGTTTTCATTATTAATAATAGAAAAAGAGGTAGAGTTAAAATATACCTGATAACCTTCATCACATAATTGACTTATGGATATTAGGTTATGTTTGAGTCCTCTTACATATGTTACTTTCTTGAAGGTAACTGATCCAATCTTTACTGCTCCATATCCTTCTGACTGGCCACTCTTTGAATCTCCAAAAATCACCTATGGTCCTAACTTGGACTTGTAATTGGATAGATTTGCCTTGCTGCCTGTCATATGCTTGGAGTAACCACTGTCCAAGTACCAGGTCTGACTCACCCTTGGACAGCTCTTCACCTGTACCTGTAATGAAAAACAAAACTCAATTGTTCTTGACCCAGGTTACCTTAGGTCCTTTATTTGGTTGAAAATAAAAACTGGATATAATTGATAAGGTAGGTTGAGATTTATAACCTAAGGGGTGATATCTCCTACGTGGAATAACCCAATCAGCTACTGGATTAAATGGTTTATTAGTTGGTTTAGAATTTGTGTAGGAGAAATGATTTAAGTTTGGTCTTTCTGGGTTCGACGAATTTCTGTAAGTTCGTCGACCAGAATTCGACGAATAGGGCCGAGATCGTCGATCTCTGCTCAGAGAATGACAGTAGTCATTTTCTGCTCCCCAAGTTCGTCGACCTCTGCTCGACGAATCATACAAAGTTCGTCATCGCAGTTGGACGAATTATTATAGCTGAAGTTTGCGTTCAGAGATCGTCGATCTGGGTTCGACGAACTGGTCACATTTCGTCGGTCTAAGTTCGACGAATGCTGCTGAACCTTGTTTTTACTAGCTGTTTTCTGATTTTTATTTCTCTTGTCTATGTGTCTTGTATTGTTTTCTAACATTGGTTTGTCTGTTATCTTTTCTTTTCCTTTGACAGAGACAAATTTAATGGGGGTTGTAAGAATATTTTTCTTAATTATGGGAGGCAAACCTGATGATGCACCCAAGCCCAGCTTGCCATTTAATCTGACATTCACTGTGCTTGTTATGTCCATCAGCTTGAGACTTCTCCCATTGAGAGATTGTTCAAGTTGCTTGGCCTCACATAATTCAGATTTTAAGTTGATTATTTGTTCATTGGCTAAACTTAGTTGATCTTGTAGTTTAATATTTTCCGAGTTGACAGATTCAAGATTTCCTAGTCTTTCTCCAAGGGTTTTTATTTCCATTTCTGAATTAATTAAATCTAAACACATGGTTTTAAATTCAGTTTTAAATAAATCAGAAGTAAAATCAAAGCTTGAAAGAACCTGATCTGCCTCTGAGTCTGAGGCCGCTTCATCTTCAGATTCTCCTTCTGATCTAGAACAACTCCGGGAGGCATCAATTGCCATAAGGCAAACCTCCTTGGATCTTGATTCTTCCTCTTCTTCACTTGAGCTGGAAGAGGATGATTCTTCCTCTGTATCACTCCATGTCTCAGCAACAAAGCCCTTGTCTTTCTTTTTATACTTGTTGGAAGAGGGTCTGCTGCTGTGCTTTCTTCTGGAATCCATTTCTCTATTTTTCTCCTTCTTCTGGTTTTCTGGACATTCTGAGATGTAGTGTCCAGGCTTTCTGCATCCAAAGCACACAACCTCCTTGATTGGTGTCTTGTCAAATCTGGGCTTATCATCCTACCTGGATGATTTCCTTCTGAAATCCTTTCTAGCCATCTTATAAAACCTTTTAGTAAAGAGGCTCATGAGTTCCTTATTAGATGTTGAGGTCTCACTTTCCTCAGAGGCTTTGAAGGCTATGCTGTGTTCCTTTCTCACTGGGGTTATTGCCTTTTGTTTTGCTGCTTCTCTTGATTTGATCAGCTGCTCATAGGACTTTAATTTTCCCAGCAGTGATTCAGTTGATATTTCATTTAGGCTTCTGGCTTCTTTGATAGGCCAGATTCTTGAATCCCAAGAGCTAGGGAAGCACATCAAAATCTTATCATTCACCTCTGTCAGGGTGATGTCCTTATCCACGGTCTTAAGCTCATTGATGATTGAGCTCAACCTGTTATACATTTCAGCCACTAATTCAGTTTCATCCTTTTTAAAATTCTCATACAGGGATATGAGGTTTGATCTCCTGTCTTTTCTTTCATCTGCAGAGCCAGCTACCATTTGGTTGTGGGAATCCCAAATGGCCTTGGTTGAGGTGCACTCAGCCACCTTCTGAAATATGTCATCTGACATAGTCTGAGCCAAGATATTCATTTCCTTAGCATCTGCCATTTTAGCTTTCTTATAGGCATCATTGTTCTCTGGAAGAGGTACTGCAGTCATGTTGGTAGAAGTGCTTGTAGAAGCTGTAGGTGCTGGAGGTACTCCTGTCAAGATGGAAGCAAAAATATCTTCATCAATAGAGTTCATGTATAATCTGATTCTTGTCTTCCAGATGGCAAACTTGTTAAGATTGCATACTGGAGGTCTGATGCTTGCATAATCTTTGTTTTGAGTCATATCTGTGAAGAAATAAATCTAATAACAAAAACAAAACAATCAGATCTAACAAGAGGGATCTTTATTGTTCAGGTGTTAGCCTGTACAACCAATTAAGGTATGGTATTTTAACCAACCTCGCTTTGATACCAATTGAAAGTGCAAGGTAGATCTGAAATACTCTAGAGGGGGGGGGGGTGAATAGAGTATTGTGCTCTCTTACAAAACTTTACAACTTTTGTTGTATTCCTAAGTGAACAGGTCAGAAATTAAAATAAATAAGCACAGCAACCTATGTAATCACAGAGCAAGAAAGCCAAAACAAAAGAAAGAGGGAAATCAGATGACACAAGAAATTTATAGTGGTTTCCCAACCTGGGTACATCCACTCTTCTACCACCCTGGTAGGAATCCACTCAGGTTTTTGATCAGGTGCCTGACACCAATAAGCTTTTGTTCAGGTGCTCAAAAACCAAAACCTCGAGTCTTTTGGAAGGAGACTTGCAAGCAGGAATAATTTTGAAGGGAATTAAAACCCTGTATAGGAGTTGGAAGAGAGGTGATGGTGTCTTCTCTTTCTCAATAACAACTCAGAAGACTGTGGATTGATGTTAGCATATTTGCTCCCCCTGAGATCTTGAATGTATCATGAAAGTTGGAGCACTGCTACAGGGTGACAGGTCTTGAAAGCTTGAGTGCCTGAACCAGAGATTGTTCAGGAACTTCTTTGACAGATAGAGTTTTGTTGTCCTTCTGAAGTTGTCCTGTAGGATTGAAGGAAGAAGACTCTTGATAGTTTTTGATTGTTCTTCTTCTTCTTGATGGAATTATTCTCTGGCCTGGGCAGGTTGCAGTGAAAAACTTTTTGAATGTTGTAAGATTGTTCTTCTGTGCAATCTGTCTGTGTGTCTGGTATGTGTTGTATTGCTTGTCTGTTTCACTGTTACTGTATCCCTTTCTTTTCTGACTTTTTATTGATTGAGAGCATTCAAAATTTGAATGGTTGAGCAGTAAATGCAATCGGCCTAGGAAGGAAGCGACAATCAATGATTTACCTAACCGTCCCATGGAAAAACGGCATGCAATACTCCATAGTCAATGCGCGTTCTAACGGTAACATTCCGAGAAGATCTGGCATTGATTACTCCGGAATCATCACCAAGAAACGGGACGGGAAACTGGAGAAGACCTAGTCTGGAATTATCGAACGAAGAACACAATTCGTCGAGCTGAGTTTGAGTTCGTCGAGCTGAGCTTGAGTTCGTCGAGCTGAGCTTGAGTTCGTCGAGCTAAGCTAGAGAGAGTTCGTAGAGCTGAGCTTGAGTTAGTCGAGCTGAGCTTGATGAGTTCGTCGACCAGACAATAGCAATGGTCTTCGAGGGAAATCTTGTCAATTCTGCTTCAATCTTCGTCGAACTGACAATCTTCATTCGTCGAGCTGAGATTCAAATTCATCGAGCAAAGAACAGTTTTGCACTTGGTCAAAATATTCTGTATGACTGATATTCTGTGTCGACATAAATTGGTCTCGACTGATTGATCTTGGTGTCAACACAAAACATGTGAACTCAGGAATCGTTGAGTAGAGTACTGAATTCGTCGACCTGAGAAGTTGACTTCGTCGACCTGATAAGGCGTCAACTTGAGGTCCAAGTTCATCGAGCTCAGATTCTAGTTCATCGACTAAAGTCTGAAGTTGGACTTAGAAAAATCTGGAGTTATCCTGACTTTAGCTTGTTGAAGAAACTCTGTCTTCGTCGAACAGAGAACAAAGATCATCGAGCTCAGAACAAAGAAATGTCGAACGATCGTCGAGCGCAGAACACCTTTCGTCGAGCTGAGTTCGACGAATGTCGAACTCATTTTACTTAGTCTTGAATCCTTCTAAGTCTGGAGTCTCTGATGGTCTTGTTGACAGCTTGTCCATCTGAAGTTGACTCTAAGGACTTGGCCTAGACTCTAGGACACAAATTGACCCTGGCTATACATGATGGGTCACATCCTAAGCTAGTGAACCTAGCCCAAATCAACTAGGGATCCAACAAAATCCTTCTAACTGTAAGGGAGTCTCATACTCTCCATTATACACCGCAGACACCCAAAACCAGGTAGACTTCCACAGGGCACTAATGAAGGAAACTAACACTGTGGAGGTGGAATCATCCACTAACTCCCGCAATCAAGAAAACCACCAAGAAAACACCACATATCTCGAGATTTGGCTTGTCAGATTCTACTTGATATACTACATACAAGACATGGTTGATCAAACCTTAGGAATGATTTACAAACCTAATTAAACTCTAATACGATCAATAACGATAAATAAGGCGTTTAACCATCAATAAGACACATCAAGAACGATCAAACATATCCAGACAAAAAATTCAGTTCACTATGACAAACATTACAACATCATGTGATCATTGAGAAGGTTAATCACAACAATAATTTGGAAGAACAAGTGTAGAAAATCTTAAAGAACATGAAAACATACCCGTTACCATCAAATCGGATAAGAAGAAACGAGGAGAAACCACCACTTACCTTGATTTCATCGAAAAAGTTATCTGAATCACTACACGTCGTAGATCGGGTCAAAGGATGCAGGAGGATTTGAGATCTGAACAAGAACGACCGAAAAAGAGGTTAGGGCCGAAAAACCCTAACAAGAAATCTCAAGAAACTAGGGAGATATTACCATGATGGCGTAGCTCTCGGCGAGAGCTTTCCGGATCTATATTCGGTTGAAGATTTTGAGCACCGGAGCACCGTCGGCGGCCACCGGAAGGTTCACGAAAAAGATACTCTCTCTCGCTCGCTGCTCTGGTTCGGGAGAAAAATAACGGAGAAGATGAAGTTCGGTTCTAAAATCTAAGTTCAACAATATATATATATATATATATATATATATATATATATATATATATATATATATATATATATATATATATATATATATATATATATATATATAATGTTTATAAAACGTTTTGTCAAAAAAATGGGTTATTCGACCAGTTTTGCGGGAACCCAATATAGGGGTCTAAGAGGACTTCAAATTGAAAAGTGTTCAACATAAAAGTTGTAAATCGCGTCGTGACGAACAAATGTCATGTTGACAAGTTTTGTATACAACACCGTTCTGACCCTCAAAATGGCGCCCGAACTCAGACTAAATAGAACAACTCGAGTAGGTCCATAAATTCACTCGAGTAGATCCATAAATGTACTCGAGTAGGGAGGAAGAATCACTCGAGAGGCAGAAATAATTTACTCGAGTAGATAATTCCATCAATAGAGAACGTACAGGAGTGCAGGAAAAATAACACCAGTAGTTATTCCATGAACACGAGACAGGAAAAAAATTTACACGAGCAGTTATACCATGAAAAACAACAATTATTTTTGCAAATCTACCATTTTGATGAAACTATATGAATGAATAGTGTTTTTCATTTTTGAATAGTACTTTAATATTAAAATAATCATATTTATATATTTTTGAATAAGAAAACACAAGTTCAAAACAGAGGCCCAAACGCGCCCCGAATTGAACAAAACTCGCACAGTAGACGAACACTGACGCTACGAACACAACGGAGAAGTCAAAACCAAAATATGGCGAGCCATTCTCGAGATATTAATCTTCAAAGTATACGACGAACATAAACAAATCCAAAACTTCAATCGTGCGCCGAGACTTCAAAAATGCTCGGATTTCGACAAAACTTGACGAGCAAGTCCATAATCAGTTAACTTAGATTCCAAATGCAAAACGTTTTATAATTACAACAAGAATTCGGCCGACTCGACCGCACGGACGCGAAAATGCCTTAACGGCATTGCGCCGTCAACTTGACGTTAAAAGTAACACCACGACGTCATAATTATGACGTTGCCCATTCAAATAAAATCATCGAAAAATCGGGGGCGTTATAGTCACTCCCCCCTAAAAAGAAGTTTCGTCCCGAAACTTAAACACAACTCCAAAACTAAATTGAAATGATAAAATCAAACATAATGACATACCTGAAACTAAGGGAAGAGGTGCGGATGAGATTCTCTCATTGCTGATTCCAATTCCCACGTCGCGCTCTCGACGTCTTCATTTCTCCAAAGAATCTTGACCATAGGGATGGACTTTGTCCGCAACACACGCTCTTGAGAATCCAGAATACGAATAGGTTCTTCCACATACGTAAGGTTGGGCTGAATCTGGGGCATCGAGTCGAGGACTTGACCATCATTACCAACACACTTCCGCAACTAGCTCACATGAAACACATCATGGACACCAGGGAAGGTTGCAGGCAACTCCAGCTTATAAGCTAACACTCCGATGCGCTCAAGAATCTGGAAAGGTTCCACATACCTAGGGTCTAACTTGTGATTCCTTCCAAACCTTTTAACGCCAAACATCGGAGAAACCTTCAGAAAAACCAAGTCTCCAACAACAAACTCCAGATCAACCCTTCCTTGATTGACAAACTTCTCATAGTGCTCTTGAGCCTCACAGAGTTTTTCTCGAATATGAGTCATGGAACAATTCATCTCTTCAAGGGCTTCCAGATCTTGCAACGGTCTCTCACCGACTTCAGCACAAAACAAAGGAGTTCTACAACATCTCCCATATAAGGCCTCAAACGGGGCCATCTGCAGACTCTCTTGATTACTATTATTGTATGCAAACTCCATGAGTCTGAGACGCTCATCCCAAGCACCACCATGATCCAAAATATAACACCTGATCATATCTTCCACGATCTGATACAATGCTAACAGGGACTCCATGTAACCTAATGACCTCTTTAAGATATAGCTCAGCTATCATCTTCATCGAATACCCAATCTTAAATGGAACAAAGTGAGCACACTTTGTCAATCTGTCGACTATCACCCAAACAGAGTCATGCCCACAGGGAGATTTTGGTAGACCGGTGATGAAATCCATTGAAATACTCTCCTATTTCCAACTTGGAATATCAAGCGGTGTCAATTTACCACCAGGCCTTCTATGATCAGCCTTAACACGCTGACACGTATAACATTCTGATACAAACTTCCCGATATCATTCTTCATCCCTGACCACCAAACAATTTGCTTTAGATCCTTATACATCTTAGTGGAACCAGGGTGGTAGGCTACACTGGAATCATGAGCTTCAGCACAGATCTTAGCCCGAATGTCGCCGAAGGCGGGGACACAAAATCTTCCCCGATACTTCAAGGTGTCCAACTCATCCACAGAGAAATCAGGTAGCTCTCCCTTCAAAGTTCTATTCCGGTGGTTTAACAAATCCGGATTGTCCTTCTGATGTGCTCGAGTAAGGGAAATCCAAGAGAGTTCTTCTACTTCTAGACTAGCATGCACAGTACTACTCCCAACCTCAATATCCATCAACAAAAATTCTTCTACCAAGGACTGTACCGACAAGGTAAAAATTTTAGCGCTCTTTCTACTCAAAGCATCAGCTAGTACATTGGCCTTTCCGGGATGATAAAGAATTTCAACTTCATAATCAGCCACATTTTCTAACCACCGACGCTGGCGCAAATTTAGTTCCTTCTGAGTGAAGACATACTTCAAACTCTTATGGTCCATATAGATCTTGCACAACGCGTCATACAATAAGTTTTGCCAAAGCTTCAGCGCATAAATTACAGCAGCAAACTCCAAATCGTGCGTAGGATAGTTTCTCTAATGAGTCCTTAGTTGCCTCGATCCATACGCGATAACTTTACCATCTTGCATTAAAACATAACCAAGTCCGATGTGTGATGCATCAACATACACAGCATACTCAACTCCTTCAGTAGGTAAGGTCAAAATTAGAGCAGTACATAATCTCTTCTTCAACTCTTGAAAGGCTTCTTCACCCTTATCACTCCAAATGAATGCAGTATTCTTCTGAGTAAGCCTATTTAGAGGAGCATTCATAACTAAACGAACGATAACTACGACAATAATGATAAATTAAGCTAAGGCTAACCTGCTATCACTTGCGTAGAGGTTTGAGCTTCCTCACTGGTGATCACGTTCAACTTTCCTTTTCCTTTATCCAGGTTTGGTGGCTGCGGTAGAGCTCAAAGTGGGGCAGGCTGCAGTGGGGACTGAGCCTAGCGGCACGAAGACTTCTGGTGTCCCTTCTGCCCACACTGGAAGCAAATCCTTTCCTTCATCCAGCACTGACTCAAATAATGACCCTTCCTTGCACAGAGTGAGCACACTATATCTCCCTTTTATGCACCTTGGATGGCGTGCACCTGCTGCTGCTTCAGGGTGGCAGTCCTCTTGAAATATCTTTCATAAGGGTGGCCAATACGACCACAGAAACTACACGCTTCCTTACTTTTCTTCTTCAAAGAAATGCCAGATGCCCTGCAGCTACCATCCTCAATGCCTTTCCTTTTCTCCTTCCTCACCGCAGCACCGCGGTTCTTAGCATTTTCAATCTCCTCCACTTTCAAAGTGGCTTCCACTGTTTCAGCATAACTTTCAGCTCGGTAAGTGTATGCCAACTGTTGGACATCGTTTCTTAATCCTCCCAAGAAACGTTTCACTATACCCTCCTCAGAATCTACCAAATCAGGAGCAAACCTACTCAGTTTGCTAAACCCAATCTCGTACTCGCTCACGGTGAGCTATCTCTGCTTCAAATGCAGAAATTTATTCATCAGGCGGTCTTGCTTGACCGAGGGTAGAAACTTCTTCAGCAACATCTTCTTAAAAGATTCCCAAGAACAGCCTTCTTTCAGACTCTCTCTTTCCCGAATCCACCAACTCTTAGCCAGGCCTTTTAACTGATAGGCTGCAATCATCACCCTCTGGGCTTCTAGAATTCCAGAATATGAAAACATCTCCTCGATGGAGATGATCCAATTATCTAAAACCATAAGGTTGGCACTCCCGTCGTAGGTGGGAGGTCCCAATCTTTGGAAGTGAGATATGAAATTCATTTCTGGTGGTATCGCCATTGGGGGAACCAGAGGAGTAGGGGTATTAGGCACGGCTTGGCCCAAGGCAGGCTCTTGCACTAAAGGTTGCTGCGCGGAAGCGGCAGACAACAGAGACTCAATTTACGATTGCATCGCAACTAATTACCTTGACAGATACTCGTTGCTCTGACGCAGGATCTCGATAATCGCATCGCTTTGCGCACCTGATGACTCACCCTTTGACTGGGGAGTCGAGCTCGTCGCAGGATGCTTTGACGGAATCCTAAAAAGCAAACTGACAACTCATCAAAATCCTAGTTTACAACAAAGCCACTCAACTAGTTCAGACCATACATATAAGACACTTGCTTATGCTGTAACTTGCTCTGGGATTTTATAAAGATGTTATGTCCTACTTAGGATTATATCCTCTCATCCTATTGACTCTTGTTCCTATGAGATGAATGGATGTATTCTTTATTCTTATTTAAAATCATGTGTGTACATGTGTCATCATGTAAACCTTAACTTAGCACACGTGCTTATGCGATGATATGCAATGTATGCAGTGTTATGCATTCTAAAAAAGGCCCTAATGCATGCATGAGCGGCGTACACATGAATTGTTATGCATCCCACACTACATAACATCGCATGCAACGAGAAAATAAAACGTGCTAATGGGCACACATGTGATGGTGGTTATGCATCCCATACTACATAAGCGTCACATGTTGCCACCTATGGTGGATCCATATACAAACACATATTATGGATCCCATACTACATAATATGCCACGTATACTTCTCATCAAGCTATGAGTGTAGTGACTATGCTTCGGATAAGGTGTACTGATGACACATCGGTGTGTCTATGAAATGTCACTAAACCACTGACACTAACAAGGGAAGGTTGCCCGACCAATTGTCAAGCAACCTCCCTCTGATACCAACAAACACAACCCGCATTTTCACCGCATATAATAACTTGTCAGAGTAAGGGAAAATGCGTGTCATGACGCCATGTCAGTAGGTGTCTGCCTGAGCGTTCGTAATTATCCCCTGCTGACGTGGCATCATGACGCGCATTTTCCCTTACTCTGATAAGTTATAATATGCGGTGAAAATGTGGGTTGTGACATTACCACACTAACAAGGAAGGATCAGAAGTTCGTTTGGACGCCGGAGAGCACGCGAGCTTTTGTAGAGCTAAAGAGTCGTTTGACCACGGCGCCTGTTTTGACATCGCCATATGGTGTAGATGGCTATGAGATTTATAGTGATGCTTCAGGGAATGACTTAGGTTGCGTTCTTCTTTAGTTTGGTAAGGTGATTGCTTACGGCTCACGCTAGTTGAAAGTGCATGACCAAAATTATCCCGTCCACGACTTGGAGTAGCGGGGTTGATCTTTGCACTTAAATTGTGGCGCCACTACTTGTATGGTGTAAAAGTGGATACCTTTACAGATCATAAGAGCCTAAAGTACCTGTTGGATCAGAAGGACCTTAGTATGGGATAACGAATGTGGATGGAGTTCCTCCGGGACTACAACTTTGCTATTGTTGGGTACATTGGAATGAATGTACCTGATTTGAAGAAGCCTCACCCTACTTAATGATATACATCAAAATGTATTTGATGTGTTTTGAGTTTAGTTGTGCAGGTCAAGTATTTACAGGGAAAGCTGAAAAGTTTCTAAGTCCATGTGTCGACACCCAGAAGAAAAGTGTCGACACTTAAGAAGACTTGTGTCGACATCCAGAGAAGCAGTGTCGACACTTGGAGTAATTGTGTCGACACCAGGGATGCAGAGTCGACACCAGGAGGAAAGTGTCGACATATACACGATGTGTCGACACTCATTGAAGAAATGTCCAGTGAAGAAGTGTCGACACTTAGAAGCAGTGTCGACACCCAGTGGAACTTTGTCGACATCAGAAAGTGTCGACACCTGGAGAATATGTCGACACACAGCAGAAGACTCAACACATGAAGAAAGTGTCGACACTTGGAGGCTGTGTCGACACTCAACAAAAGTTCAACAAATTCTAAGTACAAGTGTCGACACAAAGGAGATGTGTCGACACTCAGCCAAAGTCTTAACACATGAAGAATGTGTCGACACAAAGAATCAGTGTCGACACACAGCAGAAGTCTCAACACATGAATAAAGTGTCGACAGAAGGAGCTGTGTCGACACTCAGCAAATTTCTATGAAGACCAAGTACAAGTGTCGACACCAAGCAGATGTGTCGACACTCAGCAAAATTATCAACACTGAAGGCATGTGTCGACACCAAGAAGATGCGTCCACACTTAACAAGTTCAACACAAGAAGATGTGTCGACACAAAGGAGTTATGTCGACACTTACAAGAAATCAACAAAGTACTGAAGAACAAGGAGTTGTGTCGACACACATTATCAGTGTCGACACATGTTGAAGAAGTAGTGTCGAAAAGCAAATTCTACAACACAAGGAGTTGTGTCGACACCATGAAGGCTAGTGTCGACACTTAGTCTACAAGTGTCGACACTTAAAGACAGACTGTCTCGACACTTTCAGACAGTTACAGATATTTCAAGAAGTGACTGGATGACATGACAGCTGCCATTCCAACCGGTCTACTGCAACTATCAGAGATGTCAGAAAGCTGTTAGAAACCGGATCAGCCGGTCACCATGAAGAAGGCCTATATATAGGCTTATTCTGTCAACAAAAGAAGATGATTCACACAAGATCAAGCAATTCATTGAAGAATCAATTCAAGTGAAGATCTAAGTAGTTGGAGAGAGAGAGCTCCTTCCAAGTAGACAGCTGTTGAACCAGGCTGTGAAGAAGGTTTTAGATCAAGGTCTGATTCTTAAGTTGCAGTGATTGAAGATCAGCTGCAGAGAGTATCAACCCTATTGTGTTCTACATTCAAGAAGCTTTGAAGAAAGCCAAGTGAGGTTGATCTCAGCAGAGTTCTTCCAAGAACTCATCAAGAAACCTGTCAACTTTTCTCCCTTATTCTGAGTTGGGGTTATACACTTTGTATTCTTTATTTCTTGTAGGATCCTTAGGGATCTGAGTTGTAAGCCTAAAATTATAAAGGCTGAGTGGTAGGGCATGTGTGCCTGAGTGTAGGAGATTCATATCTCTGAGTGTAGGCCTTGTGGCTGAGTGTAGGTCTTTGTGAAAACTGAGTGGTAGGGCTGTTGAGCCTGAGTTGTAGGAGTGGGATCACTCTGAGATGTAGGAACCTGGTTGGGGTTCTGAGTGTAAGATCTGAGGATCTGAGGCATAGTGGAGGAGTTTGGCCGAATCTAGTACAATACTAGATAGGCGAAGGGGGAAAGTGGATGTACCCAAACCTTGGGGAACCACTATAAAACAGTGTGTACTCTGTGTATGTGATTGATGCTGTGTATGCTGTGTATAGTTCTGTGAAATCTTTGATATAATCTACCTAAAAGTTTAAAAAGATTAAGTCACCTATTCACCCCCCTCCCCTCTAGGTGATTAGGGTACAATTTCTTTCAAGTGGTATCAGAGGGAGGTTACTCAAAAAGGACTTAACTGTGTAAGTAGATCCTATTGGCAGATTCAGTGAAATCAAGGACAGATTCAGCATAATCAAGAAAATCAAGAAAATGGGTTCAACAGAGAATCATAAAAAACTTGGATCCAAGAAGTTGCCAATTTGCAGAAAGGAGATTTTTGGCATCTGGAAAGAAAGGGTTAGACTGTTTATGGAAGCCTCTGACCCTAGAATCATATCACAGTTAAAGAAGGGCCTTATGTGCCTATGAAGGTATCTGTGTTAGATGCAAATCAGAGAACACCAAAAGACTATTCTGAAATGACCAAGGATGAGATTATTCTAGCTACAATGGACAAGATGGCTCAGAATATCATTGTAAGTGCTATAGATGATGCTACATTTCAGAACTTGATACACTGTAAAACATCAAAGGAGATGTGGGATACTCTGATAGTGTACATGGAGGGTTCAGAAGAAGTTAGACAGGACAGGAAGTCTTTGTTAAACCAAGAATATGAGAGCTTCAGACAAGGTAGGTCTGATAGTATAACAGAATGCTACAAGAAATTCTATAGGATTGTCAATGAGTTGATGTCCTATGGAAGAGAATTCAGCAATTATGAGCTGAATGATAAGTTTTTGAGGTCCCTAACAAAGGACTGGGACACCAAGATCTGTGTCATAAGGGAAATGGCCAAGTTAGCAGATATTCCTCCTCCAAATTGTTTGGAAAGCTGTTATCCTATGAAATGCAGCTAATGGTAAGGAAAGAAGAGGAGAAGACTACAAGAATTGAGCACAAAGAAAGAGCAGTGGCATTCAAGATAGAAGCCACTAAGAAATATAGAAGTAAGTCTCCTTCTCCACCCCCAAAAGTTGTTGGGACTGAGTCAGATGAGACAGAATGCAGGGATTCTGAAAGCAGTGAGAGTGATGAGGATTTTGCAGCCTTCACAAGACACTATCAGAAGTTTCTAAAGAAGAAACAGTGGAGGTCAAAGCCATTCACTTCACAGGAAAAAGATGACTATTATCAGAACAAGAAGACATCAAAGAAAGACAGGAGAAAGCTCAAGTCAAGCAAAGTAACTTTATCAAAAATTGTATGTTATTGCTGTAACATACAAGGACATGTTGTTGCTGACTGTCCAGAGAAAAGTAAAGAGTCAACTGATAAGAAGAAGACTCAGATCAATGGCAAAAAGGAAAGGTCCTTTGTTGCCAAGAAGGACAAAAGCCTGTCAGACATATCATCTTCAGAAACTGATTCAGAAGCTGAAGCTTACATTGGACTGTTTGCTGAAGAAGAGGAAGAGGAGTTCATCCAATTAATGAACTCTATATATGAGCAAGAGGACAATCAGTGTCAGGGACTGATGGCCTTATCTGAAGGTAACAAAATCCAGGAGCTGTCTAGACCTAGTCAGGTACAAAATTGTTCTTTAAGTTCAATATCTAGTGCTAGTTCAGACTCAGTTTCAACTTCATCAAGTGATGAGAGTGCATCTGAATCTGAAGGAGACATTCATCAATTAATTGATGAATATAGTGTACTGTTGCAAGCTTTTAAGAAAAGCAAATCCTTGGCCAAGAGTCAAGCAAAGGAGATTGCTAGTCTCAAAGAGGCTGCAACTGATTTTGAGAAGTTGATTGATCAAAAACTAAATGAAATAGCCAGACTGAAGCACATAACTGTTATTCAGATGGGGACTATAACATTTAAGAATGATCAAATCAGAAATCTAGAGATTAGTCTTCAGAAGGAGAGAGATATAGTAGCAAGGTTTTCTAAACCAAAATCTATTTTACCTTTGATAGATGAATTTGTACATCAGAAGGGTAAAAATGGATTAGGGTTTACACAACCTGTTAGGACTGTAAAGTCCAAGTCTAAGGGCAAAGCCCCAGTACTCAACAAGCCTGCTGTAGATGGAACAGCTAGGGTTGTACCTAAGCAAAGGTACAATAGATTTGAGTGCTGATGCTGTGGCAAGGTAGGCCACTTTGCCATTGACTGCTGGCACAATTCTAGTGCCAAAGTGAGTAGCAAACTGCCTGTTGGAAGATCTGCAGGTAGCTTTGTTAAGAGGCAAACTAACCAGCACCAAGGACCCAAGAATTCTTTGGGTTCTAAGGTCAACTAATCTGTTTTGCAGGTGAGTCCAAGTGGCCATGCCCCAATATGGTACTTGGATAGTGGATGTTCCAGACACATGACTGGAACTAGAGGATTGCTAAAGGACTTCACACCAATCAAGTATGGTCGTAAAGTCACCTTTGATGGTTCTGAAAAAGGAATCATCAAAGGTTTTGGTAACATTTCTAGCAATCTTATAACAATTACTCAAGTGGCTTATGTTAAAGGTTTGAAACATAACCTAATTAGTATAAGTCAACTGAGTGATTTAGGATATGACATCTCATTTGTCAAAGATGGTTGTCATATCAGGAGGTCAAATGATTAAGAGATCATTCTGATAGGTTATAGAAAGAGAAATGTCTATTGCCTAGACATTATGTGTGAGAACAATGTTTCTCCAGTGTGTCTTGTAGCTGATGAGAAAGTCTCTCATTGTGTCAAATGGTACAAGAGGCTAGCCCATCTCAACTACAAGACAATTGGCCAACTCTATAGCAAAGAGTTCATGAGGAATGGTCCTCAGGTTAAGTGTATTAAAGATGGGATATGCTCAGCTTGTCAAAAGAGCAAGCAGACAAGATCCACCTTTAATAGCATTGAGAACAAAGATGATGTGAGGTGCTTATACCTCTTGCATATGGATCTCTTTGGTCCTATGCCAGTTCACAGCCTAGGTAGGAAGGTCTACACATTTGTGGTTGTAGATGACTACTCAAGGTTTTCCTAGGTGTTCTTCCTTAGACAGAAATCTGAAACACCTAGTATCTTCTATAGTTTTGTCAAACAAATTCAGAATGAGTTAGACAGTACAGTGGTCAAAATAAGAAGTGACCATGGTACTGAATTCCAATCTGATAGTATGACAAAGCTATGTGAAGAGTTTGGAATATTTCAGGAATTTTCTTCACCAAGAACACCTCAGCAAAATGACATTGCTGAAAGGAAAAATAGAACCTTGATTGAGGCTGGTAGAACCCTATTAAGTCACACATCTCTCCCAGAATATTTCTGGGCTGAGGCAGTTAATACTGCATGTCATGTAATTAATAGGGCTACCATTACTAAGAGCCACAATAAGACCCCCTATGAGATTGTGAAAGGCAGAAAACCAAACATATCCTATTTCAGGATCTTTGGTTGTAAATACTATATATTTAACAATTGTAAGTCTTACTTAACCTAGTTTGCTGCCAAATCTCAAGAGGGGATCTTTGTTGGGTACAGCAACAATAGTAAGGATTATAGGGTCTACAACTTGACTACTCAAGTTATAGAGGAATCAGTACATGTAATATTTGATGAAGCTAGACTCATTAACCATGAATTGTCTAGAAGTTTTTGCAGCCCCATAGGTGTGACTAAGAAGATGGACAAGCTCACTATTGAAGGAGGATCTACTGCAAGTCAGCATGTAGATGATAGTGGCTGCTGTCCAGGGGGAGTACTAGATGCACCTGATGCAGAAGAAGACCAAGGAGTGCAGCAAGTTGAAGAAGCTGAAGGAGTTCAACATGAAGCTAGGCTGCCTCCAACTATTAGGCATCTAAGAGATCATCCAGCAGATCAAATTATTGGTGATCTAAGACAAGGGGTACAAACAAGGAGCAAAAATCTTATTCACTCTACTCCAGTTTTCTATCCCAAGTTGAGCCAAAGAAATTTGAAGAAGCCATCCTAGACCCTCATTGGATTGAGGCAATGCAAGAGGAGCTGAATCAGTTCAAGAGATGCAATGTCTGGGAGCTTGTTCCTAAACCAAAAGATCACAACATTATTGGGACTAAGTGGATCTTTAGGAACAAGATGGATTAACATGGAGTCATTATAAAGAACAAAGCAAGACTGGTTGCTAAAGGATATAGGCAGGAAGAAGGTATTGTCTTTGATCAAACCTTTGCTCCAGTAGCCAGACTGGAGGCAATAAGAATGTTCTTGGCCTATGCAACCTATCAAGGGTTTAAAGTATATCAAATGGATGTTAAGTCAACATTTTTGAATGGAAATCTGAAGGAAGAGGTTTATGTGGAACAGCCATCAGGTTTTGTTGATTCAACTCAAAATAATTATGTCTATAGACTTAGGAAGGCTTTGTATGGGTTAAAACAAGCCCCTAGGGCTTGGTATGAAACACTCTCTAGTTTCCTCATTGAGAATAAATTCACAAGGGGGAAAATAGACAAGACTCTATTACTTAGGGAATCCAGAGGCAAGATCATACTAGTCCAAATATATGTAAATGACATCATATTTGGGTCTACTGAAAGTAGTCTTTGCAAGAAGTTTTCAAAACTTATGCAAGGACAATTTGAGATGAGCAGTATGGGGGAACTTAAGTTGTTCTTGGGTCTCCAAGTTAGATAGAGTGAGAATGGTTAATCCATATGCCAGTGTAAGTTCACCCTAGAATTAATAAGGAAGTATGGTATGGATTCCTCCAGTACCATGAAAACTCCTATGGGGTCAAGTATGTCTCTTAGCAAAGATGATGCAGGGAAACCTGTAGATGAGACTTTGTATAGAGTGATAGTTGGCTCCCTATTGTATTTGACTGCAAGTAGACCAGATATCATGTATGCTACATATGTTTGTGCTAGGTACCAAGCTTGCCCTAAAGAGTCTCATTTGACAGCATGTTGGAACACCCTATTACTAATTTGGGTCAGGATCATTATGTCTCTAGGAACCTTTGTTTGACCTTCTGTATAGCTTAATAGGTCAATTAGAATTGAGTCTAAGGGTTAGAAGTCTAGGATTGGAAGCTGCCCTGAAGACCAAGTTTTTCTGTCTAGAGACTAAGTCTGATCGTCGAGCTCAGCACGACGATTCGTCGAACTCAGATCGACGATCGTCGAGCTCAACTTCGGCAGATCGTCGAGCTCCACTCGACGATCGCTGAGCTCAACTTCATAATATCGTCAAACTCCATTCGACGATCGGTGAGCTCAGTTCGACGATTTTGACTCTCCATTGGATCTTTATCTCTGAGCTCAGTTCGACGATCTTTGAGCTCAGATCGACGATTATTTTGCTGCTTGAGTTTTCCAGTTCGCTGAGCTCAGCTCGACGATAGCAGAGCTCAGTTCGACGATTTCAGTTAACTTCCAGAATTCAAATTCAAATCAGACAGGAGTTATTCTGCAATTAATTCAGAGATTTGCTAGCCGTTTTCATTTATTTCTGGACCAAGTTTCAAGGGATCTTCCAAGGAATAATTCTGTGGACTTTCCTCTAGAAGAGTTTTTGCAATTAAGGATGCAATCAATGCAGACCAACAGCTATCTTTGACAGAGAATGATATTCTATTCTGGAACAGAGAATAAAAGACAGAATGTTTTTGAATCAATATAGATGATATACAGAGATTAACAAGGAGAGAATACACAATACAGATTACAGAGACTCTTTCAAAATCTTCTGTCAAAAAGAATTCTGAAGAACACTCATCAAGAGATCAAGCTTTCAAAAATCTTCTGATCTCTTCATCTTTCAAAGTGTTCAAGGCCAACATCATTTCAAGACTCCAGACACTCAACATTTCAGCCATTGCTGAAATCATCTATTGCTGGAGTTCTACCTTTGAAGGCCTATCACCCTCAAGCAAAGCTTTTCTTCCTGAAGATTTCAAGGATTCAGGGGGAGCTTTGACATCAATCCACATAGTCTTCTCAGTTGTTTGAGAAAGAGAAGACTGCCATCACTCTCTCACCCCCACTCTGTAAAGGTTTCTCAAACTCCCTTCAAAAGTTTGAATCTGGTTTTTGAGCACCTTGTCAAAAGCTCATTGGTGGCAAGACACCTGATCAAAAAATCTGCTTTGGTTTTTGAGCACCTTATCAAAAGCTCATTGGTGCCCAGGACACCTGATCAACTCATCCTGCAGTGGATTCCTACCTAGGGTGGTAGAAGAGTGGATGTACCCAAGTTTGGGGAACCACTATATTTCCTTGTGTCCTCTGGCTCTGCTTGTTTACTTTTTGTTTCTGGCCTTGATTTGTCTGTGCTTAGTTTTTGCATAGTTTAGTTCTGTGATTAGATTTATATTTGCTTCCCTGTTCACACTTATTACAACAATTGTTGTAAAAGTTTTTAAAAGTACTAAAACACCATATACTCTATTCACCCCCCTCTAGAGTATATCAGATCTAGTTGCACTTTCAATTGGTATCAGAGCGAGGTTGGTTAAACATATCATATCTGATTGGTTGTACAGGCTAACACCTGAACCCAAAGTTCCCAAACTAGATCTGTTTTCTTTTGTATTGTATTATTAGATTTTGTGTGCACAAATCATGGCCCAAAACAAAGATTATGCTAGCACCAGACCTCCAGTGTACAATCTTTCCAAGTTTGCACTTTGGAAAGCAAGGATTAGACTTTACATGAATTCTATTGACGAAGATATTTTCAATTCTGTTTTGACAGTGTGTCCAAGACCCCCAGAGAGCACAAGCACAAATGCTGTTCCACCTCCTATCAGGAACAGATGCTGACATCAAAAAATGGAAAGTAGCTGATGCCAAGGCTATGAACATCCTAGCCCAGACAATGTCAGATGACATATTCCAAAAGGTAGCTGAATGCAACTCAGCCAAGGAGATTTGGGACAAGCTCTCAGAAATTGTCTCAGGCTCAGCTGATGAGAGAAAGGACAGAAGATCCCATCTCATCTCTCAATATGAGAACTTCAAGAAGGGAGAGACTGAGTCAGTGAGAGACATGTACAACAGATTGAGTCTAATTGTCAGTGAGCTAAGGACATTGGACAAAGAGATTTCTCTGACAGAACTTAATGACAAGATCCTAATGTGCTTCCCCAGCACTTGGGATTCAAGAATCTGGCCAATTAAGGATGCCAGAAGTCTAAATGAGATCACCACTGAAGCCTTGTTGGGTAAGCTCAAATCTTATGAGCTACTCATCAAGAATAGAGAGGAAGAACAGAAGGCTGCTTCACCAGCCACAAGGAAAGAGAAAACCATAGCCTTCAAGGCAACTGAGGATCTGCCTGAAGAAAAAGCTACAGGCAATGATGAACTTCTCAGCTTGTTGGCCAAAAGATTCTACAAGATGACCAGAAAGGACTTCAGAATAAGATCATACAAGGAGCAGGATAAGCCAAGGTATGACAATTCCATTGGCAATAACAAAGACATTATCTGCTTTGGTTGCAGGAAACCAGGGCACATAGTTCCTGATTGTCTAGAGAACAAGAACAAGGACAGAAGGGACAGAAAAGAAAGAAGAAAGGAGAAGGACCCCAAAAGGAATGGCAATAGCAAACCTTCTTCCAGCAAAAATAAGCATACAAGGAAAGGGTTTGTTGCTGAATCCTGGAGTAAGACAGAAGAGGAATCATAAGCCTCATCCAGCTCCAGTAATGATGAGGATGATGCAGAAGAAAAGGAATTCTGCATGATGGCAATTAATGCCTCACAACACAATTCAGAGGATGAAGAGTCAGAGTCAGACTCAGAAACTCAACCTGAAGAAGATCAGGTAATTAGTTCTTTTGATTTTACTTCAGAAGATTTTAAATCTAAATTTAAAACACTGTGTTTAGACCTGCTAAAGTCTGAGAAAGAGATTATCTCTCTCAGAAATCAATTATCTGAACACAATGGTTTAAAGTCAGAAAACCTCAAACTCTCTCAGGAGTTGGAGAACTGTAGGGAACAGATAGCTACACTGAAAAGTGAGCTCTCTGAGGCCAAGAAGCTTGAAGAATCCCTTAATGGGAGAAGCATCAAGCTGATGGACATCACAAGCACAGTGAACTCTAGATTCAACAGTACACTGGGCTTGGGTGCTTCATCCAGCCAACCTATAGTTTTAACAACTCCCATCAAGTTTATTTCTAGCAAGGGAAAGGGAGTTGTAGAGGTTGCTAGGAAAAATTCTGATCTGCCTCAGAAAACTAAGTCCCAGCAAAAATCGTCGAACGGAGATCGACGATCGCCGAATGAAGATCGACGATCGCCGAACGCAGCTCGACGATCTCAGGACAAATCGTCGAACGCAGATCGACGATCTCAGCCAAAGTCGTCGAACGCAGGTCGACGATCTCATATACCTGACCTCAGCCATAGTCGACCGTCGAACGGAGCTCGACGATCTGACCCAAGATCGTCGAACTCAGCTCCAAGATCGTCGAACAGAGGTCAGAACTCTGGAAACTTTTTCAAAGGCAAATCAAAATTGAATCCTAAGGGTTCTTCATCCCAAACCTTCAACCCTTATACTGAATGGATTTTACCTCCAAGGAGATATCATCCTGAAGGATATAAGAGTCAGCCAGGGATGTCTTTTATTTCTGAATTTAGAGGTTATCAACCTAGGCCCAAGGTAAACTGGGTCAAAAACAAGTGAATTGTTTCATGTGCAGGTGAAGACCTATCCAACATCTAACCAGCAATGGTATTTGGATAGTGGGTGCTCTAAGCACATGACAGGGAATAAGGACAACCTCACATCCTTCAGAGCCAAGCTTGGACCCAAAGTTATCTTTGGTGATTCCAACTTTGGACAAACTAAGGGATATGATGCAGTACAGATTGGATCAGTAACCTTCAAGAAGGTAGCATATGTGGAAGGACTGAAGCACAACCTGATCAGCATCAGTCAGCTATGTGATGAAGGCTACCAGGTGACCTTCAGCAAAACCTTATGCAAAATCAAGTCAGAGGACAACACAACTGTGTTGACAGGTATAAGGAAAGGTAACATCTACTTAGTAGATTTTCTTTCAACTGATATAGATATTTGCCTGATTAGCTCAGTCTGTAGACCAAATGTGTCTTGGCATAAGAGATTAGGACACCTAAACCTTAGAACTATTGCTAGGCTATCCAAGGACAACCTTGTTAGAGGACTACCTTCTGGCCCCTACAAGAAGGAAGGACTCTGCAAGGCTTGTCAATTAGGCAAGCAAACTAAAAACAGTTTTAAGTCACTTAATAATAGTGATTCACCTAGGATATTGTATCTGTTACACATGGATCTATTTGGACCCATCACAGTACAAAGCCTAGGAGGGAAATCCTACACTTTAGTAGTTGTAGATGACTTCTCTAGATTCACTTGGGTGTTCTTTCTAAGGAAGAAGTCTGATAACTTTAAGTGTTTGACAGAGTTTCTCAAATGTATACAGATTGAGTTCAATACTCACATTGCCCTGATCAGAAGTGATCATGGGACAGAGTTTGATTCTCTCTTATGCAAGAGTTCTGTCAGAGTGAAGGGATCAGGCATACTTTCTCAGCTCCTAGAACTCCTCAACAAAATGGGGTAGCTGAAAGGAAAAATAGAACCCTTATTGAATCTGCCACTACATTGTTGTCAGATGCTCATCTACCTCTATCCTTTTGGGCAGAGGCAGTGAACACCTCCAACTATGTGCTGAACAGAAGTCTGATACATAAACTGAAGGGAAAGACTCCCTATGAATTACTCAAAGGGAAGAAACCTAAAGTTGACTATTTCAGAATTTTTGGTTGCATTTGCTATATTCACAATAATGACAAGAAATACTTAGCAAAATTTTAAGCCAAAGCTGATGAAGGAGTGTTTCTGGGATACTCCATGATCAGCAAGGCCTATAGGGTCTATAATAAATCATCTTTGAAAATTGAGGAATCTGTTCACATTTCTTTTGATGAAACTAACATGTCTTTCAAGGAGAAGATTTCTTCTACCATAGAACCTTTGCAGGAACACTCTCTAGTTGAAGATATGAACAAGCTACAGGTTGCTCAAGAGGATGAAAGCAGTGAAGATGAAAACAATGCTCAACATATTGAACCACCACTTGAAGAGCCAGTTGTTGTACCACAAGAGGAAACAACAACACAGGTTGGTGAACAATCAACACCCCCTGTTGATCTAGTAACATCAAGAGACCATCCAATTACCCAAATAATTGGAGAACTCTCAGCTGGTGTGCAAACCAGAAATCAGGTCAACCAAAACCTGTTGCACACCTGCTTCCTTTCTCAAATTGAACCTCAGTCCATTCAAGATGCAGAGCAAGATCCACACTGGATCATTGCAATGCAAGAGGAGTTGCATCAATTTGAGAGGAACAAAGTATGGGAACTAGTGCCAAAGCCAAAGGATCATTCCATTGTTGGAACAAAATGGGTATTCAGAAATAAACTGGATGATCAAGGAGTAATAATAAGGAACAAGGCAAGGCTAGTTGCCCAGGGATATTCTCAAGAAGAAGGAATTGACTACGACCAGACTTTTGCACCTGTTGCAAGATTAGAAGCCATCAGGATATTTTTAACTTATGCAGCTCACAAAGGTTTCAAAGTCTATCAGATGGATGTCAAAAGTGCTTTCTTGAATGGAGACATCAAAGAGGAAGTCTATGTCAGACAACCTCCAGGTTTTATCTCTCCAACTTATCCTGATTATGTTTTTAGACTAAATAAAGCATTATATGGTCTCAAGCAAGCTCCTAGAGCATGGTATGAGACCTTAGCATGCTTTCTCTTGGAAAATAGTTTTATAAGGGGTAGAGTAGACCAAACTCTTTTTATTAGAACTCATAAGTCACATACCCTACTAGTACAAATTTATGCAGACGATATCATTTTTGGTTCTACTGACTCAAAATTGTGCAGAAGGTTTTCTAACCTGATGCATTCTAAATTTGAGATGAGTAGCATGGGTGAGCTATCCTTCTTTCTAGGATTACAAGTCAAGCAACATGCTGAAGGCATCTTTATTTCTCAAACCAAATATGCTAATGAACTGGTTAAGAAATTTGGTATGTCTGAGGCATCTTGTATGAAAACACCCATGCCTACCAATGCTGTACTGGATGCTGATGAACATGGGAAACCTGTTGATCAGACAACATATAGAGCAATGATTGGCTCTTTACTGTATCTTACAGCTAGTAGACCAGATATAATGTTTGCTACATGTATATGTGCTAGGTTCCAAGTAAGCCCTAGAGAGTCACACCTAACATTAGTAAAGAGGATTCTCAGGTATGTTAAAAGTTGTCCAAATCTAGGTCTCTGGTATCCAAAAGATTCAGCATTTGATTTAACTGGAATTCTCTGATGCTGATTATGCTGGATGCAGAATTGACAGGAAAAGCACCAGTGGAACTTGTCAGTTCCTTGGTGACAGACTTGTCTCTTGGTTTTGTAAGAAACAAACATCTGTGTCAACCTCAACTGCTGAAGCTGAATATATGGCTGCAGGCAGTTGTTGTTCACAAATATTGTGGATTCAAAACCAACTCCTAGACTATGGTTACAACTTAGAGAAGTCAAAAATCTTTTGTGACAATACAAGTGCTATTTCCATAGCTCAAAATCCAGTCCTCCATAGTAGGACAAAACACATAAAGATTAGGCATCATTTCTTAAGGGACAATGTTGAAAAGAATAAAATTGAATTGCAATATATCCCAACTGATTTACAAAGGGGAGATATTTTCACCAAGCCTTTGGATGAAAAGAAACACAACTTCTTCCTAAATCAGTTAGGAATGTTAGATGGAGGAAGTCTTAAATAATCTCCAAGATTTTGAAAGCTAAAAATTGACCAAGACTAGGCAAAAATTCTGATTTTTCTTAGTGTCTAGAATTTTTCTGATCTCTGAACTGCGCTCGACAATTTCATTGTCGAACGGAGATCGACGATTTCCAGAATCGTCGAACTGAGTTCAGCGCCTCTCAGATAGTATGAACTATCTCTTCCGGTCAACGATCGTCGAACGGCGCTCGATGATTATGTTCACTGAACGATCGTCGAACGGAGCTCGACGCCTTCCAAGATCGTCGAACGGAGATCGACGATGTTGGAGTCTCTTCAGATTCCTTTAGAAGCTTCGATCGTCGAACTGAGTTCAACGATCTTTCCAATTCTGCGTCGAACCCTAATATAAAACTCATTTTTCGCCGTCGTTCTCTCTTGCGCTTTCAATTTCTCTGCAAGAATCTTTCTTCCCTCCAAACAGTTCTACGCTTGGTCGTTTTGTTTGTTGAATCTTTGCAGGTACAATGGCTGTATCAGTTGCAGTTCTAGCCGCCATGAAGTTCGATGCAGGCTTCGACATTGATATGGAATCATTCAGCACTACTGACCAAGTTTTCCAAGATATTCTGAGCTTATTCAAGGATCAGAACTTGTCTGCCCTTATGACCACCAGGATAAAGCTGGCCTCAGATGAAATCAAGGAATGGGTTTACACTGCTCACCACCAAGACAACAACACAATAGTTGGGTCCATTGCTGGAACTCAGGTACCTCTGACCCCCACCATTCTAACAGAGGTTTTTGGACTGAGAAATGGAGATGATACTGCTGAATTATCTGGAGAGGAGTTTTCTGACATACTTGCCAGGATGGGTCATCCTTGAGGGAAACCCTAGCAAGTTATTCAAAAGGAACTTGTCTGTTGAGTACAGGTTCCTAGCAGATGTTGTAGGAAAAGTGCTGTTGGCAAAGCACTCTGCACATGACACTATCTCCAGACATCAGCTCTGCCTCATGGGAGATCTGGTAGATAAGAAAAGTTTAAAATGGGGGGAGGTCTTCTTTGACCTAATAAAGAAGAAAATAAACAAAAGCTTTGTTAATTTTGGAAGGATTATTGGAGTCTTCCTGCAAACAAGGTGCCCTACCTTGCTGGTCTCCTCTGGAGTGCACATCAATGCCTCCAAGAGACTTACCTGTGCCCTCTTTGGCAAGTGGGACAGGCAGATAAGCAAGCCAAGCAGGCCCTCCTCTAGTGCTCCTTCAGGCACCAGGACTCACAGAGTCACTCTCCCACAGGTCTCTGCTCCTGCAGAAGACCTGGCTGCTGCTGTTGCTGCCTCTTCTCCTCCTCCAATTCCAACCCTACCTCTTCCATCCACCATTCCTGCTTCATCCCCCATTACCATCTCTAGCCCCTCTCCAACATCAATTCCATCTCCAGCAACCATTTCATCACCTCCAATAGACCAATTCCACCCATTGTTCTCATATCCACCACCAGATGTCACTTCTTCCCCATCCATACCATCCTTCACCCTTCTGGATGACTCCTACATGGATGATTCCCCCTCATCTCCTCCAGAATTACCCTCCTCCTCAACCTCATTCCAAGATCTCCTCCACCATATCATTGACCAACCAACTTTCACCCCATCCACATCCATCCCCTTGTCCTCCATATCCACCATCCCCACACCTCAGCCATCCATCCCTCCACTCTCCAGCCCTCCACTTCCAGCATCCTCAGCTATCCCTACTCCATCTACCTCTGCTCCTATTCTTGAGCAAGTAGACCTCTCAGCCCTAGCTGACAAGTTGTATGAGCTAATTTCCCCCAGGCTCTCTCTGCTCTTAGAGACCTCTTTGGCTCCTCTACAACTGTCAGTGGCAGCTCTCTCTGCCAGGCTTTCCTCCCTCATTCCTCAGGCAGCACCTCCAGCAGTGTGCCTTGATACAGATGTATCTGCATCTAGGCAGGGGGAGATGCCATATGAAGCAAGCCTTCATGCTGTTGCTGCTGCTGTCTCTGCTCCTGCTGTTGATGATACTGCTGCTGCTGCTGAGATTTCTGTTTCTGCTGCTTCTGCTCTTGCTGCTGTGCCTCCTACTCCAGTTCTGGCAATAGACCTACAGTCTTTGCTTTCTGCCTTTGACCCTGCCTTCTTCAGCTATCTCCCAGGAGTTAATGCTGTCCAGCCCTCAGAAGACCTATCTAAGGCACTGGTGCCTTTCTCTGGCTGTGACCCCAGCATTATTTCTTCTTTTGCACACTCAGTGATTGCTGCTGCTGCTGTTGAAGAAAAGACTGAATCTGCTTCTGAAACTGTTTTTGCTGCTGCTGAAAATGTTCTCACTGCTGCTGAAATCCCAATTGTTCCTGATGAGCCAACATCCAAGGATTTTCTGATGTCAGAGGCCACTGTTTTTGAGCCTGCTGCAGTTTTTGATGTTGCTGAAATTTCTGCTGATAGTGAGACTGTTACAATTACTGCTACTATCACTACTCCAGCTTCTATTGCTCCTTCTATTGCTCCATCTGTTCCTCCATCTGCTGCCCCATTGCTGTTGTCCCTGCTGCTGCTACCTCTGCCTCATCTGCTACTGTTCAGTTGAAGAAAGAATTGATGAAGAAAATAGATGCTATATATGATGACCAGAGTTCTGAGTCTGATGAATTCAAAACAGACTCTGATGATTCAGCTGCTACTATTGCAAGGAAAAGGAAAGCTAGGAGCAAGGCAATGAAAAGGGTGCCTCCTGCAAAAGTCAAGGATAATAATGATATACCTTATTATATTCTGCATAACTGCCAAATTACTGAACATTGGATGCAGTATTCCAAAAACCAGTTGAAAGCAATGAAGAAGAAGAGAAAGTATGAGAAGGGCTCCTCCCAGTTCCAGTACCCTCATCCTCCTCCACCACCTCCTCCTGATGCAGGTGCAGGTGGCAGCTCTGCAAGTCAAGCCCCAGCTAGAAGCCAGGCTCCCTATCAACCTCATGCCAGATCCTATCAAAGGGAAAGCCAATCTAGGGGTTCTTATTCTAGGAGAGGAGGATACAGGGGTAGTCAAAGAGATATTCAGGTTTACTCTAAAGGGCACTCCAGGCAGCACCCATACTCCAGGGGAGGACATGTTTCATCTGATACTACTTCTGGTCCATTCCCCTACAAGCTAAGAGAGACAGTGTCTGCTAGGCCTCCTCAAGACAATTCTTCCAACAGGTATGAGCCACCTGTACCATTTGAGGACCCTGAGAAGAATCCAGTTGCTTGGACTGCTAGGATGAAGGAGTTGGCTGCATTAGACCAGATAAAGAAAGCCAAAGAACAAGGGCTAGACACTTCCAATATTTCTACAATGTCAGAGCAGAGACAGAAGGAACTAGAGAAATATGCTTCCAGTAAATTCTTTGATGCAGACAGATATATGGAATTGCATCCTGCTGCTGTGGTTCCCAGGACTTCAAAGCAAACTTACTTGGGTGCAGCAGATGACACCAGATCCAACAAGGAAGCCCAAAATCCAAATAGAGAAATCAAGATGGTTAAAGGCAAAGAGAAGAAGTGATTTTGTAAGGTGACAATCTTTGGATTTTCTGACTGCTATCTGGATGCCATATGCATATATATATATATATATCTCTGTGATGTTTCTGCATGTCTAGCTGCTGTTGTTTTTATGCTTTTCTGATTATATGTTGTTATTTGAATTTCCAAAGTCTGTAAATAGTAATCCTAACCCAAATAGGGGGAGATTGTTGGAACACCCTATTACTAATTTGGGTCAGGATCATTATGTCTCTAGGAACCTTTGTTTGACCTTATGTATAGCTTAATAGGTCAATTAGAATTGAGTCTAAGGGTTAGAAGTCTAGGATTGGAAGCTGCCCTGAAGACCAAGTTTTTCTGTCTGGAGACTAAGTCTAATCGTCGAGCTCAGCACGACGATTCGTCGAACTCAGATCGACGATCGTCGAGCTCAACTTCGGCAGATCGTCGAGCTCCACTCGATGATCGCTGAGCTCAACTTCATAATATCGTCGAACTCCATTCGACGATCGGTGAGCTCAGTTCGACGATTTTGACTCTTCATTGGATCTTTATCTCTGAGCTCAGTTCGACGATCTTTGAGCTCAGATCGACGATAATTTTGCTGCTTGAGTTTTCCAGTTTGCTGAGCTCAGCTCGACGATAGCAGAGCTCAGTTCGACGATTTCAGTTAACTTCCAGAATTCAAATTCGAATCAGACAGGAGTTATTCTGCAATTAATTCAGAGATTTGCTAGCCGTTTTCATTTATTTCTGGACCAAGTTTCAAGGGATCTTCCAAGGAATAATTCTGTGGACTTTCCTCTAGAAGAGTTTTTGCAATTAAGGATGCAATCAATGCAGACCAACGACTATCTTTGACATAGAATGATATTCTATTCTGGAATAGAGAATAAAAGACAGAATGTTTTTGAATCAATATAGATGATATACATAGATTAACAAGGAGAGAATACACAATACAGATTACAGAGACTCTTTCAAAATCTTCTGTCAAAAAGAATTCTGAAGAACACTCATCAAGAGATCAAGCTTTCAAAAATCTTCTGATCTCTTCATCTTTCAAAGTGTTCAAGGCCAACATCATTTCAAGACTCCAGACACTCAACATTTCAGCCATTGCTGAAATCATCTATTGCTGGAGTTCTACCTTTGAAGGCCTATCACCCTCAAGCAAAGCTTTTCTTCCTGAAGATTTCAAGGATTCAGGGGGAGCTTTGACATCAATCCACATAGTCTTCTCAGTTGTTTGAGAAAGATAAGACTGCCATCACTCTCTCACCCCCACTCTATAAAGGTTTCTCAAACTCCCTTCAAAAGTTTGAATCTGGTTTTTGAGCACCTTGTCAAAAGCTCATTGGTGGCAAGACACCTGATCAAAAAATTTGCTTTGGTTTTTGAGCACCTTATCAAAAGCTCATTGGTGCCCAGGACACCTGATCAACTCATCCTGCAGTGGATTCCTACCTAGGGTGGTAGAAGAGTGGATGTACCCAAGTTTGGGGAACCACTATATTTCCTTGTGTCCTCTGGCTCTGCTTGTTTACTTTTTGTTTCTGGCCTTGATTTGTCTGCGCTTAGTTTTTGCATAGTTTAGTTCTGTGATTAGATTTATATTTGCTTCCCTGTTCACACTTATTACAACAATTGTTGTAAAAGTTTTTAAAAGTACTAAAACACCATATACTCTATTCACCCCCCTCTAGAGTATATCAGATCTAGTTGCACTTTCACAGCAGTCAAAAGAATTCTGAGATATCTTAAGGGAACTCCTTATCTAGGCCTTTGGTACCCTAGGAATGGAGACTTTGACCTGACAGGTTATTCAGATGCAGATTTTGCAGGCTGCAAAGAAGATAGGAAAAGTACAACTGGTACCTGTCAATTCCTAGGTGGAAGACTGATATCTTGGAGTAGCAAGAAGCAAACAAGTGTGGCTATCTCCACAGCAGAATCAGAGTATGTGGTTGCAGGAAGTTGCTGTGCTCAACTTCTATGGATACAACATCAGCTTGAGGATTATGGTATTTAAGTAAGTAGAACACCACTATTTTGTGATTCTACTAGTGCTATATCTATTGCAAACAATCCTGTTTCCCATAGTAGGACTAAGCACATAGAAATAAAATATCATTTTCTAAGGGAACATGTGGAAAAAGAAGATATTTCACTAGAGTATGTTAATACAGATAATCAACTAGCTGACATGTATACTAAGCCTTTAGAAGAAACCAAATTCAATAGGTTTAAAATTGAATTAGGTATGATAAACTTAGAATAAGTTTACAAAAGAAAATTGGCTAAGTAAAAAGGTGTCAACACACAGAGTTGTCTGTGTCGACACAAAAAAGTGGTGTCGACACTTCAGAGAAAAGGTGTCGACACATCTAGGAAGTCAGTGTCGACACTTCAGAAAATTAGTGTCGACACATGCAGGGTAGGTGTCGACACAACTAAGGTGGTGTCGACACTTAAGATTTATCCAGAATTTGTCAAGTAAAGTCTCGACTAAGTGTCGAGCTAAGTGGTGTCGACACATAAACAAGTGTCGACTCATATATTCTGTCGACTATACTTGTGTCGACATATAGTTGTCGAGACATTATAAGTCTATGTCGACACTTTTCAACAGTGTCGACACAATTTAAGTATTTTGACGCGCCCTTTCATCTTCGATCCTAGAAAGGTATAAATAGGATTTCACCATTATCTGTCGACACGCTCACCAAAGTTTCTAGACCAAACTTGTGTGTCGACACCTCTCTTCTCTAGATTCAAATTTCTTCAAACCCTAATGGCCTCCAAGCTCGAAGAGAATGTGAATGAAGGTTACGAACTCGTGCGGCATGCGTTTGATGATGGGGAACCAGAGATCAAAGGTGTGATAACCCTAATAGAAGAGACAGGGTTAGAATTTCTTGTTTCCGAACCAACCAAGATATGGAAGAAAGAGTTTTTGGAATTCCTGAATGGAGCTACAGTAGATGAATCTGGACTCAAGATAAAGTCTAGAGTTCATGGGGCTAAGGTGAAAGTTTCTTCCAAGAGTCTGAGAAAGGTACTTCAACTACCTAGGACTAAGGAAGAAGAAGATGTTACTGCTATAAAGACTAGAGAAGCATTAACATGGTGTGGACTGGATTCCAAGATGAAAATAGGATCTGTTTTCAATAGGAAGGGAATGAACATGCAGGGCAAATTTCTGTCTGAAATTGTTGGCAAGGTTATCTTGAGCAAGCCTGGAGGGCATGACAGAGTATCAGCTCATATGTTTAGCCTCATGACAAGGATTATTTTCAAGCTACATACTGATTGGTCTGTAGTAGTGTTTGATAAGATTAAGGAGAATATGAAGAAGCCCAATCTGGGTAGGATACTAAGTCTATACCTGGCTGGTAGTATACCATAGGTCATGAGTCAAGCTGCTGGAACTAAGATCAATCACATGAGGAAGATGGACATGAGAATCTTCTCTAGATAGGATAGAGTCTTGACTAAGGAAATGCCAACTCCTGAGAAGGTAACACCCCAAAAGAAGAAGAAGAAGAAGACAGCCCCAGTGCCTTAAGACTCATCTAGTAGCTCTGAAGAGCAAGTTGTCTTTACTCCAGATGATGAACAAGACACTGGAAATGGTGGACAATCTCCTGCTAGACAAGAAGTTGCACCAAGGCAGGGGGAGCTACCTTAGGTAAGCCCAATCCGCCAGGATTCCATCTAGAGGGAGCCCTTACTTGTGGAAGAGCCAACTCCTCTAGAAAGTGAAAGAGCTACACAAACTATTCTTGAGGTAATAACTGAAATCAACCAATTAGATTTCCTTATTGAGAGTGAAGTTATGACTGACACATTATATGATGTCAATCAGCAACCTCAGATTCATAGCCAACCCCAAGATGTTGTCATGGAGGACACATCAGTTGCAGATCAAGTTGTATCTGATCTAGTTGTTGATGAGATTAGAGTTTCTCCACCCCATCCTCAACAGGAATTTACCTTAGAAGAACTGTTCCCTGATCTTCTTCAAACTGACATTGAAGTGGAAAAAGCTGCTGCTGAGGGGGAGAAAGTAAGTATTGAGGGGGAGCAAGTGGAATTTATAGAAGAAACTGCAAGCAAAGAGACTGAGATGCCAAAAGCTGCTGAAGGCCTACAAAGGACTGAGAAGGAGCTACCTCCAAGTCCAAAGGATAGAGTGACTATTGATAGCACATCTGCTTCAGAAGATGAAGAGGCTGCAAGAGCCAAAAAGAGGAAATTCCAAGTCTTTAAGAGAAGGAGCCAAACTTACAAAAAGGCTTTACAAACAATTGCACCACAGCCTGCACCACAGCCAGCCCCATCTGCAGATTTTAGTTCTCTGATGGTTGCAATGCAGATAAAGATGGATGAGCAAAGACAGGCTTTGCAATCTTATATGGATGAAGGGCATAAGTCTCTACAGTTTGATCTGGCCCATGATATTAAGTCCATCAGATTTGAAATGAATCTGAATAAGAAAGAGATGACTGACTGCTTCCACAAGGGAGGGAATGCAGTAGTCTATCTAGCCACTCATCAGGAGAAGATCAAAGCTCAAGTAGATGATATTGCAGTGAAGCAAGGCTATGTTCTGGAGAACCAGCTAAGAATGAATGATAATTTAACTGCTTCACACAATGCAATAGTCACAGAAATGAAGAATATAACTACTAGTCAGACTACAGCTAATGCTACAGCTAAAGAGGAATTTGACAAAGCATTGCAAGAAAGCCTAACTGCTGTTAAAACTGCTATAGTAGACTCTCAAAAGGCTATAACTGACAGACTCCAAATGTTGAAACATTTCATTAAGGATGGAGTAAACTATTTGAATACACAAATAAGATTTCAGAAAGATGATCTGAGGGATCATATTGAAAGAGAAGTCATAAAGGGGGGGGGGGAGGGTGTTAGTCAAAGCAGGCTCTGATCATGCAAAGTGGATATCAAATTCCATCAGAGCCACCCTTGGATATCCTCCATTATGTGATGATGACAATGTGGCAGAGTCTGGGATTAATCCTGCATATCTTGGAGGGGAGCAAGCTGAAGTGGCTCAAGTAATATACCCTCCACCAGACTTTGATATGATACATGCAGATATACAGTCAATGTATAGCCCACCTGAGGGAAAGCAAAATGTCATCATAGAAAAAGTAGTTCAGCCAGTGTCTAAGGCTATACAAGAAGAATTGCAGAAGGAACAAGAAGCACAATTGTCTAAGAAGAGATTCAGGGAGCAAGCTGAACTCAGACCTAATTTTGAACAGTGGAGCCCCACTTCAAGGAATATTATCTTAACTGCATGGAAGGCTGTCAAAGTCAATATTGTGGACAGAGGCAAATGGTATTCTGATGTGGAGTGGAGGAAGCATGAGAACAGGCAAGAAGCCATTGTGCAGTATAGAAGAAAGGCAAAGATGGGGGAAAGCTACCTCCTACTGCCCAGGTGCCTAGCAAGTACTTTCCCAAGCCCTATCATTACTTTGAAAGGCAAAAGATCAAGGCAGAAGAATTGAAAAAGATGGATCTGAAAGGCAAGAAGCCTGCTGCTGCTGAAGATGCTGAAGCCCCAGTCCAAGCAAAGATACAGTCTGGAAAGGGCATAGTTATCAAGGAGGTTGAGCAGCAATAGAATAGAATTTTTCTTAAGTTTACTAGTTGTAATCATTTGATTTTAAACTCTCTGTAAACTTTTGGATAATGAAATGTTGAAGTTGTTAGAACAATATGATATATGTTCACCTATTACATTAATTGTTCTGAGATATCTGTGTATACATGTTTTGATTAATACATGTTTATGTACTTACCATGTTATATAATCCTGTTTTACATCATACTGTGATTTTGTTATATATGGTGTATATCATTCACTAAGGGTTATGACTTCTCCAAATAGGGGGAGATTGTTGGGTACATTGGAATGAATGTACCTGATTTGAAGAAGCCTCACCCTACTCAATGATATACATCAAAATGTATTTGATGTGTTTTGAGTTTAGTTGTGCAGGTCAAGTATTTACAGGGAAAGCTGAAAAGTTTCTAAGTCCATGTGTCGACACCCAAAAGAAAAGTGTCGACACTTAAGAAGACTTGTGTCGACATCCAGAGAAGCAGTTCGACACTTGGAGTAATTGTGTCGACACCAGGGATGCAGAGTCGACACCAGGAGGAAAGTGTCGACACATACAGGATGTGTCGACACTCATTGAAGAAATGTCCAGTGAAGAAGTGTCGACACTTAGAAGCAGTGTCGACACCCAGTGGAACTTTGTCGACATCAGACAGTGTCGACACTTGGAGAATGTGTCGACACACAACAGAAGACTCAACACATGAAGAAAGTGTCGACACTTGGAGGCTGTGTCGACACTCAGCAAAAGTTCAACAAATTCTAAGTACAAGTGTCGACACAAAGGAGATGTGTCGATACTCAGCCAATGTCTCAACACATGAAGAATGTGTCGACACAAAGTATCAGTGTCGACACACAGCAGAAGTCTCAACACATGAAGAAAGTGTCGACACTCAGCAAATTTCTATGAAGACCAAGTACAAGTGTCGAAACCAAGCAGATGTGTCGACACTCAGCAAAAGTATCAACACTGAAGGCATGTGTCGACACCAAGAAGATGTGTCGAGACTTAACAAGTTCAACACAAGAAGATGTGTCGACACAAAGGAGTTGTGTCGACACTTACAAGAAATCAACAAAGTACTAAAGAACAAGGACTTGTGTCGACACACATTATCAGTGTCGACACATGTTGAAGAAGTAGTATCGAAAAGCAAATTCTACAACACAAGGAGTTGTGTCGACACCATAAAGGCTAGTGTCGACACTTAGTCTACTTGTGTCGACACTAAGTCTACAAGTGTCAACACTTAAAGACAGACTGTCTCGACACTTTCAGACAGTTACAGATATTTCAAGAAGTGACTGGATGACATGACAGCTACCATTCCAGCCAGTCTACTACAACTGTCAGAGATGTCAGAAAGTTGTTAGAAACCGGATCAGCCGGCCACCATGAAGAAGGCCTATATATAGGCTTATTCTGTCAACAAAAGAAGATGATTCACACAAGATCAAGCAATTCATTGAAGAATCAATTCAAGTGAAGATCTAAGTAGTTGGAGAGAGAGAGAGCTCCTTCCAAGTAGACAGCTGTTGAACCAGGCTGTGAAGAAGGTTTCATATCAAGGTCTGATTCTTAAGTTGCAATGATTGAAGATCAGCTGCAGAGAGTATCAACCCTATTGTGTTCTACATTCAAGAAGCTTTGAAGAAAGCCAAGTGAGGTTGATCTCAGCAGAGTTCTTCCAAGAACTCATCAAGAAACCTGTCAAGTCTTCTCTCTTATTCTGAGTTGGGGTTATACACTTTGTATTCTTTATTTCTTGTAGGATCCTTAGGGATCTGAGTTGTAAGCCTGAAATTATAAAGGCTGAGTGGTAGGGCCTGTGTGCCTGAGTGTAGGAGATTCATATCTCTGAGTGTAGGCCTTGTGGCTGAGTGTAAGTCTTTGTGAAGACTGAGTGGTAGGGCTGTTGAGCCTGAGTTGTAGGAGTGGGATCACTCTAAGCTGTAGGAACCTGGTTGGGGTTCTGAGTGTAAGATCTGAGGATCTGAGGTATAGTGGAGGAGTTTGGCCGAATCTAGTACACTACTAGATAGGCGAAGGGGGAAAGTGGATGTACCCAAACCTTGGGGAACCACTATAAAACAGTGTGTACTCTGTGTATGTGATTGATGTTGTGTATGCTGTGTATAGTTCTGTGAAATCTGTGATATAATCTGCCTAAAAGTTTAAAAAGATTAAGTCACCTATTCACCCCCCCCCCTCTAGGTGATTAGGGTACAATTTATTTCAGCTATTCATTATACTCCCGGGAAGGGAAACATGGTCGCAGATGCCTTGAATCGTAGGACTACGATAAGGGAAAGTTGGTTGAAGATGCATGATGAGCGTCTTATCCAGTAGTTGGAAGCATTAGAGATTTCTTGTGTTGACAAGAATTCCACAGCCGATGCATGCTGGAACTGGATGGAGGTACAGTATGACCTTGCGGACAGGGTTCGACGAGCAACGGATCTGGATGAAATTCTCCAACGCTATGCAAAGGATGGGCGTGATGGCAAATTCTCCTGGGATGAAGGCCTATTACAGAAAGATGGCTGGTTGTGCATCCCAAGTATTGGTAAGTTGAGGGAAGAGTTAATGTATTAAGTGCACATTACAAAATACTCAATTCACCAAGGGAGCACAAACATGTATAAGGATATGAAAAAGTTATTCTGGTGGCCTGGATTAAAGAAAGACATAGCACATTATGTGGCTAAATGTCAAACATATGCCTTGGTGAAAATGGAATGCCAGAAGCCTGAAGGTTTCTTGAACTCGTTACTTATTCCGGAATGGAAGTTTGATGATATTTCGATGGATATCGTGCACGGTTTGTCGAGATCTCAATGCGGGAACGATTCGGTTTCGGTTATCGTAGACTGGTTGACTAAAGTGGCTCACTTCCTGCCGAATATGTGGGACGATTCAGTGGAAATCTTGGCGAAACTTTATGTTGAGCATATAGTCCGATTGTACGGTGTTCCCCAGAGCATCGTGAGTGACCGTGATGGGCGATTCACTTCGAATGATTGGAGGCTAATCCATCGGTTATTTGGCGCAAAGTTATCATACAGTACATCCTTTCATCCCCAAACGGATGGCAAAACTGAGAGAACCAATAGAACGATGGAGGACATGCTCCGAATGTACGCCTCTGATTTTGGAAAGAGGTCGGAAGATCACCTCTATCTGGCAGAGTTTGCCTATAATAATAGCTACAAAGCGAGTATCGATATGGCACCGTTTGAAGCGTTGTATGGTCAAAAAAGCCGTACAATGTTAGCTTGGGCAGAAACATGTGAATCTAAACTATATGGACGTAAAGAAGTCAAAGAAGCTAACTCGACAATACGCTGTATTCGGGAGAGGCTACTGATAGCCCAGGATCATCAAGCAAAATACTACAACGCCAATCATCGGAACGCGGAGTTCTCGGTTGGCGATTGGGTATATGTAACGCCCCGAAACTCAAAGGAGCGACGGGGGATGTTTTGGGCCAGTTTTGGGTTCTAGCTGCAGGCACACGGCCTGGGACACGGGCGTGTCCCAGGGCGTGTCAAGCTTGTGTCGACACTCAACCGGGAAGTCGACATTTTGGTCTCGACATTGTGTCGAGACTGGGCACACGGCCTGCGACACGGGCGTGTCGCAGGGCATGTCGACCCGTGTCGACACTTAGCCTGCGAAGTCAACACTCTGCGTTCGACGAAGTGTCGAGACATGGCACATGGCATGCGACATGGGCGTGTCGCAGGGCGTGTCAACCCGTGTCGACACTCGTCCCGGGAAGTCGACACTTTGGTCTCGACATTGTGTTGCGACAAGGCACACGGCCTAGGACACGGGCGTGTCCAAGGCCGTGTCATCAGGTCGACGATCTTCGCTCGACGAAGTGTCGAGTGTCGAGACCGTGTACACGGCCTGGGGTCCAGGCGTGTTGAGGTGACACGGGCAAGGACACGGGCGTGTCTTGGAACCCGTGCAGTGCTCGGGTTGTTTTCGGGGAAAAATGATGGGGGTACACGGCCGGCCACACGGCCGTGTCAGGTGGAACACGGGCGTGTCAGGTTGAACACGGGCGTGTTCGGTACCCGTGTGTTGTTCCAGGCAAGCCGATTTTGACGGCGAATGAGGCACACGGCCCTGGACACGGGTGTGTGCCAGGCCGTGTGCGGTCCAGATTGGGCATTTCAGTCCCGAATCAAAGCCGTTCATTTCTATAATTGATGATCCAACTGCTGGGGGTTATTCCTGAAGGGATATACCTGGTATTGGACTTAGAAACCCTAACTTTTCATAAGTTATTATCTTTCTAAAATCTTAGAGAGAGAGGAGAGCCAAGGAAGGAGGAAGGAGCTAGATCCGGCCATTGGAGGAGCTTCGAAGCTCCAAATCGCGAGCCGACTCCGGATCCATGGAGGCAAAGCTAGTACGGTGCTTTTCATCCGCTTACTTTTCCATGGCGCCAAAGAGGAAAGCTAGGGTAACGATTCTCTTCTTGAGCATGAGTAGCTCTCCTTCTTTGCATAGGAAGACCGCTCTCGCGAGTTTGCGGAGAGTTGGAGGCGTTCCTTCAGGTAGATATGTGAAGTCCCCGTTGTTTAGAGTCCATATGCGAGAACGGACATAGGCATGATGTGTGAAGCCTACCCGGACATGTTGGTCTGGATCGGTGATGTTGCATTGCATAATGCCGGAGAAGACTCCGTGCTATTGGTTGTTTTCCGGGTTTTCTACACGGTAGATTGCAGCAGGGAGCCTTGGGGATTAACCCAAAGGTGCACCCAGAAAACTGGGCTGATGCGTGATCTTGCCAACTTGGTGGCCTGAGAGCCAACTTGAACATAACCGGGTTATGTGAACTATGCTGGAAATGGGACTCGGTGGAAGTTTGACCCGCGCAAATGGCTTAAATTGTCGTTGCGATGTGAGCACGGGTTAGATGGAACCGTACCCGTACTATGTCGTTCGGTTAAAGAGACCTAAGGGTACGTGGCACTTATCGTTGGCATAGATTAGGGTCTTCGGCGGTCAATGACTTAAATTGTCGTGACCCAGGCCAAGAAGACAAATTGCTCATAGGTTTGGGCGTCAAAGTGGCGGTGATGAGTCCGGAATGTCTATGGCTTTAATTGACGTGACATCGACCGGTTCACCGAGAATGTGCCCTGAGAGCACGGGGCATGTGGCCGTGCGAGCCAACGTCTGTGATGAAATGGTTATATTGAAAGATATTGTACCTAAACACCTAGAGGGGGGTGAATAGGTGACTTGAATCTTTTTAAGTTTTTAGGCAGAATTCAGAATCTAACACAGAATTATAACTACTTTAGTACAGCACACATTCAGCAATCACAGCATTCCACAGCACACAGTAGACACACAGTTTTATAGTGGTTCCCCAAGGTTTGGGTACATCCACTTTCCCCCTTCGCCTATCTAGCAGTGTACTAGATTCGGCCCAACTTCTCCACTATCTCAGATCCTCAGATCTTACACTCAGAACCCACAACACAGGTTCCTACACCTCAGGCCCAAGGCCCTACAACTCAGCTTCTTCACAAAGCTTACACTCAGCCACCAAGGCCTACACTCAGCCACCAAGGCCTACAATCAGAGATTTCAATCTCCTACACTCAGGCACTCAAGCCCTACACTCAGCCTTTATAATTACAGGCTTACAAAACTCAGATCCCTAAGGATCCTACAAGATAAATTGAATACAAAATATATACTCAATCAACTCAGGAACAAGAGAGAAGAGTTGCGAGTTTCTTGATGAGTTCTTGGAAGAAGTCAGCTGAAATCAATCTGACTTGGCTTTCTTCAAAACTTCTTGAATGTAGAACTCAATAAGATTGACCTCCTCTGCAGTTGATCCTTGATCTCTGCTACTTAAGATTCAGAATAAATCTGAACCCTTCTTCTCAGCCTGGTTCCAGCGGCTGACTTCTTGGATGGAGCTCTCTCTCTCCACCTACTTAGATCTTCACTTAATAGCTAGATCTTCTTTGTATTACTTGATGTGTTGATCTTCTAATCTGAACAACTTCTTCTGTAGACAGTATAAGCCTATTTATAGGCCTTCTTCATGGTATCCGGCTGGTCCGGTCCATAACAGATTTCTGACAACTCTGACAGGTGCAGTAGACCGGCTGGAATGGCAGCTGTCAAGTCATCCAGTCAGTTCTTGAAAATTCTGTAACTGTCTGAAAGTGTCGAGACTGTCTGTCTTTAAGTGTCGAAATATATAGACCAAGTGTCGACACAAGTTGTCTAAGTGTCGACACTAGCCTACAAGGTGTCGACACAACTCCTTGTGTTGTAGATTTTATATCTCGACACTTCTTCTTCTTCATGTGTCGACACTGAAATTGAGTGTCGACACAAGTACTTGTACTTCAGTATATTGCTGAATTCTTGTAAGTGTCGACACAACTCCTTTGTGTCGACACATCTTCATGTGTTGAACTTGTCAGTGTCGACACTGCTTCTTGGTGTCGACACATGTCTTTAGTGTTGATACTTGCTGAGTGTCGACACAGCTCCTTGTGTCGACACATTCTTCTTCTGTTGAGACTCTGGCTGAGTGTCGACACATCTCCTTAGTGTCGACACTTGTACTTAGAATATTTTTGAACTTTGCTAAGTGTCGACACATCTCCTTGTGTCGACACTTTCTTCAAGTGTTGAGTCTTCAGCTGAGTGTCGACACATTGTTCTGGGTGTCGACACTTACTTCAAATGTTAACTCTTCTGCTGTGTGTCGACACATTCTTCTGGGTGTTGACACTTATACTTAGTCTCTGCTGACTTTTGCTGAGTGTCGACACAGCCTCCAAGTGTCGACACTTTTTGATGTAGACACAGTTTCACTGGGTGTCGACACAACTGCTAAGTGTCGACACTTCTTCACTGCACTTTTCTTCACTGAGTGTCGACACAGCTCCTTGTGTCGACACTTTCTGTCTGGTGTCGACTCAGCATCCCTGGTGTCGACACAATGACTCCAAGTGTCGACACTGCTTGCCTGGGTGTCGACACAGGTCTTCTTAAGTGTCGACACTTTCCCTCTGGGTGTCGACACATGGACTTAGAAACTTTTCCTTCTTTCCTGTAAATACTTAACCTGCACAAGTGAACTCAAAACACATCAAATATATTTGATGTATATCATTGAGTTGGGTGAGGCTTCTTCAAATCAGGTACATTTAAACCAATGTACCCAACAATCTCCCCCTATTTGGAGAAGTCATAACCCTTAGTCAATGATATACACCATTCATAATAAAATTACAAAATGATGTAAAACAGGATTAGATATCAGGGCAAACATAAACATGTATCAATCAAACATGTATACATAGACATTATCTCAGAACAATAATGAAATAAATTTATCACACAGCAAATTTATCACACAACACATTGTTCTAATAACTTGTCATATACATTTTCCAAAAGTTTACAGAATGTTTAACATCAAAAGATTACATGGTAAACTTAAGAAAATTTCAATTCTATTTCTGTTCAGCCTCCTTAATTACTATGCCCTTCCCAGATTATACTTTGTCTTGTACTGAGGCTTCAGTGTCTTCAGCAGCAACATGCTTTTTCCCTTTAAGCTCCTTCTTCTTTAGCTCTTCAGCTTTGATCTTTTGCCTCTTAAAATAATGATAAGGCTTGGGAAAGTACTTGCTAGGCTCCTGGGAAGTAGGAGGTAGCTTTCCCATATTGGCCTTTCTTCTATATTGCACTATGGCTTCTTGCCTTGTCTCATGTTTCCTCCATTCTAGTTCAAAAAGCCATTTATTTCTATCTTGAATATTATCTTTTGCAGCTTTCCATGCAGTTAAGATAATGTTCCTTGAAGTGGGACTCCACTGCTCAAAGTCTGCTCTCTGTTCAGCTTGCTCCCTAAACCTCTTTTGAGACAATCTGGTTTCTTCTTCTTTCTGCAGAGCTTCTTGCATAGCTTCAGATATTGGCTGAACAACTTTCTCTATAATGATATTGTCCTTTCTCCCAGGTGGGCTATACATGGACTGTATATCAGCATGTATCATGTCAAAATCTGGAGGAGGGTAGATGACTTGAGCCACTTCAGGTTGCTCCCCTCCTAGATATGTAGGATTAATTCCAGATTCTGCCACATTATCATCATCACAAAGAGGAGGATATCCAAGAGTTGCTCTGATAGAATTAGATATCCACTTACAATGATCAGAGCTGGCCTTGACTAACACTCTCTCCCCCTTTATGACTTCTCTTTCTATGTGATCTCTTACATCATCTTTTTGAAATCTAACCTGGTTTTCCAAATAATTGACTCCATCTTTAAAATAAGGTTTCAACCTTTGGAGTTTGTCAGTGATGATCTTCTGAGAGTCCTGTATGGCAGTCTTAACAGCAGTTATTTCTTCTTGGAACTCTTTGTCAAATTCTGCTTTAGCAGTAGCAGTAGAAGTAGTCAGTCCAGCAGCTATATTCTGCATCTCAGTGATAATGACATTGTGAGATTCTGTTAAGTTGTCATTCATTCTAATTTGATTTTCAAGGACATAGCCTTGCTTGACTTCAAGTTCATCCACTTGAGCTTTTATCTTCTCCTGATGTGTAGCCAAGTACACCACTGCATTTCCTCCCTTGTGGAAGTAGTCTGTCATCTCCTTCTTATTAAGATTCATTTCAAATCTTATAGACTTTATATCCTGGGCCAGATCAAATTGTAGAGACTTGTGCCCCTCATCCACATAAGTTTCAATGGCTTTCCTGTGCTCATCCAACTTAATTTGCATTGCAACCATTAAAGCACTGTAATCAACAGTTGGTGCTGGCTGGGATATAGGCTGTGGAGCAACAGTTTGCAATGCCTTCTTATAATTCTGGCTCCTTCTTCTGAATACTTGAAATTTCTTTTTCTTTGCCCTTGTAGCCTCCTCATCTTTAGATGCTGAGGTGCTGGCTATGTCTACCCTCTCCCTAGGTAGCTCTTCAACTATTTTGGGCTTCTCTGGTTCTTGCCTTGCAGGCTCTTAAACATGTACTACTTGCTCCCCCTCAACTGGAGCATTCTCCCCTCCAGCAGCAGCAGTTTCCTTGTCATAATCTTCTTGATCCAGATTTAGAAATAAATCTTCCATTGTAATTTCTTGTGGAGAATGGGCAGGAGAAATTCTTGGCTCATCTACCGCTGGATCAGATACTATTTGAGCTGCAACAGATGTGTCATCCATGACAACATCTGGGACTTGACTATCAAGCTGAGTTTTCTGATTAACATCATTCAATGAATCAGACAAATCAGAACCCTCTATAGGAAAATCTAAAGCATTAAGCTCAGAGATTACCTCAAGAATGATGTGGGTTGCTTGCTCACTTTCCAGGGTAGTTGGTTCTTCCACAACTAGAGGCTCCCCTGGATTTGATCCTGATGTAAGGGGCTAGCTTGTGGTAGCTCCCCCTGCCTTTCAGCAACTACTTGTTGAGCTGGAGTCTTCTCAACAGTCCCTTCTTCATGATCATCAGGTGTGAAGACAACTTGCTCTTCACTATCAGAGCTGCTAGAGGAAACCTGAGCCACTGGGGCAGCTTTCTTTGTCTTCTTTTGAGGTGTTACTTTCTCAGGTGTTACTTTCTCAGGGGTTGGCATCTCCTTAGACAACACCATGTCCCATCTAGAGAATATCCTCATATCCATTTTCCTCATATGATTTATTTTAGTGCCAACAGCCTGACCCATAACTTCTGGTATAATACCAGCAAGGTATAGACTTAAGATCCTGCCCAGGTTGGGCTTTTTTAGGCTTTCCTTAATCTTCTCAAAGATCACTACAGACCAGTCATTTTTCAGAGTGAAGATTATCCTTGTCATAATACTGAACATATGGGCTGATACCCTATCATGACCTCCTAGCTTACTTAGGATTACTTTTCCAACAATTTCTGACAGGAATTTCCCCTGACTATTCATTCCTTTTCTATTGAAAACTGAGCCAATTTTCATCTTAGAATCCAGACCACACCATGCCAATGCATCTCTGGTCCTGGAAGCAGTTACCTCTTCTTCTTTCTTAGTTCTTGGCAACTGAAGTACTTTTCTCAGACTTTTTGGAGAGACCTTTACTTTTTCACCATGGACCCTTGACTTGATCTTGAGTCCAGAGTCGTCTACTTGAGCTCCATTGAGGAATTCCAGTACTTCCTTCTTTCAGATCTTTGTAGGCTCTGAAACAAGAAATTACAACCCCGAGTCTGCAACTAGGGTTATCACATTCTTGATTTCTTGGTCTGCATCACCAAATGCGTCGCGCACAAGTTCATAGCCTTCATTGACGTTCTCCTCAAGCTTTGGCGCCATTAGGGTTTGAAGAATTTGAACTGAGAGAAGAGAGGTGTCGACACACATGTTTTGGTCTCGAAACTTTTGAAAGCGTGTCGACAGACTAAGGCAAAATCCTATTTATACCTTTCTAGGTTTGAAGATGAAAAGGCGGGCAGCTAACTTAAATTGTGTCGACACTAGCGATAAGTGTCGACACTGACTTATAATGTCTCCACACCTATGTGTCGACACAAATTTAGTCAACAGATTATATGTGTCGACACTTGTCTATGTGTCGACACCACTCAACTCGACATATAGTCGAGACTTTACTTAGATAATTCTGAGTAAACACTAAGTGTCGACACCACTTTGGATGTGTCGACACCTACTTGTCATGTGTCGACACTAATTTTCTGAATTGTCGACACTAACTTCCTAGATATGTCGACACCTTTTTCCTGAAGTGTCGACACCTTTATTCTGTGTCGACACAGAGATCTCTGTGTGTCGACACCTTTTGACTTAGTCATTTCTATAAACTTATTCTAAGTTTATCATACCTAGTTCAATTTTAAACCTATTGAACTTAGTTTCTTCTAGGGGCTTATTATACATATCAGCTAGTTGATTATCAGTTTTAACATATTCCAGTAAAATATCTTCTTTCTCTACATGCTCCCTAAGAAAATGATATTTTATTTCAATATATTTAGTTCTACTATGAGAAACAGGATTATGTGAAATTGATATAGCACTTGTAGAATCACAGAAGAGTGGAGTTCTACTTACCTGAATTCCATAGTCCTCAAGCTGATGTTGTATCCATAAAAGTTGAGCACAACAACTTCCTGCAGCCACATATTCTGACTCTGCAGTGGAGATAGCCACACTTGTTTGCTTCTTGCAACTCCATGAAATCAGTCTTCCACCTAGAAATTGATAGGTTCCAGTTGTGCTTTTTCTGTCTTCTTTGCATCCTGCAAAGTCTGCATCTGAATAACCTGTTAGTTCAAAATCCCCATTCTTAGGGTACCAGAGGCCTAGATAAGGAGTGCCCTTTAGATATCTCAATATTCTTTTGACTGCTGTCAAATGAGACTCTTTAGGGCAGGCTTGATACCTTGCACAGACACATGTAGCATACATGATATCTGGTCTACTTGAAGTCAAATATAATAGGGAGCCAACTATCCCTCTATACAAATACTCATCTATAGATTTCCCTACATCATCCTTGCTAAGAGACATACTTGACCCCATAGGAGTCTTCATGGTACTGGATGAATCCATACCATACTTCCTTATGAGTTCTAGGGTGAACTTAGACTGGCATATGGATAAACCATTCTCAGTCTATCTTACTTGGAGACCCAAGAAGAACTTAAGCTCTCCCATACTACTCATCTCAAATTGTCCTTGCATAAGTTTTGCAAACTTTTTGCAAAGACCACTTTCAGTAGACCCAAATATTATGTCATCTACATATATTTGGACTAGTATTACTTTGCCTCTGGATTCCCTAAGGAATAGAGTTTTGTCTATTTTCCCCCTTGTGAACTTATTCTCAATGAGGAAACTAGACAGGGTTTCATACCAAGCTCTAGGGGCTTGCTTTAACCCATACAATGCTTTCCTAAGTCTATAGACATGATTAGGTAGAGTTGAATCAACAAAACCTGATGGCTATTCCACATAGACTTCCTCTTTTAGATTACCATTTAGAAATGTTGACTTGACATCCATTTGGTAAACTTTAAATCCTTGAAAGGTTGCATAGGCCTGGAACATCCTTATGGCTTCCGGTCTGGCTACTGGAGCAAAGGTTTGATCAAAATCAATACCTTCTTCCTGTCTATATCCTTTAGCAACCAATCTTGCTTTGTTCTTAATGATGACTCCATGTTCATCCATCTTGTTCCTATAGATCCACTTGGTCCCAATTATGTTGTGGTCTTTAGGTTTAGGAACAAGCTCCCAGACCTTGGACCTCTTGAACTGATTCAGCTCTTCTTGCATTGCCTCAATCCAATGAGGGTCTAGGATGGCTTCTTCAAACTTCTTTGGCTCAACTTGGGATAAAAAACTGGAGTAGATTGCTGCATTCAGATTTCTGCTCCTTCTTTGTACCCCTTGTCTTGGATCACCAATGATTTGTTCTGTTGGATGATCACTTAGATGCCTATTGGCTGGAGGCATCCTGACTTCAGGTTGAACTTCTTTAACTTCTTCATCTTGCTGTACTCCTTATACTTCTTCTGCATTAGGTACATGTAGTACTCCCCCAGGACAGCAGCCACTATCTTCTACTTGCTGTCTTATAGTAGGTTCTTCTTCTATAGTGAGCTTGTCCATCTTCTTTGTTATACCTGTGGGGCTGCAAACACTACTAGACAACTCATTGTTAATAAGTCTAGTTTCATCAAATACTACATGTACAGATTCCTCTACAACTTGAGTAGACAAGTTGTAGACTCTATAAGCCTTACTGTTGTTGTTGTACCGAACAAAAATTCCCTCTTGGGACTTGGCAGCAAACTTAGTCAAGTAAGACTTTCCATTGTTAAGTATAAAGCACTTACAACCAAAGATCCTGAAGTAGGATAGGTTTGGTTTCCTGCCTTTCACAACCTCATAGGGGGTCTTGTTGAGGCTTTTAGTTATGGTAGCCCTATTAATAACATGGCATGCAGTATTCACTACTTCAGTCCAGAAGTACTCTGGTAGTGATGTATCACTTAATAGGGTCCTACCATCCTCAATCAAGGTTCTATTCTTCCTTTCAGCAATGCCATTTTGCTGAGGTGTTCTTGGTGAAGAAAACTCTTGAAATATCCCAAATTATTCACATAGTTTTGTCATGCTATCAGACCGAAATTCAGTACCATGGTCACTTCTTATTTTGACCACTGTACTATTTAGTTCATTCTGAATTTGTCTAACAAAGCTATAGAAGACACTGAGTGTTTCAGATTTCTGTCTAAGAAAGAACACCCAGGAAAACCTTGAGTAGTCATCTACAACTACAAAGGTATAGACCTTCCTACCTAGGCTGTGAACTGGCATAGGACCAAAGAGATCCATATGCAAGAGGTATAAGCACCTCACAACATCTTTATTTTCAATGCTTCTAAAGGTGAATCTATTCTGCTTGCCCTTTTGACAAGCTGAGCAAATACCATCTTTAATAAACTTAACTTGAGGACCATTTCTCACTAACTCTTTGCTAAAGAGTTTACCAATTATCTTGTAGTTTAGATGGGCTAGCAGCCTCTTGTGCCATTTGACACAATGAGAGACTGTCTCATCAGCTACAAGACATACTGGAGAACCATTGTTCTCAACCATAATGTCTAAGCAATAAACATTCCTTTTTCTATAACCAGTCAAAATGATCTCTTGATCATTTGACTTCCTGATATGACAACCATCTTTCACAAATGATATGTCATATCCTACATCACTCAATTGACTTATACTAATAAGGTTATGTTTCAAACCTTTAACATAGGCCACTTGTTTAATTGTAATAAAGGAGTTAGATATGTTACCAAAACCCTTGATGATCCCTTTTTCAGAACCACCAAAGGTGACTTTTGGACCATCCTTTATAGGTGTGTAGTCCTTTAGTAAACCCCTTGTTCCAGTCATATGTCTGGAACATCCACTGTCCAAGTACCATATTGGGGCATGGCCACTTGGACTCACCTACAAAACAGATTAGTGAACCTTAGAACCCAAAGAATTCTTGGGTCCTTGGTACTGGTTAGTTTGCTTCCTAACAAAGCTACCTGCAGGTTTTCCAACAGGCAGTTTGCTACTCACTTTGGCACTAGCATTGTGCCAACAGTCCATTGCAAAGTGGCCTACCTTGCCACAGCACCAACACTCAAACTTATTGTACCTTTGCTTAGGTACTGTCTTTGCTATTTTTTCTACAACTGACTTGTTGAGAGTTGGGGCTTTGCCCTTGGACTTGGACTTGGACTTAATAGTCCTAGCAGGTTTTGAAAATCCAAGTCCAGCTTTACCTTTTTGATGAACAAATTCATCAATTATGGGTAGAACAGACTTTGGTTTAGAAAACCTAGCAACTAAGTCTTTCTCCTTCTGAAGATTAATCTCCAGACTCTTGATTTGATCATTCTTAAATGATATAGTCCCCATCTGAATCACAGTTATGTGCTTCAGTCTAGCTATCTCATTAAGCTTTTGATCAAACAACTTCTCAAACTCAGTTGCAGCAGCTTTGAGATTAGAAATTTCCTTTGCCTGACTTTTGGCTAGGGACTTGCTCTTCTTATAAGCTTGCAACAGAACTTTATATTCATCTGTCAACTAATGAATATCCTATTCAGACTCAGATGCACTCTCATCACTTGACGATGATGAATCTGATTATGTACTGGCACAAGAAATTGAACTAAAAGAACAATGTTGTACCTTACTAGGTCCTGGCTGCTCCAGGATTTTGTCACTTTCTATCAATGTCATTAGTCCTTGGCACTGACTGTCCTCTTGTTCATATATAGAGTTCATGATCTGAATGAACTCTTCTTCTTCTTCCTCAGCAAACAGTCCTATATATGCCTCAGCATCTGACTCAGTTTCTGATGAAGAAATATCTGACAGGCTCTTGTCCTTTTTGGCAACAAAAGACTTTTTCTTCTTGCCCTTGTATTGAGTCCTTTTCTTGTCACTACACTCCTTCCTTTTTTCTGGACAATCTGCAACAACATGGCCTTGTCTATTACAGCAATATCATACTATTTTTGAAAGAGTTGCCTTGCTAGACTTAGTCTTTTTCCTGTCTTTCTTTGAAGACTCTTTATTCTGATAATAGTCTTCTTTTCCCTGTGAAGTAGATGGCCTTGTCCTCCACTGTTTCTTCTTTAAGAACTTCTGGAAATGTCTTGTGAAGGCAGCAAAGTCCTCATCACTTTCACTGCTTTCAGACCTTCTGCTGCTTTCTGAATTATCTGACTCAGTTTCAGCAACCTTTGGAGGTGGAGTTGGTGACTTACTTCTGTACTTTCTGGGGGCTTCTGTTTTGAAGGCCACTATCCTTTCTTTAAGTTCACTTCTTGTTGATTTCTCCTCTTCTTTCCTCACCATTAACTACATTTCATAGGGCAGCAGTTTGCCAAATAGTGTTGGTGGAGGAATTTCTCCCAACTTTGCCATTTCCCTAATAGCACAGATCTTGGTGTCCCAATCTTTTGTTAGGGACCTTAGAAACTTATCATTGAGTTCATAATTACTGAACTCTCTGCCATAGGACATGAGCTCATTCACAATCCTGTATAACTTCTTATAGCATTCAGTTATGCTATCAGCTTTTCCTTGTCTAAAACTTTCATATTCTTGGTTTAGCAAGGATTTTCTGTCTTGCCTCACTTCTTCAGAACCCTCCATATACACAATAAGAGTATCCCACATCTCTTTAGCTGTCTTACAGTGTATCAAATTCTGAAAAGTTGCATCATCTATAGCACTCACAATGATGTTTTGAGCCCTCTTATCCATAGTGGCTAGTACAATCTCATCCTTTGTCATTTCAGAGAAATCCTTAGGGGTTCTCTGATTTGCATCTAAGACTGACACCTTCATGGGCACATATGACCCTTCCTTCACTGTGATATAAATCGTAGGGTCTGAGGCTTCCATAAACAGTCTCACCCTTTCCTTCCAGATACCAAAGATTTCTTTCCTACATATGGGGAGCTTCATGGATCACAATTCCTTATGATTCTCAGTGGAACCCATGATTCTTGATTTTCTTGATTCTGTAATGTGACTTACACTGAATCTGCCAACAAGATCTACTTAAACAGTTATGTCCCTTTTTGAGTAACCTGGCTCTGATACCACTTGAAAGATATTGTACCTAAACACCTAGAGGGGGGGGGGGGGTGAATAGGTGACTTGAATTTTTTTAACTTTTTAGGCAGAATTCAGAATCTAACACAGAATTATAAGTACTTTAGTACAGCACACATTCAACAATCACAGCATTCCACAGCACACAGTAGACACACAGTTTTATAGTGGTTCCCTAAGGTTTGGGTACATCCACTTTCCCCCTTCGCCTATCTAGCAGTGTACTAGATTCGGCCCAACTTCTCCACTATCTCAGATCCCTCAGATCTTACACTCAGAACCCACAACACAGGTTCCTACACCTCAGGCCCAAGGCCCTACAACAAAGCTTCTTCACAAAGCTTACACTCAGCCACCAAGGCCTACACTCAGTCACCAAGGCCTACACTCAGAGATTTCAATCTCCTACACTCAGGCACTCAAGCCCTACACTCAGCCTTTATAATTACAGGCTTACAAAACTCAGATCCCTAAGGATCCTACAAGATAAATTAATACAAAATATATACTCAATCAACTCAGGAATAAGAGAGAAGAGTTGTGAGTTTCTTGATGAGTTCTTGGAAGAACTCAGCTGAAATCAATCTGACTTGGCTTTCTTCAAAACTTCTTGAATGTAGAACTCAATAAGATTGACCTCCTCTGCAGTTGATCCTTGATCTCTGCTACTTAAGATTCAGAATAAATCTGAACCCTTCTTCTCAGCCTGGTTCCAACGGCTGACTTCTTGGATGGAGCTCTCTCTCCACCTACTTAGATCTTCACTTGATAGCTAGATCTTCTTTGTATTACTTGATGTGTTGATCTTCTAATCTGAACAACTTCTTCTGTAGACAGTATAAGCCTATTTATAGGCCTTCTTCATGGTAACCGGCTGGTCCGGTCCATAACAGATTTCTGACAACTCTGACAGGTGCAGTAGACCGGCTGGAATGGCAGCTGTCAAGTCATCCAGTCAGTTCTTGAAAATTCTGTAACTGTCTGAAAGTGTCGAGACTGTCTGTCTTTAAGTGTCGACATATATAGACCAAGTGTCGACACAAGTTGTCTAAGTGTCGACACTAGCCTACAAGGTGTCGACACAACTCCTTGTGTTGTAGATTTTATATCTCGACACTGCTTCTTCTTCATGTGTCGACACTGAAATTGAGTGTCGACACAAGTACTTGTACTTCAGTATATTGCTGAATTCTTGTAAGTGTCGACACAACTCCTTTGTTTCGACACATCTTTATGTGTTGAACTTGTCAGTGTCGACACATGTCTTCAGTGTTGATACTTGCTGAGTGTCGACACAGCTCCTTGTGTCGACACATTCTTCTTCTATTGAGACTCTGGCTGAGTGTCGACACATCTCCTTAGTGTCGACACTTGTACTTAGAATATTCTTGAACTTTGCTAAGTGTCGACACAGCTCCTTGTGTCGACACTTTCTTCAAGTGTTGAGTCTTCAGCTGAGTGTCGACACATTATTCTGGGTGTCGACACTTACTTCAAATGTTGACTCTTCTGCTGTGTGTCGACACATTCTTCTGGGTGTCGACACTTATACTTAGTCTCTGCTGACTTTTGCTGAGTGTCGACACAGCCTCCAAGTGTCGACACTTTTTGATGTAGACACAGTTTCACTGTGTATCGACACAACTGCTAAGTGTCGACACAGCTTCACTGCACTTTTCTTCACTGAGTGTCGACACAGCTCCTTGTGTCGACGCTTTCTGTCTGGTGTCGACTCAGCATCCCTAGTGTCGACACAATGACTCCAAGTGTCGACACTGCTTGCCTGGGTGTCGACACAGGTCTTCTTAAGTGTCGACACTTTCCCTCTAGGTGTCGACACATGAACTTAGAAACTTTTCCTTCTTTCCTGTAAATACTTAACCTGCATAAGTGAACTCAAAACACATCAAATATATTTTGATGTATATCATTGAGTTGGGTGAGGCTTCTTCAAATCAGCTACATTTAAACCAATGTACCCAACAATCTCCCCCTATTTGGAGAATTCATAACCCTTAGTCAATGATATACACCATTCATAATAAAATTACAAAATGATGTAAAGCAGGATTAGATATCAGGGCAAACATAAACATGTATCAATCAAACATGTATACATAGACATTATCTCAGAACAATAATGAAATAAATTTATCACACAGCAAATTTATCACACAACACATTGTTCTAATAACTTGTCATATACATTTTCCAAAAGTTTACAGAATGTTTAACATCAAAAGATTACATGGTAAACTTAAGAAAATTTCAATTCTATTTCTGTTCAGCCTCCTTAATTACTATGCCCTTCCCAGATTGTACTTTGTCTTGTACTGAGGCTTCAGTGTCTTCAGCAGCAGCAGGATTTTTCCCTTTAAGCTCCTTCTTCTTTAGCTCTTCAGCTTTGATCTTTTGCCTCTCAAAATAATGATAAGGCTTGGGAAAGTACTTGCTAGGCTCCTGGGCAGTAGGAGGTAGCTTTCTCATCTTGGCCTTTCTTCTATATTGGACTATGGCTTCTTGCCTTGTCTCATGTTTCCTCCATTCTAGTTCAGAAAACCATTTATTTCTATCTTGAATATTATCTTTTGCAGCTTTCCATGCAGTTAAGATAATGTTCCTTGAAGTGGGGCTCCACTGCTCAAAGTCTGGTCTCAGTTCAGCTTGCTCCCTAAACCTCTTTTTAGACAATCTGGTTTCTTCTTATTTCTGCAGAGCTTCTTGCATAGCTTCAGATATTGGCTAAACAACTTTCTCTATAATGACATTGTCCTTTCCCCCAGGTGTGCTATTCATGGACTGTATATCAGCATGTATCATGTTAAAATCTGGAGGAGGGTAGATGACTTGAGCCACTTCAGGTTGCTCCCCTCCTAGATATGCAGGATTAATTCCAGATTCTGCCACATTATCATCATCACAAAGAGGAGGATATCCAAGAGTTGCTCTGATAGAATTAGATATCCACTTAGCATGATCAGAGCTGGCCTTGACTAACACTCTCTCCCCCTTTATGACTTCTCTTTCTATGTGATCTCTTACATCATCTTTTTGAAATCTAACCTGGTTATCCAAATAATTGACTCCATCTTTAAAATAAGGTTTCAACCTTTGGAGTTTGTCAGTGATGATCTTCTGAGAGTCCTGTATGGCAGTCTTAACAGCAGTTATTTCTTCTTGGAATGCTTTGTCAAATTCTGCTTTAGCAGTAGCAGTAGAAGTAGTCAGTCCAGCAGCTATATTCTGCATCTCAGTGATAATGGCATTATGAGATTCTGTTAAGTTGTCATTCATTCTAATTTGATTTTCAAGGACATAGCCTTGCTTGACTTCAAGTTCATGCACTTCAGCTTTTATCTTCTCCTGATGTGTAGCCAAGTACACCACTGCATTTCCTCCCTTGTGGAAGCAGTCTGTCATCTCCTTCTTATTAAGATTCATTTCAAATCGTATAGACTTTATATCCTGCACCAGATCAAATTGTAGAGACTTGTGCCCCTCATCCACATAAGTTTCAATGGCTTTCCTGTGCTCATCCAGCTTAACTTGCATTGCAACCATTAAAGCACTGTAATCAACAGTTGGTGCTGGCTGGGATATAGGCTGTGGAGCAACAGTTTGCAATGCCTTCTTATAACTCTGGCTCCTTCTTCTGAATACTTGAAATTTCTTTTTCTTTGCCCTTGTAGCCTCCTCATCTTCAAATGCTGAGGTGCTGGCTATGTCTACCCTCTCCCTAGGTAGCTCTTCAACTATTTTGGGCTTCTCTAGTTCTTGCCTTGCAGGCTCTTCAACATGTACTACTTGCTCCCCCTCAACTGGAGCATTCTCCCCTCCAGCAGCAGCAGTTTCCTTGTCAAAATTTTCTTTATCCAGATTTAGAAATAAATCTTCCATTGTAATTTCTTGTGGAGAATGGGCAGGAGAAATTCTTGGCTCATCTACCACTAGATCAGATACTATTTGAGCTGCAAGAGATGTGTCCTCCATGATAATATCTGGGACTTAAATATCAAGCTGAGTTTTCTGATTAACATCATTCAATGAATCAGATAAATCAGAAACCTCTATACGAAAATCTAAAGCATTAAGCTCAGAGATTACCTCAAGAATGATGTGGGTTGCTTGCCCACTTTCCAGGGTAGTTGGTTCTTCCACAACTAGAGGCTCCCGCTGGATTTGATCCTGATGTAAGGGGCTAGCTTGTGGTAGCTCCCCCTGCCTTTCAGCAACTACTTGTTGAGCTGGAGTCTTCTCAACAGTCCCCTCTTCATGATCATCAGGTGTGAAGATACCTTGCTCTTCACTATCAGAGCTACTAGAGGAAACCTGAGCCACTGGGGCAGCTTTCTTTGTCTTCTTTTGAGGTGTTACTTTCTCAGGTGTTACTTTCTCAGGGGTTGGCATCTCCTTAGACAACACCCTGTCCCATCTAGAGAACATCCTCATATCCATTTTCCTTATATGATTTATTTTAGTGCCAGTAGCCTGACCCATAACTTCTGGTATAATACCAGTAAGGTATAGACTTAAGATCTTGCCCAGGTTGGGCTTTTTTAGGCTTTCCTTAATCTTCTCAAAGATCACTACAGACCAGTCAGTTTTCAGAGTGAAGATTATCCTTGTCATAATACTGAACATATGGGCGATACCCTATCATGCCCTCCTGGCTTACTTAGGATTACTTTTCAACAATTTCTGACAGGAATTTCCCCTGACTGTTCATTCCTTTTCTATTGAAAACTGAGCCAATTCTCATCTTAGAATCCAGACCAAACCATGTCAATGCATCTCTGGTCTTGGAAGCAGTTACCTCTTCTTCTTCCTTAGTTCTTGGCAACTGAAGTACTTTTCTCAGACTTTTTGGAGAGACCTTTACTTTTTCACCATGGACCCTTGACTTGATCTTGAGTCCAGAGTCGTCTACTTGAGCTCCATTGAGGAATTCCAGTACTTCCTTCTTCCAGATCTTTGTAGGCTCTGAAATAAGAAATTCCAACCCCGAGTCTGCAACTAGGGTTATCACATTCTTGATTTCTTGGTCTGCATCACCAAATGCGACGCGCACCAGTTCATAGCCTTCATTGACGTTCTCCTCAAGCTTTGGCGCCATTAGGGTTTGAAGAATTTGAACTTAGAGAAGAGAGGTGTCGACACACAAGTTTTGGTCTCGAAACTTTTGAAAGCGTGTCGAAAGAATAAGGCAAAATCCTATTTATACCTTTCTAGGTTTGAAGATGAAAAGGCGGGCAGCTAACTTAAATTGTGTCGACACTGACGATAAGTGTCGACACTGACTTATAATGTCTCGACACCTATGTGTCGACACAAATTTAGTCAAAAGATTATATGTGTCGACACTTGTCTATGTGTCGACACCACTCAACTCGACATATAGTCGAGACTTTACTTAGATAATTTTGAGTAAACACTAAGTGTCGACACCACTTTGGATGTGTCGACACCTACTTGTCATGTGTCGACACTAATTTTCTGAAGTGTCGACACTAACTTCCTAGATATGTCGACACCTTTTTCCTGAAGTGTCGACACCTTTATTCTGTGTCGACACAGAGATCTCTGTGTGTCGACACCTTTTGACTTAGTCATTTCTATAAACTTATTCTAAGTTTATCATACCTAGTTCAATTTTAAACCTATTGAACTTAGTTTCTTCTAGGGGCTTAGTATACATATCAGCTAGTTGATTATCAGTTTTAACATATTCCAGTAAAATATCTTCTTTCTCTACATGCTCCCTAAGAAAATGATATTTTATTTCAATATGTTTAGTTCTACTATGAGAAATAGGATTATGTGCAATTGATATAACACTTGTAGAATCACAAAAGAGTGGAGTTCTACTTACCTGAATTCCATAGTCCTCAAGCTGATGTTGTATCCATAGAAGTTGAGCACAGCAACTTCCTGTAGCCACATATTCTGACTCTGCAGTGGAGATAGCTACACTTGTTTGCTTCTTGCTACTCCATGAAATCAGTCTTCCACCTAGGAATTGACCGGTTCCAGTTGTGCTTTTTCTGTCTTCTTTGCATCCTGCAAAGTTTGCATCTGAATAACCTGTTAGTTCAAAATTCCCATTCCTAGGGTACCAGAGGCCTAGATAAGGAGTGCCCTTTAGATATCTCAATATTCTTTTGACTGCTGTCAAATGAGACTCTTTAGGGCAGGCTTGATACCTTGCACAGACACATGTAGCATACATGATATCTAGTCTACTTGCAGTCAAATATAATAGGGAGCCAACTATCCCTCTATACAAAGACTCATCTACAGGTTTCCCTACATCATCCTTGCTAAGAGACATACTTGACCCCATAGGAGTCTTCATGGTACTGGATGAATCCATACCATACTTCCTTATGAGTTCTAGGGTGAACTTAGACTGGCATATGGATAAACCATTCTCAGTCTGTCTTACTTGGAGACCCAAGAAGAACTTAAGCTCTCCCATACTACTCATCTCAAATTGTCCTTGCATAAGTTTTGCAAACTTTTTGCAAAGACCACTTTCAGTAGACCCAAATATTATGTCATCTACATATATTTGGACTAGTATTACTTTGCCTCTGGATTCCCTAAGGAATAGAGTTTTGTCTATTTTCCCCCTTGTGAACTTATTCTCAATGAGGAAACTAGACATGGTTTCATACCAAGCTCTAGGGGCTTGCTTTAACCCATACAATGCTTTCCTAAGCCTATAGACATGATTAGGTAGAGTTGAATCAACAAAACCTGATGGCTGTTCCACATAGACTTCCTCTTTTAGATTACCATTTAGAAATGCTGACTTGACATCCATTTGGTAAACTTTAAATCCTTGAAAGGTTGCATAGGCCTGGAACATCCTTATGGCTTCCAGTCTGGCTACTGGAGCAAAGGTTTGATCAAAATCAATACCTTCTTCCTGCCTATATCCTTTAGCAACCAATCTTGCTTTATTTTTAATGATGACTCCATGTTCATCCATCTTGTTCCTATAGATCCACTTGGTCCCAATTATATTCTGGTCTTTAGGTTTAGGAACAAGCTCCCATACCTTGCACCTCTTGAACTGATTCAGATCTTCTTGCATTGCCTCAATCCAATGAGGGTCTAGGATGGCTTCTTCAAACTTTTTTGGCTCAACTTGGGATAGAAAACTGGAGTAGATTGCTGCATTCAGATTTCTGCTCCTTGTTTGTACCCCTTGTCTTGGATCACCAATGATTTGTTCTGCTGGATGATCTCTTAGATGCCTATTGGCTGGAGGCATCCTGACTTCAGGTTGAACTTCTTCAACTTCTTCATCTTGATGTACTCCTTGTACTTCTTCTGCATTAGGTATATGTAGTACTCCCCCTGGACAGCAGCCACTATCTTCTACTTGATGTCTTGTAGTAGGATCTTCTTCTATAGTGAGCTTGTCCATCATCTTTGTTATACCTGTGGGGCTGCAAACACTACTAGACAACTCATTATTAATAAGTCTAGTTTCATCAAATACTACATGTACAGATTCCTCTACAACTTGAGTAGACAAGTTGTAGACTCTATAAGCCTTACTGTTGTTGTTGTACCCAACAAAAATTCCCTCTTGTGACTTGGCAGCAAACTTAGTCAAGTAAGACTTTCCATTGTTAAGTATAAAGCACTTACAACCAAAGATCCTGAAGTAGGATAGGTTTGGTTTCCTACTTTTCACAACCTCATAGGGGGTCTTGTTGAGGCTTTTAGTTATGGTAGCCCTATTAATAACATGGCATGCAGTATTCACTGCTTTAGCCCAGAAGTACTCTGGTAGTGATGTATCACTTAATAGGGTCCTACCAGCCTCAATCAAGGTTCTATTCTTCCTTTCAGCAATGTCATTTTGCTGAGGTGTTCTTGGTGAAGAAAACTCTTGAAATATCCCAAATTCTTCACATAGTTTTGTCATGCTATCAGACTGAAATTCAGTACCATGGTCACTTCTTATTTTAACCACTGTACTATTTAGTTCATTCTGAATTTGTCTAACAAAGCTATAGAAGACACTGGGTGTTTCAGATTTCTGTCTAAGAAAGAACACCCAGGAAAACCTTGAGTAGTCATCTACAACTACAAAGGTATATACCTTCCTACCTAGGCTGTGAACTGGCATTGGACCAAAGAGATCCATATGCAAGAGGTATAAGCACCTCACAGCGTCTTTGTTTTCAATGCTTCTAAAGGTGGATCTAGTCTGCTTGCCCTTTTGACAAGCTGAGCAAATACCATCTTTAATACACTTAACTTGAGGACCATTCCTCACTAACTCTTTGCTAAAGAGTTTACCAATTGTCTTGTTGTTTAGATGGGCTAGCCTCTTGTGCTATTTGACACAATGAGAGACTGTCTCATCAGCTACAAGACATACTGGAGAACCATTGTTCCCAACCATAATGTCTAAGCAATAGACATTCCTTTTTCTATAACCAGTCAAAATGATCTCTTGATCATTTGACTTCCTGATATGACAACCATCTTTCACAAATGAGATGTCATATCCTACATCACTCAACTGACTTATACTAATAAGGTTATGTTTCAAACCTTTAACATATGCCACTTGAGTAATTGTAATAAATGAGTTAGATATGTTACCAAAACCCTTGATGATCCCTTTTTCAGAACCACCAAAGGTGACTTTTGGACCATCCTTTATAAGTGTGTAGTCCTTTAGTAAACCCCTTGTTCGAGTCATATGTCTGGAACATCCACTGTCCAAGTACCATATTGGGGCATGGCCACTTGGACTCACCTGCAAAACAGATTAGTGAACCTTAGAACCCAAAGAATTCTTGGGTCCTTGGTACTGGTTAGTTTGCTTCCTAACAAAGCTACCTGCAGGTTTTCCAACAAGCAGTTTGCTACTCACTTTGGCACTAGCATTGTGCCAACAGTCCATTGCAAAGTGGCCTACCTTGCCACAGCACCAACACTCAAACTTATTGTACCTTTGCTTAGGTAATGTCTTTGCTGTTTTTTCTACAGCTGACTTGTTGAGAGTTGGGGCTTTGCCCTTGGACTTGGACTTGGACTGAATAGTCCTAGCAGGTTTTGAAAATCCCAGTCCAGCTTTACCTTTTTGATGAACAAATTCATCAATTATGGGTAGAACAGACTTTGGTTTAGAAAACCTAGCAACTAAGTCTTTCTCCTTCTGAAGATTAATCTCCAGACTCTTGATTTGATCATTCTTAAATGATATAGTCCCCATCTGAATCACAGTTATGTGCTTCAGTCTGGCTATCTCATTAAGCTTTTGATCAAACAACTTCTCAAACTCAGTTGCAGCAGCTTTGAGATTAGCAATTTCCTTTGCCTGACTTTTGGCTAGGGACTTACTCTTCTTATAAGCTTGCAACAGAACTTTATATTCATCTATCAACTGATGAATATCCTATTCAGACTCAGATGCACTCTCATCACTTGATGATGATGAATCTGATTCTGTACTGGCACAAGAAATTGAACTAAAAGAACAATATTGTACCTTACTAGGTCCTGGCTGCTCCAGGATTTTGTCACTTTCTGTCAATGCCATTAGTCCTTGGCACTGACTGTCCTCTTGTTCATATATAGAGTTCATGATCTGAATGAACTCTTCTTCTTCTTCCTCAGCAAACAGTCCTATATATGCCTCAGCATGTGACTCAGTTTCTGATGAAGAAATATCTGACAGGCTCTTGTCCTTTTTGGCAACAAAAGACTTTTCCTTCTTGCCCTTGTATTGAGTCCTTTTCTTGTCACTCGACTCCTTCCTTTTTTCTGGAAAATCTGCAACAACATGGCCTTGTCTATTACAGCAATAACATACTATTTTTGAAAGAGTTGCCTTGCTAGACTTAGTTTTTTTCCTGTCTTTGTTTGAAGACTTTTTATTCTGATAATAGTCTTCTTTTCCCAGTGAAGTAGATGGCCTTGTCCTCCACTATTTCTTCTTTAAGAACTTCTGGAAATGTCTTGTGAAGGCAGCAAAGTCCTCATCACTTTCACTGCTTTCAGACCTTCTGCTGCTTTCTGAATTATCTGACTCAGTTTCAGCAACCTTTGGAGGTGGAGTTGGTGACTTACTTTTGTACTTTCTGGGGGCTTCTGTTTTGAAGGCCACTGTCCTTTCTTTAAGTTCACTTCTTGTTGATTTCTCCTCTTCTTTTCTCACCATTAACTGCATTTCATAGGACAGCAGTTTGCCAAATAGTGTTGGTGGAGGAATTTCTCCCAACTTTTCCATTTCCCTAATGGCACAGATCTTGGTGTCCCAATCTTTTGTTAGGGACCTTAGAAACTTATCATTGAGTTCATAATTACTGAACTCTCTGGCATAGGACATGAGCTCATTCACAATCCTGTAGAACTTCTTATAGCATTCAGTTATGCTATCAGCTTTTCCTTGTCTAAAACTTTCATATTCTTAGTTTAGCAAGGATTTTCTGTCTTGCCTCACTTCTTCAGAACCCTCCATATACACAATAAGAGTATCCCACATCTCTTTAGCTGTCTTATAGTGTATCAAATTCTGAAAAGTTGCATCATCTATAGCACTCACAATGATGTTTTGAGCCCTCTTATCCATAGTGGCTAGTACAATCTCATCCTTTGTCATTTCAGAGAAATCCTTAGGGGTTCTCTGATTTGCATCTAAGACTGACACCTTCATCCTCACATATGGCCCTTCCTTCACTGTGATATAAATCCTAGGGTCTGAGGCTTCCATAAACAGTCTCACCCTTTCCTTCCAGATACCAAAGATTTCTTTCCTACATATGGGTAGCTTCATGGATCCCAATTCCTTGTGATTCTCAGTGGAACCCATGGTTCTTGATTTTCTTGATTCTGTAATGTGACTTACACTGAATCTGCCAACAGGATCTACTCAGACAGTTATGTCCCTTTTTGAGTAACCTGGCTTTGATACCACTTGAAAGATATTGTACCTAAACATCTAGAGGGGGGGTGAATAGGTGACTTGAATCTTTTTAACTTTTTAGGCAGAATTCAGAATCTAACACAGAATTATAACTACTTTAGTACAACATACATTCAGCAATCACAGCATTCCACAGCACACAGTAGACACACAGTTTTATAGTGGTTCCCCAAGGTTTGGGTACATCCACTTTCCCCCTTCGCCTATCTAGCAGTGTACTAGATTCGGCCCAACTTCTCCACTATCTCAGATCCTCAGATCTTACACTCAGAACCCACAACACAGGTTCCTACACCTCAGGCCCAAGGCCCTACAACTCAGCTTCTTCACAAAGCTTACACTCAGCCACCAAGGCCTACACTCAGCCACCAAGGCCTACACTCAGAGATTTCAATCTCCTACACTTAGGCACTCAAGCCCTACACTCAGCCTTTATAATTACAGGATTACAAAACTCAGATCCCTTAGGATCCTACAAGATAAATTGAATACAAAATATATACTCAATCAACTCAGGAACAAGAGAGAAGAGTTGTGAGTTTCTTGATGAGTTCTTGGAAGAACTCAGCTGAAATCAATCTGACTTGGCTTTCTTCAAAGCTTCTTGAATGTAGAACTCAATAAGATTGAACTCCTCTGCAGTTGATCCTTAATCTCTGCTACTTAAGATTTAGAATAAATCTGAACCCTTCTTCACAGCCTGGTTCCAATGGCTGACTTCTTGGATGGAGCTCTCTCTCTCCACCTACTTAGATCTTCACTTGATAGCTAGATCTTCTTTGTATTACTTGATGTGTTGATCTTCTAATCTGAACAACTTCTTCTGTAGACAGTATAAGTCTATTTATAGGCCTTCTTCATGGTAACCGGCTGGTCCGATGCATAACAGATTTCTGACAACTCTGACAGGTGCAGTAGACCGGCTGGAATGGCAGCTGTCAAGTCATCCAGTCAGTTCTTGAAAATTCTGTAACTTTCTGAAAGTGTCGAGACTGTCTGTCTTTAAGTGTCGACATATATAGACCAAGTGTCGACACAAGTTGTCTAAGTGTCGACACTAGCCTACAAGATGTCGACACAACTCCTTGTGTTGTAGATTTTATATCTCGACACTACTTCTTCTTCATGTGTCGACACTGAAATTGAGTGTCGACACAAGTACTTGTACTTCAGTATATTGCTGAATTCTTGTAAGTGTCGACACAACTCCTTTGTGTCGACACATCTTCATGTGTTGAACTTGTCAGTGTCGACACTGCTTCTTGGTGTCGACACATGTCTTCAGTGTTGATACTTGCTGAGTGTCGACACAGCTCCTTGTGTCGACACATTCTTCTTCTGTTGAGACTCTGGCTGAGTGTCGACACATCTCCTTAGTGTCGACACTTGTACTTAGAATATTCTTGAACTTTGCTAAGTGTCGACACAGCTCCTTGTGTCGACACTTTCTTCAAGTGTTGAGTCTTCAGCTGAGTGTCGACACATTGTTCTGGGTGTCGACACTTACTTCAAATGTTGACTCTTCTGCTGTGTGTCGACACATTCTTCTGGGTGTCGACACTTATACTTAGTCTCTGTTGACTTTTGCTGAGTGTCGACACAGCCTCCAAGTGTCGACACTTTTTGATTTAGACACAGTTTCACTGGGTGTCGACACAACTGCTAAGTGTCGACACTGCTTCACTGCACTTTTCTTCACTGAGTGTCGACACAGCTCCTTGTGTCGACACTTTCTGTCTGGTGTCGACTCAACATCCCTGGTGTTGACACAATGACTCCAAGTGTCGACACTTCTTGCCTGGGTGTCGACACAGGTCTTCTTAAGTGTCGACACTTTCCCTCTCGGTGTCGACACATGGACTTAGAAACTTTTCCTTCTTTCCTGTAAATACTTAACCTGCACAAGTGAACTCAAAACACATCAAATACATTTTGATGTATATCATTGAGTTGGGTGAGGCTTCTTCAAATCAGGTACATTTAAACCAATGTACCAAACATATATATATTTATTGCTCGCTTATGCTAATAAAATGCAGGGAAGGAGCATCGCCGCCCCGAGTTGTGGGTGGGATCGTTATAATTTGGTCAGCATTTCTGACCGTTGCCTTGTTTTGCCACCGTGCGGTGGTTTGTTGTTTGCAGGTGCTGCTGGACCAAGCGGTCAATAGCGGGCTAAAGCTCAAGTGCGAAGCCGGCTCTCGAAGGCCTATTTGGAAGTGTTTACTGTTTTATTCATGTATGACCGGCCTGCGTGCCGTGGTTTGTAAATCATGTAATATCAAGTGAAACATTTTGTAAGGCCTTAAGGCTTTTGTTGGTATTTGTATAACATTCCTATTTTGGATTAGTGGACATTCATGCTTTAGTGCTGGGTTCTTATTTGCAACCTTTATAAACTGCTTCCGCTAGAATGATCTGTGTAGGATGTTGATTGGTTGGATGGTTTCCATGAGTAACCACCCGGTCTGTCTGTGGCATACGGCGTCGGGCCCCGGCCGGAACTACTGCTATATACTATGTGACGGATAGGGGGTGTTACAATTTGGTATCAGACTACTAGTTTTGGTCGGGCTTAAACTGAATTTGTGGGCGAATTCTTTTTAAGGGGTGGTGCGCACATTGTGTGCGTCATCGTTATAATGGTAAAAGAACCCATGAATGTCCACTTAGGAATGAAAATACTCGTGCTTGAGGAACCTGCGTGTTCCTATAATTGCTGTTTGCAATTTTATTTGGTCGCTTAACGGTGTTTTGTACCACTATAGGTGACCAAGAAGTGGTGTTGGGCCGTCAGAACGCCGAGTTTCTGAGGCTAGTAGTGCACCGGATGTTGCTCCCGCAACACCTCTGTCGGCTGAGAAAATACGATTGGTGGCTGAAGCGGTGTTGGCCCTGATAAATGCGCAGCCTGCAAGGCAAACGCAGCAGCCCGCTCCTGTGATGGAGCAGGAACCTCTTCAAGGGGCTGAGCCGAGGAGAGTGGAGCAAGTGGTTGTGGAACTGGTGGTGCCAAGGAGGGCAACTAAGAGGCAGCTTAAGCATGTAATGAGCTTTAACCCTCCGTTATTCTCGGGGTTGGGAACCCCATATCAGGCTGAAGACTGGCTCTCCAGGGTGAAGAGAGTCATGACAGCAATGGAGACAGAGGATTGGCAAATGACCACCATCGCTACGTTCCTTCTGGATGGTGAAGCGAGAATATGGTGGGAAGGTTTGGAGCTGCATCATTTGAGAGGTAGACAACTTATAGACGTCCCGATGGAAGTGTTCTCGGGATTGTTCTTAGCAAGATACCTCCCTTCTACTCAGATTATTTCGATGGAGAACGAATTTCTGAAGTTGGTTCAGGGTGAGAAGGGCGTGGATGAATATCTCCATGAGTTCACTCGTTTGAGTCGATATGCTAGCTCCACTATCGTGGATGAGGAGCGCGAGACTAATCGCTTCTATGAAGGCTTGAGAGATGAGTTGAGATTACTACTCTCGGGGCCGATGACGCAGGGTTTCTTAACCTTGGTCAATACTGCCCGGTCCTTGGAAAAGGACATGAAGAATGTACAAGCAAAGAAAAGCTTGGGTGATAGGAAATCTGAATTTAAAGTGCCGACTACTTCAAAGTCCGGCTATCGGAGGTCTTTCAAGAAGCATAGGACTTCGGGGCCAGCTCCTTCTGGTGCTTTTGGGGCGACTACGAGTCGGACCCCGGGCTCGTGTTTTACTTGTGGAAAGACGGGGCATTTTGCCCGTGACTGTTGGAGCGGACATCCTAAGTCCGAGAGAAGGCCGGGAGCTACTTATGAAGAGAAGGGAAAGGCGGTGGAGTCGACCCCATCCCATTATGCTCCGGCCCAACCAAGTGTCTATAATCTTGGCCAACAGGAGGCCATCAAACAGGCTGATGTGGTGACAGGTACGGTTTAATTTATAGCAAGTCAATTTCTTTAAATACTTGTTATGTACATGTTACCTTACCACTACTTGTTTAGGATTTGTATTGATTTGTGAAAATCCGGCATGAGCACTCTTTGATACGGGAGCTTCACACTCCTTCTTGTCCGAAGGATTTATATCACGCATCGGAGTCCCTTCTTCGATGGTGAAGGATAAGTTGGATGTGTTGTTGCTCAATGAGTGTTCGATGCGCGCGGATAGTATCTGCGATGTTAAGATTCGTATTGGGAATCAGGAGTTCGATCTGCAGGCGTCTTTACTTCCGTTGGTGGAGTTCGACGTAATATTTGGCATGGACTGGCTCTCGAAGCAGCAGGCCTATATTGACTGCGGTCGCAAGGAAGTCAAGCTGGGAGCAAGTCGTGAGACGACTTTTACGGGCTTAAAGGGGTCGAGCAAGACGTTGATGTCTGCTCTTCAGGTGGTGAAGGCGGTTCGTGCCGGTACAGAACTGTTCTTTACACTAGTGGAGGTTGCAAAGCTGAAGCCCGTGTTGGATTGTATTTCAGTGGTATTGGAATACCCTGATGTGTTCCCCGCAGATCTTCCTGGAGCCCCGCTTCAGCGGGAGATAGATTTCACGATTGAGCTAGTGTCAGGTGCAAAGCCTGTGTCACAATCTCCTTATCGGCTAGCGCCTAAGGAAATGGCGGAGCTGAAAGTTCAACTGCAAGAGTTGTTGGAGCAAGGGTATGTGCGCCCGAGTTCTTCGCCTTGGAGCGCACCGGTCCTCTTTGTTAAGAAGAAGGACAGAAGCTTGAGGCTATGTATTGATTATCGGGAGCTCAACAAGTTGACGGAGAAGAACAAGTACCCGATCCAACGGATTGATGATCTTTTTGATCAGTTAGTCGGGTCGACAGTGTACTCGAAGTTGGATCTCAAGGCTGGGTACTATCAGCTGCGAATAAGGGAGAGTGATATCCCGAAGACAGCGTTTAGTACGAGATACGGGCATTATGAGTTTACGGTCATGCCGTTTGGGCTGACTAATGCGCCGCCAGTGTTCATGGATTTGATGAACAGGACGTTCAGGTAGTACTTGGACCATTTCGTGATCGTCTTCATCGACGATATTTTGGTGTACTCGCAACGTGAGGAAGATCACTTCAAGCATCTTCACTTGATTCTGGAGACTCTAAGGAGAAATCAGTTGTATGCCAAGTTCTCGAAGTGCGAGTTTTGGCTATCCTCAGTGGCGTTCCTCGGGCATATAGTGAGTGGAGAGGGTATTGCTGTGGATCCGGCGAAGATTGTTGCGATACGGGAGTGGCCTGAGCTTGCTACGGTAGCGGAAGTCCGGAGCTTTCTGGGGCTTGCCGGCTATTATAGGCGCTTCGTAGAGAACTTCTCGCGGATAGCGTTACCTCTCACTACTTTGACGAGGAAGGAGCATAAGTTTGTTTGGACGCCGGAGTGCGCACGAGCTTTTGAGGAGTTGAAGTGTCGGTTTACCACGACGCCTGTGCTGAGTTCGCCATGTGGGACCGAAGGCTATGAGATTTATAGCGATGCTTCGGGCAGCGGTTTGGGTTGCGTGCTACTGCAACATGGAAGTGTAATAGCTTATGGCTCGAGACAGCTAAAAGTGCATGAAAGGAACTATCCGGTCCATGACCTGGAGTTAGCTGCCGTGATTTTTGCCTTGAAGCTGTGGAGACACTATTTGTACGGTGTGAAGATTGATATCTACACCGATCACAAGAGCCTGAAGTATCTTATTGATCAGAAGGATCTGAATATGCGGCAGCGTAGATGGATGGAGTTCCTGGGGGACTATACATTCAAGATCCACTACGTGCCTGGTAAGGGTAATGCGGTTGCGGACGCGTTGAGTCGCCGAGCCCCAGCTCAAGCCAATTGGCTATCGGTGCATGATGAGCGGTTGGTGCGGGAGTTGGAGGCGTTGGAGATTGTTTCTGTGGATAGACAATCAAGTGCTGAAGCAGTTCTGAATTGGACTGAAGTCCAATATGACTTGGCTGATCGTATTCGGCAGGCTTTGGATATGGATGCTCATATGAAGCAGTTCATGGTAGAGGCTATGGATGGGTCAAATTCCCAATTTGTCGTGGAGTACGGATTACTTTGGAAAGACGGTCGTCTGTGCGTCCCAAGTGTGGGCAATTTGCGGGTGGAGTTGTTGTACAAGGCATGCCATACCAAGTACTCGATTCACCCGGGGAGCACGAAGATGTACCGTGATGTGAAGAAACTGTTTTGGTGGCCGAGTTTGAAGAAGGATGTGGCGCTATACGTAGCGAAGTGCCAAACTAGCGCCTTGGTGAAGGCGGAGTGCCAAAAGCCGGGAGGATTTCTTAAGTCCTTGCCTATTCCGGTGTGGAAATTTGACGACATCTCTATGGACTTTGTGCACGGTTTGCCAAGGTCGTAAAAGGGGAACAACTCCATTTGGGTGGTTGTTGATCGGTTAACGAAGGTGTCGCATTTTATCCCGCATAGGAAGGATGATCCGGTGGAGAAGTTGGAAAAGATTTATGTAGATAACATAGTACGGCTTCATGGTGTGCCCCGCAGCATCGTGAGTGATCGAGATGGGCGGTTCACGTCCAATGATTGGAGGCTTGTGCAGCCAAGGTTGGGAACAAAGCTGAAATTCAGCACAGCCTTCCATCCGCAAACGGATGGGCAGACAGAGAGGGTCAATAGAACCATGGAAGACATGCTCCGCATGTGTGTCTTGGATTTTGGAAAGCAATGGGAAGACCACCTTTATTTGGTGGAGTTCGCATACAACAATAGCTACCAAGCGAGTATTCTGATGGCACCTTTCGAGGCCCTATATGGTAGAAGATGTCGCACGCCGTTGTCTTGGTTAGAAACTGGTGAGTCAAAGTTGTATAAGCGATCAGAAGTGGAGGATGCTAATTCTTTGGTGAGAATCATTCGAGAGAGGTTGCTTATCGCTCAGGACCGGCAAGCAAAGTACTATAATGCCAAGCACAGGAACGTGAAGTTCGTTGTGGGCGATTATGTATACATAAAGATCAAGCCGTTCAAGGGTGTCTCGTGGCTGCGGCGATTGAAAAAGCTAAGCCGAGGTACCTTGGAACGTTTGAAGTTCTGGAGCGAGTCGGTGAAGCGGCCTATCGGTTGAAGCTTTTAGTGGAGCTTAGTGGTTTACCTGATGTATTACATATTTCGGTACTTCGGAAGGCGGTGCAAGAGCCTACGCAAGTGATCGCAGTCGATCAAGTGCCGGTGGATAGTGGGTTGACGACAAAGGTCAAGCCCGTGCGGATTGAGGACTCGGAGGTCAAGCGGCAACGCAATAAAGATATCAGGATGGTCAAGATCCGGTGGGACAATTGCGGTCGTGAGGAGCTCTCTTGGGAGCGAGAGCAGAATATGCTTGATGAGTATCCAGAGTTGTTCCGCTCAGGTACAAATTTTGGTTTTGTACATATCTTTCCTTTATATAATTTCGTGGACGAAATTCTTTTAAGAGGGGGAGAGTTGTAACGCCCCGAAACTCAAAGGAGCGATGGGGGGCGTTTTGGGCCAGTTTTGGGTTCTGCTGCAGGCACACGGCCAGGGACACGGGCGTGTCCCACGGCGTGTCAAGCTTATGTCGACACTCAGCCGGGAAGTCGACATTTTGGTCTCGACATTGTGTCGAGACTGGGCACACGGCCTGCGACACGGGCGTGTCGCAGGGCGTGTCGACCCGTGTCGACACTTAACCCGCGAAGTCGACACTCTGCGTTCAACGAAGTGTCGAGACATGACACACGGCCTCCGACACGGGCGTGTCGCAGGGTGTGTCAACCCGTGTCGACACTCGTCCAGGGAAGTCGACACTTTGGTCTCGACATTGTGTCGAGACAAGGCACACGGCCTAGGACACGGGTGTGTCCAAGGCCGTGTCATCAGGTCGACGATCTTCGCTCGATGAAGTGTCGAGTGTCGAGACCGTGTACACGGCCTGGGGTCCAGGCGTGTTGAGGTGACACGGGCAAGGACACGGGCGTGTCTTGGAACCCGTGTAGTGCTCGGGTTGTTTTCGGGGAAAAATGATGGGGGTACACGGCCGACCACACGGCCGTGTCAGGTGGAACACGGGCGTGTCAGGTTGAACATGGGCGTGTTCGGTACCCGTGTGTTTTTCCAGGAGAGCCGATTTTGACGGCGAATGAGGCACACGGCCCTGGACACGGGCGTGTGCCAGGCCGTGTGCGGTCCAGATTGGGCATTTCAGTCCCGAATCAAAGCCGTTCATTTCTTTAATTGATGATCCAACGGCTGGGGGTTGTTCCTGAAGGGATATACCTGGGATTAGACTTAGAAACCCTCACTTTTCATAAGTTATTATCTTTCTAAAAGCTTAGAGAGAGAGGAGAGCCAAGGAAGGAAGATGGAGCTAGATCCGGCCACTAGAGGAGCTTCGAAGCTCCAAATCGCGAGCCGACTCCGGATCCACGGAGGCAAAGCTAGTGCGGTGCTTTTCATCTGCTTACTTTTCCATGGCGCTAAAGAGGAACGCTAGGGTAACGATTCTCTGATTGAGCATGAGTAGCTCTCCTTCTTTGCATAGGAAGCCCGCTCTCGCGAGTTTGTAGAGAGTTGGAGGCGTTTCTTCGGGTAGATATGTGAAGTCCCCGTTGTTTAGAGTCCATAAGCGAGAACGGACATATGCCTTATATGTGAAGCCTACCCGGACATGTTGGTCTGGATCGGTGATGTTGCATTGCATAATGCCGGAGAAGACTCCGTGCTATTGGTTGTTTTTCGGGTTTTCTACACGGTAGATTGCAGCAGAGAGCCTTGGGGATTAACCCAAAGGTGCACCCGGAAAACTGGGCGGATGCGTGATCTTTCCAACTTGGTGGCCTGAAAGCCAACTTGAACATAACCGGGTTATGTGAACTGTGATGGAAATGGGACTCGGTGGAAGTTTGACCCGCGCAAATGGCTTAAATTATCGTTGCGATGTGAGCACGGGTTAGATGGAACCGTACCCGTTCTATGTCGTTCGGTTAAAGAGACCTAAGGGTACGTGGCACTTGCCGTTGGCATAGACTAGGGTCTTCGGCGGTCAATGGCTTAAATTGTCATGACCCAGGCCAAGAAGACAAATTGCTCATAGGTTTGGCCGTCAAAGTGGCGGTGGTGAGTCCGGAATGTCTATGGCTTTAATTGACGTGACATCGACCGGTTCACCGAGAATGTTCCCTGAGAGCACGGGGCGTGTGGCCGTGCGAGCCAACGTCTGTGATGAAATGGTTATATATATATTGCTCGCTTATGCTAATGAAATGCAGGGAAGGAGCATCGCCACCCCGAGTTGGGGGCGGGATCGTTATAATTTGGTCAGCATTGCTGACTGTTGCCTTGTTTTGCCACCGTGTGGTGGTTTGTTGTTTGCAGGTGCTGCTGGACCAAGCGGTCAATAGCGGGCTAAAGCCCAAGTGCGAAGCCGGCCCTCGAAGGCATATTTGGAAGTGTTTACTGTTTTATTCATGTATGACCGGCCTGCGTGCCGTGGTTTGTAAATCATGTAATATCAAGTGAAACATTTTGTAAGGCCTTAAGGCTTTTGTTGGTATTTGTATAACATTCCTATTTTGGATTAGTGTACATTCATGCTTTAATGCTGGGTTCTTATTTGCAACCTTTATAAACTACTTCCGCTAGAATGCTCTGTGTAGGACGTTGATTGGTTGGATGGTTTCCATGAGTAACCACCCGGTCAGTCTGTGGCATACGGCGTCGGGCCCCAGCCGGACCTACTGCTATATGCTATGTGACGGATAGGGGGTGTTACAGTATATTTGAAGATGAAACCATTCAAAGGCGTGTCCAGGATTCGGTGTCTGAAAAAGTTAAGTTCGAGATATCTTGGTCCGTTTGAAGTGGTTGAGCGAATTGGGGAACCTGCGTATCAGCTAGCTCTTTCGGCAGATTTGAATGGATTACATGATGTGTTCCACATATCTGTGTTTCGGAAAGCCGTCAAAGATCCAGCTCAAGTAATTGAGAGCGATCGCGTACCAGTTGAGTATGGGGTAACGACAAAGGTTAGGCCCATTCAGATCAAGGATAGAGCCGATAAACAATTGCGGAACAAGACAGTCGGTATGGTCAAAGTCTAGTGGGACAATTATGGACGTGATGAGCTAACATTGGAGCGGGAGCAGACCATGCGAGCTGAATTTCCCGAATTATTTGTTCAAATTATTGTATAGTGTATCTCTTGTTGTAACAGACATTTTGAAGTTATAACATTTTAGTTGCTTGTTTCCTTATGTTATGCAAATTTCGGGACGAAATTTATTGTAAGGAGGTGAGGGTTGTAACACCCCAAATCCTAAATTTGGGTTCAGGGAGGGCAACACGGCCTGGGACAATGGCATGTCCCAAGCCGTGTCCTGCTCGGTGTGGTCGTTTTGACACACAGCCTGTCGAGTGCTCGACGAAATGCACTCGACGCTTGTCGAGAGGGTGCACGGCCTGCGACATGGGCGTGTCCTAGGCCGTGTCCTCCTTTGGGTCAACGATCTCCAGTCAACCAAATGCACTCGATGCTTTTTGAGGGGAGTCGAGTGGGGCACAAGGCCTGTGACACGGGCGTGTCACATATCCGTGTCCTACTCGGGTTTTGGCCAGACTTGTGAGGGCTTTGTGAACCTGGATAGACACGGGCGTGTCTGAAGCCATGTCAGGGTACACGGCTTGTGACATGGGCGTGTCACATGGCTGTGTCCTGTTCTGAGTAAGTCTGTTCATATGCCGCTTAAGGGACACGTCTTGTGACACGGGCGTGTCACAGGCCGTGTTAGCCCAAAATTAGTTATTTCAGGGTGATTTGTGGCCGTTCAATTCCTTCAGATGGGATCTAAGGGTCCAAGCTTCTCCCTGCTAAGATAAGTCGAGGATTTGAGAGTCAGCTCTCTTTCCAATGCTTGGCTATTCTCTTTCTAAAGGAATAGAGAGAACAAAGAGCAAGGAGGAAGAAGAGAAGCGATCTGGCCACCGATGGAGCTTTAGCATTCGGAATTGCGAGACGAGTCCAGATTTGTAGAGGCGACACCATTGCGGTGCTTGCTATCTTGCTAGAATTCCATGGCTCCAAGAGATCGTCAAGGATAACAATCTTCCTTCTTGTATATGTGAAGTCCTTGTTTTAGCATGTTTATGGATTTCCCCCACCAAAAGGTGGCTGTTGAGGGACTTCCTTGGGTTGTTCTTGTAATCCCCAGTCTTCCATATAGATACGGAAGTCTATAGTATGGAATAGGCATGCTGTGTGAAGCTCATCTGGACAGGTTGGTCGGGATTAGTGAAGTTGCATTTTGCACACCGAAGAAGACTCCGCGTATAAACATGTAGTTTGTGGAGTCGATGGGTTGTGCATGTGAGGGGTAGTAACAAGAAGTACTGGAGCCAAAGTCCAGGAAAATACCCTCGTAATTCTGGTATTGTGTAACATCCCATTTCCAACATTACCCCTAAGAGTGTTTTTGTCATGACTAGGACATGAAAAAACCCTAGGAAGCTCAAGAAGACCAAGTGAGCTTCGGCATGAAGTTGGAAATCATCATGGTCTGCAAATAGTAGAATTCTAAACAATAGTTTAGGATGACCCTGGGGCTACACCTGGACCCCAAGACCCTACCACAACACCCCTAAACATTTTGGTAGGCCCATTAGAGCCACAAGGACCCATTGGGGTCAATCGAAGAGACAAAGTTGACCCAAGTCAACCCTAACCCTAAATGGGTCAAACTAGCATACTTAGGGTCAATTGACCTTCCCCTAGCCAAGTGGACCCCACCCATGCCTTCCTAGACCTAAAGTGAGGTCAATGGGTCACTAAGGACACATTGGGTTCAGTCCTAGAGACCAAGTTGACTGAAGTCAACTCAAGCGCCTAATCTGGTCAAAGAACCCTTACTAAGGGTAGGTGAGCTCCAAAGTGCAAGCTAACCCTACATAACCCTTCCTAGACCTCAGGGGAAGCCATGGGGTCACCAAGGACCCCTTGGGGTTAATCAAGGAGACTAAGTTGACCAAAGTCAACCCTTGCCCTAAAAAGGTCAAATTGGCCTAACTAAGGGTCAAGTGACCACCATGGTGCCCAACCAACCATACCCAAGCCTTCTTAGATCTTAGGAGAGGCCAATGGGTCGCCAGGGACCCATTGGGGTCAAACCAAATGGCCATGTTGACCAAGGTCAACTCTACCTTAAGGTTAAGTGAAATTAGCCAAATAGGCTAACCCAAGCTCAAGCCCATCCCCCCCCCCCACTTGGGTTAACTTTATTTTAATTATTCATAATGATTTTAAGGGCTGCAAATAGGCTAGAGTGATGGACAAATTCGGCCATGAGGGGGCAAGAGAGAGAAAACTCCAAATCCCTTTTAATGGAGGAGAGAGAAAGTGGTGTTAAGGCCATTCATGCCATGGGGAAGCCAAGGGCCATCCGTCTTTGCTTGATTCATCTCCCCTATCAGCCCTGAGAAGATCAGGATACTTTCCAGGCCCTTCCACTGGCAGGATGCATTGAACCACCAAGGCCGAGAGGTGGCTTTCAAGGCCATTAATGGCCAATGATGATCCAGCCTCTCCCCTCCCCAATTGAGTCTTTAAACACCTTCAGTGGGCTGAGAGGAGGATTTCTCATGCCTTACCTAAAGAAATCGAGCCACCCCACTGTTTTGTTGCAGAAACCGAGCGGCGCCTCCTTCAAAAATGGCCTCCCGGCGATCTTTTCGACTTAAGGCCGCCGACAAGGTCCTCATCTACTACTTCTTTCATGGGTAGATCTTAGGAATCTCTAGGGCCAAGGTTTGGGCTCAATTGAGCCCGATCCATTGGGAAATCTTTCTGGTTTTTCCGCAAAAACGCAACCATCGGGATCACCAGAATAGGGCTCTCCAGAGGCTGTGACGCCGCCTGGCAGCAGCCACCACCTCAACGGAGGTGATGGTGGCGGTGGCCGGCCGGGGGAGCGGCTGGATGGCCGGCGGCAAGCGTTTGAAGTCGGCCCAAGAAAAATGAATCCTGGCCGTCAGCTCAAGGAAGAATATGACAGGATGCCATCCGTCGCGCGCCAAGATTCACGCTCCATCTAAATATTAAACTATAGGATAAATTTCAAGATACTTTAATTATGTCACACATATTTGTAATTAATGCTTTTAATATTTACAAATACCTATGATCCTCTACTGAAAAAGTGACCAACATGAAACTTGTAGCCCTAGGTGTCTATTTTATTTTAAAAGTTATGTGAACCAATTTCGGTGCATGGTTTGACCAGGGCACTCATTTTGGTGGGACCTACACCTAGGGCTAGGCAGGCATTAAACTGAGTGCCCACACTTCATCCTTCGTCCAAATTAATTGAAATTTTGGCAGGGAGCCTACCCTAGCTATACCTAGGTTCTATCCAAAATTCAGAATTTGTAGAGAAAGGTTTTCTATAGTTTGTAGTTTAATTTAATAATCCATGAATAAATTAATTAAGTGTCCTAAACTCCTCAAAATCCCCCCAAATTTGGGTGGAAGGTCTTAGAGGGCATTTAGGGCTCTGGTAAAATTTTCATCTCATTTGGAGATGTTTTGGTTAGGTATTGATCCAACCCTAAGTTGACCCCTTTTAGGGTTAAATAGGTCAAGCATCCCCTTTGGGTTTTGAGTGGTCAATCACCTCAACAGAGGTTGATATTTTGGCCACTGACTTTTTATAGTTTAACTCATCCTCCAATGGAATTTGGGGTGGTTAAGTGTGGGGTATCCCTAGAACCCTAGGGCAAGTCCCTTAATCGGGATTGACTTGAAACTGTGGAGAGGACCATTGGGTTAGTATGGTCCTCTGGTCAAAATTTTAGGGAATATGGAAGCCTTAAACCCCCTCAAAACCCTAACCCTAGCTTAGGGCAAAAACCTTGTAGAGAAGGAGAATGTCACTAAAACTCATTGAAAAGTGATGAGATTTGGGTTGAGTAGTTTTTGAACAGAGTATAAGCTCTAGAGATTTTATCCTGAATTTAGGATTAATAATTTGGATACTTCATTAACAATTTAATAATTTGTGCTATTTACGTAGGAATTTATTAGGAAGTAACTACTTGCTAGAAATTGATGAAATTTAGCCAGAGGACTATTTATTATGTTTTTAAGCTCTGTGAATTTTTATAGAATTGTTGGATGAATATTTTTAAGGGTTGCTTAATTAAGCATGATTTCCCATGAACGTTTAATTTAATTTATTTTGGAGTCTAGCAAGCCTCAAAAATTATGATTTTAGTACAAAGATCTTTTCCGGACCATATTAAGATTCTGTAATTTTTATGTAATTTTCTGATGAATAAGTTTGGTACTTCCTTCTTTACACATGACTAAAGGAAATATTTTGGTTAAATTATTTAGAGGTCAAATATTATCTGACAAATTATGGAAATTAATACCTAGTCATATATCACTGTAATTTAGTGATCAAAATTTTTGGGTGGCCATTACTTGAGTAGATCATATAGTTCATGTTCAAATTGCCCATGGCCAAACATTTGGGAAAATTCAATAAATATCAAATTAATTAGGAAAATTATGAATCTATGATTTTAGATTAAATTTGTTATGATAGACCTCTGGTAAATTTCAAAGGTAGTTTGGAAGAAAATCCGGAGTACCTCATTTATACACCTCATATAGTATAGGGTGGTCTGCATATAGTAACTGCAGAAACTGGACTAAAGAGGGTAATGAATTTTGGAGAGTTGAATCCTCAGTAGGTTGCTGGTTTGGGTAAATAAAGGAGTTCATCATTGGAAGACATGATTTGTAGAGTGAGAGGATGACTAGTGTTAGGTGGTGCTCGGGATCGGCGAAAGATCGTCCTTCCCGTAGGGAGGAAGTGTTTAATGTACTAGGGCTAGATTCAGAAAAATTAATTAAGGGTCAGGAAATCGGGTAGCGACCAATAATAATAAGTTCCTTGCGAAAGGGAACTTTGGGTATAATCCCATCGTAGTTTCTAGTACCTTCGAGAGACCTTCACGGGGTATACCTTGGGCAGTACTGGGCTAACGTAAACTGTAGGAGTGATAAATCTTAAAGAGCAACTAGAATAATTAGGGGTTCACTTTCACACACCCCGATGTCTCGGGAAGTTGGTTTGACTCAGTTGATATTTGTGAGGGGCGGGATGGCCCGGCGAGATTTGGCTCGGTTGATGTTGTGACGGACAGGATGGTCCGGGGAGCTTCGGCTCGGTAATGATACATAAGGTTGCATGTGCATAAAATAAAGGTGGTGGGTCTTCGGTATTGGAGTGTCGATACACCAACGCCAATACGTTGACTCGGCAAGTGTGGCTAGCACTTCGCCAACAGAAGTCTGGTGTGCCAGCCGGCAAGAGTACGCAGGAGTCCTCTTTGTGCACCAGCGTTGAGGCGTACGATATGTCTGACCGGTAGTGCTTTACTGGTTTAGAGGTGGGCGAGGACCAACCCACCGCTTCGGTCTGCCACTACGGAGGTATCCTGGGATGTGAGGCTCTAGAAAGGGGGAACTAAAGGTCTGTGTACACAGAGTCGGGTGGGTGAGTTGCACTTGCATGATAGCATCATAACCCAATTGCATGTCATAGCATAATAATAGCATAAAACCCATGTCACCTATTGTATAAGTGGTATGGGACGCTTATACAATAGGCCCTACGAAACGACCCCATGGTCTATAAGCTTGTGTGGGCAAGTTTATAAATTAAGGTTAAATTCTTTATTTATATATTTTTGTTAATAACTGACACCCCAACGTATAAATTGGTATGTGACTTTTTATACGATGGGAGCCCTGAAAAAGATCCCTTACATATATGTTCCCGTATAAGTTAAGGTTTATTTTCATACTTTACTCTACTGCCACATGTACTATAAAAATTGCTAGTATAGCTCCGCTGCCATCTGTTTCTTGATTACTCTCCACCTTCAAGTCCTCCCCTTTCTTCCTCTCTGCTCGGTGCCTAGGAGCCATGGGGGAAGGGGTGGGGTATGATAGGACTTAGTCTTATAGACAAATATTTTTCGAACCATATCATTTAGGGGATCGTGGAGCCCAGCATGGAGGAGCAGCCCCGCAGGTCGGTACGCTTCGAGATGGGGAAGTCTAGCACCGGACTTCAGACGACAGGGACTGTGAGCCCCTGACCTTAGCAGTGTTTTACTTTGCTTCCATTTGAGTGATTATGTGGTGAGGATATGATATATCGGGCTTAATCACTTATTTTTAGTACATTATATTCTATGGACTCTCCCTTCATGGAGATATATTTACGCTGATGTGGTAGTATTTTGTGGACTTCTGGTTAGAGTTTTACCGCTCTTGTGCTTACTCTACTTTGTTGCTTTTCTGTGATCGAATCGGCCGGTAGAATCGAAGATTTGCGGTGATGACACTTCAGGGCGTGAAGGTGTCACCGTAAAGCGGCGGTTCTGGGCCTAAGACCCCGGTGTTTCAAAAAGAGAAAAAGTGGGGTCTTACAAGTGGTATCAGAGGCAAACCTCAATCGAAAAGTAACAGTCCACAACCCCTGGGTCACCCCCGCGCGAGTTTAGTTTGGGGACAAACTAAGCAGCGGAAGCAGTGGTGTGCCCATATGAGGGATCACATGTAAATTGTCCACTTTTCGTAGGTTTTGAATCGTTTACCTACTAATGTAGTTTGTTTTGCAGCCCCCAGCTCAGCCCACTCCACAAGGCGGAGCGCAGTAGACTCTGGACGTTGTACCACCTCCACCTGTCCCCACTCCATTCCTATAGTAGGAGATGGGACAAACTCTGACAGCCATTTTGGAAGACTTTAGGGCCCAACAGGTTCTGGCTCCGCAGCCAAACCCGGGGGCCAACTGGCTGAGCATCTTTCGAGGACTTGCACCCTCATCCTACTTGGGGACTTAGTCGGCCGTCCGAATAGAGGAGTGGCTGGATATTATGTACGAGATGCTGACTGGGATACGGTGCCCTAGGTAGGAGAGGGTGCCCTTGGTGATCTCCTGCCTGGAGTCGCATGCAAATAGATGGTGGAAGACCTCACTAGAAACGACATTTGCGGACAGGGAAGTAGCAGAGATTTCTTGGGAGGAGTTCAGGGGCACGCTGTTGGAACACTTTGTTCCACAGTCGGCCAAGGACGAGATGGAGGATAGGTTTTTGCAGTTGAGACAGCGGAACAAGACGGTGGTGGAGTACCACCGAGAGTTCAACCATCTGGCCCGGTATGCAGACTCTTATCAGTTAGACGAGGCAGGATATACCAACAGGTTCTACAAGGATCTGCGATAAGAGCTGAGGGAGACTCTACTGTTTGTATCCGACGGGCCCATTTCCTGGATACAAGAGATGATAAAAATTATAGTGGCTGATTGGTAAGCTACTCGGGGCCGGAAACGGCCAACGGAGGATCAAGGTCGAGGAGAAAGGAATGATCAGAGACGAGCCCATATCACGGAAGGGAGGAGGGTCGAGGACCAGCCTCGTCAGGAGGCAAGACAGGAGACAAGGGAGCCAGTGGTGGTGGCTCCACCACCTCTTCAGACACGGGAGGGACAGAGACCCGGGAGAATGGCATATCCCCCGCCAGAATGCTTCAATTGCCATTAGGTGGGGCACATCAGGAGGAACTGCCCCATGAGGGGGGCAACACAACCAGCACCACCGGCTGCTCAGCCAGCGTAATATTTTGGAGGCCGAGGTCGTGGCCGAGGATGTGGATACCAGAGAGGGGATCGTAGACAAGAATGGGAGCAGGTGTATGCTTTGGACCTGGCGCAGCCTCGGAACCTAGAGCAAGTCATAGCAGGTACGCCAAGATGCTTAATTATTTAAATAGAATCCCCCTTTCTCAGTTGTCGAATTTGTAGAACTGCACTAGGTAGAATAAATAGGAAAGAAAACCCGTTATAGAATACTAAGACATTTAACCGTCCCATATATAGTCTTCATCAGCGGCAAGCCCGCCTATACTCTGTTCGACACGGGTGCCTCGCACTCGTTTGTGTCGGAGGCCTTTCTGGAAGGGCTGGAAGGAGTGGAGCGGTTCACAGGCCTGATGAGGAGGGTGCGTCTACCCAACAGATCGAAGATACTCACCTCTACCCACTGCACCATGGAGGCGGAGATTGGAGGAAAGTCATTCGAAGTATCGGCAACGATCCTAAGGATGCCAGTCTTTGAGCTGATCCTGGGCATGACTTGGTTACACTGGAACCATGCCCAGATTGATTGTCAAGCAAAGAGGATCACCATGAGGCACGGGGACTCTGTCATTATCATCGAAGGTATAAGACCTGTCTCTCGTATACTCTTATCTTAAATACAGGTCGTTAAGGCCCATCTGCAGGGAGAGGAGGTTTATCAGATTTTATTTGAGATTGCGGAGGCCAAGGGGTCTATGGCAGACATCCCGGTGGTGCGAGAGTTTGCTGACGTCTTTCCAGAGAAACTGCCAGGACTACCTCCGCACCAAGAGCAGGACTTCTAGATACAGCTTGTGCCGGGGGTCAAGTCGGCATCTAGTGCCACTTACCGGATGGCCCCGAAAGAGTTGACAGAGTTCCGAAGTCAGTTGCAGGAACTAGTAGAGGCAAGGTTTGTCCTTCCAAGCTCTTCGCCGTGGGGAGCCCGGGTACTATTTGTCAAGAAGAAGGATGGAAGTCTCCGCTTGTGTATTGATTATCGAGCGCTGAACAGACTGACGGTCCGGAACACATCCCCGCTGCCACAGATTGACGAGTTGTTCGATCAATTGGAAGGAGCGCATTTCTTCTCGAAACTTGACTTGAGGTCAGGTTATTACCAGCTACGGTTTCGAGAGGAGGACATCCCAAAGACCGCCTTGAGTAGTAGATACGAATTGTTCGAGTTTACAGTGATGTCATTCGGGCTCACAAATGCACAATCAGCATTTACAAGCCTCATGAACAGGGTATTCGAGGAGTATTTGGATGTATTCATCATCGTATTTATTGACGACATCCTCATCTACTCAAGGATGGAGGAAGAACATACATGACACCTGACCTTGACTCTACAGAGGCTAAGGGAACACCAACTGTATGCGAAGTTCAGCAAATGCTAGTTTTGGCTAAAGGAGGTGGCCTTCTTAGGTCATATCATTATCGGTGCTGGGTTGGAAGTAGATGTGGCCAAGATTCGGGTAGTTCAGGATTGGCCACCATTGAAGAGAGCTACGGATGTACGTAGCTTCCTGGGACTTGCCGGATATTACCAGAAGTTCATCGAAGGATTCTCCCGGATTGTATTCCCTCTTACATCCCTGACAAAGAAGGAATCCCCGTTCATTTGGACGTCATAGTGCGAGGCGGAGTTTGTGGAGTTGAAAGGTCGGCTTACCTCTGCTCCCATTCTCACTCTTCCGTCAGGAAGGGAGGGATTCCAGGTGTACACAGATGCCTCCTACCAGGGGATGGGTGCCATTCTGATACAGAACGGGCACGTGATAGCCTACGCCTCCTGACAGCTGAAGATACATAAGAAGAACTATCTGGTGCATGATCTAGAGATAGGTGCAGTGATCTTTACTCTGAAGATTTGGCAACATTACCTTTATGGGGTTCACTGTGACATCTTCTCCGATCACAAGAATTTGAGATATGTGGACACACAGAAGGAACTCAACATTAGACAGAGACGTTGGGTGGAGTTCCTCTCAGATTACCAGTACACCATGCACTACCATCCCAGCAAGGCGAACGTGGTGGCAGATGCTCTTAGCCGGAGAGGAGATACCTCAGGTAAGGGTCCACAGCTGATGTACATGGATCTAGTCCGGTCCTTCAGAGATATACAGATATCCCTAGTGTCCGAGAATGATCCAGAGCTGTACATGGAGTATCTAGCATCGATGGTTGCCATAGATGATATTCGGGACCGCATCCGGAACGGACAGAAGACAGATGCATGGGAAGAGCCGATATTCCAAGCCTTAAAGGAGGGTTCGACGGGAGATTATTCACTGAGGGATGGATTGCTATATTTCAGAGGCAATGTCTATATACCTGCATGAGGTCAGATTCTGGAGGACATCATGGCGGAAGCACATTATAGCAGATATTCTATACACCTGAAGATCACCAAGATGACGGCAGACTTGAAGAAGATGATGTTCTGGCCAGGGATGAAGAAGGACATAACATACTTCGTGACACATTGTGAGGCTTGCCATCTTGTGAAGGCGGAGTGCAGAAACCCCGCGGGATTACTACAACCACTTCCGGTGCCGGAGTGGAAATTTGAGGACATCGCGATGGACTTCATTCATGGCCTTCCCCGATCACGGATGGAAAATGATTCGATTTGAGTCATTGTCGATCGGCTGATGAAGGTGGCCAGATTCATTCCAATCAGGAAAGATGACTCGGTTGGGGTACTGGTGCGGAGATTCGTAGAGCATTTCATCCGTTACTACGGGGTGCCCATGACGATCGTGTCAGATCGGGATGGTCGGTTCACATCTAGGGAGTGGAGATCCGTGCAGGCTTACTTTGGCACACGGCTGACCTTCAGTACATCATTTCATCCCCAGATGGACGGGCAGACAACGCACCAACCAGACACTGGAGGACCTCCTAATGCTATACATCCTGGATCAAAATGAACCTTGGGAGAATCTTTTACCACTAGTCGAGTTATCCTATAACAACAGCTACCAGTCTAGCATAGGGATGGCTCCTTATGATGCTTTGTATGGAAGGAGATGCAGGACTCCCCTTTCATGGGTTCGGGACGAGAATCCGAAGGCGCTGGGGTCAGATTTTGTGGAAGACACCGAAGCTCAGGTGCGACTGATACGGGACAGGATGTTGGAAGCACAGAGCCGACAGGCTAAGTACTACGACGTCAGACACCGTCAGGTAGAGTTTCAGGTGGGAGATCGGGTCTTCTTGAAGATTCGGCCCATGCATGGAGTTTCACGAGTGCGTGGTCGGAAGAAGAAGCTCAGTCCTAGGTATGTGGGCCCTTATAGGATCCTGGAGCGAATCGGGCCTCTAGCTTACAGGCTGGAGTTGCCACTGGAGCAGACGGGTTTACACGACGTGTTCCATATTTCTTCGCTTAGGAGGGCTCTACTACGCCCGGAGCAGTACATTTTGACCACAGATGGACCGGTAGCTTCAAACCGGTCAGTTCACTTGGATCCGGTTAGGATCGATGACCGAGGAGTACGGATCCTGCGTCGCAAAAAGGTTATGTTAGTCAAAGTCCTGTGGAGAAACCATGTAACAACCTCATCCGTTCATATCGTATATCCTAGAAGGTCCGGCCGGGGCCCCACAACATATACCACAAAACGAGCAGTGAAGTCACGGTATGGCACTAGAGTAGCGCAGTGCACCCTAACCTATTGCATTCTAGCGGAAGCTTATACAGTACACTTGAACTCCACCCCTGAATGTCCAACTTATAAAAACCCCATATTTTATATATCTCATAGGAATGTCTTATAATATGTACAATCCAAATAGTTACAATCCAAATAGTTGGCCTTATGGCCTTCCAGGGCTTTCATACAAGTGGCCATAAATAATGGCGCGCAGGCCAGCCACATCAAAAGAAGACATCACATTTTCCATTTCTCCTAGCCTTCAAGGGCTAGCGGAGGCAGCAATATCAACAACAGGGACTTCAGCCCTTAAGCATCACGCTTGGCTCACCAATACCTACACAGGGACAGTCCACCCAATGGTGGCAAACAGAGGCAACGGTCAGCAGTCAGCTGGCCAAATTATAATGACCCTACCCCTTCTCTCGGGGCAGCGGTATTCTTCCCTGCAAGCATAACATTTCACAAGCATATATAGATATATATAACTCATTCAATGTGCACTTACGCACATACATTCCATCACAATCGTTCGCCACGTGGCCCAACGATCCGTCCACTCAGGACACATTCTTGGTGTACCGGCGAACAAGTTGCCCACCACCGTATCAGGGTTGCAACCCAACGGCAAATCACTTGAGCATTTACTCCATGGCGTGCAGCCGGAGTTCTAGTCTTAACGCACCGGGATGGCTCGTAGCCCCCCATTGTGACATGGCTCGAAGGCCTAAGACTCTCACTATGCGCTCCAACAGACCACACTTTCAGGTCTTACGTCAGACGGACATAGTGCAGGTGAAATATATGGTACCTAAACACCTAGAGGGGGGGGGGGGTGAATAGGTGACCTAATCCTTTTCTAACTTTACTGGCAGCAAACAGTTTATTATCACAGATTTTTAACTTTTGCACAGCAATCACAAAGTATTCACAGCATACACAGCACAATCACAGCACAACATAGTGGTTTATAGTGGTTCCCCAAGATATGGGTACATCCACTTTCCCCCTTCGCCTATCTAGCAGTGTACTAGATTCGGCCAAACTCCTCCACTATCTCAGAACCCAAATTGGTTCCTACACCTCAGGCCCAAAGCCTTACAACTCAGCTTTATCCCAAAGCCTACACTCAGCCAATCAAGGCCTACACTCAGCCAACCAAGGCCTACACTCAGCCAACAAGGCCTACACTCAGAGATCTCTATCTCCTACACTCAGGCTAACAAGCCCTACCCTCAGCCTTTATAAATACAGGCTTACAAATCACTCAGATCCAAAGGATCCTACAAGTTAAAATGTATTACAAATAATAACTCTACAACTCAGAAATAAAAGAGGGGAGTTGAGAGTTTCTTGATGAGTTCTTGGAAGAACTCAGCTGGATTCACTCTGACTTAGCTTTCTTCAAAGCTTCTTGAGTAGAACTGAATAAGACTGAATCCTCCTGCAGTAGTTCCTTGACCTCTGCTACTTAAGATCCAGAATTGAATCTGAATCCTTCTTCTCAGCCTAGTTCCAGAGGCTGATTTCTTGGAAGGAGCCCTCTCTCTCCAACTTCTTAGATCTGCACTTGGACTGCAATATCTTCTTGTGTTGATACTCTTGGTACCACTTCAATAATTTGTTTTTCAACAAACTGAACTTTTGAACAATAATCTGATCCACTGTTTCTGTAAACTGTAGATGCCTATTTATAGGCCTTCTTCATGGTAACCGGCTGGTCCGGTCCATAACTGACTTCTGATATCTCTGACAGGTGCTGTAGACTGGCTGGAACGGCAGCTGTCAAGTCATCCAATCATTTCTTGAAAATCTCTAACTATCTGTAGGTGTCGAGACTTTCTGTCTTTAAGTGTCGACACTTATAGTCCAAGTGTCGACACATGTTGTGTAAGTGTCGACACAAGTCTACAAGGTGTCGACACATTTCCTTGTATGTCTCGACACAGATTCTTCTGCATGTGTCGACACTGAAATTGAGTGTCGACACAAGTACTTGTTCTTCTAGCTTTTGCTGAATTCTTCTAAGTGTCGACACATCTCCTTTGTGTCGACACAACTTCTTGTGTTGTATCTGTTAAGTGTCGACACTGCTTCTTGGTGTCGACACATAGTCTTCTATGTTGATTCTTGCTGAGTGTCGACACAGCTCCTTGTGTCGACACTTGATTCTTCTGTTGAGACTTCAGCTGAGTGTCGACACATTCCTTTAGTGTCGACACTTGTACTTAGAATATTTTGGAAATAATTCTGTTCTTTGCTAAGTGTCGACACAGCTCCTTGTGTCGACACTTTCTTCAAGTGTTGAGTCTTCAGCTGTGTGTCGACACATTGTTCTGGGTGTCGACACATACTTCAAATGCTGACTCTTCTGTTGAGTGTCGACACATTGTGCTGGGTGTCGACACTTACTTCAAGTGCTGACTCTTCTGTTGAGTGTCGACACATTGTGCTGGGTGTCGACACTTACTTCAAGTGCTGACTCTTCTGCTTAGTGTTGACACATTGTGTTGAGTGTCGACACTTGTACTTAGTCTCTGCAGACTTTTGTTGAGTGTCGACACAGCTCCAAGTGTCGACACTTTCTGGTGTAGACACAGCTTCACTGGGTGTCGACACAGCTCCTTGTGTCGACACATTCTGTCTGCACTTTTCTTCACTAAGTGTCGACACAGCTCCAAGTGTCGACACTTTCTGTCTGGTGTCGACTCTGCATCTCAGGTGTCGACACAATGACTCCAAGTGTCGACACTGCTTGTCTGGGTGTCGACACAAGTCTTCTTAAGTGTCGACACTTTCCCTCTGGGTGTCGACACATGGACTTAGAAACTTTTTGCTTCAGTCCAGTGATTTCTTAACCTGCACAAGTAAACTCAACATACATCAAATACATTATGATGTATATCATTGAGTTGGGTGAGGCTTCTTCAAATTAGGTACATTTGACCAATGTACCCAACAATCTCCCCCTATTTGGAGAAGTCATAACCCTTAGTCAATGATATACACCATTCATAATTAAAGATTACAAAATGATGTAAAGCAGGTTATAATCAGCAGGGTAAACATAACATGTATTAAATCACACATGTATACACATTCATCAGCACAGAACAAATAAGAAATAGATACATTCACAGAACAAACATGAAATATATGAATCATATATTGTTCTAATATTTGTCTTATACATTTTCAGAAGTTTACTAAATGTTATACATCCAAAAGATTACAACATAAACTTCAAGAAATTTCTTAATCTATTTCTGGTCCGGTTCTTTGATAACTATGCCTTTGCCAGGTTGGACTTGAGCTTTGACAGTTGCTTCAGCAGTTTCAGCAACAGCAGGCTTATTGCCTTTTAGATCTTTCTGTTTGAGTGCTTCTGCCTTGATCTTCTGCCTCTCAAATTAGTGATATGGCTTGGGGAAGTACTTGCTAGGCTCCACTGTAGTAGGAGGTAGCTTTCCCATCTTAGCCTTCCTTCTGAATTGAACAATGGCCTCTTGTCTTATTTCATGTTTTCTCCATTCAGCTTCAGAGAACCATTTGTTCCTGTCATGTGTATTGTCCTTGGCAGCTTTCCAGGCAGTTAAAATTATATTCCTAGAGGTAGGGCTCCACTTTTCAAAATCTGGCTTTTGTTCTGCTTTTTCCCTAAACCTCTTCTTTGACAACCTTGTCTCTTCTCCTTTCTGTAATGCCTCTTGCATGGCTTCAGATATAGGTTGAACAACCTTTTCAATGTGGACATTATCCTTGCCCTCAAGTGGGCTATACATTGTGCTCACATCTGCTTGAATCATTTCAAAGTCTGGAGGTGGATAAATGACCTGAGCTACCTCTGGTTGCTCACCTCCAAGATAGGCAGTTTGAATCCCTGATTCAGCAACATTATCATCATCACAGAGTGGAGGATAGCCCAGTGTAGCTCTGATGGAATTAGATATCCATTTGGCATGGTCAGAGCTAGCTTTGACTAATACTGTCTCCCCCTTTATGACTTCTCGAGCCATATGGTCTCTGACATCATCCTTTTGAAATCTTATTTGACTGTCCAAATATCTGATTCCCTCTTTAAAGAATGGTTTGAGCTTTTGCAGTTGATCAGATATAGCTTTCTGAGAGGCTTGGATGGCAGTCTTGACAGCAGAAATTTCTTGTTGAAAGGCTTTGTCAAATTCTATCTTAGCAGCAGCAGTAGATGTAGAAGGTTCAGCACCCTTGGTCTTCAACTCAGTGACTATAGCATTATGTGAAGCAGTCAAATTGTCATTCATTCTTATCTGATTTTCCAGGATATACCCTTGCTTCAATGCTATATCATCTACCTGTGCCTTGATCTTCTCTTGGTGTGTTGCCAAATACACCACTGCATTTCCACCCTTGTGGAAGCAGTCTGTCATCTCCTTCTTGTTGAGATTCATCTCAAACCTTATAGATTTTATATCTTGGGCCAGATCAAATTGTAAAGTCTTCTGCCCTTCATCCACATAAGCCTCTATAGCCTTTCTTTGTTCATCAAGTTTTATCTGCATGGCAATCATTAAGGCACTATAATCAACAGTTGGGGCTTGTTGAATTATAGGCTGTGGGGCTACAGTTTGCAGAGCCTTCTTGTAACTCTGGCTCCTTCTCTTGAATACATAGAGTTTCTTTTTCCTTGCCCTTGCAGTCTCCTAATCTTCAGAGGCAGAAGTGCTGACAATATCAACCCTCTCCTTAGGGCTTGGAGGCTTGTCAGCTTGCACATCTTGTGCCTTCTCAGTTTCTTGCCTTATAGGCTCCTCCAGAACTTGCATTTGCTCCCCCTCAGCAGCAGCAGTCTCTCCTTCAGCAGCTTCTTTGTCCATGTCAAAATCAACTTGATCTAGATTGAGAAATAGATCCTCCATGGTGAACTCTTGAGGTGATTGAGCTGGAGACATTCTTTGTTCTTCAACTATTGGAGCAGGAATCTCTTCTTGTACAGCAGATGTGTCCTCTCTAACAACATCTGGAACTTGACTAGGCAGCTGTGTTTGCTGAGGAACATCAGACAAGTCAGCATCTTCTATAAGATATTCTAAAGTTTTTAGATCAGTGAGTACCTCTTGAATGATGGTTGTGGCTTGCTCACTGTCCAGTGTAGATGCTGCTTCTACAACTGGATGCTCCCCCTGGCTTTGATCCCTGTGGAGGGGGCTAGCCTGTGGTAGCTCCCCCTGGATCTCAGCAATATCTTGAGCAGCAGGGGTCTTCTCTGCAGCCACTTCCTCTTGGGCATCAGGAGTGAAAACAACATGTTCTTCACTCCCTGAACTGCTGGAGGACTCTTGTTCAACTGGAGCAGTTTTTCTCTTTTTCTTAGGAGGAATCTCCTTCTCAGTAATTGTCTTCTCAGGGGTTGGCATGTCCTTTGACAACACCCTGTCCCATCTTGAAAAGATCCTTAGATCCATCTTCCTCATGTGGTTTATTTTGCTACCTGCAGCTGCACTCATCACCTCTGGTATGGTACCAGCTAGGTAGAGACTAATGATCCTGCCCAGATTGGGCTTCTTCAAGCTCTCCTTAATCTTGTCAAATACTATGATTGACCAATCAGTTCTTAGATTAAAGATAATTCTTGTCATTACTCCAAACATATTGGCAGACACTCTGTCATGCCCTCCTGGCTTACTGAGTAAGACTTTTCCCACAATCTCAGACATGAATTTTCCTTGAGTATTCATGCCTTTCCTGTTAAAGACAGAACCTATCTTCATCTTGGGATCAAGACCACACCAGGTTAAAGCTTCCCTGGTCTTTGAAGCAGTAACCTCTTCTTCATCTTGAATTTTTGGTAGCTGAAGTACCTTCCTCAGACTCTTAGGTGAAACCTTAATCTTAGTTCCATGAACTCTGGATTTGATTCTGAATCCAGATTCATCTACGGCAGCTCCATTAAGAAATTCAAGTACTTCCTTCTTCCAAATCTTTGTAGGTTCAGACAAGAGATATTCTAGTCCAGAATCGGCGACTAGGGTTACCACTGCCTGAATTTCTTGATCTGCATCGTCGAATGCGCCGCGCACAAGCTCATAACCCTCGTTAACGTTCTCCTCAAGCTTAGGAGCCATTAGGGTTTGTAGAATTTGTCTTTAGAAAAGAGAGGTGTCGACACAGTAGTTGTGGTCTCGAAACTTTGAAAGCGTGTCGACAAACAAAGACAGAACCCTATTTATACCTTTCTGATTTTGAAGATGAACAGGCGGGACAGCTAACTTAAAATGTGTCGACACTGGCTATAAGTGTCGACACTGACTTATAATGTCTCGACACTCATGTGTCGATACAAGTTTAGTCAACAGATTTTATGTGTCGATACTTGGTTATGTGTCGACACAACATAACTCGACACATTGTCGAGACTTTACTTAGAAAAATTCTGAGTAAAACTTAAGTGTCGACACCATATTGGATGTGTCGACACCTACTAGACATGTGTCGACACTAACATTCTGAAGTGTCGACACCACATTCCTAGATGTGTCGACACCTTTTTCCTGAAGTGTCGACACCACTATTCTGTGTCGACATAGACTTGTCTATGTGTCGACACCTTTTTACTTAGTCATTTTCAAATCTGTAAACTTACTCTAAGTTTATCATTCCTAGTTCAATTTTGAATCTATTGAACTTAGCTTCTTCTAGTGGCTTAGTAAACATATCAGCTACTTGTTCATCTGTTTTAACATATTCTAATAAAATATCTTCTCTTTCTACATGCTCCCTAAGAAAATGATATTTAATCTCAATATGTTTTGTCCTACTATGGGATACAGGGTTATTAGCTATTGAAATAGCACTTGTAGAATCACAGAAAAGTGGAGTTCTACTTACCTGAAATCCATAGTCCTCTAGCTGATGTTGAATCCACAGAAGTTGAGCACAGCAACTTCCTGCAGCCACATACTCTGACTCAGCTGTGGAGATAGCCACACTGGTTTGCTTCTTGCTACTCCATGAAATTAGTCTCCCACCTAGGAATTGACAGGTTCCAGTAGTGCTCTTTCTATCCTCTTTGCATCCTGCAAAGTCTGCATCTGAATAACCTGTTAGATCAAAATCTCCATTCCTAGGGTACCAGAGGCCTAGATAGGGAGTGCCCTTTAGATATCTCAATATTCTTTTGAATGCAGTCAAATGAGACTCTTTAGGGCAGGCTTGATACCTTGCACAAACACATGTAGCATACATGATGTCTGGTCTACTAGCAGTCAAGTATAATAGGGAGCCAACTATCCCTCTAAACAAGGTTTCATCTACAGGTTTCCCTGCATCATCCTTGCTAAGAGACATACTTGACCCCATAGGAGTCTTCATGGTACTGGATGAATCCATACCATACTTCCTTATGAGTTCTAGGGTGAACTTTGACTGACAAATGGACAAACCACTCTCAGTCTGTTTAACTTGGAGACCCAAGAAAAACTTCAGCTCTCCCATACTACTCATCTCAAACTGACCTTGCATAAGTTTTGCAAACTTTTTGCAAAGGCTGCTTTCAGTAGACCCAAATATAATGTCATCTACATATATTTGGACTAGTATGACTTTGCCTCTAGATTCCCTAAGGAATAGAGTCTTATCTATTTTCCCCCTTGAGAACTTGTTCTCAATGAGAAAACTAGATAGGGTTTCATACCAAGCCCTAGGGGCTTGCTTTAACCCATATAAAGCTTTCCTAAGTCTATAGACATAATGAGGTAGAGTTGGATCAACAAAACCTGAAGGCTGCTCCACATAGACTTCTTCTTTCAAATTACCATTTAGGAATGCTGACTTGACATCCATTTGGTATACCTTGAATCCTTGATAGGTTGCATAGGCCAAGAACATCCTTATGGCTTCCAGTCTGGCTACTGGAGCAAAGGTTTGATCAAAGTCAATACCTTCTTCTTGCCTATATCCTTTAGCAACCAGTCTAGCCTTATTCTTAATGATGACCCCTTGTTCATCCATCTTATTCCTGTAGATCCACTTAGTTCCTATTACATTGTGGTCTTTAGGTTTAGGAACCAATTCCCAGACCTTGCACCTCTTGAACTGGTTAAGCTCTTCTTGCATTGCTTCAGTCCATTGTGGATCTTGTATTGCTTCTTCAAACTTCTTAGGTTCAACTTGTGACAGAAAGCTGGAATAGATTGCAGCATTCTGATTTCTGCTCCTTGTTTGAACTCCTTGTCTTGGATCTCCAATAATCAGCTCTACTGGATGATCTCTAAGATGCCTGTGGGCTGGAGGCATCCTCACTTCTGGTTGAATCACTTCAGCATCTGCATCATGCTGTACTCCTTGTATTTCTTCAGCAATTGGCACATGTAGTTCTCCCCCTGGACAACAGCTACTCTCCTCTCCTTGCTGTCTTGCAGCAGGCACTTCTTCTATAGTAAGCTTGTCCATTTTCTTTGTCAAACCTGTGGGGCTGCATACACTGCTAGACAACTCATTATTAATAAGTTTAGTCTCATCAAAAACTACATGCACTGATTCTTCTACAACTTGTGTAGTCAAGTTGTAGACTCTATAAGCCTTACTATTATTGCTGTACCCAACAAAAATTCCCTCTTGGGACTTGGCAGCAAACTTAGTTAAGTAAGACTTCCCATTGTTAAGTATGAAGAATTTGCCACCAAAGATCCTGAAGTAGGATAGCTTTGGTTTCCTGCCTTTCACAACTTCATAGGTGGTCTTGTTTAGCCCTTTAGTGATGGTAGCCCTATTTATAACATGGCATGCAGTGTTAACTGCTTCAGCCGAGAAATACTCTGGCAGTGATGTATCACTCAATAGGGTTCTACTAGCCTCTATCAAGGTCCTATTCTTCCTCTCAGCAATGTCATTTTGCTGAGGTGTTCTAGGTGAAGAGAATTCTTGAAATAACCCAAAGTCTTCACATAGTTTTGTCATGCTTTCAAACTGAAACTCAGTACCATGGTCACTTCTAATTTTGACCACAGTACTATTTAGTTCATTCTGAATTTGCTTGACAAAGCTGTAGAAGACAATAGGTGTTTCAGATTTCTGTCTTAAGAAGAACACACAGGAAACCTTGAGTAGTCATCTACAACTACAAGGGTATAGACCTTCCTACCTAAGCTGTGAACTGGCATTGGACCAAAGAGATCCAAATGCAAGAGGTACAAACACCTCACAGCATCTTTGTTTTCTATGCTTTTAAAGGTGGATTTAGTCTGCTTGCCCTTTTGACAAGCTGAGCAAATACCATCTTTGACACACTTAACTTGAGGACCATTCCTCACTAACTCTTTTCTAAAGAGTTTGCTAATAGTCTTGTAGTTAAGATGGGCAAGCCTCTTGTGCCATTTGACACAATGAGAGACTGTCTCATCAGCTATAAGACAAACTGGAGAACCATTGTTCTCAACCATAATGTCTAGGCAGTAGACATTCCTCTTCCTATATCCTGTCAAAATGATCTCTTGATCACTTGACCTCTTGATATGACAACCATTTTTAGAAAATGAGATGTCATACCCTACATCACTTAATTGACTTATACTGATTAGGTTGTGTTTCAACCCTTTAACATAAGCCACTTGAGTAATGGTAACTAAGTTTGTAGAAATGTTACCAAATCCTTTGATGATTCCTTTTTCAGAACCACCAAAGGTTACTTTTGGACCATCTTTTACTGGAATGTAGTCCTTTAGTAATCTTCTTGTTCCAGTCATATGTCTGGAACATCCACTGTCCAAGTACCATGTTGGGGTGTGGCCACTTGGACTTACCTGCAAAACAGATTAATGGACCTTAGAACCCAAAGAATTCTTGGGTCCTTGGTATTTGTTAGTCTGCAATCTGACAAAGCTCCCTGCAGGCTTTCCAACAGGTAGCTTGCTACTCACGTTGGCACTGGCATTGTGCCAACAGTCCACTGCAAAGTGGCCAATTTTGCCACAGCACCAACATTCAAACTTGTTGTACCTTTGCTTAGGTACAAGCCTTTGCTGTATTATCTACAGCAGTCTTGTTGAATGCTGGGGCTTTGCCCTTGGACTTAGACTTGGACTGCTCAGTCCTTGCAGGTCTAATAAAGCCCAGTCCAGCCTTGCCTTTTTGATGAACAAATTCATCAATTAAAGGTAACACTGACTTAGGTTTAGAAAACCTAGCAACTAAGTCCTTCTCCTTCTGAAGATTGATCTCCAGACTCTTAATTTGATCATTCTTAAATGATATAGTACCCATTTGAATCACTGTTATGTGTTTCAGCCTAGCTATCTCATTCAGCTTTTGATCAAATTGCTTCTCAAAATCTGTTGCAGCAGCTTTAAGATCAGCAATTTCCTTTGCCTGACTTTTGGCTAAGGACTTGCTTTTCTTGTAAGCTTGCAACAGCACCTTATATTCATCTATAAGTTGATGAATATCATCCTCAGACTCAGATACACTTTCATCACTTGATGAAGATGAATCTGATTCTGAACTAGAACAAGAAAATTAATTTAAACTTGAACTTTGTACCTGACTGGGTCCTGGCTGCTCCAGGATTTTGGCACTGTCTGTCAAAGCCATTAGTCCTTGGCATTGACTGTCTTCTTGTTCATAAATAGACTCCATGATCTGCATGAATTCTTCCTCTTCTTCTCCAGCAAACAGTCATATGTAGGCTTCAGCCTCAGACTCAGTTTCTGAAGAAGAGATATCTGATAGAGTCTTCTCCTTCTTGGCAACCAAAGACTTCTCTTTCTTTCCTTTGAAGTGAGTCTTTTTCCTGTCGCCAGATTCCTTTCTCTTCTCTGGACAATCTGCAATAACATGGCCCTGTCTATTGCAGCAGTAGCACACTATCTTAGACCCAGTTGCCTTGCTTGACTTTGTCCTCTTCCTGTCTTTCTTTGAAGGCTTTTTCTCCTGATAAAAGACTTCCTTTCCCTTTGAAGAAGAAGGTCTTGACCTCCATTGTTGTTTCTTCAAGAATTTCTGAAAGTGCCTAGTGAATGCAGCAAAGTCTTCATCACTTTCACTGCTCTCACTCTTTGTGCTGACTGACTCATCAGACTCTGAATCAACTACCTCTGGAGGTGGAGTTGATGACTTATTCCTGCACTTTTTGGGAACTTCTGTCTTGAAAGCAACTGATCTTTCCTTGTGTTCAATCCTTGTTGATTTCTCCTCCTCTTTCCTCACTGTCAACTGCATCTCATATGACAATAACTTGCCAAACAGTGTAGGAGGAGGAATTTCCCCCAACTTAGCCATTTCTCTTATGGCACAGATCTTGGTGTCCCAATCTTTGGTTAGGGACCTTAAGAACTTATCATTTAGTTCATAGTTACTGAACTCTCTTCCATAAGACATGAGTTCATTAACTATTCTGTAGAACTTCTTGTAGCACTCAGTTATGCTATCACCTTTACCTTGTCTAAAGCTCTCATACTCCTGATTTAGCAAGGATTTTCTATCTTGCCTAACTTCTTCAGATCCTTCCATATACACTATAAGAGTGTCCCACATCTCCTTGGCTGTCTTACAGTGTATAAGATTCTGAAAAGTTGCATCATCTATGGCACTTACAATAATGTTTTGTGCCCTCTTGTCCATTGTAGCTAGGACAATCTCATCCTTAGTCATCTCAGAGAAATCCTTTGGAGTTCTCTGATTTGCATCCAAAACTGAAATCTTCATTGGCACATAAGGCCCTTCCTTTACTGTGATGTAGATTCTAGGGTCAGTGGCTTCCATAAATAGCCTTACCCTTTCTTTCCAGATCCCAAAGATCTCTTTCCTGCATATGGGTAATTTCATGGAACCCAATTCCTTGTGATTCTCAGAAGAACCCATGTTTCTTGATTTTCTTGAATTTCTTGAAACTGTGTTTTGTCTTACACTGAATCTGCCAAACAGGATCTCCTCAGACAGTTAGTCCTTTTTGAGGAACCTCGCTTTGATACCACTTGAAAGATATGGTACCTAAACACCTAGAGGGGGGGGGGGGTGAATAGGTGACCTAATCCTTTTCTAACTTTACTGGCAGCAAACAGTTTATTATCACAGATTTTTAACTTTTGCACAGCAATCACAAAGTATTCACAACATACACAGCACAATCACAGCACAACACAGTGGTTTATAGTGGTTCCCCAAGATATGGGTACATCCACTTTCCCCCTTCGCCTATCTAGCAGTGTACTAGATTCGGCCAAACTCCTCCACTGTCTCAGAACCCAAATTGGTTCCTACACCTCAGGCCCAAAGCCTTACAACTCAGCTTTATCCCAAAGCCTACACTCAGCCAATCAAGGCCTACACTCAGCCAACCAAGGCCTACACTCAGCCAACAAGGCCTACACTCAGAGATCTCTATCTCCTACACTCAGGCTAACAAGCCCTACCCTCAGCCTTTATAAATACAGGCTTACAAATCACTCAGATCCAAAGGATCCTACAAGTTAAAATGTATTACAAATAATAACTCTACAACTCAGAAATAAAAGAGGGGAGTTGAGAGTTTCTTGATGAGTTCTTGGAAGAACTCAGCTGGATTCACTCTGACTTAGCTTTCTTCAAAGCTTCTTGAGTAGAACTGAATAAGACTGAATCCTCCTGCAGTAGTTCCTTGACCTCTGCTACTTAAGATCCAGAATTGAATCTGAATCCTTCTTCTCAGCCTAGTTCCAGAGGCTGATTTCTTGGAAGGAGCCCTCTCTCTCCAACTTCTTAGATCTGCACTTGGACTGCAAGATCTTCTTGTGTTGATACTCTTGGTACCACTTCAATAATTTGTTTTTCAACAAACTGAACTTTTGAACAATAATCTGATCCACTGTTTCTGTAAACTGTAGATGCCTATTTATAGGCCTTCTTCATGGTAACCGGCTGGTCCGGTCCATAACTGACTTCTGATATCTCTGACAGGTGCTGTAGACTGGCTGGAACGGCAGCTGTCAAGTCATCCAGTCATTTCTTGAAAATCTCTAACTGTCTGTAGGTGTCGAGACTTTCTGTCTTTAAGTGTCGACACTTATAGTCCAAGTGTCGACACATGTTGTGTAAGTGTCGACACAAGTCTACAAGGTGTCGACACATTTCCTTGTATGTCTCGACACAGATTCTTCTGCATGTGTCGACACTGAAATTGAGTGTCGACACAAGTACTTGTTCTTCTAGCTTTTGCTGAATTCTTCTAAGTGTCGACACATCTCCTTTGTGTCGACACAACTTCTTGTGTTGTATCTGTTAAGTGTCGACACTGCTTCTTGGTGTCGACACATAGTCTTCTATGTTGATTCTTGCTGAGTGTCGACACAGCTCCTTGTGTCGACACTTGATTCTTCTGTTGAGACTTCAGCTGAGTGTCGACACATTCCTTTAGTGTCGACACTTGTACTTAGAATATTTTGGAAATAATTCTGTTCTTTGCTAAGTGTCGACACAGCTCCTTGTGTCGACACTTTCTTCAAGTGTTGAGTCTTCAGCTGTGTGTCGACACATTGTTCTGGGTGTCGACACATACTTCAAATGCTGACTCTTCTGTTGAGTGTCGACACATTGTGCTGGGTGTCGACACTTACTTCAAGTGCTGACTCTTCTGTTGAGTGTCGACATATTGTGCTGGGTGTCGACACTTACTTCAAGTGCTGACTCTTCTGCTTAGTGTTGACACATTGTGTTGAGTGTCGACACTTGTACTTAGTCTCTGCAGACTTTTGCTGAGTGTCGACACAGCTCCAAGTGTCGACACTTTCTGGTGTAGACACAGCTTCACTGGGTGTCGACACAGCTCCTTGTGTCGACACATTCTGTCTGCACTTTTCTTCACTGAGTGTCGACACAGCTCCAAGTGTCGACACTTTCTGTCTGGTGTCGACTCTGCATCTCAGGTGTCGACACAATGACTCCAAGTGTCGACACTGCTTGTCTGGGTGTCGACACAAGTCTTCTTAAGTGTCGACACTTTCCCTCTGGGTGTCGACACATGGACTTAGAAACTTTTTGCTTCAGTCCAGTGATTTCTTAACCTGCACAAGTAAACTCAACATACATCAAATACATTATGATGTATATCATTGAGTTGGGTGAGGCTTCTTCAAATCAGGTACATTTGACCAATGTACCCAACAGCAGGTCGGATCCTCCACCCCCCGTTGCTCAAATCCCGTTTCCCATTACCGAGTACCATGTACTCGCAGCTCAATAAAAGGCGCGGGTTGGTCTCACCGATCCTGTTTGGCATCAAAGCCTGGGTATGTTCTTACACCCATTTTTAGCACAACATTGGCGGGTCTTTACTGGGCACACTAGTACTTCCTGTCTTAACAGGTACCACACCACAAAGAACACACGTCGGCGTGTCTTTCCTGGGCACACCAGTACTTCTTGCTTCGGCAGGTACCACACCATGCATATCACAAATGTCAGGGGTCTTTCCTGGCTTATCATGTCAGTACTTCCTGTTACTCTCTTTACAGGTACCACCTAAACATCAAGCATCACAAAAGGCCTTTCACGGACATCCAATCCGGTACTTCCTGCTATTTACTTCACAGGTATGACCCAATAGCACAAGCATGACACGAATATTTTCCTGGACTACCACTCCAGTACTACCTGCTACTTCCTTCACATGTCCAATCTGTCGACTCCTAAACTACACGTTTATCATGAAGTCTTCTCCAGTTCGTATGCAACATCAACAATCTAAACCAACCTGTCCAGATGGACTTCACACAACATTCATATTCCGTACTTTCATTTCCGGATCTATATGCTAACCACTTGGGGATTTCCTGAATTGACCCAATGATCCCCATAACCGACAACCCACTGGTAGGGGAATCATGTGCATATGCAAAAAGGGCGCCTTCACATGGCTATGAAGAAATGTCGTTACCCTCGAAGCCCGCTTCGGTGCCATGAGCTCCAAGATGGTTCGAAAGACTCGTAAGAGCTTTGCCTCCGCAACGTCGGCCTCGGATCTCTCATCAGCAAACCGCAGCACCACCGGTGATCAGCCCCCTCTTCTCCTCCTCTTCCTCTCTCTTTCTCTCTCTAGAAATGTAGAAATAGGAAGACAAAAGCCAAATGAGCTTTTCATGCTCATTCTCGGCCTTAAGAAGATAGGGAGGCCTCTCAGCCCTTGGATCCAAGCTAAGGGAATGGATGGCCACGATTTTCACCAAAAATCATAAATTCTGCCTGAAACGGCCTGTGACATGCCCGTGTCCATGGCCGTGTTCCCTAAGCGGTGCTCAACCGACTTATCAACTCTAGTACACGCCCATGTGACATGTACGTGCCATGGGCTATGTCACCTGACACACCTACCAACACGGCCATGTCTGTGGTCGTGTTCCTTAGGCTGCAAAAACTCGAACTCACCCGAGAGTCACACGGCCTTGTGACACGCCAGTGTCTCAGGAAGTGCCCATACACGGCACCAGACACCCCCGAGGTCAAATGTTGAGTTCATCGACCTCGCTGACATGCCCTGTGACACGCTCGTGTCACAGGCCGTGTCCGAGCACTCGATCATCGTCGAGCGGATTTTCTGTCGACCATTCGTCGACTATTTACCCGGGAAGGACACACCCTGGGACACGCCCGTGTCCCAGGCCGTGTCACTCATTTTTTCCCACTTCTGGATTTTGGGGTGTTAACACCCTCCCCTTCTTACAAAAATTTTGTCCCCGAAATTTGCACTAAGTTAATGATTTTCATTCCACAATATAAGTCGATACACACTGCGTAACTATTACACAAACAATTCAGGACATTCAGCTCGCATGGTCTGCTCTCGCTCCCATGTAAGCTCTTCACGGCTGCAGTTGTCCCACCAGACTTTCACCATCCTGACCGTCTTGTTCCGAAACTGTTTCTCGGCTCGATCCTCGATTCGAATGGGCCTCACTTTCGTCGTTATCCCATACTCCACCGGCACTTGATCATCTGTGATCACTTAGGCTGGATCCTTGACATCTTTCTGCAGCACGAAGATAGGAAAAACATCGTGTAAGCCACCCAAGTCTGCAGATAGAGCTATTTGACATGTAGCTTCCCCAACTCGCTCGGCCACGTATAACGGACCAAGGTATCTTGGACTCAACTTTTCCAATAGTTGAATCTTGGAGACGCCTTTGAAGGGTTTAATTTTCAAGTATACCCAGTCGCCTACTACTAACTCCATGTTCCGGTGTCTGGCGTTGTAGTATTTCGCTTGTCGATCTTGAGCGATCAATCGCCGTTCACGAATAGAACGAATCATTGAATCACTTCATCGACTTCATTTCTGTTATACACTCTGGCTTTGCCTGCCTCTACCCAAGCTAAAGGCGTACGACACTTCCGTCCGTACAGAGCCTCATATGGTTCCATACCGATGCCCGCCTGGTAGCTGTTATTGTAGGCAAAGTCCCCCATGTAGAGATGATCTTCCCATCTCATTCCGAAATCTAGGGCGCACATCCTGAGCATGTCCTTCATGGTTCTGTTGGTTCTTTTAGTTTGGCCATCCGTCTGTGGATGAAAGGTAGTACTGAATGTCAACTTCGTGCCCAACAGCTGGTGAACTAGCCTCCAATCATTTGACGTGAACCGCCCATCTTGATCACTTACGATGCTCCGAGGAACACCGTGAAGCCGCACAATCTGGTCAACATATAGTTTTGCCAAACTTTCAACCGAATCATCTCGCCTGTTCGGAAGCAAATGTGCTACTTTCTTTAGTCGGTCGATAATCACCCAGATGGAATCATTCCCTCGCTAAGATCTCGGCAACCCGTGCACGAAATCCATGGAAATCTCATCAAACTTCTACTCTGGCATCGGCAGCGACTTCAAATAACCGCACGGTTTCTGGCATGTCGCCTTTACCATCGCACATGTTTGGCATTTGGCCACATAAAAAAGCAACATCTTTCTTTATCCCTGCCCAGCAGAATAGATTTTTCATATCATTGAATATATTCATGCTCCCGGGGTGAATGGAATACTTTGTATAATGCGCTTCATATCTTTTTTCGCAAAAGACCGCCAGCCTAGGAGAACTTGCTCTCTGGGCCGTTAGCAGAGCGTAAGAGCTCTTCATCCAACTCCGTTGCTCGTCGAATTCGGTCCACAAGGTCGCATTGCACCTCCGTCCAGTTCAGACATGCATTGGAAGTGGAGTTTTTATCAACACAGGAAACCTCTAACGCCTCTACTCATGGATGAGACGTTCATCATGTCTTTGCAACCAACTCGACCTTGCCGGAGCTCTCCGACTCAAGGCATCCGCGACTACTTTTCCCTTTCCGGGTGTATAGTGAATCTCGAAGGTGTTGTCCCCGAGGAATTCCGACCACCTTCGTTGTGGCATGTTCAAGTCTTTCTGCTCCAATAGGTACATCTGGCTCTTATGATCTGTATAGATTTCCACCTTTACTCCATAAATATTGTGTCACCACAGCTTTAGGGCAAAATCACCGCCCCAATTCTACATCATGGATGGGATAGTTTCACTTGTGCACTTTCAGATGGCGTAAGCCATAAGCAATTACTTTTACGCAGCCTAAGCCGCTCTCTGAGGCATCACTATAGACTACAAACCCATCGGTACCACAAGGCGAAGACAACACCGGCATCGTGGTTAACCGAACCTTCAGCTCTTCAAAACCTCGTGCGCCCTCTGGCGTGCAAACAACCGTTTGATCTTTTCTCATTAGTGTGGTTAGCAATAAAGCGATCCACGAGAAATTAAAAACAAATATTCGGTAGTATCCCGTAAGTCCAAGGAAACTCCTAACCTCGGCCACTGAAGACAACACTGCCCCCTCCTTTATGGCCCATATATTTGCAGGATCCACTGCTATGTCCGCTTCACTCACCGCATGGCCTAGAAACATCACCGACGATAGCCAAAACTCGTACTTCGAGAACGTGGCATAGAGCTTGCTCTACCTCAATGTATTCAATACTAACTGCAAGTGGTTCTCATGCTCAACCTTCGACGTCGAGTACACCAGGATGACATCGATGAACAATATCACGAACAGATATAGGTACTCTCAGAACGTACGGTGCATCAAGCCCACAAACACCGAGGGCGAATTACACAGTCCAAAAGGCACCACTGTGAACTGATAGTGCCCATCACACGTTCCAAAAACAGTTTTGGGAATTTCACCTGCCCGGATTCTCAACTGGTAGTAACCAGATTTCAAGTCAACCTTGGAGTAGATAGTCGATCCACTAGCTGATTGAACAACGCATCATTAATCCTTGGAATCGGACATGTATTCGTCTCTGTGAGCTTAGTCCGTTTGCAGTAACTGATACATAACCTTAAGCTCCCGTCTTTCTTTTTCACAAAAGCACAGGGGCGCTCCAAGGTGACATGCTTGGGCGTATATACCCCTGCTCTAGCAACTCTTGGAGTTGGACGTGCAAATCTGCCATCTCCTTTGGCGCAACGCGATATGGCGAGCGGGCCACAGGTTTCGCACCTGGCACCAGCTCTAGAGTGAAGTCAATCTCTCGCTGGGGTGGTAGCTGATGTATTGTAAATATACGTATTTTTATACACATTAATTTAGTCATTTTCATTTATTTTCGTCGTTTTTACTTATTTTTGTTCAATAAAATGCTCCTATTCTTGTAAATTTATTACTAACTTGCTTTATTTTATTTTGCAGAAAAATTTCCAAAATCTGCCAAAATTGGGCAGTACACGCCCGTGACAATTTGGTCACGCCCGTGACCGGGCCGTGACTGTGCATTTCCCGTGAAAACGGACGATTTCTGAAGTAAAAGCTTGACACGCCTGGGGTCACGCCCGTGTCACCCGACACGGGGCGTGACCCAAGCCCGTGTCCTCTCCTCTCGACGAATTTCCGCTCGACGATCGTCGAGTGTCGACACCAACTGTCACGCCCAGCGTCACGCCCGTGACCTGGGGCGTGACCTTTCCAGCTGGCCCGACAAGATGCTGCCGAAGACTTTTGACGCAACCCGCGCCCGGTTCTACCTCCCCGACACGCCCAGAGTATCGCCTGTGACCTGGGGCGTGACTGCTGCGAACTCAGCCCGAAGTCAACTTTCCTGTCCAATCGCCGGCCGCCTTCATGAATAGTACTGTCACGCCCCCCCTACACGCCCGTGACCTAGGGCGTGTACTTAGAAATTTTTTCCTATAAATTGCCCAGTTCTGTAAGGTCCAAGGGTTCATATTTTTGGGCCAATTTAGTGTCTTTTTGTGGGCTGCATCCGTGATTTCTAAAGCTATGTAAGGAGATTTCTCCCTTTTTTATTTCATGTCTTGTTTTGCTTTAGCTTTAGCCCTTGTAATAGCTTGTAATAGTTCCTAAAAATCAATAAAATGTTAGATTTTCTCTTCATATTTAGCTTTGGAATGAACACTTGTGCCCACTTTCCTTCTCTTTTTTATCCTTGGTTTTATCTTTGTTCTTCATTTAGTTCTTCTTTTATGAAATGTGTGTGTGTGTGTATGAGTGTAACTTATTTACTTTACATATTTTTAACTTATTTTCATGCTTAGGGATGATAGGTTTTCCTCTTTTTCTCCTTGTGTTTTTCTTGAAAGAATTTTGATTTCATTCTTATGATTTTATAAAAGAGATTTAAAAAGTGATTTTGTTCTTTTTTTTTACTTAGTTTTCTTTTAGGATTGTAAAACCTCTTTTGTTCTTTTCATCTTCTTTTTTACCTATTTTAGCACTTTCATAACATCATAAGAATGAAAATGTTGGCATTTTAATGTTCCAAAAATTTTGGTTTTTAATTTGTTTTGAAAAACTTTTGTCTTCTAAAAATTGAAATTTCCTCTTTTTATTTGTTTTTGGCAAAACCTAAGCATGAAAAAGTTAAAATTTTAATTTTTAGGTAACTTTCATTTTGCTTTTTATTTGTGTGTGTGAGTGTATGAGCCTAAATTTCCTTTTGTTCTTCTTAATCTTCATGAAGTGTGTGTGAGTGTAGGTGTATAACTTTTATGCTTTGATTCAAATTGTGTAGATTTTGTGAGTGTAGGTGTATAACTTTTATGTTTTGTTCAATTTTGTAGAGTGTGTGAGTGTAGGTGTTAGCTTTATTGCTTTCTTGAAATTCATATGGAGTGTGTGTGTTTGTGTGCATTTATTTACGCCTACTCGTTAAGAGTTAAATGGCGCATCGTTTTCATTTTCAGTCCTACTCGTTTGAGTAGGACTTGTTATTTTCTTGCTTTATTTTTCCGCCTACTCACTTGAGTTTAATGGCCGGACTTTATTTCCCGCCTACTCGTTTGAGTAGGATTTGTAATTTTTCTTTCTTTATTTTTCCGCCTACTCGCTTTAGTTTAATGGACGGACCTTTTAGCCCTGTAATCGCATTTATTTTCTCCTACTCATTCGAGTAGGACTCGCTTTCATTTCAGTCCTACTCGTTTGAGTAGGACTTGCAATTTTCAGCTTTTATTTACCGCCCCCACTCGTTTGAGTGGGACTCGCAAATTTGAAAAATTCAAATTTCTTTTATGTGTAACTTAGTTCCTTTTTAATTTATAATTTGGAGTGTGCGTGAGTTCTTGTTTTAGCTAGTTTTTCAGTTTTCTAAATGTTGTTATTTTTCTTATGTCCCCTTCTTATAAACGTTTAGTGTTTAATTTCGAACTCGCGCCTCACTAAATTATAAGACGTCCCCATACCGATGTGTGGCTAATCGCTATTAGCCTCGGCATCGAAGAGCATTGGGACATTTGAAATTATTTATAATAATTGAAGCTCTTTATTTTCATTTTAATTTAAGCACTTAAGGTTTACCCCGGGTTTACGACGCGTAGGACCACATAATCGATGTGTGGGCACTATTTCCGTAGTCCATATGCTAGCTAGCCGAGAGGTCGTGCATATGGACCGATCACCCCTGGGTAAATAGAGTTGCGTGCATACCCTCGAGAGAGGACTAGCGTAATTCTACCAGATTGGGTTCCCCACCCAATAACGGGGTTCTTAGCGTAAAGCAGGCGTTAAGAGGAATCCTTCGTCGGACTAACGTTCGGTCGAATAGTCTTAACGTTCAGGTGAGCAATATTCCTAGAGATAAGTGCGCTCACATTTGTGGAACCTCCACGGCCAAGTTGCCTTTTTATTAATTTGAAAACTAAGTCTTTTTATTATTAAAAATTGTTTTAGTCTTAATCCGATTCGATGCCGAGCGTTAACCCTTCATCGAGTATTTTCTAAATCGTTTTTTCGCTCCTTTGCTTTTCCGTCTTTTATTAAGTAAAAAAAATCCACCTTACTTTCATTAAAATAATAGTCCTCCCGGAGGAGTAAGAATAGTCAACACGACCCCGAGAACAATACGGTCTCGGTATTCCCCCGAATATTGAGTACTACTTGCGATAGGTGCACTTGCCTACCCGAGCGAGCCCGCGGCGATCGACTCACCGAACCAACCACAGTAAGAGTCTATTCGCGTGGGCATCAAGTTTTTGGCGCCGTTGCCGGGGAACCTCTTTTCGAGTTTCTATTTCGAATTCCGGAGTCTATTAATTTTACTTATTTTCTATAAAAAAAAAACTAAAAACTTTATTTTAAAACAAAAAAAGAACTTTATTTTGTTTTATTTCTGTTTGGGTGTATGACCCGTGGACAACCCTCAGAGTCTGAAGATTTTGACTTCGACCCTGAGATCGAACGCTCTCTTGCGCGTATTCGATCTCAACGCCGAAATCCTTCTTTAGATCCCGAGGAATCTATCGGAGAACCCACTGTTGTAGTTATGGCCGCGCCTAACCCTCCCCCGGCGGCCGAGCGTACTATGTCTTATTACGCCCGGCCTAACCTGGATGATTCTGGGTCGAGTATTGTTCGCCCTGCGGTGGCCAATAATAATTTTGAAATAAAGTCAAGTGTCATTCAAATGGTCCAAAACGCCGTGCAGTTTGATAGACTGCCGGATGAGGATCCGAATGTCCACTTGTCCAATTTCTTGGAGATATGCGACACCTTCAAGATTAATGGCGTCACTGATGATGCCATTCGTTTGCGCTTATTTCCTTTTTCCCTTAAGTCCAAAGCCAAGGCGTGGTTGAATGCCCTCCCGCGAGGATATATCACCACGTGGGCTGGGTTGACGGAATGGTTCCTAACGAAGTACTTTCCGCCCGCAAAAACTGCAAAGTTGCGGGCGGACATTTCTTCGTTTGTGCAGAACGATCCTGAGTCTCTATACGAGACTTGGGAACGGTTTAAGGAATTCCTCCGCCGTTGCCCGCACCACGCGCTGCCAACGTGGTTGCAAGTTCAAATTTTTTATAATGTGCTGAATTTTCAGACACGTCAAATGATTGACGCGGCTGCCGGGGGTACTCTGAACAACAAAACCCCCGAGGCTGCCTAGGCTTTATTCGAAGAGATGACTATGAACGCCTATCAATGGAACGTCCCGCGGGGACGGCCAAAGCCGGCGGCTGGTCTTTTTGAAGTGGATGCCACTGTTCTCTTGACCCTTCAAGTTGAAAGGTTAACAAAGCAAGTGGCGGAGATGTCTGCTGCCTCCTCCACTCCGCCTTGTTTTATTCCCCCTAACGTCTGCGTGGCTGAAGAGTTCGTGGACTTCATGGGAAATTCGGGTCGTCCTCCCTTCAACCCCAACAACAACCCTTATAGTAATAACTATAATCCGGGTTGGAGGAATCACCCCAACTTCTCGTGGAGCAACTCGAATAATGCTCAGCGTCCCCCTATTTCTTTTGCGCCCGGATTTCTTCCTCCTCCTCTTCTGAAACCCTCCCCGATGGAGGAAAATTTTTCGAAGTATATTGCGTCCAACGAGTCAAATATCCGGAACATCACCGGATCGCTAAAAACACTCGAACAATAGGTTGGACAGCTGGCAAGGATGATGTCCGAGCGCGCGCTCGGGGCACTGCCGGGAAACACGGAGCCCAATCCGCGGGAGAACGCCAACGCTATAACCCTCCGTAGCGGAAAGGAGGTGGTCGATCCAAAACGGACCGACCCTCAGGGTTTCTGATCGGCCTCCCCCTACGCGTTTCAGGGAAGCTTCTACCCCCTTCCCTTTCTTTTCTTTGTACATATTGTCTTTTCTTTCTGTTCCGCATACTTACGATACAACATTGGGGACAATGTTGGACTTAAGTATGGGGGTATTTTCGTGCTTTACTTTCTGCACTTCATTTTTTTTTCTGCATTTCAAAAAAAAAATACAAAAAAATACATATAACAACAAAACAAAAAAAAAAACAAAAAAAATTAAAAAACATCTTAAAATGAAACAAAAAAGTTTTAAATGAAAAAATCCAAAAAAAAAAAAAATTTTTGTTTTGTTCTCTTTCTTTCTTTTTTCCAAAAAAAAAGAGAAAACAACAAAAATATATTTAGTTTCACTTTGTAAATATTTTTTGTACTTCCTTTTTTCTCTCTCCCCCTTACTCATTCTTGTAAAAACCTCTCTTTTTCTCCCATATTTTTGTACATAAATGAAAATTCTCTTAAAAAAATACAAAAAAAAAGATATTAGTTCAAACAAAAAAATTTTTCAAAAAAATTGAGAAAAACAAAAATACAAAAAAAGATAATAAATGAAAAAAAAATGATAACAAAAACTATAAAAATCAAAAAAAAAATGTTTTGAAATAAATAAATTACATATTCCATACTTAACTTTTCTGCTATCCAAAAATTCAGTTTTGAGTTTATTATATGTGAATTTGATTATTTCTCTGTTTGCTACCCGTTTATTAATTATTGATTGAAAAATTTAAATAGTCGGGGTTTAGTTTTAAAGAATTCTTTATGCTTTGTTAAAACTAGCGAACTCGTTTTAGGCACTACTTCTAATTTTTCATTGATAGGAGCACGTATATTATGTTAGGAAATAACGACTATAGAATTCAATTATACTTACTTTTAGCTTTCTGAAAAAAAATTGGAACGTACAAATTATTAAGGTTGCTCTCAAAAAATTTTAGGATTACAATCTTGTTTTCCTTTCTCCCCTCACTTTTCATGACCTACTTGGCCTGAAAAATTTTATCCTTAAAAGATCTTATGTCAATGGAAATAAGATTTCGTTCCGTAAACATAGGCACCCAATAATTTAAAAAGATTATATAAGAAGTAAGAGGATAAAATTCATTACTCCTACAAATATACATTGGGTTAATTTTATTCTTATGAAGTTGAAAAACAAAAATCATATTAGGAAAATAAGATTTCGTTTTCCTAATAATCCAAAAGAAAAAAAATGGAGGTTCGAGAAAAAATTACCTCACCTCACATATCAAAACCCTCTTCATAAACCCACTACCCCCTTAGCCAATTACACGATTCTAGAATTAATTCAAAAATCTTTTTGAGAGCATAATTAGTAAATTGTATTATTTCCAGTATCACTCGTATAAGCTAGAGTTCTTATAATTCCAAACTATTTTCGTTAATCTAACCATTACAAATGTTGCCTTCTATTTGATTACATCAAGAAGTCTTTTGGCCAAAACTTTTGCGCTATTTAAATCATCTACATAATTTTAGGACTTAACTCTTACACCCTGTATATTTATTTCGATCTCTCTTATAATTGATTAAGCGATAGCCAAAACTTAGTTTTTTTTTATTCCTTATAGATTCACCTCAAACTTTTTCTCTGGAATAGCAAAAGCCTAAGTATGGGGGTATTTGATGTATTGTAAATATACGTATTTTTATGCACATTAATTTAGTCGTTTTCATTTATTTTCGTCATTTTTACTTATTTTTGTTCAATAAAATGCTCCTATTATTGTAAATTTATTACTAACTTGCTTTATTTTATTTTGCAGAAAAATTTCCAAAATCTGCCAAAATTGGGCAGTACACGCCCGTGACAATTTGGTCACGCCCGTGACCGGGCCGTGACTGTGCATTTCCCGTGAAAACGGACGATTTCTGAAGTAAAAGCTTGACACGCCTGGGGTCACGCCCGTGTCACCCGACACGGGGCGTGACCCAAGCCCGTGTCCTCTCCTCTCGACGAATTTCCGCTCGACGATCGTCGAGTGTCGACACCAAGCGTCACGCCCGTGACTTGGGGCGTGACTCAATTTCCGCTCGACGATTTCGACTCGACACTTTCCGCTCGACATTCGTCGAGTGTCGACACCAACTGTCACGCCCGTGACTTGGGGCGTGACCTTTCCAGCTAGCCCGACAAGATGCTGCCGAAGACTTTTGACGCAACCCGCGCCCGGTTCTACCTCCCCGACACGCCCAGAGTCACGCCCGTGACCTGGGGCGTGACTGCTGCGAACTCAGCCCGAAGTCAACTTTCCTGTCCAATCGCCGGCCGCCTTCATGAATAGTACTGTCACGCCCCCCCTACACGCCCGTGACCTAGGGCGTGTACTTAGAAATTTTTTTCCTATAAATTGCTCAGTTCTGTAAGGTCCAAGGGTTCAGATTTTTGGGCCAATTTAGTGTCTTTTTGTGGGCTGCATCCGTGATTTCTAAAGCTATGTAAGGAGATTTCTCCCTTTTTTATTTCATGTCTTGTTTTGCTTTAGCTTTAGCCCTTGTAATAGCTTGTAATAGTTCCTAAAAATCAATAAAATGTTAGATTTTCTCTTCATATTTAGCTTTGGAATGAACACTTGTGCCCACTTTCCTTCTCCTTTTTATCCTTGGTTTTATCTTTGTTCTTCATTTAGTTCTTCTTTTATGAAATGTGTGTGTGTGTGTATGAGTGTAACTTATTTACTTTACATGTTTTTTAACTTGTTTTCATGCTTAGGGATGATAGGTTTTCCTCTTTTTCTCCTTGTCTTTTTCTTGAAAGAATTTTGATTTCATTCTTATGATTTTATAAAAGAGATTTAAAAAGTGATTTTGTTCTTTTTTTTTACTTAGTTTTCTTTTAGGATTGTAAAACCTCTTTTGTTCTTTTCATCTTCTTTTTCACCTTTTTTAGCACTTTCATAACATCATAAGAATGAAAATGTTGGCATTTTAATTTTCCAAAAACTTTGGTTTTTAATTTGTTTTGAAAAACTTTTGTCTTCTAAAAATTGAAATTTCCTCTTTTTATTTGTTTTTGGCAAAACCTAAGCATGAAAAAGTTAAAATTTTAATTTTTAGGTAACTTACATTTTGCTTTTTATTTGTGTGTGTGAGTGTATGAGCCTAAATTTCCTTTTGTTCTTCTTAATCTTCATGAAGTGTGTGTGAGTGTAGGTGTATAACTTTTATGCTTTGATTCAAATTGTGTAGAGTGTGTGAGTGTAGGTGTATAACTTTTATGTTTTGTTCAATTTTGTAGAGTGTGTGAGTGTAGGTGTTAGCTTTATTGCTTTCTTGAAATTCATATGGAGTGTGTGTGTTTGTGTGCATTTATTTCCGCCTACTCGTTAAGAGTTAAATGGCGCATCGTTTTCATTTTCAGTCCTACTCGTTTGAGTAGGACTTGTTATTTTCTTGCTTTATTTTTCCGCCTACTCACTTGAGTTTAATGGCCGGACTTTATTTCCCGCCTACTCGTTTGAGTAGGATTTGTAATTTTTCTTTCTTTATTTTTCCGCCTACTCACTTGAGTTTAATGGATGGACCTTTTAGCCCTGTAATCGCATTTATTTTCTCCTACTCATTCGAGTAGGACTCGCTTTCATTTCAGTCCTACTCGTTTGAGTAGGACTTGCAATTTTCAGTTTTTATTTACCGCCCCACTCGTTTGAGTGGGACTCGCAAATTTGAAAAATGCAAATTTCTTTTATGTGTAACTTAGTTCCTTTTTAATTTATAATTTGGAGTGTGCGTGAGTTCTTGTTTTAGCTAGTTTTTCAGTTTTCTAAATGTGGTTATTTTTCTTGTGTCCCCTTCTTATAAACGTTTAGTGTTTAATTTCGAACTCGTGCCTCACTAAATTATAAGCCGTCCACATACCGATGTGTGGCTATTCGCTATTAGCCTCGGCATCGAAGAGCATTGGGATATTTGAAATGATTTATAATAATTGAAGCTCTTTATTTTCATTTTAATTTAAGCACTTAAGGTTTACCCCGGGTTTACGACGCGTAGGACCACATAATCGATGTGTGGGCCCTATTTCCGTAGTCCATATGCTAGCTAGCCGAGAGGCCGTGCATATGGACCGATCACCCCTGGGTAAATAGAGTTGCATGCATACCCTCGAGAGAGGACTAGCGTAATTCTACCGGATTGGGTTCCCCACCCAATAGCGGGGTTCTTAGCGTAAAGCGGGCGTTAAGAGGAATCCTTCGTCGGACTAACGTTCGGTCGAATAGTCTTAACGTTCAGGTGAGCAATATTCCTAGAGATAAGTGCGCTCACATTTGTGGAACCTCCACGGCCAAGTTGCCTTTTTATTAATTTGAAAACTAAGTCTTTTTATTATTAAAAATTGTTTTAGTCTTAATCCGATTCGATGCCGAGCGTTAACCCTTCATCGAATATTTTCTAAATCGTTTTTTCGCTCCATTGCTTTTCCGTCTTTTATTAAGTAAAAAAATCCACCTTACTTTCAGTAAAATAATAGTCCTCCCGGAGGAGTAAGAATAGTCAACACGACCCCAAGAACAATACGACCTCGGTATTCCCCCGAATATCGAGTACTACTTGCGATAGGTGCACTTGCCTACCCGAGCGAGCCCGCGACGATCGACTCACCGAACCAACCACAGTAAGAGTCTGTTCGCGGGCGCATCAGTAGCCCAGGGAGATCCTTGGGACACATATCTGCACGGCCATACAGATACAATCAAACAGAATCCCAACTTCTTCATTAGACTGCCACATCACAAATCGCACTAGCAAGCATCAGACAATAATCGGCAACACCACCCTGACGCGCTCTGTCTATCCAAACCACACTGGGACATCTTTAGACAGAAATGAAGACAAAGCATCCGTATCAAATAGTGCTCGCGTCAGCGTGTTTTGAATTATTGCAAACCATATGGTGCATAAAATAAACCCAAGATACGTACACAGTATGCAATCAAAATGCAAGCACATTGAATGAGTTATATATATCTATATATGCTTGTGAAATGCTATGCTTGCAGGGAAGAATTCCGCTGCCCCGAGAGAAGGTGTAGGGTCATTATAATTTGGTCAGCTAACTGCTGACCGTTGCCACTATTTGCCACCATTGGGTGGACAGTCCCTGTTCAGGTATTGGTGAGCCAAGCAGGACGCTTAAGGGCTGAAGTCCCTGTTGTTGCTGTTGCTGCCGCCGCTAGCCCTTGAAGGCTAGGAGAAATGGAAAATATGATGTCTTCTTTTGATGTGGCCTGCCTGCGCGCCATTGTTTATGGCCACTTGTATGAAAGCCCTGTAAGGCCATAAGGCCAACAATTTGGATTGTAACTATTTGGATTGTACGTATTTTAAGACATTCCCATGAGATATATAAAATATGGGGGTTTTTATATGTTGGACACTCATGGGTGAAGTTCAAGTGTACTATATAGGCTTCCGCTAGAATGCAATGTGTTAGGGTGTGTTGCGCTACTCTGGTGCCATACTGTGACTTCACTGCTCGTTTTATGGTATATGCTATGGGGCCCCGACCGGACTTTCTAGGATATACGATATGAATAGATGGGGTTGTTACATTTTTTGGTATCAGCTGTCTTGGTCTTTCCCTTTCGAAGTCGTGGTCGACTTCTTTTGTGGGGTGGCGAGCACGTGTCCGTGCACACAAAATTAACACGATTGAACTCCTGAATGTCCATTATAGGAATGCAAATACATGTGTTTGGGAACCTGTGCGCTCCTAGTATTGCTTTTGGGCACTATGCTTGTTGCTTACTTGTGTATTTTTACGACTGTAGGCGATGAGTAGGACTGCGTGGGAGCAGGAACCACAACACACGATGGGAAGCATGACATCCACTGTGGCACCAACATCTCCGCCATCGTTAGAGACGGCTCGACTGATTGCTGATGTGGTTTTTGCAATGCTCAAGGCGTATCAGGAGGGACAGGTTCAACCCTCTGATCCGGTATTGTGTCCTATGCCGGGTAGTGAACTTGAGCAGTTAGCAAGGGGAAGCGCATCAGCTTCGTAGGTGATTTTGTGCTTGAGCCAAGACGAGGACACAGTTGAGGACTATTTTCATCCATTTGTTGCAATGAGACAACAACCCAAGTTTGTGTTTGAAATCGAGGAGATAAAGATCAATCGGTTTTACGATGGGCTACGTCAAGAACTTCGTTTCTTGTTGATGGGTCTGAAGTTATTGGGATTCCAACCATTGGTGGAGTCGTCTAGATTATTGGAGATGGACTTGACAAGAGCCCATCAAATGCCTGTGACCAGGAAAGTAAGAACTCTAAGGGTTAGAAAGTCTGAGCCCCGCAAGAGGCAAAGAATCTGTAAAAGTAGGTAACACGCAGCTAACGAGCAGCTAACAAGCAGCTAACAGACAGGCATAAATTTGAATAATAGAAAGTTTTATTATCCAAAAAGATATCATTTACAAAGGTATGACCTCCCTTTTATAGAATGGAGCAGAAAGGAGAGAGTACAAACAAACAATGTGGGACTAAAAATGTACAGGGCTGGGCGGCTAGAAATTAAAGAGACCACACAGGTCACGCGGTTAGACAAATGGGCTAACCGCTCGGCAACTCCAGCAGGAAGAGAACACGCTGCAATAGGAGACCGATAGACCTCCCTGTCTCCAGGCTTCTGAGAGAGACCGCCAAACCGATCGGGCTACAAACAGCAATAGTCTGAATACGAAGCTGCTGGAAAGGAACCACTAGACCACGCGGTCAACAACCCGTCAGACAAGAATGCAAGGACGCGCGGTCTAACACTTCAGCACTCACCCTCAAGCTGGAGCATAAATATCAATCATGCCCAGCTTGTAACAAATGTGGAAGAAGGAAGTAGAGACCGGTTTTGTGAAGATATCCGCCAATTCTTTGTCGGAGGTGACAAACTGAGTACAAATCTGTATCTTCAAAACCTCTTCCCGAATGAAGTGGCAGTCGACCTCTATATGCTTTGTTCTCTCATGGAAGACCGGATTTTTGGATATGTATATAGCGTCCTTATTGTCACAGAACATAGGAAGAGGATAGTCATAGACCACTCCTAGGTCAAGCATGAGAGCCCGCAACCACTTTAACTCACACGTGGTTGACGCCATACTCCGGTATTTGGCTTCTGCACTGGATCTCGAGACAACAGACTGTTTCTTGCTCTTCCAACTCACAAGATTTCCTCCAACAAAAGTACAAAAACCTGATGTGGATTTACGATAGCCATTATCATCCACATAGCTTGAATCTGAGTACGCTTCAACTCACAGATGACCATTCCTCAAAAGAGTAGCCCTTTTCCCGGTGCTGCTTTGACATACTCTAAAATCTTCAAGGCAGACTGAAGATGACACTCCCTGGGAGCTTTCATAAACTGACTAACCTTGCCTACGGCATAGGAGATGTCGGGTCTGGTCACCGTGAGATAGATGAGTTTGCCCACCAAACGTGTGTACCTCGTGACATCAGATAGAAGAGGCGAGTCATCCGTCCATGTTTTGTCTTCTCCAATAGCCATGGGAAACCAGGCCGGTTTGGCACCTGTCAATCCGGCCTCTTGTAGAAGATCAAGGGCATACTTCCTTTGGGAGAGAACCAACGAGTCAAGCTTCCGAGAGATTTCTATCCCCAAAACGTATTTCGGGGAGCCCATATCCTTCTTGACCAGGTGTTGACGGAGGTGTTTCTTCGTCAAGTCCACCCCAGTTTGGTCATCGCCAGTAAGAAGAATATCATCCACATACACTACCAAAACCACCAGTCCCGAGGCTGTTTTGCGAATAAATAAGGAGTGATCGGCCGAACTCCTTGCAAAGCCGATGGTAGCCACAATGCTACTAAACTTGTCGAGCCATGCCCGAGGGCTCTACTTTAGGCCATAAATGGCTTTCTTCAAATGACATACTCGTGTCTCCCCCTGAGCAACATACCCAGGAGGTTGCTCCATGTAGACATCCTCCTGAAGATCCACACATAGAAAGGCATTCTTGACATCAAGATGGAAAATAGCCCAATCCCTGTTGATAGCAACAGAGAGAAGAACCCGGATGGTGCTGAGGCGAGCAACCGGGGAGAAAGTGTCAAAATAATCAATGCCATAAGTCTGAGTGAAGCCTTTGGCCACCAGCCGGGCCTTATAGCGATCCACAGTGCCGTCGGGGGGAAATTTCACAACAAACACCCAGCGACAGCCAACCACATCAGTACCCACTGGTGGAGGAACAAGGGTCCAGGTACCCCTTTCAGAAAGAGTAGCCATCTCCTCATCCATGGCAGATTTCCAATGAGGAATAGCAAGAGCCTCCTGGTAGGTGCGAGGAGTGGTAGTAGCGGAGATAGCCAAGGCAAAACACCTGCGAGAAGGAGAAAGCCGAACATAGGAAACAACTGTCGCAAGCGGGTGTTGAGTACACGCCCGCACCCCTTTGCGAAAATCAATGGGAAGATCCAGGTCAACGCGGGCCTCAGCGACCGAAGCATCCGTGGCGGAGAAGGCTGGCCCGGGACTAGAGAAAGGCGGCTGTGGAGAAGAGGGAGAAGGTGTAGTGGGTGAGACAGATAGAGGAGGGGACGGAGGAGGAGATGAGGGAAGATGGGAGATGTCGATAGGCGTGGAAGGAACTAAGAGAGGTGGTGGAGAAGCAGGGACGTCAGAAAGAAGAGGGGATTCAAGAGAGAAGTAGGATACATTCTCGAAGAAGGTCACGTCTGCGGACACAAATTTTTTTCTCAGAACGAGGTCAAAACAGCAATAGCCTTTTTGGGTGGTAGAGTACCCCCAAAAGACACACTTGGTGGAACGGGGGGAAAGCTTGTCGTGGGTAGCAGACGGAGCATGTACAAAAGCCGTACACCCAAAGACACAGAGAGGGAGAGGAAAAGGTTCCTTGCTGGGTTATAGAATGGAGAAGGGGGTCTGGCCGTGGAGAACCGTGGAGGGAAGGCGATTGATGGGATAGCAGGAGAGGAGCACAACGTCGCCCCAGTAGGAGCGGGGCACTTGCATCTACGTCATGAGAGTGCGAGCGACATCAAGGAGGTGACGGTTTTTACGCTCTGCCATCCCATTTTGCTGGGAGGTGTAAACACGGGTGGTCTGATGAACAAGACCATGTTGCAGAAAGAAAGAGGAGAACTCATGACTAAGATATTCTTTAGCATTATCAGAGCGAAAGATTTTAATAGAAATGCCAAATTGAGTTTTAATCATAGAGTAAAAAGATTGCCAGATAGAAAAGAGTGCAGAGTGATCTTTTAATCAGAGTGGTGCATCGGTAGCTTGGTGGGCCCATAACCCACAGGTGCCAGGATCGTAGCCTGACTCTGATACCTTGTAAAAGTAGCTAACACGCAGCTAACAAGCAGCTAACAGACTGGCAAAAATTTGAATAATAGAGAGTTTTATTATCCAAAATGATATCATTTATAAAGGTATGACCTCCCTTTTATAGAATAGAGGAGAAAGGAGAGAGTACAAATAAACAATGTGGGACTAAAAATGTACAGGGCTGAGCAGCTAGAAATTAAAGAGACCGCACAGGCCGCGCAGTTAGACAAATGGGCAAACCGCTCGGCAACTCCAGTAGGAAGAGAACATGCCTCAATAGGAGACCGATAGACCGCCCGGTCTCTAGGCTTCTGAGAGAGACCGCCAGAACGTTCGGACTACAAACAGCAACAGTCTGAATACGAACTTGTTGGAAAGGAACCAGTAGACCGCGCGGTCAACAACCCGCCAGACAAGACCGCAAGGCCGCCCGGTCTAACACTTCAACAGAATCGAGAAGCGTACGTGTTATACTTGTGGCCCGGTAGGACACATTGCTCAAGATTATTGCGATGGTGTTCAACAGTCAAAGAAGAGCTACAAGTGCTATTCATGCGATCAAGCAGGACATAAAGCCGGAGATTGCCGCGTAGGCTCTTAGAGGGCAATGAATGCGAAGGACATGTCGACTTGATGATGTACATAAATAATTGGGCTACTCATGTAATGTGGACTATGCATGTGTTGTGTGTACAGTAACCAGTTTGGAATGGCAGTTTTACTATTGTGTTTGTGTTATATGATTACAATACATGTCTGTGGGGGATTAATATGTTTGCCTGGTTAACTCGTTGATGTGTTCTTCTATGGGGATACTTTTGCTCATTAATATCAGAAGCGAGTGACATCTGGTTGAGCAGAAGTTAGGAGCGTCTTATGTGGAGACGGGAAAAGCATTGGTGGAGTTTGCTGCATCCCAGATGCACTCCTACGTGTTACCAGTGAGCGATAATTATATTGATTGCATTTGTATGGCCGTGCAGATATGTGTCCCAAGGATCTCCCTGGGCTACCAACCCAGCGAGAGATTGACTTCACGCTAGAGCTAGTTCCAGGTGCAAAACCTGTGGCCCGCTCGCTATATCGCGTTGCGCCAAAGGAGATGGCAGATTTGCACGTCCAACTGCAAGAATTGCTAGAGCAGGGGTATATACACCCAAGCATGTCACCTTGGAGCGCCCCTGTGCTTTTGTGAAAAAGAAAGACGGGATCTTACGGTTATGTATCAGTTACTGTGAACAGACTAAGCTCATAGAGACGAATACATGTCCAATTCCACGGATTGATGATGCGTTGTTCAATCAGCTAGTGGGATCGACCGTCTACTCCAAGTTGGACTTGAAATCTGGTTACTACCAGGTGAGAATCCGGGCAGGTGACATTCCCAAAACCGTATTTGGAATGTGATGGGCACTATCAGTTCACAGTGGTGCCTTTTGGACTGTGTAATGCGCCCACGATGTTTGTGGGCTTGATGCATCGTACGTTCCGAGAGTACCTATATCTCTTCGTGATAGTGTTCATCGATGACATCCTGGTGTACTCGACATCGAAGGTTGAGCATGAGAACCACTTGGAGTTAGTATTGAATACAGTGAGGTAGAGCAAGCTCTATACCACATACTCGCGGCTCAATAAAAGGCGCGGGTTGGTCTCACCGATCCTGTTTGGCATCAAAGCCTGGGTATGTTCTTACACCCATATATAGCACAACATTGGCGGGTCTTTCCTTGGCACACCAGTACTTCCTGCCTTAACAGGTACTACACCATAAAAAACACACGTCGGCGGGTCTTTCCTGGGCACACCAGTACTTCCTGCTTCTGCAGGTACCACACCATGCATATCACAAATGTCAGGGGTCTTTCCTGGCTTATCATGTCAGTACTTCCTGTTACTCTCTTCACAGGTACCACCTAAACATCAAGCATCACAAAAGGCCTTTCCCGGATAACCAATCTGGTACTTCCTGCTATTTTCTTCATAGGTATGACCCAATAGCACAAGCATGACACAGATATTTTCCTGGACTACCACTCCAGTACTTCCTGCTACTTCCTTCACAGGTCTAATCCGTCGACTCCAAAACTACACGTTTATCACAGAGACTTCTTCGGTTCGTATGGAACATCACCAATCCAGACCAACCTGTCCAGATGGGCGTCACACAATATGTCTATTCTGTACTTTCATTTTTGTATCTATATGGTAACCACTTGGGGATTTCCTGAATCAACCCATTGATCCCCATAACCGACCACCCGCTGGTGGGGGAATCATGTGCATATGCAAAAAGGGAGCCTTCACATGGCTATGAAGAAAAGTCGTTACCCTCGAAGACCGCTTCGGTGCCATGAGCTCCAAGCTGGCTCGGAAGACTCGCAAGAGCCTTGCCTCCGCAACGTCTGCCTCGGATCTCTCATCGGCAAACCGCAGCACCACCGGTGATCAGCCCCTCTCCTCCTCATTACTCTCTCTTTCTCTCTCTAGAAATGTAGAAAGAGGAAGCCAAAAGACAAATGTGCTTTTCATGCTCATTCTCGGCCTTAAGAAGATAGGGAGGCCTCTCAGCCCTTGGATCCAAGCTAAGGGAATGGATGGCCACAATTTTCACCAAAAATCATAAATTTTTCCTGACACGGCCTATGACATGCCCATATCCATGGCTGTGTTCCCTAAGCGGTGCTCAACCGACTTATCAACTCCAGTACACGCCAATGTGACACGCCCGTGTCATGGGCCGTGTCACCCGACACGCCTACTAACATGGCCGTGTCTGTGGCCGTGTTCCTCAGGCTACAAAATTCGAAATCACCTGAGAGTCACACGGCCTTGTGACATGCCCGTGTCTCAGACCGTGTGCCCATACACGGCACCAGACACGCTCGAGGTCAAATATTGAGTTCGTCGACATCGCTGACACACCCTGTGACACGGCCGTGTCACAGGCCATGTCCGAGCACTAAATCATCATCAAGCGGATTTTCTGTCGACCATTCGTCATCTGTTTACCCAGGAAGGACACGCCCTGGGACATGCCCGTGTCCTAGGCCGTGTCACTCATTTTTTCCCACTTCTGGATTTTGGGTTGTTACAAACCACGACCAGGAGGAGCATACCTGGGAACCGCAGGACCTGATGCGACAAAAGTATCCAAAGCTGTTCAGTCAGGTATACCTCTCAACCTCTCAAGAAGTTTAATTTACTTTCCTGTTTTACACTAGTAGGGCTGCTGTAGGAAGAGTAGAGGCTAATCTTTTATTTATTGGGATCTTGACTTTGCCAATTGGGCGTGTTGGTCATAGATGTAGGTTTCCCTTTAAACCACACTTAACAAACATGGCGTCGAGATGTAATCTTACACTTCCTATGGGATGTTACAAGCTTCCTTTTCTTCGACGGAAATTCACGTAGGCTTAACCTTGATTTCGGGGACGAAATCTTTGTTTTGTTTATTTGGATTTATAACATCCCATTTCCAACTAGACCCCTAAGAGTGTTTTTGTCATGACTAGGTCATGACAAAATCCTAGGAAGCTCAAGAAGACCAAGTGAGCTTAGGCATGAAGTTGAAAATCATCATGGTCTACAAATAATAGAATTCTAAACAATAGTTTAGGATGACCATGGGGCTACACCTTGACCCCAGGACCCTACCACAACACCCCCAAACATTTTGGGAGGCCCATTAGAGCCACAAGGACCCATTGGGGTCAATCAAAGAGACTAAGTTGACCCAAGTCAACCCTAACCCTAAATGGGTCAAACTAGCCTACTTAGGGTCAATTGACCTTCCCCCTAGCCAAGTGGACCCCACCCATGCCTCCCTAGACCTACAGTGAAGTCAATGGGTCACTAAGGACCCATTGGGTTCAGTCCTAGAGGCCAAGTTGACCCAAGTCAACTCAAGCCCGTGATCTGGTCAAAGAACCCTTACTAAGGGTAGGTGACCTCCAAAGTGCAAGATAGCCCTACATAACCCTTCCTAGACCTCAGGGGAAGCCATGGGGTCACCAAGGACCCCTTGGGGTCAATCAAGGAGATTAAGTTGACCAAAGTCAACCATTGCCCTAAAAAGGTCAAAGTGGCCTAACTAAGGGTCAAGTGACCACCAAGGTGCCCAACCAACCCTACCCAAGCCTTCTTAGACCTTAGGGGAGGCCAATGTGTCACCAGGGACCCATTGGGGTCAACCCAAATGGCCATGTTGACCAAGGTCAACTCCACCTTAAGGTTAAGTCAAATTAGCCAAATAGGCTAACCCAAGCTCAATCCCATCCCCCCCCCACTTGGGCTAACTTTATTTTAATTAATCATAATGATTTTAAGGGCTACAAATAGTCTAGAGTGATGGACAAATTTGGCCAAGACGGGGCAGGAGAGAGAAAACTCCAAATCCCGTTTAATGGTGGAGAGAGAAAATGGAGTTAAGGCCATTCATGCCATGGGGAAGAGAAGGGCCATCCTTCTTTGCTTGATTCATCGCCCCTATCAGCCCTGAGATGATCAGGAGACTTTCCAGGCCCTTCCACTGGCTGGATGCATTGAACCACCAAGGCTGAGAGGTGGCTTTCAAGGCCATTAAGGGCCATTGATGATCCAGCCTCTCCCCTCCCCAATTGAGTCTTTAAACACCTTCAGTGGGCTGAGAGGAGGATTTCCCACGCCTTACCTGAAGAAACCGTGCCACCCCACTGTGTTGTTGCAGAAACCGAGCGGCGCCACCTTCAAAAATGGCTTCCCGGCGATCTTTGCGACTTCAGGCCGCCGACAAGGTCCTCCTCTACTCCTTCTTTCATGGGTTGATCTTAGGAATTTCTAGGGCCAAGGTTCAGGCTCAATTGAGCCATATCCATTGGGAACTTTTTTTAGTTTTTCCGCAAAAATGCAGCCATCGAGATCGCCAGAATAGGGCTCTCCGGCGGCTGTGACGCCGCCTGGCGGCAGCCACCACCTCAACGGAGGTGATGGTGGCGGTGGCCGGCCGGGGGAGTGGCAGGATGGCCGGAGGCAAGCGTTTGAAGTCGGCCCAGGATAAATGAATCCTGGTCGTTGGCTCAAGGAAGAATATGATGGGATGCCGTCCGTCGCGCGCCAAGATTCGCGCTCCATCTAAATATTAAACTATAGGATAAATTTCATGATACTTTAATTATGTCACACATATTTGTAATTAATGATTTTAATATTTAAAAATACTTATGCTCCTCTACTGAAAAAGTCACCAACATGAAACGTGTAGCCCTAGGTGTCTAATTTATTTTAAAAGTTATTTGAACCAATTTGGGTGACTGGTTTGACCAGGGCACACATTTTGGTCGACCTACACCTAGGGCTAGGCAGACATTAAACTGAGTGCCCATACTTCATCCTTGGTCCAAATTAATTGAAATTTTTGCAAGGAGCCTACCCTAGCTATACCTAGGTCGTGCCCAAAATTCAGAATTTATAGGGAAGAGTTTTCTATAGTTTTTAGGAAAATTTAATAATCTATGTATAAATTAATTAAGTGTCCTAATCTTCTCAAAATCCCCCCAAATTTTGGTGGGAGGTCTTAGAGGGCATGTCAGGGCTCTGGTAAAATTTTCATCTCATTTGGAGATGTTTTGGTTAGGTATTGATCCAACCCTAGGTTGACCCCTTTGAGGGTTAAATAGGTCAAGCATCCCCTTTGGGTTTTGAGTGGTCAAATCATCTCACCAGAGGTTGATATTTTGGCAACTGACTTTTTATAGTATAACACACCCTCCAATGGAATTTGGGGTGGTTAAGTGTAGGGTAGCCCTAGAACCCTAGGGTAAGTCCTTTAATGGGGATTCTTAGGGTTTGAAGATCATAGGGTCAAATGACCATGGATTGACTTGAAACTTTGTGGAGAGGACCATAGAGTTAGTATTGTCCTCTGGTCAATATTTTAGGGAATATGGAAGCTTAAGCCCCCTCAAAACCCTAACCCTAGCTTAGGGCAAAAACCTTGTAGTGAAGGAGAATGTCACTAAAACTCATTGAATAGTGATGGGATTTGGGTTTGGTAGTTTTTGAAGATAGTATAAGCTCTGGAGATTTTATCATGAATTTAGGATTAATATTTTAGATACTTCATTAACAATTGAATAATTTGTGCTATTTACTTAGGAATTTATTAGTAAGTAACTGCTTGCTTGAAATTGATGAAATATAGCCAGAGGAAGTTTTATTATGTTTTTAAGCTCTATGAATTTTTATAGAATTGTTGGATGGATAGTTTTAAGGGTTGCTTCATTAAGTATGATTTCCCGTGAATGTTTAATTTAATTTATTTTGGAGTCTAGCTAGCCTCAAAAATTATGATTTTAGTACAATGATCTTTTCCGAACTATATTAAAATTTTGTAATTTTTATGTAATTTTCTGATGAACAATTTTGGTACTTCCTTCTTTACACATGACTAAAGGAAACATTTTGGTTAAATTATTTAGAGGTCAAATATTCTCTGACAAATTATGGAAATTAATACATAATCATATATCACTGTAATTTAGTGATCAAAAGTTTTGGGTGGCCATTACTTGAGTAGATCATATAGTTCATGTTCAAATTTCCCATGGCCAAATATTTGGGAAAATTGAATAAATATCAAATTAATTAGGAAAATTATGAATTTCTGATTTTAGACTAAATTTGTTATGATAGACCTCTGGTAAATTTCAAAGAAAGTTTGGAAGAAAATCCGGAGTACCTCCTTTATACACCTCATATAGTATAAGGTGGTCTGCATATAGTAACTGTGGAAACTGAACTAAAGAGGGTAGTGAATTTTGGAGAGTCGAATCCTTGGTAGGTTGCTGGTTTGGGTAAATAAAGGAGTTCATCATTGGACGACAAGATTTGTAGAGTGAGAGGATGACTAGTGTTAGGTGGTGCTCGGGATCGGCGAAGATCATCCTTCTCGTAGGGAGGAAGTGTTTAATGTACTAGGGCTAGATTCAGAAAAATTAATTAAGGGTCGGGAAATCGGTTAGCGACCAATAATAATAAGTTTCTTGCGAAAGGGAGCTTTGGGCGTAATCCCATCGTAGTTCCTAGTGCCTTCGAGAGCCCTTCACGGGGTATACCTTGGGCAGTACTGGGCTAATGTAAACTGTAGGAGTGATAAATCTTAAAGAGCAACTAGAATAATTAGGGGTTCACTTTCACACACCCCGATGTCTCGGGAAGTTGGTTTGACTCGGTTGATATTTGTGAGAGGCAGGATGGCCCAGCGAGCTTTGGCTCGGTTGATGTTGTGATGGACGGGATGGTCCGGGGAGCTTCGGCTCGGTACTGATACATAAGGTTGCATGTGCATAAAATAAAGGTGGTGGGTCTTTGGTATTGGAGTGTCGATACACCGACGCCAATACGTTGACTCGGCAAGTGTGGCTAGCACTTCGCCAACAGAAGTCCGGTGCGCCAGCCGGCAAGAGTACGCAGGAGTACGCTTTCTGCACCAGCGTTGAGGCATACGATATGTCTGACCGGTAGTGCTTTACTGGTTTAGATGTGGGCGAGGCCCAACCCACCGCTTCCATCTGCCACTACGGAGGTATCCTGTGAGGTGAGGCTCCAGAAAGGGGGAAATAAAGGTCTGTGTACACAGAGTCGGGTGGGTGAGTTGCACTTGCATGATAGCATCATAACCCACTTGCATGTCATATCATAATCATAGCATAAAACCCCTATCACCTATTGTATAAGTGGTATGGGACGCTTATACAATAAGCCCTGCAAAACGACCCCTTGGTCTATAAGCTTGTGTGGGCAATTTATAAATTAAGGTTAAATTCTTTATTTATATATTGTTGTTAATAACCGACACCCCAACGTATTAATTGGTATGAGACTTTTTATACGATGGGAGCCTTGTAAAAGATCCCTTGATTATATGTTCCTGTATAAGTTAAGGTTAATTTTCATACTTTACTCTACTATCACATGTACTATAAAATTGCTAGTATAGGTCCGCTGCCATCTGTTTCTTGATTACTCTCCACCTTCAAGTCCTCCCCTTTCTTTCTCTCTACTCAGTGCCTAGGAGCCATGGGGGAAGGGGTGGAGGATGATAGGACTTAGTCTTATAGACTAACAGTTTTCGAACCACATCATTTAGGGGATCGTGGAGCCCAGCATGGAGGAGCAGCCCCGCAGGTCAGCACGCTTGGAGATGGGGCAGTCTAGCATCGGAGTTCAGATGACAGGGACTGTGAGCCCCTGACCTTAACAATGTTTTACTTTGCTTCCGCTTGAGTGATTATGTAGTGAGGATATGATGTATCGGGCTTAAGCCCTTATTTTTAGTACATTATATTCTGTGGACTCTCCCTTCGTGGAGATATATTTACTCTGATGTGGTTGTATTTTGTGGACTTCTGGTTAGTGTTTTTCCGCTCTTGTGCTTACTCTACTTTGTTGCTTTTCTGTGATCAAATCGGCCGGCAGAATCGGCGATTTGTGGTAATGAAGCTTCAGGGCGTGAAGGTGTCACCGTAAGGGGGCGGTTCTGGGCCTAAGACCCCAGTGTTTAAAAAAGGGGGGGGGGGTCTTACATGTTGTATGATATGTCTGGGTGGAGTTTGGGTGCAGAAAGTGAGTTATGCTGAACACGCTAAGCGATCGCGAAGGATGCTAGCATGAATTCCCCTTTTTCATTATGAAGCCAGTCCTTGGTGGGCCTTGTGGCTATTGTGAAGCCAGTCCTTGGTGGACAGTATGGCTATTGTGAATAGGAAATGTGAAACCGACTTGTGCCTTAGATTTGGCCTCGAGTACATTGGTATTCGTGTGGCAAGGTGACTTGAGCAATGGGGGGTGGCTGATCCATACCTGAGTTATGTCCGTCCGACATGGAGACCTGAAACTGTGGTCAGTTGGAGCGCATAACGAGAGACTTAGGCCTGCGCGCCGTTAAGACTAAATGCTCAATACTATTGGGTTTCGGACCTTAAATGGTGGTGTTGACCCTGGTATTTCTGGTGCACCAAGAATGTGCCCTGAGTGCACAGAGCATCGGGCCGGGTGGCCGACATTTGTGATATGTTGATTGTGCCTGAGTGCACATCTTGTGATATATATGCTGGTGAAATGCTATGCCTGCAGGGAAGGAATGTCACTGCCTCGAAAAAGGGGTAGGGCCGTTATAAATTGGTCAGCTGAATGCTGACCGTTGCTTTGTTTGCCACCATTATGGTGGGTTGTCCCTGTGCGTGTGTTGGAGAGCCGAGCGGGAAATAGAGGGCTTAAGTCCCTGCTGCTGCTGCTGGACCTCGAAGGCTAAGCAAAGACTTTTGTTAAGTTCATGTGTGGTCGGCCTGCGCAACGATGTTTGTAATCCAAACTTATAAAGCGTAACTGTATGGCCTTAAGGCCAAACGTTTGTGTATTTGATGGCATTCATTCGGAGTGATATATATATATATGATTGTATATATATAGTGGACATTCGTGGCTATGAGTTCAATTGTAACGTTAAAATCTTTCGCTAGCATGCTTTGAGTTGGGATGCGAATATGTTTTGGTATTAACCTGTACCCTCGCCGCCTATTTTGTAGCATATAGTGTGGGTCCCCAGCCGGACCTTCTATTATATGTTATTGAACAGATGGAGTCATTACATTAACAACCCTGATCATGCAGGATCTCTCAGTCTACTCCAAGACCTACAACTCTAGCACAAGGCCCTACATCAGGATAATCATGTCCGTACTACTTAGTGATCAAAAGACCACCTACCTCAAACTTGAACACAAGTCCTACATCTCGGGCTATGGAGGTTAGCCCTATAACTTAGAGAGTAGAACACTCCTATAGCTCAGATCTATTAAGATCCTTCCTCAGGCCAAAGGCCCTACCTCCGACACTCTGGCCCTACACTCAGATTAACAAATGATCCTACCTCGGCCTTTATAAATCTGGCCTACTACTCATATCCAAAAGGATTCTACAACTCAGATCCAAGAATGGATCATATAGATAGAGAGGAGTTTGTTGTTGTTGATTTGACACTAGAGAAATTTCTCTGTGCCTGCCTTCCTGGAATGAGTTATTTCAACCCTAACTTACTTTACAATAATAAGAAAATGAATTCTTTAGTAGACTGCTACTTGTGCTGGAACAATCTCACAAACCAAAGTCTCTGAACTTGTTGTTGAAGACAAAGGAGTATACAATTCTTTTTTCTTCTTCTTCAAACAGCTAACCTTGACTGCAGAAAATTGAAGTATCTGCTT